>CM060840.1:55705000-56360000 GCA_030762175.1 Metallyticus violacea
AATGGGTGCTAAACAGCATTAAAATATATTCTTCACTATGACTTCTATGCAAGCAGTGTTTTCATCTGTGACTATTGTTGCTGGTTGTCCTATGTGCTCCTCATCTTTTAAAAGCTGTTCTTCCACAAACCAGTTATATTGTTGATTTGGTTTATTTTAGGATGTTCTTTAACATCTCAGGTCATCAGCGTCCCATTCTATTAAGAGCATGAAACAGCTGACAAATTTTGCTCAGAAGCCTCTTCTTTCTGGTTTGAGGTTCTTTTTTGTGCGGTAAATGTATGACATGGGATCCAAGGCTTTACTTCCCCTCAGAAGGAAGTCATGCTTATGATTTTTATGCCCAAAAATATCCATCGATCCTGGCCAGGTTTGAACCCGCAATCTTGGATTTAAAAGGCAAGTATGGTTACCACTATACCACCTGGACCATTAAAAACCAGTTATAGACTTTTGTACTTGAAGGAGCAAAGTTTGAACAATTCTCTGTAATTCACATTCTAGACTGGAACCCAAAAACCATCTAGATTCTTCATAACATGGAAGCTTTGTTATTTCCATAATTAATTTAGCTGTAAGCCATCTATGTACCATAGCTGATATCTGAAAAGAGGAAATGTAATGCAAAAGCTTTGGCTACAAATGTTGAAATTTAGGAGAAAATAGAAAAACAAGGATCTGAATATATGCTATATGTGTAGAAAACACTTAGATAAGTGGTATATATATATGGTAAGGTTATTTGAATTATGGGTCAACAAAGCTCTGCTGCTTGCTGCTCTAAGGCAGTCATTAAAGTCATACAATGCATGAGTAGGTAGCAGTTGTAGTTAGTTTGAGGGAGGCTTTGTGAATGAGTGATTATGCATTCACTTGCAACTTGGTACTTTCATTGTGTGTAAATTGTGTACTAATTGTTCTTCATTAGCTATGCCACTATGTAAAATATAATCTTGAAAAATGAGTTTTTATGTACAGCTATGTAAAAATGGATTTTTGCAAAGAAGTGGTATGGCAATTTGAAGAAAATATCCTGATAATTATGTTCCAGAAGAGAAACTATTTGCCAACTTGTTAAAAAGTTAAGAGAAACAGAAATTGCCAATGACAAGAAATGTTTACCAAACTGTCATATTCTTATGGAATAAAATTATATGAAATACTGGAATTTCCTATGCAGATGCCAGCAATGTATTGCCATTGAAGGGCATCATTTTCAACATCTTGTATAATGGTTAGTGGTTATTATAATCAGTTTTAAATACAGTATAATTTTATGCTTTCAGTAAAAATATAAATATTAACTTCATGCACTGCCACTCAATCTCCTTTTTTCCTGTTGCAGCAGCTAAATTTCCTCAATAAGTTGTCATGCTTAGGCAGTCCATAGCAGAAACAACCTTACTGTAAAATGAACCAGAATGAGGCACTTATCTTTATCATCCCAGTTGCCTGCCAGTAACCAAGTATAGTATGTACAGATTTGAAGTAGGTTTTACATGTTCAAACACATATAATCTGTGATATGTTTTTTACAAAAAGACTTTATCTTATTCAGAGGAGTTTGGCTTATTTTGCTATGATAAGGGTCTGCAATCAGCAGCAAAATGCAGAGTCCAGGTTTAATTTATGCTTATAATTTTTTTCTGGATTTCCATAGAGTAAAAAGATGAATGGCAGGTAAATTTAAGCATCCAGCTCTGCCTTCATTTGCTGCTTCATCATTAATTTATTCATTACATTATTCATCTCAAAGAACTTGATGTTGGTATGGGATGTTAAATGTTTAAGACAGAAGGAGGAAGAAAATGAGCAAAACTTTCATTCAGAAGAGTTGCATGATAAAGTTCTACTCTGCTAAATGTGCAAACAACTTTCAACTCACTGAAATGACCAAATAAAAATTTTGTGTAATATATTTTTTCATCAACAAAGAATGCAGTAATTACAGAAATTATAAATAATTTGTAAATTAAAAACTAGAAATGCATTTTAATAAAGGGAGTAAAGGCTCCTGACATTAAAAATGTACTAATTGTGTAATTGAAGGACAAAGATCACTAATCAAAGAGAAGAATATCTATTGTCTGTGACAATACTTTTTGTTGCAAAATATAGGTCAATAGTAAGAATTTATGTCATTATATTAAAAAATATTTTTTTTTTTTGCAGTTATTTTATTTGGGACTAACATTTTTGTGACACAATTTTTTTAATCAAAATTATTAATATCTGCTCTATGATTCTTTATCATTTCACACTTTCATATGAAATGCAATATTACGAGAAGAACTTAAAGACAAATATTTCATGACCTAATGATTCTATGTGGTGTTATAGGTTGATAAAATTTTAAATCTGCATCACTTTGAATAAAGTTTTTATTTAAGTTTCCTAAGCAATGTTCTAAGTCGAATGTTTCTGAATGTTGCCACAAACTTCACTTACAGGGCTTCAAATCATGAATATAACT
The DNA here is from genome assembly GCA_030762175.1 of Metallyticus violacea. Taxonomy (NCBI): domain Eukaryota; kingdom Metazoa; phylum Arthropoda; class Insecta; order Mantodea; family Metallyticidae; genus Metallyticus; species Metallyticus violacea. Next base: position 55,707,474 of record CM060840.1, read on the forward strand.
AAGCAAAATTTTTGTACTTAACTGACTTTAGGTTCCACTCCTCAATTGCTGAAGCCTATTGGTGAAAACCAATAAGAAAAATATATTGTTAAAAAAATAGGAAAAAAGTGTGCAGGTATAAAAGCTTCTATTTATTATTAGAGAAGATCTCAGTCATTTGGTAAAAGAAAATTCCAAAGATTATTGGGGAAAAAATGGCACAAAGCAAGCAAAATCTTTAAACAGCTAAACAGATTATTTATTTATAATGTTCTATTTTAGAATGGCTTTCACTATGACCAATTAATGTTACTTATCTAAAACGTATAGGTTTTTTTTAGAATAAGAGTATGGTTTTTAAAAATAACATTTTTTTATTCTTAAATTAGCACTCACATGTTTAATCTGTTGAAATCATCATGCAGATGAGTTAGCACACCTTTAAGATTATATTTTTTTTCTTGCAGTTGTATAATGCCAAACTTTTTATTGTTGATGCTGCTGTTATTGATCGTACCTTGTTCCATTAACCATGATCTGTCCATAACTTCCGAGATATCCTGGTGCACTCCTTTGCTCTCATGGTATTTTGATACTGTACTGAAGTGAGAGTGAAATCTTCTTCCAGCATATGGAGAGTAAGTATCTGCCTCTCCTGCATATTTGTTGCTAAGAAATGATATATCCCCTCCACCTTTTTCAAGATATTCAATTAGAAGTTGCTGATAGTTAATGCAATGCCGTGATGGCAAACATGTACATCTTGGCTTCTTGTTAGGTGAATCATCCTGATCAACAATCCAGATGTCTTCTGGTCTTTTTTCTCTGTTTGTTAAACCAAAAAATATGCCATTTGACATTTTTGAACTTGATGCACTAGAGTCATGTGCTTTTGTGACACCAGAGTATGCATCAGATGGATCATCTTTTTCAGCTCCGTCTGTAAGTAAATCATGAATTCTAGCTGGGCACATAGCTCTAGATCTTCTATGAACCGAATGATGAATAAAGGCTGGAGAATCCATACTATGTGCATTTGAAGTAATATTTTCTTTGAAGCGTGGTTGCTTCATTTTAATTATAGATAAAACTTGCTGAATATTTAGTCCTAGGTTGTGACTTGGTGAAGTTGAAGTTCCAGCTACAAAGGGAATATTTCTGAAGTTTAGCTTCTTATAATACTTTTTCTTAAAATACTTAATTTTGGAAGAGGGTGTTGGCTGTTCAAAATCATTACTTGACGGAAGTTTTTTTGTCACTTTATGACTTTTTAATGTTTTCTTCTCTTCTTGAATGGAAGCAGCAGTTGTGATGGCAGTATCTACAGGTTTTGTTGTCTCAGATTGAACAGACTCATTCTGGTCACTTTTTAAGTTATCACATTCTTTCTTACTCATACTAACATTCAGCCTTTTACAGTCTCCAGTTTTTCTTGAGCTCTTTGAAGGTCTGTTACAGTGGTGGTCATTTTGATTAGCTGCATTAGATTTTGGCACACATGAGGATGAATTATGAACATTTTCTTCAGATATATTTACATTCATATTTTCATTGTGGTAAAGTTCCACCAAGTTATTGTTTTGCCTTATATGACATGGAATGTCATTACGTGAATATTGTATTGAAAATTCAGTTTGGTCAACTAAAGGTATGTTATAAAAATGCTTTTTTTTATATTTTTTATTACATATTGTACTTTTAGATGAACAACCTTTTATTTTTGTATTTCTCTTATTATTTGCTTTTGTGATAAGAGAAATGACATTTTCAGCAGTTTTGGATTTTGTATGGATCACCTGAATATTTGTTTTAGATGAATAGCCGGCTTTTCTTCTTTTATTTTCTGTGTTTTTTCCAAGGAACTTTGGTTTTCTTTTATGCTTATGAATAGTATCAAAAGACTCTACCAATGAATTTGTTAAAATAGTTGAGACTGATCCAGATTTTTTTGATTGACTTTTAGATTTTCTGACGCCTTTTTTTGGAACTCCTGGAGAGAGATCAGTAGGAAATTTATATTTTTTTCCAGATGCTTTACTATAATTTGTGCTTGTTCTTGAGTTACCTGATATTAATCTTATGGATTGCTCTTCTTCATCCTCATTGTCTTTATGTTTGAATACATGCTGTTTGCTGAAATCTATCTGTTTGTTAGTTATTTCATTACATTCCTCATTCATGGGAACATACTGTTGAAGTATTTTATTTGCACCCTCTGTTAATCCATTCAAAATGTCTTGCACTACATTATCTGCATTAGGCACTTTAAAGGGATCAGTCTGTTGCTCTTGATTACATACCTTTTTATTCTGTTCATTATTTTGCTGTTCCTTTGAGTGTTCAGTAGCTGGTCTTGAGCTTAATTCAGGTAAACTCTGCATTTCTTTATCTGAAATTTCAAATGATGTGGATAATGAAGCTATGTCCTCATTTGCTCTATAGTTAACATTCTGAAGTGATTTATTTCTAATACTTTCTGATTTACTGATTATGTTATTTTCCTGAGCATTGCTGACTCCAGTGTAGTGTGGGAAAACATTCGTGCCTAAAGATGATAAATGTTTTGACATAGTACTCTTTGATTTCTGCAGAGAAGCATTTGAAAATCTTCTTGTGAGTGAAGAGCTTTTACTGAAACCTTTATTCTTAGTTTTGCTTTGATTTCTTTTTTTGTGATGATCTTCCATATGCTGGAAAGCAATAGGGTACTTAATTAACACAAATATGGTTCTCCACTTGCTATTAATTAAAATATGCCATGCTTATTAATTGCTATTCATGTTTCATTTAAATAGTGTTGTAATATCCTGTATATATTAGAATAGAGCATAAAGATGATAGTGGTAGATGAACATGAATTATTTTACAAAGACATTGTTTATTATAGGAGAAGAAGGATTTATTACATAAAGTTCAAACAAAAGATATACTTAAGTCATTGGCATTTCTGGAAAACCTATAAAAAAGAATCAATTAGGAAATAAATTAATTATAAACATATGAGAGTCCATAAGTTTCTGGTCTGACCAGTAAGTAATAAAGTACAAATACAGATAACATACAGATAACATTTTTGAATGTAATCTCCCTTTACTTCAAAGCATTTCTCACATCTCTGGATTAATAATTCAATATCTCTAAAAATAATCTGAAACTTTTTATGCAAAATTCTGGAAAAGAGTGTCCTTCAATTCATTTTCATTTTTGTATCTCTGCCCTCAAAGGTCAGATTTAAGTTGAAACATGTTCTGAAGAATTAACCAGTTAGTGAAGTTTTAGTGTCACCTAATACTGATTGTCGGTCCTGGTGGTGTAGTGGTTACCATACTTGCCTCCTAAACCCAAGATCGTGGGTTCGAACCCGGCCAAGACCGATGGATTTTTTTATTTTTTCAGGGCGTAAAAATCGTAAGTATGACTTCCTTCGGAAGGGAAGTAAAGCTGTGGGTTCCGTGTCGTACATTTATGGCACAAAAAAGAACCTCAAGCCTGAAAGAGCAGCCTCTGAGCAAAATTTGTCGGCTATTTCATGCCCTGAGTTGAAGGGATGCTGATGACCTGAGCTGTTAAAGAGCATCCATAAATAAATCATTCAACAACAACAACCTAATACTGACTCATTTGTATATGTCAGATTTAAGTTTTGAAAACTGGTAACAGTCACTGAGGGTAAAATCTGGAATCTATGGTGGATGATACAGCTTCTGGAAGCCACAAGGGTTCACAGCAACAAATGAACTCCCTCATTTCAGCGTTCTGTGCCTCTTTTCCTTAATGGCACTGCATAATGTTACAGTAGTTCAGCATAGTAGTTCCAAATCACTATTGTGTTTCTTTCTTTTGAAGCCTATCATCAGAATCCCTCTGCAGTCTCAAAAAATTGTCATGATCTTCTTCATGGATTGTGTGACCTTAGCCTTTTTAGGGAGTGTTCACCATTCTTCTACCACTCCATTGATTCTCTTTTTGAAAATGTTCATGAAGAATGCAAAGTACAGTTTTTAGGCACCTTTAACCTTACCTTGCTCTTTCTTTCTTTCCTTTTCTTTTTTTTCCCAAAGGTCTGTCACCCAGAACTTACTCCTCGATAAGTGAGATGATTTCTTGTGTCAACACATCCAAGGCCAACTCTCATGTGGGTTATTTTCAAGGCTCTCTCTGCCCAAATAAAATTATTTTGACCACTCCTTCACAATGGAATATGAAGGGGAAGCTTCCCCATACACATCAGCAAAATAATGTTTAATCATTGGTTGAAAATTCTTCTTTAATTTAAATTTCTGTTCTATATTCAATTTTGAATATCATAACACATCTGACTTAAATGAGATTCTCCAAGCAAATGAGTGGGTAGCAGGAAAGAAAATGTAGTGCTTACACTCTTGAAACTTGAAAGTATCAGATAGCATGAACATCACAACAATGAGTCATGCAATTCTCTATCAGGCCAGAAATTTATGGACCACACCTTGTATTGATGTGATACTAATGTAATATCAAGGTCACTAGATAAGTTTGTAGACACAAAAATCTTAAAATACCAATTAAAAACTTCATCCTTGAATGCCACAATAACTGCAATTAGATTGGATTCAGTTCAGTTTATACCTCCTGGTTTCAAATGTCAACAGACTAATGAAAACCAAGAGGAGTAAAATGAAGTTTGAGATGGAACAGTTTCATGCAATGATTTATATTTGATTCAAATGTGGGTAAAATGAATCACAAGTACTTGACACAGGGCATTCTAGGGTCTTTCTCTTTCCTGTGCCACATATTTTTACTGGTCTTCAAATGTAAGAGAGCAAAAACATTCTTCAAAGGAAGCAGATTACCAATAGTGGTGAATGAAAGACACATTTCTCTAGTGGAGACTATGATAAAAGAAAATGCAAGGAAAAATGCTGAATATTTACACCCCCCTGCATCAACATTTGAGAGCAAAGAAAATATCTTCTTATAAACATATCAAGGCATAAAAGCAGATCAAGTTGGAATGGAATAGAGAAATGTTAGAAAGATTTAGTAATTCAGACTCTCGGCAAGTTTCAGACATTGTAACAGGTATTGAAATTTTAATTTATGAATCTGACCCTAAAAGCAAGTACCAGTCACTGGTGGTTCTTCCCAGATGAGCAGCCTTTGATGAATGTGAAGTGAGAAAGAAACAAGTTACAAAAACAGTGGCTACATTTTTCCTAACGAGTGATATTTGACCACTTCCAGGCCGGAAAATCACAAGGAAATTTCTGCAAATTGGTATGTGTTAAATTGTCTGTCTACTTACTGTGTTTTCAAAAGGCCAGGATAGATGACAAAAGAGTGAGCTGCAGGATTGTGATAATGCCTCCGTCTCCTGGACAATAGAACAATCTTGCTTTTTCAGAGAACACCTACTAAATTGCTGTTACATCCATTCTATAGTGTGACTTCTTCTTGCTCCCAAATTTAAAGAATTGCCTATATGACCATTAATTCTCCAGCCTGAAAGAAGTTGTTTTTATCCCTCAAACTAAAGTATTAGTCTTTCAGATTGATAAGTCATATGATTTTATCTGTATAGCAACACTGCTCATCATCCATATTTGAATGACTAAGTAGCTTCCTGTGCATTCATTGTAAGGTGGTACTCATTAGTTTTGCTATTTTCAGTTAGTGCTTTCAAGAAATGCTGTCAATAAATTTTAGGGTCTTCTTTTTCTTTTCCTTCTTCTTTTATGGTGCTACAACCTGAGATTGGTCACAGCTTGCCACAGCAACTTCTGCTTCCTCCAACTCCATCTTAAGACTTCATTGATAAGAGGGCAGTATTGCAGAAGGGCATGTGATCAGCATGCCAGCACCCCGCCTGTCACCTATCGTGAGCTTGCTAGATTGAAGGTTGCCACATGTCCATCAGGCAGTTCCCCAATTATTCATATGAGGCCGAATGGACCTGATTCAAGACCTCCCTAATTTAGAAAAATTCCTAAGCAGGTACAGGTAATGAAACCCAGGCCCTCCAAGCCACCATTCACTGCTAGAACAAGGAGGCAGACAAATTTTAGGGTCTATGAGATATTACTTTGCATATACATAATTGTTGAGCATCACTTAATAGCTATATTTCTGTAAGCATTGTAATACTGTGTTTACATCTTTATGGATATAGATACATCTTACAAATCAGTAATTTTCCAGATGATGATCCTCAATTTGAAGCTAAAGTGTGACAATGCTTAGATATTTAGCAGAGTTGATGACAAAGATGGCATAATTGACTAAAAGTCATCAGAAGATATTGTTCCCAACATTACCAAAGCTGTTTCAGACAGTGAATCTGATAGTTTGGCTTCAAGCACAACTACTGCTAGAAATAATCTGGATCATGAAGAGCCTCCAGATAAAAATGTCCAGGTTTTAGATGCTTATTTGGAAAGAATAGATTCCAGTGGGACAGTAAAAAACCAGTCACAAAGGACTGGTGCACTCAGTACATTTCAAACTTCTGCCAAATCTTTAGGAAATTCTTCAAACCTCTGAAAATATTAAACTTGTTATTTTATGATGAAATAATTGATAATATTATAAATAAACAAAACACTTGCATCTGGACAAGAGAAAGTGAACAGAAATCAAACTACAGATCCACAGGTAAAATTGAAATAAAAGTATTATTTGGTCTTTTTATGATGATGTCAATCTTAAAACCTGAAAGTGAAAATATACTGTCATTGTTCTCACCAGATTGCTCTGGATAAGTTGTATTTTGAGTAATGTGAAAGTTTGAAATTCTGAACACATGCTTTTGTTTTAATACTTCTGCTGATAGAACTCTGAGGAAATAAAATGATGCAGTTGTCACTATTTCAGGTTTTTTAAACTCTTAATTCTCAATTGCTAGTAACTATTTTCTTTAAGGGAATATAAATATAATCATAATTGAAATGTCTTAATTATAGTACTAAAAAAATAAAATTGAGTAAGAAATAAAGTTAGTGTTTGAAGAACACATTACAGTAAAATCTGTTCAAGAAGGAACTGATTTGACCCCAAATTTTTATGTGCTGTACAGGTTTCCATATTATTCAGATATGAAGTTAAAATGAACCATTTCATCTTAAAAACAAAGACAGGCAGGGAGGCAGTTATTTGGCATCTTGCCACTTATACACCATTTATTCTACACACAATGAGAGTGATTTTATAGGAAGTCACTAAAAACAAACCTTCTGGTCTCCACTGTATACACCACTTGGTTAAAATTCCTCTAATAAGATTTTCAGTTTTTCCTGGTATCTGGAAACAAGAGATCTGTTAACATCACTCGTTTCCCCTTACCAGTTATGTGCCTATTTCTGCAGCTTTCCATCCACTGTAAGCTTTGAATTCTGATTTAGTTAGCTTTTTGTCAGTTTGAGAGATTGATCTCACATGATAAGTTCAGGTATGTTCTTTGAATGGGCATGAACAAACATTCCATTAGCAGTTTGTTTATTTCTTCATAGTGAGCTGTTTCTGTTTTCTTTTCATGTCATTGTCTGCAAGCCATGCATAATGTTATCTTCATTTTTCAAAATGTCATAGACCAATGCTTATAGAATTAAACTTTAACATTATTTCTTTTAAATTCCATTTTTTCCTTCTCCTTTAGTTTGATAGCTTTCAACCTATCACTTAATGAGTGCCATATTTTTATGCAACATTGTTGATCATGATTGTGTTGTCTGCTTAGCTATTCACAATGAGATGTACTATTGGTGTGATGTATGGTAATTTACTGAAAGGGCTTTTCCACTAGTCAAGAGGACAGTAAAACTATTGACTAAGAACCCAATGCATCCTTGCAGATTGTTGCAAAGAATCCTAGTTTTTACAATAGTGAACCACATTTATTATTTCTTTGAAACTATATGCTGTTTAAAAATATAATTTACTTCAAGTACGAGGGTTGGAACTTAAATAGTGGCAACACTGCTGTGGAGATGTTATGCACGGAATCTAATATTGTCGCTGATAGCACACGTTGTTTACATACCAATCTTTTCTCAGAGCAAATGGACTCTCCCTTCCCACACCACCTGCATGCGCACCATCGAGAGAAACACAGTCACTTGTGAGCTAGCGGTCTAACGTACTGTTGTCACTATGTTTTCGAAACTGGAACAACGGAGTTGGATCAAGATTGAATGTGCCAGAGGTCGTACAGCACGACAGTGTCATAAAGGTTCTTCAAGAGGCTTGCGGGGAGTCTGCATTTCCTTACAGAACAGTGGCACGTTGGGTAAAAGCCTTCAAAGATGGTCGGCAAACTATGGCAGACGTTCATCGGGCAGGTCGCTCTACGAGCGTCAGTGAAGAAGAAGTGCATGCTCTTGCCGCGTTACTGGACAGTGATCGACGCCAGACGATTCGTGAGCTCGCCCAAGAAACCGGATTAGCGCATACGACTGTGCTTCACATCCTGAAGGAACGCCTGGGCATGCGAAAAATTGCATCACGATGGGTTCCGCATGATTTGACGGAAATGGAGAAATGGTTGCGTTACGACGCTGCTAAGACGCACTTGGAGCGCTATGAGCGCGAAGAAGAGACTTTCTTACGCCGTATCATAACCCCGAATGAGACATGGGCCAAATCGTAAGAGCCAATCGAACGAATGGCGTCAGTATGGGTCATCACGAAAGTCGAAAGTTCGTCAGAGCCCCAATACGGTGAAAGTTATGGTGATTCTCGTGTATGACTGTGATGGTGTTATCCTAACGCATTACATTCCTCCACGGCAGAACGTCAATGCTGGCTATTACCGTTCGTTTTTGGAGCACCATCTGCGACCAGCTTTGAGAAAGAAGCGGCAACACTTTCTGCAGAATCCACCCATCATTTTGCATGACAATGCTCAGGTGCATACAGCGCAAGCTGTGGCTGATTTGTTCGGTCGATGGGGCTTGGAAGTACTGTACCATCCACCATACTCCCCGGACTTAAGTCCTTGAGACTTTGATTTGATTCCGAAGATGAAGGAACCACTTCGTGGCATTCGCTTCAGAAGTGTTCCAGAGATTCGACAGGCAGTAGACTGCTCCATCTGCACCATCAAGAGAACAGGCTCTACTAAAGGTATACTAAGACCTCCACATCACTGGCAATGGGTTATACACAATGCTGGTGACTACATTGAAGGACAGTAAAGGTTGCTAACATGTAACTCTTTTGTATTGGTTGTAAATAAATAGTTGTCACTATTTTAAGTTCCAACCCTTGTATATTAGAAAATATCGTTTGTTGCAAAATATTTCCATTTCTGCGTTTGACAGTTTACGTTTTATTCATGAGGAAATAACATGTAAAACATATGGTTTTCCCTGTTACCAATAAAATGAACAGGATTCTTGGATGTACAGGTTCTGAATGGGCAGGTTTCACTGTAATAGTATATATCATGCAAAAAGAAATATTTCCCTGAACTATTGTCGGAACTAATACAGAAGCAATTAATTTATTCTTAATTAGCTATTAGGTTGATTTAATATTCTTATTATCCACTTACCATTGAATTATAAAGAACAGGTTTCACAGGCTTTTGCAAGCATCATCAGCTGTGAGCCAACTGCTGGATTCGTTGTTGGTTCGATGGACTTGGTGTAGTTTTCATGGACATTTTATGAACTTTTGGATTAATTTGTCTTCTGTTGAGATCTTGAAGTTCATAATCTTATCTTTATATATATATATATATATATATATATATATATATATATATATATACTGAAGTTCTTCAATGGCCATGTCATAGTTCAAAATATAGCAATTTCAAGTGTGACTTTATCTAAGTGTTTTATCCTTATCTACCTTTATTATTACTGTTAATTTGTTACATTGTTAATAGTGTTGCTTTATTTTTATTTTTAATTTATATTATATATATATTTATAAAATAAATTTTTATAAATTTTTTCCCATATTCCCAGTTCTAAGGGTCTATCTGAGAATGTCAATAATTTGACTCCTACTTCTACATCATGTTTATCTCTCCAAAAGTGATAAGCAACCACTGACTTATCTATCTGATTGTACCTGATGTTTCTCCAGTGTTCATTTAGCCTAATTCCAATCCTTCTCTTTGTTTTGCCAATATATATGTTGTTGCATTCTGAACAGTTGATTTGATATATTCCTGGCTTTTTCTCATCAGATATTCTATCACTATACCAGAGTTGAGCAGATTATTTAGGCTGAATTAGCTCACTGGGGACAAAGTAATCCCAAACTCTCTTAATATTTTCTGGAATTTTTTTTGGTGGCCCAAGGATGATAAGTAAATTTCTTGTGAATGGTAGTTTCACAGCTGATGATGAGGCCAAAAGCCTGTGGAACATATTCTGTATAATTCAATGGTAAGTGGAGCATAAGAGTATTAAATCAGCTCACTAGCTAGTTAAGAACATATTTATCCATTAATATTAAGAGATTGATACTTCTAATTAGGTATGCAATACCAATACTTTGGTTTGTGGGCTATGTGTGAAGAAGAACTGAGTGTTATACTAGAGAACAATTGGTTTATATTTATGCTCTCAAAATCTATTCCAGTAGATGCAGTGGTATATACAGTGTGTTGCAGAGTACTTTAAAAAATATAATTGGTATAGCAGTTTTTTATTCATTGTTGTGTATCTACAAACTTTTTAGTACCCTTAAAACATAATTTTAAACATTACTATTCTTTTAGTAAGCTCAACTAATAAATCTTGTTTATTATGATTTTAATAAACAAAATTCTTGGCAAACTAAATTTAAATGTTAATGTTTTAAAAGTAACAAAATAATGGCCCAACAGCTGACACACAGTCAATATTGACAAAGACTAATAATAAATATTATTATCTAAATTAATAACCTAAAATTATCGAAAAAGATATAACAAAAGATATTACAATCACTCCTTTATGCAAATCATTATCAGAGTCTGTCTATTGTCAGCGTACATTACTAGCATGTCTACATATCAAGCTGCAGACCCAAGTTTGATCCTCAGTCAGGTATTTGCTGCCTTGGTGTGATTTTTACCAGAGTTTTTCCTTTCACTATAAAGGTGAATACAGGTAAACTTCAGATATAAGGCCTCTGGATTCATGTGCATCATTTTATTTATTTATTTTTTTTTTATTTATTCCATTTATTATCAAAAAATATCTGGGTAGTTGGCAGTTGTTAAATGCTTAAAAAAAAAAAAAAAACAGTTTGATGAATATACATATTTATGTCTTGAGTGAATGGATGCTATGCTCTGTTTGAGCATTCTGGGAATTGTTTATGATAGTCCACTTTTCTTAACTATTATTTACTGATGCACTAGAAAACATGAAGATGGGAATGAGGGTGATGCTGAAGTAATGGCAAAATGAACAGTATGGGAAACAAGTACTTGGAGAAAATTTGACCAGACACTGCTTTGTTAACCGCAAAATTCACTTACGGGTTTGCAATGTCAACATAAATATTTAAATGAATCAGCATTAAAGATAACTGAATCTTCATTTGTACAGGATAGCTTTTAATATAGATTTGAATAGTTCAAAATTTTCACTGAGAAAAATAGTTAATGCCTGATTGTTTTCCTGGCAAGATTTTGTCTTTTGTCTTTTGTTGGTTTTTAGGAAGTTTTTCAAACTGCATTTATTCACTGGAGCCAAAATAATGTTGGCATCTTTAAAAATCTTTTGAAACTTTTGGTATGCCCATGGATGGAATGTAAATTTCGTATATATCTGCTCAGTGTGGTGATTTCTTTTAATTGTTTTTGTTTTTTGAATTTTTCTATCTTTTTCTTGGCCATATCTGTTGGTAGCCATGGCTACACAACAGCTTGAGTGAATTCCTCATAATTGCATTCCAAACAGTTGATTTGACTTATTTCTGACTTCTTCTTATCAGGTATTCTATCATTATCACCAGAGTTCAGCAGATTGTTTAGGCTGAATTTGTCCACTGCGGACAAAGTAATCCCAAACTCTTTTAGTATTTTCTCAAATTTTTTGGTAGTCCAAGGATGATAAGTTAATTTATTTGCTGACAATGTTGTAACCTGTTTTAACATCTTCTCTTGTTTAAATTTCTTGATTTTCTTGTCTACAATTTCTTGACCATACTCATCGATTTTCACTGTTGGTATTATGTGAGATTACTCTTTGCTGTGTTCAGGCCCATTAATGGGTATGTTAATGAGTCTGTGTACTAAGGTGTTGAGAACTGCATGTTTGTGTGCTGTGGGATTGAAGCCACTAGCCTTTACATAATTTTCAACATGTGTATCCTTTCTGCATATTCCAAATTTCATATTATTGCCTGTTCTTGTAATCTCTAAGTCAAGGAAAGGAATCATGTTGTCTTGTTCTGTTTCAGAAGCAAATTTAATTTTCCCATCTTGTAGGTTTAGCCATTTCAAAGCATCATCCAATTGTTTCTTATTAACTATTCCAAAGATATCATTCACATATCTGTGCCAGAATTTAAAAATATATGGAAATGATTTGGTGATGTGCATTTATAAACTACTAATATATAAATCAGTCAGAAAAGGTGATAGTGAATTTCCCATAGCTAAACCTGCTTCTTGTTTGTGAAATTCGCCATTGAACCTGAAGAATCTGACTGATACAGACTTTGGTTAGTTGGATGTATTCCTCAATCTCCTCGTTGCCTAGATTTATTTGATTGATTGCTTTATTTATGGACACTCTTCAACAGCTCAGGTCTTCAGCGTCCCATTCAACTCAGGGCGTGAAACGGCTGACAAATTTTGCTCAGAGGCCTCTCTTTCAGGCTTAAGGTTCTTTTTCGTGCCGTAAATGTACAACACGGGACCCACAGCTTTACTGCCCTTCCGAAGGAAGCCATACTTAGGATTTTTACGCCCTGAAAAAATCCATTGGTCCTGGCCGGGTTCGAACCCGTGATTTTGGGTTTAGGAGGCAAGTATGGTAACCACTACACCATCAGACTGCCTAGATTTAGAGACTGCAACCATTTCCAAAGGGAAATGGTACCTGAAATCAAATCTGAGCCTCCCAGTCAGAGGTCTTCAATGCTAGTCACTAGATATTTTGTTCTATGATGGCATTTTAATGTAATCATCTCTGTCATACTCTATACCAGAGTTAAAATTTTGTGAATATAAAGAGTATGAACATTTTAACAAATGTACATGATGTAGTAATTTCTGACAAAATTTACATCCTAAAGTTAGACTAATTCATTACAGAATCCACAGATTGAAGTGATATGATATAATAGTGTCATAAACTGCACAGAGGATCTTTTAATAAACATGAGAGTTTGGGATGGTGACAAAAATGATAGTATTCAAGTTTTTATAAAGTTATTAATTACAATTGCATTTGGATTTTCTGAAGCCTATCTAGCAGCATATTAACAATGGCAGTAGTCTGAGTCGTTAAAAATTAGATGATGAATGTTGTTGAACCATTTCAAGGGTTTTAGAAAAGAGCATTTAAATTGAACATTACATTTATTTGTAGTTTCTGCAAGAAACATAGACAGATTAAACTAGAGCAAAATGAAAGTCCAAGCAGTACTGTTAAATATTTTTAATTTGTTAACTGAAAGACTATCATACATCTAAACTAAAATAAGAATATGACTAAAATTGCCATTAAGCACTTCATAAAATATACCATCTCATTTCAACAATAATAGTAAAAGTATACTTAATTATAAATATAATTACATAGTTATAATTAATTGGAGAGTAAACTTTTACTTTAATGTTACCTTGTCCAACTTATCTGATTCTTTATGGACATCATGGTATAACATCTTCATATAATCCAATTGTTGCTTAAGGGTACCAAAATTTATTTCAGCCATTTCTAATTTTTGTTCCATTTCTTAAAAAAAAGACAACACAAATGGATGTATGCAAAATTTGCAAGACATGTATAATTTAGTTAATATTTTAGAAATATTTCTTGTAATATAATGCAAAATAATCATGAATGAAAAACATTAGTCTTATATTGCAGATTGAGTCAAAATATTACATTTGAATGTTCCAGTTATGTAACTTAAAACTACTTATGTATAGCTTTCAATTATGTTTTATACACTGTCACACATACACACATTCTTGTAAGCATGTGGAATTTAAATCTGGTTCAGTAGAGAGTGAAGATGTGCAAGATAAAAATAATGGATTCTGGGTGTCATGATGGTGCATACTACATGTGAAAGAATGGCATGGTATGCCTAAGGTGACTATTTTCTCAAGACACAAATCATGATACTATCATAACTTGTCGAAAGTAGGCTATTTCATTAGTGAATTCTGAAGGAATGAAGCTATTGCAGCAGGACCAATGAAAAATCTACTTATTTTTTTTAGCTAATTTAATTTTTTTTAGCAAATTCAGAAGGAATATAAGCTACTGGGTTGCACCTATGAAAATATTGTTTAATAATCAATCCAAATCTGCATCGATCACACATACTAGGCATTGAAAAAGACAAAAAAATTATAAAAATGTGTGTCTTTTTCTCTCTCTCTATAATATATGTCTGTTAATGCTCTAGCAGTTGTAATTTTGGTTTTATCTCAATGAAACTCGACATATAACCATAAATTAATAAACAATTCATTGAGTTTGTTAACCGTCAAAATTGGACCTTGGGGGTAGCAGTTAATCTAAAGCAAAAATTTTCATTAAATTGAAAAATTGCTCTAGCCTCTACAATTTTTTTGCTTTATCTCAACAAAACTTGGTAATTTCTTTAAAATAAATTGATAAAGGCAATTTTTGAAAACCATGGTAATCGGGCCATTAGGATTGAGAGTTACCTGAAAAACTAGTAGGAGTTAAACCAAAATTTAAAAATTGCTCTAACACCTCTAACAGCTGCAATTTAATTTTATTCAAAGGAAACTCAATATATAATTAAACAAGAAAAGTAGTTTCTGAAAATCAGTGAAATTGGACTTGGTGGGTTCCTAAAATTTAAAAATCATTCTTGCAGCACCAATATTATTTTTTTTCGCAACAAAACTTGGCATATACCATTTAAATCAAAAAGAAAAAAAAGATTTGAAAAGCAGTGAAATCAGATTAATAGGAGTGGGGGTTTAACTGAAACCCCAAATTTAAAATTTATTCTAGCAGCACCATTTGCTTTTTTGCAACAAAACTGAGCATGTACTTTGTGAATAAAATAAGAAATGGAAATTGGGTCATTAGGAGCGGGGGGGGGGGGGGTATATGACTGAAATGCAAAATTGAGAATCTAGCGGCACCAATTTTATTTCTTCACAACAAAATTCAGTATATACCATTTAAATAAATAAGAAAAAGAAATAAATCAATTTCAAAGGCAATGGAAATCAATGAAATTTTCCACTGTTTATTGTTGATTCTGTATAGTTGCTTAGCACATCAAAATTATTTTTAAATATTAATATTTTTATTGAAAAATATAAATATCATCTTCTTAAATACACAATGTAACTTGAAACTTTATGTTATTTTTCTCTATTTTAGTGAATGTAAACATATCAAGGGGCCAGTTCATAGATATGGTTAATTTTAAAAACACCCACACATTATAGCTTTGTTCCATCATATATTTCATTTAATTAATAATATACCACTAATTCTTGTTATTTAATCTTAATATTAATATAACAACAATAATAATAATAACAACAACAACAATAATAATAATAATAATAATAACAATAATAATAATAATAATGGGGTTTCTGGGGTTTCTAGATTGCAAGAATTGTAATTTTGTTCCCCTAATACTACACAGTAATGCAATACTTATTTAATTTCATTAATTAATAAGGCCTAATTTAGATTTTATATTCACTTTTATTAAACGTTAATCAACTTGGTGAAGAATTTGCATAGTTTATGCAGCTACTGAGTGACAGACTTTTAGATTATTGTGATGATTGTTAATGCTGCTGTTGTTATTCTGTGTGGTTATAAATGTGATGCTAAAGATATAATAGAGATTGAGCAAAAGTTAGAAAAGTAGTAGTAGTAGCAGTGGTAGTGGTAGTGGTAGTGGTAGTAAATTATAAACTTATCAACATAACTGCAAATAATGCAGAAGGGCATGAAATGACATCTACATTGCTTTTTTTTTTTAATTTTTTTTTTTTTACTTGGTTTATTTATGGATGCTCTTTAACATCTCAGGCCATCAGCGTCCCATTCAATTCAATGTGAAATGGCCAACAAATTTTGCTCAGAGGCCTCTTTTTTTTCAGGCTTGAGTTTCTTTTTCCTGCTGTAAATGTATGATACGGGACCCATGGCTTTACTTTCCTTCCAAAGGAAGCCATACTTAGGATTTTTATGCCTGAAAAAATCCATTGATCCTGGCTGGGTTTAAACTGCGATCTTGCATTTAGGAGGTTACCACCACACCATCAGAACCGACATCTCTCTACATTGCTGCTGAGCTGCTGTGCTAGTCATATATGTACATATAATCAATTCCTTGAGAATATCATCCCTATTTTTACACAGTCATAGAATTCCACAAATTGCACTTGTTATTAGCAGGGCTTTCAAAGTTTCTAATTTAATTTTTGTTTTGTTCTTGTCCTACAAATTATCATAAAAGAGAGCACTCCTTCTGTTGGAGCATTGAATAAAGACAAACAAAGATAGAATTCAACAGTTTTGAGCAAGTTTTCACGAGAAATGCTTTTAATTTTTTGAAGATTTCTACCCATTTTCTGTCAACCAGACGTATGCACTTCTTCCCCATAATTTGAGTTTATCTTGAGTGATTTAGCTCAAAACACAAATTTCTTTTGTTAATGTTAATGTCACATTTCTTATCTGTAATAAAATTAAAGGTTGATCAACCTCTGTGCTTTTAAGAAGTATCCAATTAAGAAGATATTTTATTTCTTCAAACTAGTGAATCCATCAACCTAAATATTCAATGCATGCAGAGTAAAAGAACACAGCAGAATCCATGAAACAAGAAATGCCACTAACATTTCCATTTTCTTATAGCTTTTTCAGCCTACGTTTTACACTTATCAGCAGAAATCTTTCTATCTTTCCATTCTAGTGAATGCCTTTTTATGAAAAAAATTAAGTACTCTGATTGCTGGAGCTAGAAGCTGCAATATCTCCTTCCTTGTTCATAACAGATTTTAAATGCTGAACAATATCTGCCCTCCCACCATAAGCAATTGAATATTTAGAACTGTACTTCACAGAGCTAAGACTAGGCAAAAAGCAAATCTGCATAGATCAGTTTTAACACTTTACTGCTATAAAAAAAATTTATTATGAATACATATTTACTCTCTTTCTCCTAGCCTAAAAGTCTTAATTAACAATGGTAAATCCTTCAAATCTGCTTCTAAAAATACCTGTATAAAAAGGCCTATTATTCTGTAAAGTAATATATAAGTGACAACCATTATACTGCTTCAATATCAATGTATATGTAAATATGTATAAAGTGAAATTTATGTGATTAAGTGTTTTGTCTATTTCTGTTACTCTGGTTTTTGTTGTTCCAGGAGTTACTTTATTTTTAATTTTTATTGTAAGCATTTATATACACGCGTGCTGTATTTTTTTTAAATGTAGAAGAATGCACACTATTGTAGTAATTGTAAATGACAAACTATATGTTCATGAGTCTTTATGAGCAAACTCTTGGAATGCTCTAGGAACAGAACTGAACATCATATTTAGACTTTTTCGTAGTAAATGGAAAATGTTTTTTCTAAGTCTTCATTAAACACATATTTCCCATTTGGTATTTTTATTATAGAAACATAAATCCAACTACCAATTGCCACTGAGATTAAAAGTCAATAATGAATAAATATTAATAAATAATAAGCAAATAACACAATATTGACTATTAAGCAATAGGTAAGTGGAAATCATGTGCAGTCAGCCAGCAGTAAGAGCAAAATCACTGGGCTATTTATGTAAAATAATAATTGAAAATAGTACACTTTTGTTTTTTAAAATTTAATATAAATCAGAAAGATAAATGTTGTAAAATACTGTACAACATTTTCAATGATCATTGATTCATACTATGTGATTACTAAAATATGAGATATTTGCGGAATGCAAAATAAAATATGGAATATATCAGCCTTTTTTTTTGAGTTCATAAGAAAAAGGGGACAAAATTCTCAAATAATGAACTGTTCCATAAAATATGGAATGGATGGTCACTTTAGACATACCAAAGGTCTGGGTGCATATCCATGGCAACAATGTTAACAGTTCAGTATAGGCCATCTGCTTGGATTATGACAAATGCTATTATAAAATCTGTTTCTGAGATAAGGAAATTTAAAAATAAACTTAAGTTTTTCTGTGATGCCCGGGAGCAAAAGATAAACAGAGAAAACACTGTAGGTTACCTTGGATCTTAGATGGTTCATATGAGGTTGGATAGGAAATATAAAATAAATAGCTAAAATTACTAATGATAAATAGGTTTAATTTCCTTATACATCCCATCAAGTGAATGAAATCAAATGGCCTGTATTAAATTATTCAAAGAACTAATGACATAAAATATAAGAATTCTTTTACTACCTGATAATACCAGGCATGGTGGCTCAAGCAGTAATGCTTTAAGAGTCACATTGAATCCCAAATTCAATTCTGTTAGTGGTTTATCTGGTTACTTAGGAAAATGCATCACTCTCCCATTTCTATCTGTTGATTCTCTTACTGTCAGGGCAAAAGTGGTGACTGGCATGGTGTGATGGTGGCTTAATCTTTGAAAAGATTTCTACCCCAGCATCTGGTATGGAAGCAGACCTACTGATGGGCCTGGGAGGGCAGGGGCTCCGCCGGCGATGGGGTGTTCTATCTGTAAACATCTTATGCTGCTTTCTCACAGCCCCACCACCTGGGGTTCTGACCGCCCGTTGTCTCCCTCACCATATACCTTTATCCCGGAGGTTCGTCATTGGCGTATTCATTAACGATTTGCCGTAGTCTCCGCAGCACTTTCTAGCACAACCGCTGCAGCGCTCCTCGCCGGGATGGCGAACAGCAAAAAGAAGAAGACTACTGGTTCCTTCTGCCCTAAAGCCGCTGCCTCCGCCGATGCTGAGACATTAGTCTCACCCATTCCGACCATCGCTGATTCACTACAAGACAAGGACTTTTCAGCTCCAGCCACAACACCAGCGCAAAACCAGAGAACCCCTACCATCTCCTCCATGCAACGATCAGCTCTTTGTCAGCCTAAGTTCAGGGTACTTCCTCAGAATTTGCCATTTATGAGGATTGAGGGAAACCTAGAAAAAACCTCAGTCAGGGAGGATAGTCCTGGTGAGATTCTTACTCCAGACCTCCCGCTCATGAGTCCGCGCCTTAATGACCTCGGCCACCCGTGGTGGTGACCTCCAATGTACCCAGCACAAGCTGGAGTTAGCACTTCCTCCCTGGCCCCTAGACATCGCCAAACCAGGCCCCACGACAATGATTACAGAGCTTCTGCACGCCATGGCGGGGCCTTCCGAAGGAGACTGGTAAATGCAGCTATTGCCTTTGACATATCATGATCAGAGATCCGCGAGTCCGCAATTTACGTTCTTCAAATTTTGACGACCAGGCCATCGGAGAGCCAGAAATGTATAGAGACTTAGCCCACTCTCAAAGTATTTATGACAAGTAAGGACAGACCTGTACTCTTGACCTGAAACGCTCATGGTTTACGAATACGAAAAGCCGATCTTATAGACTTTTAAACTCGACACAAAGTACAAACTGAAGCACGCTTAGGACCCACAGACAGGTTTTCAATCCCTGGTTACACAATGTAGAGGCATGGGACGATATTCTCCACACCCTCCTCCCCTTGCTGCTAACATTTATATTAATAAACTCCGCGCACTCCTTGTGGCGGCATACAATCTCCCAGGGCACATTCACTTGCTCGATTTAGACGACATACTACTTCAAAATCATCACCTAATCTTGGCCGGCGACTCAGTGCGAAAATCAACTCTGTAACTGTAATACTTCAAACTGTGCTGGAAACAAATTATAGCGACTGGCTCACTAACTGGAGCATTAATACTAAATGCCAATCCACAGTTTTCACGAAATGTATAACACCGCCACCTAAGGCACAATCACTACAGCCCTTTGGGGGCAACATCTTATGGTCTAAACGCGTTTCATACTTCGGACTAGTAATGGACCAAGGCCTCACCTGGTATCACCATATCCTTCAATCACGCAGAAAATTACAAGCCCAGCCTTGTAAAATGAAATCCGCTTGATTAAATACAGCAACTCAATATGGGCTTAAGACGCATCCTACTAGTCTACACTAACCGGGGTGCTAAAGCGAGCTATTTGCCGCCCTGGCTAATGTCCCTGATAATTCAAACAAAATACTTATTTTATTTCAGTTACCTGTTAACAGAAATTCTTGACTTTGTTTCTTTAAATAGGTATTATCTGTGTCACTTGTCATTTCAGAATGAGTATCTGATGCGATATGTTCCAAGATTGAAAGGAGTTTACCATCTGTTATAGAAGACATCCTAAAGCCACTGTCAGCAAAACTGAAGGCTATATTTCACACCTGTAAAATGACAGTTGATTCTAATTAATATCAGTAAAAGATCATGAACTGAACACAGCAGTCACAGTTATAATTGAATTTAATGAACACAAGATAATTTTAAATTTTGCTTGCAGCCATTATTATCAACATAGTTGACGTGCATAATTCAGTGTATTTTAGTAACAGATTTGCAGCTACAGTTGCATCAAGTCAAGTACTAATTAAATGTCAGAGTTAGGATTTAGGGATCTTTTATAGAAGAGGGAAGGTTGGGGAAAGCTACTTAAATAAGACAAAAAATTGATACATGGTTTTCAATCGTATTATGCTCCTGTCCTCTGCTTTCCAAGTACAAAACGTCAACATCTTCAGTGGCATGAGTTTAGTAACAACCATGATGATGATGATGATCATTATCATCATCATCATTCCCTCGGTTTTATTGTATGTTTTCATCAAGTTACTCTTGCATTTCCAATAGTATTGTTACTGCTGAACTATCTTCGATGGGTACCTCTTCCCTTCTCACCAGCACCAATACATACTCTTTATTCATATTCTTTGAACTCATCCATTCTCACTTATCCTTAAAGCTTTAAAGTTCGAAGAAATACTTCTGGAGCTCCAGTCCCGAGCGACAGCGGAGAGAGCCGAGTCTCTTCAGTCTCAAATTGGAGAAAAATGGGTACATAATCAAGTTAGCTCAAATAGAGTATTCTTAAATGCAAAGGTGGCGGGTTCAGATACTTACGATGCAAAGCGTTTGCTTTTCTTTCTTTCTTTCTTTCTTTCTTTTTTTTTTCCTGTTGGAGTTAAAGGAGGTTTGCCATCATCACAATGATTTGCTCGCTAATATGTGTGTGTTTCCTGCTGGAGTCAAAGGCGTTTTGCCACCATTACAATGGTTTACCCGTCTACTTACAGCACACAATCCCCTATCAATTTTTATTTACGAAAAGGACGAGCGTAGGTCGTCAGGCCGTAGCTCGCCGCAGCAAACCACTGGGTCCACCGGTTTCTAGGATTCACCCCAGATTAGGTTAGTATGTGTGTGTATAAATTAATTGCGAATTCCAATAAGACAACGAAGTGATAAATTGAAGTTGAAATATACCTAAAACTTATTTTTATAATAAGGAACTACATATTGCAACCTGAAAGTTAAAACGGAAAACAACGCATAGGTTATGTTGCATTTAACAAAAAATAATAATGCATAATTTATACTTTTACAATGGATGCCTTTTTCATTTTGGTTGCGGCTCTTCAGGCGAGGAGTTTGGCTCTCTCCACGTCGTTTGGGTCTCCAGCAGTATCTCTCCGTGCTTTAAGGGCCGTGTTTAAGGGTAAGTTTCTTTCTCTAGCCTTGTTTTCAGCTCTTCATCTTACGCAAATGGACGACTGGATGTTGCATAATAATGATTTATCATATGGTGTTGAGTAATACAAGCTTCATTAATATTAGGTTCGTATTTAACACTTTGATAGGTGTTGTATAGACTCATGATGACCTTTTGCTGTGAGTGACCAATGAATGATATGTTACACAATTTAAAAGAAATAAATAGTACATTTCTTACAACAATCAAGATATCAAACAGCATATTCATTCATTCTATTCTCATTTTCAGGTTCGTTCCATAGTTCAATCGAACAGAACAGAACAGAACAGAGAGAGAGAGAGAGAGAGAGAGAGAGAGAGAGAGAGAGAGAGAGAGAGAGAGAGAGAGAGAGAGAGAGAGACAGCTTTAGTAATTTTAGGTAAAAACAAATATATTGAACTATATCGAAAATAACACCATCTTATCCCCCCTTCAAGGCGCATAGCGTTCGTATAATTGAACCGTTCATTAACAACGCACCTGATTGCAGCCGCCATATTTAGACTATAAATGGTGACAGAATAAATTTTGTGGGGGGCAAAGTAATTCTTAAAACAAAACATAACCCGCATAAAGACTGTTCCTTTGCAGTATGAAAGTTTTAGCTTTTGGTAATGGATACAGTCAAGAGAGGGCGGAATTTCGCCGTGTCTTTCCCTTGTGGACAAGCTTGATTTAGCCTATTATCAACCACTGATGTAGTAGAAATTATTTCTTAATGCAGTAAAAGCAGAATACTTATTTCTTCTTAAACAACATTCACTTGTTGAATGTCACATTACTGCTTGGAACTGAGAAGCTAGTAGTTTTTTTTTTAGGAGTTCAATGAAAGATTATTAGATATGTTGAGGATACCTAAAGAATTAAAATGATTAGTAAAATGAGTGATCATCAAACAAAATCAAGGAATCAAACTGCCAGTCAAACCTGTTTCTTGAATATGCTTTAGATTATTCAGCGCAACAAATCCCCAAAACTGATGTACGTGCTGCACTTACAACAATTTGCTTGAGCATACATTAGAAGCCGTTCCACTTTCTTTAATCTATTCTTCTCATTTGAAGAAATTTCGTTATTTTAACATGACAAAAGAAGACGCTAATAGACATTTAAACAGAGCAAGGTCACGTGACCTATGGAATTGTTACGTCCATGTAATAAGCATTTCGAACACAAACTCGTTGACTGACGAATGACGTCGGATAGGCAGTGACGTCTAAAATACAACATGGTGGATGGTAGTCAAATATATTGCCGATGTTTACAACGTGAATAAAGTGATTTATAACGTAATTTAAAGTATTTTAGCAGGAATAATGAATATGTCAGCGTTATTTGCATGCTCTCGATGTTTTTCTAGACATCCATTCGAAGAGTTGTCATCTGGACAGCAGTTGTGCAAGGTAACGGCGCAGGCTAATTAAGACTTACCTGTAAATGAAAACCATGGTTTGAAGGAGGACAGATATATTACAAGTTTGACTCATGCTTTATCAAAAAGTATAATAGCACTATGATTTTGTACTCACTGTGTATATAAAGGCATTTACATGCTATACATATTTTATTCCTAACCTCAATCTTTTCTTTGCTTAGGAATGTCGAGGAGCATTTCCGGTGGTGAAATGTACATACTGTAGATCAGAATTTCAACAGACGAAGTAAGTAGACAAATAGCAAGCATTTGTAGATCGCGAATTGATTCTCCTAACATTTCATATGTAAGTGAGTGATACATGAAAATCTGCTAGTCCGGCATTAAATATTACTCTGGTATAGGGCAGCCTGCACACCATTACAAACCTTACCAAGAAAGTCTGATGGGGGATTTCATCGAGCATCTAACATTTTGGTTAAAATAAATCCCAGCTGAACTCGGCATTGAAACCATTCTTTGGTACTGGACTAGTGCTTTTTTCAATGTTATAGTATAGGTTAAACCTTTATATACTTAAGGAAACCTTTAATAAAAAATTGAATTAATTTTTGCCTCAAAATATTCGGAAGATTATGGCTATTTTAGTGATGATACTGTGAAATTTCTTGCACAAGTTTATAATTTATATGTAGATATAGTGAGGTTATTTGAGTTGCTGGCCGGCAGAGTGTGACTGCATACTAAGAGAAGCAATTAAAACACCAGTAACTAAAATTATCTCATTGTACTTTATAACCCATGGAGACTGGCTATTAAACATTTCAAGAAGAAAGTATCTTAAGTCAGAAAACCAAGAATTATTTTCTTTTTATGTTGAATGAATAAATTAATATATTTATTAATAACTTTAGAAAAATACATTCGTTATACATTGTAACAAAGATTGTACAGAGTTGCATTTTACTTCCATTCTGTATTATATTTTAATATATTTTTGGGCTTGAGATATGTAATAGACCTCAAACACCAAATACTCTAAGAATTCATTACTAAAGTATATTCTACCATCTTAGGGATCTATCATTTTCATTACATCTGCTGATTTTTCTTAGATTTTTCGTCTCATTTTCCATAGATAGACCCCTATTATTTTTATGTTCATATTTAATTATTCTCTTGCTACTTACTTTAGTAGGTAAACATTCCATTTTGGTATGAGCAGTTCATTAAAATTTTCGGTTTGCTCACAATGCCAAATATATTCTGATTCTGCACACGTTGGACATTGCTCCATAAGACATCCATTTTTTATCCGACTTAAATCAACATATCACTCCAGATCTGAACTACGTGAAGCCTTTTCTACATATTTAATCAAAAATTTCAATATATGCTTCTCTCCCACAGTAATTTTTAAAGGTTTTTATATCATTTTAACAATCCTTTATCTTTAAGGTTACTCCATATATCCTGTTGTGTAGTAGTATAGTGTACTCGTGAAGTTTTTGTGTTATAAAGTTTTGATATGAAACACTAAAAGAAACTATGATTTAAAATAGTACTATGCAAAAAGTATATTTTGGGTAATGATAGGCTCTTGTAAATATTGGTAATGCGGGAGAGAAAGATTAAAGTGGCTGAAAGGCCTAGTTATTAATACATGCCTTGTTATCTGTTTTCAATTATATAAACAGCGTTAAGGCTAGTGAGATTAAATAGAAACTATAACAAATGAGTAATCTGATAAGTTAAATACTGGGGTATGATATCTGTCAAAATAATAATTTATATTTCTTTTAATGGTCACACAACAATTAAAATGTATGAGAGGTGGTTGTAGTAACCATGTTACCAATCAAGGAAAATACAGATACTGCACAAAATGAAAAGTGCGATCTTTGCAAAAGGCAAGTTATCATGGAAGGTAAAGCAATTGAATGTGAGAGTTGTGGCAATGTGACTAAAGGAAAATGTGATGTCAAAAGAAAAGATTGTAAGCTATTATGATTATCATTAAATGTAAACCAAATTAATTCAAACAAACATAGAGAAGAAAATACTGGAGAAGTTATCTGTGCCATTACAACCTATTTTTGAATCTATAAGGATCAGCCGGGGAAATAAGATAAAAGAAGAGATTCATAAAGTTAAAAGCAAAGAATATCCCCAGATCCACTGTAATCAAATACAAAGCTCCAAACTGCGCTGAGAAGGTTCCTGGCTCACAAGGAGGGGAAATGATGAACAAGTGGAAATATCCAAATATGAAGAAGAGAAAAACGAAGCATCTACTCAAGGGAAAAGCACTATG
The DNA here is from genome assembly GCA_030762175.1 of Metallyticus violacea. NCBI lineage: Eukaryota > Metazoa > Arthropoda > Insecta > Mantodea > Metallyticidae > Metallyticus > Metallyticus violacea. The sequence goes on from CM060840.1 coordinate 55,733,110, forward strand.
GCAGGATGCGAGGACAACTATGATGGTGACGAAAATGCTTTATATAGTGAGAAGCAAAAAGAGAAAAGAAAATATTGAAGTTTTCAAATTCATGACACCAAGCTTGAAAGAAGAAAATACAAAAAATGACTCTGAAACTTGGACAGAAGTGTTAAAGAGAAGAACAAAGCCCAAAATTACGGAAACAAGACTCGTGGACACATGCTCACTGAAAGCAGTTAATGGCACTGCATGATTATATGTAGAGAAGCTTCACCCCACAACTTTGAAAAATTCTCTAATATAATTTTTAAAAGAGAATGGAATGAAGGAAGCTATGTGTAAAAAATTGGAACTAATAAGGCTTTTAAGATTGGCGCACCATTTACAAAACATCCAATCCAAATTTCTGGCCTGAAGGAGTAATGGTGTGATGGTAAATTTTTTCCCTCACAGAAAGGTGAAGTTCAACTCAGATTTAGAGAGGAAAAAATAAACAAACAAGAGTTTTCTTTCATTAATGAGATTAGTAGTCTGTAATAATAAAACACTATTATGCTTCACTTATGTATTTAAAACACAGGACATATTTCAAGAGCATGTGCTCCCATCCTCGTGCAGTAAGATTATAATATGAGATTATGGATTTATATATATATATATATGTATATATATGTATATATATATACACACACACATATATATGTATGTATATATTAATGGGCAAAACAAAGAGGATCTTAGAAATTTAGAAATTTGACCCAAAGAACATTTCAGAAATATTAAATATAAACAAAGTGAAAAATTGAACCAGAGGTCTAGAGTTCAATACCCACCAGGACCATTCTCCCTGACTGAGGTTTTTTCCAGGTTTTCCTTAGATCTCATAAATGTCAAATACTGGAGAGGTACCCTAAACTTAGGCCTGGAATGCTTCCATAAAAAATCCTTTCCTAGTTTATCACTTTATCTCATGTATCATCATTGTCCACAGCCTGTGATGCCTCAGTAGTTAAAAAGGGTGTTAAACACTATTAAAATAATCTCAGATTTCCATTGCTCATCAAGTCCTGAAGTTTCTATTCTATATAACGTTTTACTCTCTACTACTGAACTATATAGTGTTTCTAATCATTTTATTTGCATTTTGGAAGTCTGGCACATGGCCTAAGCATTTTTTATGGAAGCCAAGCCATATCTCGTTCATACAGAATTGGAGTATGACTATTCGAGGAGGGATTGGGATTTTAGGTAGGATGAGAAAGAATATCTCACTTAAGTTTGTGTTGGTACAATCTCAATTGTATGAACAATGATGTATGGCCAAGAAGTCCTGTAAGAAGTGGACAGAGTTCTGCATGTTTTTTCTCTTATAATGTAAGGCTGTCTTCAACAGGCCTTTGAGAAACTCTTAGTGGTAATCTGCATTAGCCATGAGGAATCTTTACTGACATGAGTTGCCAAGATTGTTAAGGAATGAACTCATGAATTGGTTGGAGCTTCAATCCTGCCAGAAATATCCTCCCTGACTGAGGGTTTTTCAGGTTTTCCTTGGCCCATATCAATGGCAAATGTAAGGGAGGTACCTTAAAATTAGGCCTGTAATGCTTCCTTAAAAAAATAATTTCCTAATTTATCATTTCATCTCATGTATTACCATTGTCTACTGCCTGTGATGCATCAGCAATGAAAACATAATTAAACATTATTAAATAAATGAGGAAATTTAATGAAGTCTAAGCAGTCTAAAAGTCGAAGAATTTGTAGCTGTAATTTTGATCTTTTCTTTCTTTGGCTTTGGTGATGAAATGCACCACATGATATTTAAGCTCTTTTTGTGTCCAGTATGAAGTAGACTTCTTTTACACTATAATACTGTTTTCATTTATGATGTACCACACTCCAGTAAAAAGATGTAGGTTAAGCTTAATATATATTCCTAAGAATACAAGCTTTTCATTGAATACAATTTTAATGAAATTCCATCAGTGCTCCAAATATGTAGCATATGCTTTACTAGATGAGAAGTTATAATTTTATGATTCAAACCTTGATGTCTAGGTGAAGACTTTGCATATTGAGTAAAATTGTGTTTCTTCCTAATAATGTGAGGGGCATTCAGAAATGATTTACAATAGCTGTGTTTTAGAAATACTGTCCACTCTTTGGACACATCCATTTGTGGGGCAATAGACTGATACTAGTATGCCTGAATATGCTAGATGCTGGTTGTAAGCAGTGTGTGTAGTGAACGGACAGTGTTCATTTATAGCCAAGTAGAGAAATAAAAGACGTGAACAAGATGGAAAGTGACTATCATGGACTATATGGTTTTTGTGAAGGATGGCAATAAAATTAGAGAAATTCATAGTTTTTTAACTGTGGTATGTGGTCAAGAAGCTCCTGCACAGAAGATGGTTTACAATGGAACAATGTGTTAACAAGCCGCAGGGAATCTGTGTACAAGAATGTGAGTACTGGTCGTCTGCCAACATTGTAGTCTCCCAGGAACATTAAGGTTGCATGTGTATAATGTTACATATCAGTCGGGCCTCGCAAGCCTATGTTGTTTAAATTGACATATATTGACGCTATTTAGACTATTTATGATATGAACTACCTCTGAGGTACAAATACTTTAAAATAATTGTATTTTTTCAAACTTTACATTTTAAAAATTACCATCTTTATTCTTTTACTTAAGATATTTTTCATTTTCATAATATGTATATTTTTCTTATTCTATACCAAGTTTTTTTTGTATAATTTATTTGCAAATTTGTCCAGAACTTAATCCCATATCTACCGGGTTTTGATGGCATGTATTGTCAAAACAAACAGCTACCTGAAAATGTGACCAACTGTTCATCCATGGTCCTGCACCATCCAGGAATGTAGGCTTCCCTCAGGGTAGTCTCTCACATTCAGAAAATTTTCTGATGATCCCTGTTTGTCATTTGACCTATGTTCATGATGGGCTGCTGGATTGTCAAAGCACCACACCATCAGAATAGCATGGAAGCGACTGCGAGACATAATTTCATTAAAAATAGTGATGGCCATTCTCTTACTCTCCACAGCTAACTGATATCATTTCTTAACTCGTAAACACCAGTCAGGATCAAAATGCCAAGAAAATTTTTCATTTCATGCAAATATACATCCACCCAGTCCTTGTAAACCAATCAACTGTCCTTGTTGGTTCACAAAAATGTTTTCTCAATGAGTACACCAAGAACAAAATAAAACAAGACTCTTCATTATCACAGTTCCTAATGGAACACCTTGTAGGTCCCTGGTCATCTTTCAATACATCCTTTTTGCTCCGTCTACCTGAAATTCTAGCCTGAGGGGCTGTAGCCCGTATTTTATTTTCATTCTGAGAAAACAATATGTCACTCTGAAGAGCATTTGTACTAAATTGTTCTTCACCTTCATTATGGTGTTCTTCATCGTCTTCATGTTGTTCCAACTTTTCAACTATATCTACCTGATTATCACTGGAAAATTCAAATTCATTACGTATGTTGTCGGAATAAGAAGACTGTTCCAACCATTTCTATACCTCCTCATTCATAAGTTCCTTACTCCGTAACATTTTCATTTTGTAGAACAGACAACTATTATGAAACTAGGCACCAAAATAAATATGTGCTTATCACAAGGAGACTGAAAGAATAACAGTGAGAGTCAACAATAGCAAACGTACAGCTGCTTGTAAACATCTTGTACCTGCATGGGCTTGCGATGCCTGCACAGGACATAGTTGACATAGGTCAACTCTTTAACTTAAAACCCTATGTAAATTTTGATAATTATTTTCCAAAATTATGACTAACGAGACAAATTAGGAAAAGTGCTAAAATTTTATTACAATAAAATGTATAGATATTAGTTCAGAAAACTCAGAAAATTACAATCAGGCCTCTGAGACCTGATGATAGTTAAAGGGTTAATTGATTTGACTGATAAGTGTATACCCTATGTTGAACTGGAATGTTAGACAGAGCTCAGATGTTCAACCCTGCATACCATTATTCACAATGATTTGAATATGAAAAATGTATGGATATATTGAGATCTACAGGACTTGACAGAGGCAAAGGAGGACAAAAGGGTTGAAGTCTGTCATTGGGTACTGGAAATGCGTAATGAAGATCCATATTTTTTGGAGAAACAGCTAGTGATGAGTCAAGTTATCACTACCACACATCAAAGAAGAAAATCCAATCTGTGCAATGGAAAAATCTAGGGAGTCCCCAGCCCAAGAAATTTCATGCTGCTCCATCTGCAGGCAAGCAAAAATCACTGTCTTTTGTGACACTTCAGGCATACTGCTCATGGACTGGCTTTCTCGAGGAATGACTTTCAGCAGTGATGCAGGATTCAGCAATCACAAAGTGGTAGTGACCGACAGGAGTGTTCTTCCAACATGCAATGCATGGCTCCATGCCAGTAACACAACTGCAAATTTGGCATTGCAGGTGTTGATTGTTATGCTGTACCTGCCATATTTACAGGATCTTACTCCATCTGATTATGTCTTATTCAACAGCTTTAAGAACTTGCTGTGAGGTAAAATATTCAGCATCAATGAGGAAATTCAGGCAGTTGTCCACTCCACAAGTGGTGGCATAGTACTCCCAAACAATGGTTTCTTGCAACATCATAATAAAGTTACCAGGAAGAAGAAGCAATGCATTGACATCAATGGGAAATCGCACTTGCATTGAACCATGTTGCATAATAAGTCAAATACAAAAAAATAGTACTGTAAATAATTTCAGAATACCTCTCGTATTATGTCCATTTAAAGCAATAGATTCTTAAAATTTCTCATCCTGTTCCTCATAATGTGCCAACAATGAATGAACAATCTGCAATCATGCACGCTTGTTCACAGCAGATGTAGAATCAATGTGATACATTACGAGTTACTTTTCAGTTAATGTCCCTAATAGAAGATATTGTGAATCTGCTAGGGACTGTTATGATATCAGCAATTATGTAGTTTTGCTCATCATGGCTCTTTCCAGTTGCTTAAAAATGTATTTGTGATTTCTTTTTATAAATAACTGTTGGAATAATGTTGCAGAGTGAGCACATTAAGTGAACATTAACTATGTTTTTTTTAAGTGAAGGAAATGATAAAGATAATATATTGCTTTTAATTAATGAGATAGGTGAGATAGAGGGTCATTTCAGACAATGGCCTGTTGTATTCTACTGAACCTCTAGGAGGAACGAGTAGAGTGAGGGACATGAAGAGCAACCAGGTTAATGTGGTGACAGGTACAGATGCTTGTGGGGTGCCTAATGTTTCCAGATTGCTTTTCCTTTGTTGATCTATTATCATTGACGGATCCCTCTCCAAGGAGCTCAAAGCCCCTCAAAAGGGCTGCTTTTATATTATATGCCAGGGCAGTTTTACTAGTGAGAAAATTCCACCATTGCATCCCACTCACTGCCAACTCATGTTGCTTGCTCTTGAAACTCCAAACAAGGAAATGAAATGAGAGGGAATGAGGGACAGGGAAATTTGTGGAATCTCATATTTGCTTAAGTAAACAGAGGACTACAAAACTCCAAGGTCAGTTTGGCTGGCCCGAAGAGATTTGAACGTGGAACCTCCTAAATGCAAGGCCTAAGCATTACTGCCTTAGCCACCATACTTGGTGGCTTAGTTTTAGTCTTATTGTTGCTTTTGGCAGCATTGTACATGTCATACTTTTGCAAAACTATAGCATTTAGTGCTCAGAGAAAATTTGTTTTAAATGATGTGATTATTTCCAATTCCAGTTACCCGATATGTTGGTGAAGCTATGGTAAGGCATATAATGAGGAAATTGTGATTTGTAAAGGAAATTGATTTGAAAGTCATAGAATGTGTTTTGGTGTCATCAATTTGATATGTGGTTTATTGCTGGTGTTGGGATTTGAACTGTAAAGATGAATACATGGTTAGGTTAGGCCTTAGAAAGTGAGTGAGCACAATGAGTAAGCATTATTATTAGTTGTATGCACTGAAATTATAATTATCTATTTACAAGGCCATTACCAGGTACTTACAGACATTATGAACCATATGAATTTAATTACACTTAGCATCTTCAATGTTAGAAGGATATGTAGCTTATTATCTGTTGCTTTAAGTACCATCTAAGGTATTACTTGAATGTGAAATGGCCAGTGATTTTGTCCAGGAACCTATGTTCTGCATACAATAATGGTGATAGTGGCCCCAAGCAGTGGTGGCTTTGGATAAGTACATCTTCTGTATGCATAATGGACTTATGATATTTTAACTGTCATTAATAGCAATTTTAACACAATCAATACTTGTGTTCACCACTAAAGCAACCTATATTGTGATAAGCCAGTCAGCATGAGTAATTTCAGTTGATATACAGTGAGGCACATGTAAAACCTTCAGCTGCCTTTCGGTGCAACACCTCTGCCGGCATTGCAAATTCAGTGTGACACTCTTTATTTGTTCCTAATGTGCTGTTGCCCCTTTTTAAAGGTTGTAATCCATTTATAAATTCTTAATTCTGTCATTTCCTCACCATAGAATGTTTTACATTCTGTTCAGCATATTTCTGAGGGTTTTAGTCATTCCTATGTAGGAAATTTAAATGTTTGTCTATAATGATGCTAAGCAGGAGTTGTACCTAACTCCTATCTGCCACTGCTTATGTTCTCACTAGGATGTGGGAAAATGTAGAAATAATGTCCTTCAAGATACAAATACTTACTACAAAAATTTAGTCAAAAATGCCTTGCTATATCATTTGTTCCTCTACCTTGAATGTCTCTTATATGAGGGTCATTTTGAAAGTTTTGAGAATGAAAGCAGTAACATTAAAAAAGAGACTTTTGACTAATACATCTTTTCAGCGTACTCTCCACCACACATAAGAACATTCCATTTGCTCAAACCATTTTGTGAATTCTGAGTGCTCTGTTTATTTGGTAATGCTAAATCACAGTCTTCAAATGTAGCAACAACAGCTTCAGGCGATTCAAATGGTTGACCATAAACCTTTTCTTTTACTTAAGGGAATATAAAAAAAATCATATGGGACCAGGTCTACTCATTTGACTCCTGCAGAAATTCAGTTATTTTACGTTATGAGTTAAAAGGATCAAATCCACATTTAAAAGGAAAATATTTTTCTCTGTCTTTGAAGTGTGGCAAAGTTATTGTCATAGTGTATCAAGTTCCATGCAGTCCTGTCTTTGGACACTTCAGTCTCAGCACATTGAAGACTGGGCAGACATTTCATAGAGTACCCTCTGGCAGTGACAGTTTTGTCCCTCAAGCATAGCTGTCACAATATGATTGCTAGTTGAGAAGAAAGAGGAGATCATCTGGCCAACACTGTTAATTGCTTCAAATTTATTGGAGGATCCTTTCCTGACAATTATTGCTTATTTTCTCGATCATACTTCTAAATCCAGCTTTTGTCTCCTATTATGATATGTAATTTTCCTCCATCAAAGTTTTCTGGCACCAGTATTTTTTGCTCATCTGTTAGGCGGTACAGGATCCAGTGACTACAGAGATTCCTGACATTCAAAATCTTTTTTTACTGCTTCTGATCCAATAATCAGGGCTTCCTGAATCTCCAGATATGTACAATTATTATCCTCCTGGTGCTCATGTTGATTGCAGTTACTGTTGAAAACCATCATATGCAGCCTTCATCTTCTGGAGAGCCTCTTTCTCTCTTAAATTTTTGTCAGTCCTGGTGGTGTAGTGGTTACTATACTTGTCTCCTAAATCCAAGATCGTGGGTTCGAACCCGGCTAAGACCGATGGATTTTTTCGGGGCGTAAAATTCCTAAGTATGGCTTCCTTCAGAAGGGAAGTAAAGCCGCGGGTCCCATGTCGTACATTTACAGCACGAAAAAGAACCTCAAGCCTGAAAGAGAGGCATCTGAGCAAAATTTGTCGGCCGTTTCACGCCCTGAGTTGAATGGTACGCTGATGACCTGAGATGTTAAAGAGCGTCCATAAATAAATTAATCAAAAAAAGAATCTCTTAAATTCTGCAAACAATCAGTAAATAGTGACTTACAAAAGGCAAGGATCTCTAAGTGCTTAGCACAATTTTTCAAGGTATTCTCTCTCTCTCTAAACCAACTTTAAAGTCTTAGAAAATTGTGGCACGGAAATGCTCTTGCTTGAGATCCATCCTTACACATGTCCCAACAAGAGCAATGTTTTTATGCAACACTTTGTCGAGGTTCACTCAGACATGCATAATATGTTGCTATCTAAGCTTAATCTAAAGACAGGAACAGCTATTTTAGCTTCTGATTGCCCTTTGTTGATTATCCTTAAAACTTTTGAAATGACATTCATTCTTCCATTTGCTGATCCCCTTATCTTATTCACAGAATTTAGTTTCCAACACTAATAAAAAAATAAATAAATCTAAGTACTGTAACAAAGCAGAACTGTTCCTATTTTTAAACTTTTTTTTTTATCAATTTCACTTTTTTGTAAAACTCCTTACAACAAAATTGCTAACATATTGGAGAACCAAAATTGAGAGAGAGAGAGAAAAAAAAACATTATTTGGCCTGTGAAAAATAAATGAAGTAAAATTGGGATTTGAAGTTTATAAAATTTACTTTAAAAACATGAACTCACTAGCAGTGAAAAGTAAATATCATACAGAATGTGCTTTAAGTATGTATTGATCTCTTTCATATATAAAATAAAAGATTTGCCTCTAGTATAATATAAAATACTCTCTAGTGATGTAGCATAATAAATGTTGGCATTTAAATTACAATATTCATTGGTTAGATTCAGGCAACAAGCAGATGTAGTTTTAACAAAAGCCTAAATTGTGTGACCATTCTTTACTAAGAAACCATTCGGGAAGTTTTATGGCACTAAATGATCTTTCTCAAAGTAGTGTCCTTTGGTTGCAATGCATCTGTCCCAGCGTTTCTGCCAGTCATCAAAGGCATGCTGAAAACCATTTTTTTAACAAGTCCATAAGAATCGCCTTCGTAGCCTTCAGCACTCTTTCTGATGGAAAGTGCCTCCCGCGAAATTGTTTCTTCAATGTGGGGAAAAGGAAACAGCAAAGGCTAAATCTGATCTATATGAAGGGTGAGCGATGCTCTTCATATTGATTTTTGCGATTTGCATTATCGTGATCCAGTATCAAACTTATTGCGTGGAAAAATGGCCCTTTGCATATATATGATGGCCTTACAGAGTTTTCAAGACATTTCTCTGGCCCCTTTACAATTGTGTGTTCAGTTAAGACATGCTGGTAAATTATTTCCTGATTATTGACAAATGAGATGACCATAATTTTCCACGCAGGGCTTTGCTGTTTGCTCTCAGGATCGAAATGAATGTAGCCAACTTTTATCGGTTGTGATTGACTTTGAAACTCCGTATCTTCCTGTAACGTCATATTCAACTGTATGCAAACCTGCACTGGAACGTTCTTTTGTTCAGGAACCAGCAGTCTTGGAACCCACCATACACAAGCACGTCTTATGTGCAACTTTTCAGTTACCAACGTATGGGTGGCATCTAGTGAAATATTCAGAATTTCTGTTATTCCACGATCCTCCATACAATGGCTGCAGTGATGTTAGAGCACAAAACGAGCGACGAGGTCACCATTATAATAATCGTTTGCCTCTCCGCTTTAAACTATCTTCGAGCTGTGCTGTAGGGAAGAGCGTACTTTGCCCATGATGCATAGATTCAAAATATAAAGATTCGGATTAAGATTTTTAAAGAATCAACGCGCCTCTTCTCAAATAGAAAAGAACACGAGCAATATCGACGCCATCCGTGAGACGTCTGTTGGCGTAATAATTTACATTGCGTTACATAAAATCAAACGGAGTTCAATCCCATTAGAAATTTATGTTTTTCTTTTTTAATTTTTAGAATATATGCAAATACTTATAACGTTTACCTTTCCAAAGTAACTATATATTCAAGCAAATTTTAAACAAAATTCGTGTATTTAATTATCCTTCATTGACTTAATCGAGGATCACATAAAATGTATTACAATGCAATTGAAGAATTAAAGAGTACGTGTTCAGTGAACCAGCCGAGAGTGTTATTGATTTAGAAATGGAATAAACTTAAAACTCGTTAAATATCTGTGATAGACCCTAGTCTTTTTTTAATGGTGTTTAACGTCCGTTTTTACTACTGAGGCACCACAGGCGGTGAACACTGGTGTTACATGAAATGATATATTTTTAAGGAAGGAAACGTTACAGGCCTAAGTTTAGGGTACCTCCCTGGAGTTGCCAGTTATGAAGACTGGGGAAAACCTGAAAAAAACCTCAGTCGGGGAGGACGGTCCTGGCTGGATTCGAACCCCAGACCTCCCGCTCACGAGTCCATGTCTTAACGACCTCGGCCACCCGTGGCGGTGATCCTAGTCTAAAGGAAACATTATAGGACGATGCATTACAGAAGAAGGAATACATTGCAGGGGACATGGAAGGGAAAATAAAGAAATAGTTTAGGTTTAGAGACATTGCTCAAAATTTAGACCTCCCACATCATGGCATAAGTGACATCGACGAAGAATGGATTTTTCGTACCCTGTCAAGTACTCCAGGTGCGTTGTAAATCACATACTGCCAAGGGTGGTCGAGGTCGTTAAGGCGCAGACTCGTGAGGGGGGAGGGGAGTCTGGGGTTCGATTTCCACCAGGACCGTCCTCCCTGACTGGGTTTTTTTTTTCCAGGTTTTCCTCAGTCCTCATAAATGGCAAATGCCGGGAGGTACCCTAAACTTAGGCCTGGAACTATTCCTTCCTTAAAAATAAATCCTTTCCCAGTTTATCATTTCATCTTCTAGGTATGATAAAGACAAAAACTATATTTCACTTTTCAATATAGTTAACCTCTATTGCAATACACTTTTCTCATCTTTGAATTTAATTAACATTTCACCCCCCCCCCCAAAACAATGTCAGAAGTTTTGTGTGCAAAATGGGTATAAACAGCATCCATAATTTTTTATGTCACACTTAAATTTCCTTCCTCGAAGGTACTTCTTGAGTTTTGAGAAGAGGAAATATCACTGGGAGCTAAATCTGGACTGTAGGGTGAATTGTCGATCTCCTTGAAGCCACATTTCTTTATACCTTCCTTTGCAGCAAGAGGCACAGGCGCGTTGTCGTGAAGAAAGCGCACACCACCACTTAGTTTTCCTCGCCATTTCTCTTTGATGGAAGTACGTAGTCTGTGTAGTAGACCAGCAAAGTACTCCCCATTTACTGTGGTGTTCTTCTCCTTGAAGTCAATGAAGAGTATTCCTTCACAGTCCCAAAAAAATTGTGGCCATGATCTTCCTGGTTGACTGAGTGACCTTGGCCTTTAGAGGCGGTGCTTCGCCACTCCATTGATTCTCTTTTGGACAAGTGATCATAGTAGTGGACCATAGTTGCATCTCCTGTAACAATGGATTGCAGAACTTCTCTTTCGTTGCCACGGCAGAGCTCCAAAAATACTTGACAACAGATGACTCGTTACTGCTTTTGGACTGAGGAAAGAAATCTAGGCACCCATCTTGCACTGACCTTATTCATGTTTAAATGTTCATGAATAATTTGAAGGGCTGTTGTTTTAGAAAGGCCCAACCTTGCTGCTACTTCTGTAACGTTGAGCCGCCGATCTTCCATAATTTCTCCTTCCACAAGAGCAATGTTTTCAGGAGTGAGCACCTCCAAGGGCCGACCTGCACGCTTTTTGTCTTCAATGCTTTCTGGACTCATTCGAAAAAGCATGGCCCATTCTTTTATGGTAGAAATGAGGGGGGTGTCTCCTCATGTACACCGTTCAATCGCTGTTTAATTTCATTTATAGTAAGTCCTTTTTTTGTGAAGAACGTAATAACAGCTTGATACTCCATTTTGAACATGTCACAATCTTCTAACCACGGCCTTCTTTATGCAACTATATCTGAATAATTGAACACCAGCTGTGGTCCAACTGCTATTATTTACTTAACAGATAAGGTATGACATTAGATAAGGGTTTTGTGAAGGCGATAATCCTTATCGGCGAGGCAGGAAACTTGTAGACCTACCCTCGTATCATCAGTGTCCACCGCCTGTAGTGCCTCAGTAGTAAAAACGGGCGTTAAACACTATTAAAACATTCATAAGCTGCCATGATGCGGGCAACCAGCTCCTCGTCCAATTAAACAGGTGTTTCGTCACCAAAGTCGGGAAGTGCCCCCCACCAAAAAAAAAAAAAAAGAAATCTTAAGGATCAAGATCCGGAGAATCAACCGGCTAAGACACGACCGGGAAATATTCGATCCAATGATTTCGCCTGTTCAGAGCGATTGAGAAGCTCCATCATGTAGGAAGCACAATTTCAAACGCATTTCAAGAGGTACTTTCTCCAGTAAGTCTGGCAAAACATGTTGTATAAAATATTTATGAATGTTTATGATTTCGCGGGGTTGCAGCCGAGTGATACTTATGTTAAAATCCAAGCTTTCGTCCATCTTTGCTCCGTGCCTTCTTTAGGGTATGTTACGAAGAGCATCTGGCTGCTCATTTATAGTAAACTTTAATATGAGGGGTGTTCTAAAAGTTCTCGGCTTGACTCAGAGATGTCATGAAGATGGTCAAATTTCTATGGTAGTTAAGTATCATCCTTAAATGGCGCGGTGTAAAGTTTCAGACACGCAAGTCACTTGTTTGTGATAATCGTGTAAACAAATAGTGTTAACACTTTCCGCAGAATGGATAAAACTGAAATAACGAGTTGAGATAAAGTGCTTCGTTTGGAAGGGTTTAACACCAACAAAAATATAAAAGAAGTTAGATTTTATATTGAAGGATTCTTCTTCTTCGTTTTCGACAGGTAAAAAGTGGGCCGCTGAAATTAAGCGTGGTCTACATCCATTCAAGATCATGAGCGCTCAGGGCGTCCCAAAACTGCTAAAACGGACGAGATTGTGGCAAAAATTCACAATGCCGTACTCAGTGATGGCCAATTGAATTTACGCGATTTGACTGACATTGCAAAGGCCGTGTTCACAAAGTTTTGGGTATGAGAAAGCTTTCCGCTCGATGGTTACCGCATTTGTTAACGATGGACCAAAATCGCATTCGGATGAACATTTCGCAAGAGTGTATATATTTGTTTAAGCGCAATTCCAGTTAGTTTCTCCTAAGTTTCATGACAGTAAATGAAACATGAATTCATCGCTACACGCCAGAGACGAAAAAATGTAAAAACAGTGTGTGGCAACAGATGTAAGTGTACCAAAGAAAGCAAAAACGGTTCCATCTGCAAGAAAAGTCATGGCTACGGTTTTATGGGATTCTTATGGTGTGGTGCTCGTAGATTACCTCCAGAAGGGCAGAACCACCACCAGGGAGTATCATGCTTCACCGCTGGGCCAACTGAAGCATGCTATTCAGGCTAAACATCCATACCTTGAGGAAAAGAAAGTTCTCTTTCACCATGATAATGCGTTTTCACACACGTTTTCAATTGTTGTACAAAACTGCATGGCCTTTGCTTCCAAATACTTCCACATCTGCCATACTTGCCGGATTTGGCTCCCAGCAAGTACTTTTTGTTCCCAAACCTGAAGAAATTGCTGGGTGGACGAAGATTCACATCAAATGATGAGGTTGAAGCTTAGCCGGCGCTTAATTTTCACACTTGGGCAAATCTATTTTATTAAGGGTATTAAAAAGGTGGAAATTTGTTGGACTAAATATATTGATTTTCAAGGTTACTATGTTAAAAAATAACATTTCTCTTAAATCTTGTGTTTTCTTTGTCAGGCTGAGAATTTTTAGAATTTTCCTCGTACTTGTAATAATCAATACCAAGAAAGCTTTAAATCTTACTTTTTACATTTTGCCATTCCTTTCCTTCTTTAAACAGACTGACAATATAACTAAGAAATTGAATAAGAAGAACTGCATATTAAGAAGATTAGCAGGTGTCAAATCTGGATACAATGGTCTCCAAGAAAGAATAACCTACCTGAGGTATTAAGATTGACAGCACTTAGTACTGTAAACAACAGTTATGTGACTGATGGTGTAGAGTAATATACAGATGGATCTCTTAAAAATGGAGAGGCAGGCTTTGGAATATACTGTGAAGAATTCTCTTAATGTACAGTATGCAAATAATTTTGATGACAAAATAATGGCCATTAGAGCAGCTTTAGAAAATTTACTCTATAGACTTAACATAATAAAAAAAATATCTTAAGTGACTCTAAAGCAGCATTATATAGTATAATGAATTATAGTTACCCACCAACATATGCTGTAAATGAAATAAGAAAACTATACCATACAATCCAGATCAGAAATACTTCTTTTAACAAAGGGTTCATGAAACATTTCATATAAACAAGTAAGTGGAGCAATTAAGAGTGTGTAGTGCGACTCAATCATACAATGATCTTTATAATAGCTTCACATGTTTATATGCACTAAATATAAACAAGTAAGTGGAGCCAATAAAAGTGTGTAGTTCAACTCAAATCATATAATGATCCTAATTATAGGAATAACTTAGTTTGCCTTTAAAAAAGAAAACTCCAACTCAGGAGTAGAATGTTCATTCTGTCCAATTCTATTCAATCCAAAGACAGGTACCTTATCCACTAGGCTAGTCTACATACATAATGTTTCATCCATCATTTTAAATTGTCCACTAAACTGTTAACCTGTTCGGTGGTATGCAGTCAATGATTTGCCCTCATTTTTACTGATAATGATTGTGTTATAATTTGAAAATGCTGCTCTTGAGCTGTTATCTCCCAGATTTTCTTAAATCCATAACAATATGTGCTATAATTCAAATATGAGCTATCACTCTATTACACTTTAGTACTGATTTATTGATACCAAAAGTCCATTATTTCAGAATTACGTAACCGGAAATTTTTCTATTCAGACCATTGGTTCTTATCTCAAATTTATTGTTTAGGACTGCTGTGTAGCCTGTAATATTTATGCAATGTTATTCATTAACATGCTATATAATAAGTGCCTCATGCAGCAGATGGATTGTAAATTGCTTATTGGAAATGTAACTTATCTGGGGAAATATAGTTGTGAAACAAATACTTTTAATAGTGGAAAATTCAACTGAACATATTAATTTTTATGTACAGTTTTTTCACCAATCATTCTCCTCTGGTTGAACTAACAGAAAATAGTTTCCGTGCTAGTGAAAGAAAAATAGAACCAATAAATATTCTCTAAAATCTGCAAATGAAGTGAAGAAGAAAGAACTTGGATCTCAGGATTATAGATCTATTAGGTAGATTATTTTTATGAAATGGAATAACATTTCTGTTGTTAGTCTTGCTAGTAACTATTTAGTGGTAAATTCTATCCATAAGGTAACTAACTAGAAGATTGAAGAAAGAAAATGTAATTTCCACATTCACCTGATTTGGATATATAATTAAGGATTACTGGACAGATTGGCATCATCTTATCGAGCATGTTTGTGATCAAAGAAGTGATGATGGAACTTGCATGCAAATGGTCTAAATATCACTGTCATTGTTAATTCCAATTTTTTCATCCCAGCTGCAAAGTAAGCCACTTGAAGTTCAGAGAAATGATTGCCATGTTCATAAAGTCTGATGTAATTGTGAAAGACTGGGGTGACTAGCAGTACCTACTCTTCAAAATGTGAAGTATGTTGGAGTCTACCATTGTCTGCGAGAAACCACATAGGGGAGATCTTTGTGTGCCAGAAAAATATAAGACATTTGTGAAAAAAATGTGGGAAGAAAGAAAATTCTGCAATGAATATTTCCATAAGAAGAAATAAACTAAAGGAGCACTCCTGCATAGGGCTATGCAAAACCAATGTGTAAAGCTGCTATATAATTTTTGGTTGGTTGTCATTCTGCGCTGTGTATGAGGCTGTGCACCACAGGTTGTTCCACTTATTTTTTTTTTTTACCTAAAATTCACAAAGAGGGCTGCCTGACTATCTAGTAATCTCAAGTTATGGCTCACCTATAGAAAGGGTGTTTCAAGAAAATCAACCTGCATCAGACTCATACTCCTGCCATAGAGAAAGTTTTTATTTATTTTTTTTATTAGTACTAAGCGAAATTATAATATTATAGTGTTATGGCTTGGTTTCAGCCCCTGGTTTTACCTCAAGCCATAAACACCAACAAGGTAGCAATAAATACCACCTATTGAAAAATAAAACTAAAATTTAATACAAGTGTTATTGTTATTAAGTTCAAGCGGAATCTACACTAACAGAACTGTGATTCTAATTCAATAATTTGCCTGCCAAAACCATTTGTTTTTAGCTAGTTACAAATACCCTAAGTTCTTAATTTTGATATTGGTCTCCAAAAATTATCCTTATTACTATTTTAGGTCTCAATCTTAATCATTTCCCTTTGTTTAACTGCTTTCTCTCTTCTCCTATTCCTGGACATTAAAATAAAATGTACATGAAATTTTCATTGCACTTGCAAACTGGATATACATTCTGCTCCAAGTTTCTCCTAATTACCTTTAGCTTCCAAATGCCTAATCTAAACCATATGAGCCCTTCCCTTTCATTCTTATTGCATCTGTCAATATAAGTTCTCCTCTCATCCTCCTTTAACTCTGAATACATCATCAAAGAACTATTTTCTCTTAAGAGAAAACATAATTTTCCTATCTATATCCTTGAAACTGGCTCTGATCAACCTAAAAACACCACTTATTAGTTCATCTCTTCTTAACTTTACCTCTCCTATTCCATTCTGTGTTAGTTCCTGTAATTTAAAACATTTTTTCAATGCGATCGTGAGGCATCTGCTGAACTCTAAACAAGCATTTCATATTTATTCAATACCCTCCCTTTCATATGAATCTTCCCCATTTCTAACAAGCCCCAACATTAGCTGGGTTATGTGGATTACCTAGAAAAGTTTTCCAGAACAACTTAAATATTTTGTCTTCTCTTTCCAGCTTTCCTGTACTCCCCATATTTCTATTCCACATGCCCACCCCAATTGTACTAAAATATTGACAACTCCTTAATAAATTCATTGCCAATCTTCTTCTTTTTCTCATT
Source organism: Metallyticus violacea (assembly GCA_030762175.1). Classification (NCBI taxonomy): domain Eukaryota; kingdom Metazoa; phylum Arthropoda; class Insecta; order Mantodea; family Metallyticidae; genus Metallyticus; species Metallyticus violacea. The sequence continues at coordinate 55,750,192 of CM060840.1, forward strand.
TGTCACTACAGCCCAAGGTGAGCCTTGGCCTGCTGTGGCGACCTCTGCTTCCTCTATCTATCTTATGACTTTATTGATAGAAGGCAGCATTGCAGGGGGACATGTGATGAGCATGCCGACACTATGCAGATTGCCTATTATACAGTTTTCATGATTGAAGAATGCCACCTCTCTATCAGGCAGCTTCTCAGTTGTCTTCACAAAACTGGGTGGACCCAGTTCCAGATCTCCCTAACTTAGAAAAATTCTAGTAGGTACCGGGAATTGAAACTGGGCCTCCTGGCCAGCATGCTAACTACTAGACCAAGGAGATGGTAATTGCCAGTCTACTTTTAGTTTATACAAACCTTTTCTGTCTTTCCCCACTGTCCTGAGCTGCTTAATGGTATACCCTGGTATGTAAACAATGTGGATGTTCTTTCCCCTTTAGACCACTTTTTTTCTTTACTCAATTTGTTCCTCTTTATAAAAACTGTAATTTTGTTTTTTTTTCCTGGTTCACTTTCAGATCCCACTCCTCATAGTATCTAAAAATTTCTAGAATAACATTCTTCAGTTCAATCACTGAGAAGCATGCAACTATTAAATCATAAGCATATAATAATACAAGAATTTCTAGATCATTTACTAATGGCATAAGTTTTTAACTCTCTCTAGCCCCACTAATACTTGTTAATGAACAAATGAAAAAGAACAGGACTTAATTTGCACCCTTATCTTAGACCTCTATCTTGCAAGACTTCCTCAGCACCTTACCTTCCCCACATTTAACACACTGTGTTGACCGTGTAGTAAACTAATAATTTTTGCTCATTCCATTTCTGCTCAATTTGTATCATAGGGCACCTCTGTTTACTTTGTCATAAAATTTCTCAAAGTCTACAAACATTGCATACAATGTACCGTTTCTTACCAAAAATTTATCAATTAATATTTTATATTTTAACACATCAGTTGTCTTCCGGGCTTTAGAGCTAAATGTAAAATTTGTTCAATTATTCTCCCAAGTTCTTCATACAGAAACCCTAATATCAAGCAAGATTTTAAAATTTCTGCACTGTTAGTCAAAAAGTCATTTATATGCTCAACTGCAAATTTTGTTAATGTTTTATATTGGTCTGACTTCCACAGCTTCCCTGAAAATGAATAATTATAGATGCTCTGTAAAAGTTAAATCTCAATTACCAATTGCACAGCACACTGTCATATGTTTCCATATTCAGTTATTGCTTTTCACTCACTCTTATCAGTGCTTTGCCTTCTCAGCTTTAGAAAGTATTTAAAGAGAAAGAGAGATGGCAGCTAATGAAATATGCATCCTGCTCAGCCTCAATTATGTTTATAAGCTTCACCCTGTTTATTTGTAAGGTAATTTTTACACTGTCACAGTATTCTCTTGCTTTTCCATCATCCTTTCATGATTGCTCCTCTGACATGCAGCTCATTTTCAGCAGTTTACCACCCTACTAGTTTACTGTTACAATCTATCAGATTTGCACTAGCTGCTGCCACAGTTGGTGAACTTATAGCTTTTTATTTACTTCATTTCTTTCACTGTAGAGGAGCTTAACAGGTTGAAAATTTTCTTTTCTAATTGTCTTTTTATGTGTTATATCATTACAGTGAACATGTAGTTGGGTGCTTAAAGGAGGTATTTTATTTTCACTTTTACACATATGCATGCACTCACATGTATGTGTAGTATGCATGTATACTCACTCTCTTTCACTTTCTAATATTCTTCAAAATCTGCTTATTCATTTGCTGATGAACTAGTTCTAATTAAAAAGGATTATTATTCTCAAAAAGGAAAACAATGTGCCAGATTCACTCAAGATGCAATTTTTTCATATTGTTCAAAACTGATTTAGGCAGATTTATGCATAAATATTATTTTTGTAGTGTGCAGGAGTTTGTAAAAGGCTGTAAATGAGATGCTGTGCGATCAGTTTTCTTTTCCTCTAGAGTGTTTTGGCTAAGGGCGAGCACACCTTTTATTAGCTGGTTAGCCAGGCAGCTGGGTCTAAGTGATTAGTGAGAAGGTAACACAATAAAACAAACCAACCATACAACAATACACAAATCAATTAAAGTGGAATCACTGTCAACAGGGAGCAAAACACTAATATAACAGGGTTTGTTGCATGCATGTATGATAGTCACTGGTGGGTAGTTGTGTTCTAAATGATGATGAAGATACAGATGAGATTAAAATAAGCTTTTTACGTCCTTGCGAACCTTCACCTTCATTTCTGTGTCTTGAAATTCCTATATTGAGTGTGGAAAAGACAGTCTCCTTACAAAAGTTGATGTAAGAACACAACAGGGTGAACTTACATTATGTCACCTCAAGGTACATAGAAAATAGTAAATGTTGCAAGCCAATACTAAGGTAAATCAAGAACTCTGACCATTTCTTATTCCGTTTGTACCAAACCAATAACAAACCTGTTTCTGTGAATAATTTATGAAATTTTGTATACTGTTGTTTAATGTCTTCTGTTATGTAAAAAATATTTCACTGAGTTATGTTTTCTGTTCAGCTTGATATTCTGGGTAATGATATATTGAGATATGATAAGTAATATATACTTTTTTCAATTTTTTTTGAGAATACGCATTTTGTGTAATTCAAGGTCTCAATTCTGTAAGTTAGTAATTGACTAAATTATGCCAATAAATATATGCTATTTGTGTATAATATTTTCTTCAATTCTTTAAATTCCTGTACTTATTAAAGTATTGTACCTGGAAACCTATAATTTGGTATGAATGCTTTTTTTTCCCTACATAACCTATATGTGTACCAAGTTTCATTTAGATCACAGTATGCAAGGTTGTAGACCGAGTGATTTGGCATGAATGACTCATTATTTACCAAATTATCAATTACTTATCTTACAATATAAGTATTGTAAATTATATTTTAATGTTAACATGTAAAAAATGTAAATTGTCATGGGATATAATAAATACAAATACAAACTAAAGGAACTCTCACTGCACTCTCTGGATCATCTGTTCATAGTACTTCAGATAAATTGGAAATGATTAGGTACTTGAAACTTTATTTTCATGGTCAAATTTATTTAAATGAAAAAAGATAATAACAAACTTAACACTTTTATTTTTGAATAGTGTTTAACGCCCGTTTTACCACTGAGGCACCACAGGCAGTGGACACTGATGGTACATGAGATGAAATATATTGGGAAAGAATTTTTTTTTAAGAAAGGAAATGTTCCAGGCTTAAGTTTAGAGTACCTCCCCAGCATTCGCCATTTATGAGGACTGGGGAAAACCTGGAAAAAACCTCAGTCAGGGTGGACGGTCCTAGCTGGATTCGAACCTCAGACCTCCCACTCACAAATCTGCACCTTAACGACCTCGGCCACCCGTGACGGTTAACTTAACATATGATCTTAACAGTAAAGATTATAAATTAATATTTATGGGCAGGGTTTCTACAATGTACTCCTCGCAATCAGCTTCCTAAGAGCTTTCTAAGAGATCTGGATAAAGTAATTATAAGTGCTATAAAATTATATCTATTCCAGATGTTTCACATAATACCAGTCTACATATAATTAATATAATACATGTATATTAATGATGTTGGACTTTATTGTTCATGTTCAGACTAATGGAAGATAGCTATGAGAGATGTTGTGAAAGATGTCTTTCAAATCCTGGTACCTACTACCTCACAAAGGAAAATGTTGCTGTTTATGAATAATGCACTAAAACAAACTCATGGCTTAATACTAAAAATAATCTATTCTCTTTGAAATTTGTCGGTGCAATGAAAATGTCTTGCACTCACAGTACACTCTGTTCCAATTAAGCAGGATGCAATGAGATGAAATTCTTGAACATGTGGCAGGCTTTTGTTAGAAAGGCAAATTAGTAAGCAATAACAGGCATCACAGAGTTCATGGAGCCACTGACATTCCTCTTCGGCATAAGGGCTGGGAAGCTTATGAAGAAACTCACATATTTCAGAGGATTACTCTATTAGGAGAGCAGATGTAAGTTATTTGCATTTAAAGGGAAAACAGCCCAGTTTATATATAATTTAAAGAACAGTCTTTAACATTTGTTTTACCTACTGAGGCATCACAGGTGGCAGACGTGGATAATACATGAGATGAAACGATAAACTAGGAAAGGAGTTTTGTTTTTATTTTTTATTTTGAATTTTAAAGGAAGGAAGCATTCCAGGTCTGAGTTTAAAGTACTTCCCCGGTTTGCTATTTATGAGGACTGAGGAAAAACCTGTAAAAAACCTCACTCATGAAGGATGTTCCTGGTGGGAATCAAACTTCAGACTTGTCCACTTCTTAACAATCTTGGCCACCATGACATTTTCAACAGCCAAGCTCAACAGGTAGATAAGAAGAAAAAAAAAATTTTTCCTTAGTAACAAGTATAGCATCCCTCTATTCAGTTGGTGTTAGTGGGCTTACTTTTCAGTGCTTGGAAGTCCAAGTTTACTTATAGCTTTTTTAAGATTTTTTTCTTTCTTTTTTCTTTTTGAAAATTAAATGACAATCACCCATTACAGATTACTCACTTCCACCTATATTTTTCTGAGGGTTTTATTTAATGCTGAAATTTTTGATTTTGTTACACAGCATATATTTTTACTGCTTTTCTCTCTTTTTATGTAATGTTTACTTCATAATACCGATTCCCAGATCCTTGTAATCACCTATTATTTTAAGAATGGGTTATCTGTTTTTTATAGATCTTTCTCTCCATTATAAGTGATTAGATGTGTGGAAATAAAGTATGGAATCTACAAGAAGAAAGCAAATTGCTATAAAAATGAAGTTTTAAAGAATGTGCCTCCCAGAGAGCAGGACTAAATTATATCAGATATTTGGTAATAAATATATCCATCACATATGGCAAAACTGCCTTTACATTAAATTAATTATATTATCAGTCTTAGTTTAATTTTTTTTAATTGTTTTATTTACAGACGCTCTTTAGCATCTCTGGTCATCAGCGTCCCATTCAATTCAGGGCGTGAAACGGCCGACAAATTTTGCTCAGAGGCCTCTCTTTCAGGCTTGAGGTTCTTTTTCGTGCCGTAAATGTACGACACGGGACCCACGGCTTTACTTCCCTTCCGAAGGAAGCCATACTTAGGATTTTTACGCCCGAAAAAATCCATCGCTCCTGGCCAGGTTCGATCAGTCTTAGTGAATTGATAAGTATGTGGGGAATGAAATTTGAATCATATTGCATTTCTGTGTAAAATTGTTTTGCTAATGCTCATTAAACTTAGTTGCAAAACTATGATTAATAAGATAAGAAGTATTTATTTGCTCATTATTAATCACCTGGGACATTTATCAAGAGAAAAGGAAAAAAGAAAATGTAACATGGGGTATATACAAGTGCATCTTTCTTTTTCTCTCATGCACACACACATTTCCATCTCCCCCATATAAGGATAGGCCCATAAGTTTCCGGCCTCACTGATAAGAATTATCAGCACTTCCGGAAACTTATAAATTATCGTCTTCTAGGCGATAAGGATTATTGTCTTCACAAAATCCTTATCTGGTATCATACCTTATCTATTAAGTAACTAATTGTAATTGTAACACAGCAGGTGTTCAGTTCAAATATAGATGCATAAAGAAGGCTATGTGTAGAAGATTGTGACATGTTCAAAATGGAGTGTCAAGCTGTTATTAAGTTCTTCACAAAAGAAGGACTTACTCCAAATGAAATTAAACAGTGATTGGAAGGTGTATATTCTGCTGTAAAAGAATGAGCCTAATGTTTTCGAATGGGTTGAGGAAGCATTGAAGACAAAGAGTGTCCCTTGGAGGTGCTCACTCCTCAAATCATTGTTCTTGTACAAGGAGAAATTATGGAAGATCAGTGACAGAAATAGCAGCAAGGTTAGGCCTTTCTAAACAACAGTCCTTTGAATTATTCATGATCATTTCAACATGAATAAGATTATTGCAAGATTGCCTAGAATTCTTTCCTCAGTCCAAAAGCACCAAATCATCTGCTGTCCGGCATTTTTGGAGCTCTGCCATGGCAATGAGAAAGAAGTTCTGCAAACCATTGTTACAGGAGATGAAACTATGGCTCTCTACTATGATCTCTTGTCCAAAAGAGAATCACTGGAGTGCATAAACCTGGTGAAGCACCCCCTCTAAAGGCTAAGGTCACTCAGTCAACCAAGAAGTTCATGGCCATAATTTTTTGGGACTGTGAAGGAATATCGTCATTGGCTTAAAGGAGAGGTAGACCAAGTAAATGGGGAATATTATGCTGGTCTACTGCATGGACTACTTGCTTCCATCAAATAGAAAAGGTGAGGAAAGCTGAGTGGTGGGGTGCACCTTCTTCACGACACCAGTACACACAGCTCTTGTTGCTAAGGAAGCTGTGAAGAAATGTGACTTCAAGGAGATCAACCATCCACTCTACAGCCCAGATCTACTCCCAGTGACTATTTCCTGTTCTCAAAACTCAAGAATGACCTTCGAGGAATGAAATTTAAGTATAACGAAGAAGTGATGAATGTTGTTTATGCCCATTTTGCAGACAAGAATTCTGACATTTTTATGGAGGGGGGGGGAGAAATTGCAATAAAGAGTAACTATATTGAGAAGTGAAATATATTTTTTGTCTTTATCATACCTAGAAAATAGTTAGGCTGGAAACTTATGGACCTATCCTCGAATATATATATATATATATATATATATACACACATACATACAATATAAAAGAAAAATAATGTAACACTATTAACAATGTAACTAAATTAACAATAATTATAAAAGGATAAAACACTAAGATAAAGTAACACCTGTAATCACTATATTTCGAACTACTAGAGTTCTTTTATGCAGACTGCTTGAGGGTGCAAGAAAAAGAAAAATAGGTAGGAAATTGTAAGAGAAATTGGTTTGGGAGAGCTAGTTACTTTACAGTGGCCAAGTGGGCAAGGAGTGTGGAAATAAGTGAAAGCAAGGATTAATGATATAGAGAAACAGGAAATATTTGGTAGCCTAAGAGATAAGACTACTCAGATAAATTATAGTAGTTTTAAGAAAGAGTGCGGCAGGAAAAAATATATAGGTTTGTGACAAGATGGGTAGGGAGGGTATGGCATGGGCAAGAACAGGAACAATGATTTTAGGTGGGGTAAAAGTTGACAAAGAATTGTGCCCACTGTGAAGGTAAATAAGAACTTGCACTGTATATTAGAATGCACAGAAACTGAAGAATGGAGAGAAGAAATGGGATAATTTGCAGGAAGAAATTCTGGCATTAGGGAATTTTGGAAATAGCAGAAAATAATTTTTGAATGAGTTTGAAAAATATGTAGGGAAATTAAGAGAAAAGTAGTGAAGGAAAGTGATGAAGGTAAAGGAAGATGGTAATAAGGTAACATTGAGGGAAGATGATCACCTTTAGGGAAGTATTTGTAAAGTTCACTTGATAATGTGTATAGTTAGAGCGATGTAGGATCCATATACATCCAGGGTGTTAGTTGTATAGGATCCTGAATTAACAAGCACTTAAGGATCAAGGAAATATTGTAAAACTGTAATTGTTATGTGTAGAAATAATAAATATTCATATATATATTTGATTGTTGTTTGACTTTGGACAAAATAAAAAATAAAGTCGGTTGTAGGATGAAAAAAAATGCAATTTATTTTTGGTAAAATTTATTATTATTAATATATCAGTAACTTGTCCTGCTTTGGAACTTCTGATTAATCCACTTACATTCTGTTCTTTCATTTTGAAACAATATATTACCAAAACACAACTATTTCATTTAAATGCTCAGTAGTTTTTATGGTATTATTCTGTCAAAATTCAAACTGTTCAGGTTTCCAGTCAACAATAAAAAGATCTAATAGCAATTGCATCCTCATTAAAACTTAAGCATCAGAAGGTAGGAGTGGCAACCAACTGAAATTTCAAAGGGTTAGAAGTGATGAGATTGCGGTAAATTTAATCAATGTTGGTTTTAAACTTCCTACTCAATCTAAATTCATGTATTTTTTGTTTAAATTAAATTTATGTTAAATAAGCAGTTATTCAGATTAAAATGAAAACAGTACAGGTATATTTAGAAACACAATTTGATCTTTGTGCATTCTAATATTATTGCAGCAAGGTATCTTCTTTTATTACAACTGCAGATTCTGAAACGTTAACATTATTTGTTTTTTTATTTATGTTGTATAGAATACATGAGGAACATTCCTATTTATATAAATCATGTGAAGTGGGAATGGTCAGAGGTCCGCAGAATATTGGTAGACCGTATGAAATAATATTCTTAATTAAGATACTTGTCCAAATTCTCAAGTCTACCAAGAAAATATCTGTGGGCAAATATTTCATATTTAATCAATTCTATTATGCAGAGATTGTTAATTATGATACAGCTAATAATTTCTTAAAAACAAGTGCCCAGGTTACAATTATTGTGAGTAGTCTATAATGCATTCCAATGCCTTTCTGTATAGTAATTTCTGGACATAAAACAGGAGCATAGATTACTTTAGGAAAAATATATCAAGGTTAAAATTTAGGGAATATAACACCAAAAGTAACAGGGGGAATGGAATGTATAGTTTAAATGTTAACCAACAATGATGTTTTGCATTATTTTTAGATGCTTTGCACAATACTATCACCTTGTAGGGATAAATATATTTTTGTTAAATATTTGGAAGATCCAGTTTCAGTTAAACTTGCATAATATAAATTGGCCAAACATGCAAACTTATTTTGTTTTTTGATTTTTCATATTCCTATAGAGTATGTCTTATCTGAAGATGATGCATAGTATTAGTAAATATAATATGCTTTTATGTGTATGTATGTGTGCATGTTGTGCGTGTATACATATAGTTACTCTTATGTTTGGTGAAGCATTTCTGAGCTTATAATGAAATAAAGATAGATTTATATTCCAAGGTAGCATCAACATGAACTTTTTGGGAAGCAAATCTTATTTCTTTTTCAAGATATATTACTCATACTTTACCAGCTTTTGATCTGAAATCTGAATATGGACATGTAATTTTCACTATTTGAAACTAGAAAGACATTTTATCAAATAACAGTGCTTTTTTTAATGCTTTTATAGTAAATCTTGCTTATAGCTGTATATTTAATTAAACAAATTTATTTGCAATGGTAAGTTGTATCTTTGAGCTTTTGCCATCCTTAAATGAAAAAACACTGAGTAACTTGCTGTCATTAGACTTCAAACTCATTGCAGATATTTTCCAGTGATCAAATGGGATTAATGCAGGGACATAAGAATTTTGTGAAAAAAGGGGAGGAAAAAAAATAGATTGTCTCTAGTAAAAAGTGAATTAAAAATATTGAAAGATTCAAATTGGAAACAAATTTTGTAGAAATCAGGCATATAGTTGGCCAGGGTTGAGTAACAATGTCCTGCTATGTGGAAAGACAAAGGAAGCAGTTTCAAGTATAGTTTATTTTGTTATAAAATTTAAATGTTTAAAGTAGATTACTAGAGAGCTAAATAAAATATTGATAGGCATTAGGAGTAGTGGAATTGTGGGTTCAGGAAGTCAATTCAAAATTTAATTTAATTAATAAAATCTCCTTTTAAAATTTCAAATAAAGGAATAAGCATACCAACATAAGTTATTACTTCTTAATTTTCAGAAATTTATTAGAATGTATACAAAAGAGTCAAGAAGCTTGTCAGATACACTCACATAGCTGTTTGTTCTCTTAAGGGATAGTATTAATTATTGCAGTATTTTATATCAATTATCATTAATATATTTTGACACTTTTTGTTATTTATTTTATTTTTAGAGACTTAAACCAAACCTATTAAGGAAGTACGTCAGCTTGTAAAAGGTAACTGCATTCTCTGAAATGAAATATGAAAACTGCAAATGCCCACTTTCATATATTAAGATGATATTAAAGATTGAAACTGTAAACAAGTGGGTTTTTAAGAGGATAGTATTTATGATGATATAGTCATAAAAATATGTTTCTCTCAGTTGAGATACGGACTAGCATTAAAGTTATATGTATCCCTTTATACAATTACAGTATTTGGTATGTGGAAAATTAAAATGTTATTTAGACTGGTTTCAACTTCACTAAATGGGCATATATGTGCATTTAAAAGTCATGTCCAGTCAGTTGTGCACCTTGTTTTTAATTGCCCATCTCAAAGTTGCTAAAGATATATTACTACTTGAATGTAATTTATCTTGAAAATCTCTCCTTTTTGAACCATTATATTAACAGTGTTTGTTTATTTAGAACTTGTTAAATTTAGGTTCATGTTTAAGTTCATAAAACAGAAATGTGGTTTAAGATTTTTGTCATTAGGTTTTATGTGTTAGGTTAGGCACTTTTATTAATTAGGTTAAGTATTTTTGTATCTTTTTGAACTGGGATTTCTACTACAACTCTGAAAAAACATTTGTGAAATGGGATATAATAACTCTTCATATTCAATTATTAATCTTCATCAGAAAATGCAAATCTTCTTTTGTATTATTTGTACTTCAAGATTTCATTAAAAATACCGCGGGAAAACCTACTCAGATGTTGCTTGGTTTGCCACAAATTCCACACTTTTGCAAGTGAAATTAACCCAAGTAATCTTGTGTAAAGTAAATAGTCTAACTACATGGCCGTGGTACTGCTGCATTACAACTGACAAAAGTTATGACTATGCACAAAAAAAGTTACAATTTTCAGAGGAATGTGTGCATCCTGGTTGAGGAAAAAGAGAAATGAAAAATGTTTCATCAAACAGCTTATGGTTGGTGATTATGCAGTCCATTGGGAGATGGAATTATTTACAGTAATGAGGTTTGCCTGTGAGCTTTCAAAAATAACATAATGGAAGATATAATAGGATATTGAATAAAAACATAAACTTAAAAGTTTTTCCAGTTAAGCCAAACAAAGACAAAATAAAATTATTTATGAAGATTAATGGCTTCATATTTGGAAGTTGTGGGTTATTATTCCAAATGCTAAGCAAATTGCATGCTATGTTACTATGCAAACTAAGAACATGTTAGGTGCAGCATCTCTGTGCTAATAAATGAATTCTCATCATTGAATATTTCTTTTTTCAACAGTAAAGGAAGCCCAAGCGCAATCTGTAAGAAATGTGAAGCAAATGTGAAACAGTTCGGCAAACCATCAGCATGTGAATATTGTAACATTATTGCAGCGTTCATTGGAAACAAATGTCAACGTTGTACAAACTCTGAAAAAAAATATGGTCCTCCAGTTACATGTGAGCAGTGCAAACAGAAGTGTGCCTTTGATAGAAAGGATGAAGACAAAAAGGTATTTAGGAAACCAGTTAATATTAGCATCTGATAGAAAACTGAGACATACCATTTTTTAAAGTATGTATTGTAAATGTTTATCCTTTAATTCTCTTTATTCACCCCTTGCAAGTTAACATTAGTAAAAATTGGTTCTAGGAATAATATTTCAGTTAATGCTTTTTTTTTCTGTAGAATTACAGTACAGCAATAGAGGTCTTATTCTGTTTTGTTCCCTTTATTGCAACGAAAAATATACAGTAGACTCCTGATATCTGTCACCCACAAAACTGAGATAAGATTGGAGCACCAAAATGGTGGCTATAATAATTATAACAATAATAGGAACGAAACATTTAATTGAAACAGAAAATAAGTAAAAGAATGGGTAAAAATGTTAAAGCATTTACCTTTTATGTCAGTCTACTGTACTGTTTATACTGTTTAAGTAAAGCAACAGAGATCAAATTGTATGTATAATACTGAAACCAGAAAATGTAGGTACATTATTTATTGCTGAATATTGTTTTTCTGTTTTAAATAAAACATCCAGACTTGGCAGCTAGTTCTCAATAAATTGTTCGTAGATATAAGTAGGATGCAGTTCAACATACTGAACAAATAGATCAATTGCTTGTTCAGCATCATTATGAGAATTCTTATCAATCAGCTCATTGTCATTGTGTTCATTTACACTTTTGTCTGAGTTCTCCTGCATAACTGAAGTATAATTTGATTGTCATGTACAATCTCTTAATTGTCAATTTCAGCCAAGCACTCATGTATGTTTATCAGTTCAGTATCTCTTAGTATGTCTGTAGATCTTGAATAATTGCATTTTTATCGCCATTGAAACTTTGATCTTCTTCTGGCTCCATTGGCCACATTTACACCATGATATTTTTCTAACGCTTCTTTCATTCCCTCCCATATTTCTGCAAGTGTATATAAAACATATTTAATGTTCAGTGCTTTCATTCTCTGAAAAAGGTCACAAATCTCCCTGCTCTCTCCTCCATTTTATTTTGTGTATGTCTTCTTCAGACATTCAATTATGTCCTGGTCTATGAGGGCTGTAACATGACATGAAAATGAAGTAAAGTGAAATATTTTTTTTATTTTCCCACCTTTTAATTCAATTTCACATGGTGGATTCGGGTGTGAGAAGTCCATTGCTCTAGCTCAGATGCTAGCAATCTGTTTGTTCGTGGTGAGTCTGTGTTTGATCACCGGTTGGGACATATTGCATGTTTAAGGTTTTCCCTTACAATACCCAGGGCCCTGTTCCACAAAATTTGTAATACAGAACTTGTAACTTGTTCTTGCAAGGATTATTCATATATAAACTGGATTTTTTAAAAATGAATTTATTCTTACCATATACAATTTCAATACAAATTAAATTATTTTTCTACATAGCTTCCTTCAACTGAAATGCATTTTCTCCACCAGATGGGTAGTTTCTTTATTCCCTCATCAAAGAAGAGGCATGTCAACAGCTAACATGTGGTAATCACAAGGGGATAAATTGGGACTATAAAGAGGATGTTATGGGGAATCTATTGAATTTTCTTTAATTGATCCCAACTTATGCTGCTGTATGTGGGCTTCATGCAGAAACAAGACATCGTGAAGGCATCTTTTGTACCAATAGGTGACTCTCATGTTGTCTAACAGCTTGCAGTAATATACCAAGTTCATAGTCCTTTGTTCCTGAAGGAAATCAATGAGCAACATGCCTTTGGAGTCCCAAAATCACAGTGGCAACCACTTTTCCAGCTGAAGATGAGTTCTGGCCTCGACCAGGGTACCTTCCCCTCTCCTCCTCTGCTTCATACTCGTTCTCTTGTTTTTGGGGGTGTAATGGTGTACCCATGTCTCATCAAAGGCCACAATTTGGGTCAAAAACTGCTCACCTTCTTCCTCAAACCGATCCAGAAGCCTCTGACTGATGTCCTTCGAACGTTTTTCTGTTCATTAGTGAGGAGGCATGGGATCAACCTTGCTGAAAACTTTTCTAAATCCAGTTCTTCAAAAAGAATTGTGTGTGCAATTCTACAAAGTATGCCCACCTCTGAAGCAATTGCAGGCACATTTAGACATTGATCACCTTCCACAAGGTCCCAAATGGCCTGATTGTTGTCCTGAGTGATGCTCATCCATGGATAACATATCTGGCTTTCATTTCCACAGTATCATGCATGACTGCTGAGGAACTTATTGTGGCAGTCAAACACTTGGATTCTTGAAAGTGTATCTTCTGCAAACTGTGCCTGATGTCTGGACAAAATCTCCATCTTTGGTTAGAAAACGGATGATTGATCTGCTGTGCAATGGACTGTGCAACCCTTTCTCAGATATAGCTGTACTTGCAAAGGAACGAACCATAGCAGAAGTATCTGTTTGATTGCTCCCCTGCACACATCTCAGCTACCACTATGGCTCCAGCCATCTCGCACTCTTTCCTAGCCTAAAGAACTAAAGTTCAGTTTAAATTTTAATGATCCTTGTATTAGTATATAGGTTTCTTCTATATTTGTACTATACAACTCCATATTTAGAATTGTACAAGATATAGTTTATGGTTTGTTCCATAGAAGTATTAATATTAGTCTTACTTTTGTAACTTGTATGGATTTGTCTACAAGTGTCGATATGTTGGCAACTTTAAAAACTAGTTCAACTTTTAATAATTTAGAAAATGAATTACCCTAATTATGTGAAGTAGTAGTGAAAGTGATAGTAATGATCAGAATGGCTTGTGTCTAAAGAAAGAATAATTCAGTATTTGAATACAATGAACATTTTGTTAAAGTGCGATTAAAGCACATTTTATGAATGACATTGGCCTTTCCTGTTTCAGACACATATTGTAATCCAGCATCTAAGTTTATGTTGTTTTTTAAGATCTCTCAAAATGCCAAGAAAATAATTTATTTCATTGCCTCATTTTCTTTTAAAATAAATAATTTAGTCTTTTATGAACCATTTTCACAATTTTTGCATATAAAGAAAACAAATTGCCAAACAAAATAAAATAAATGATTGAGTGCAACATAGGCACACACATGAAATGTACAATGGTCATCTCTAAGTGGAAGATCATGCTTAAATTTGAAAAAATGTATAATAAAGTATTTTAATTATCATTATTTCTGATCAGCATTAATAAAAATACAAATTTATATTTAAGAAGCTGCAGCAGCACCATATGGACAAGCAGGCATTTAACACTATTAAAAAAAATAACATATGGGCATCCTTAGAAGACCACTACAACACCACGCCATGCCAGTGGGAGTGCCCAGTAGTTCATGAAAACAAGGTGCTGGCATTTGGGGAGGGAATCTAAGAAGTGGACATTACTAATTCAAGGTGGCAATCAGCTGTTCCATCTTACTCTTATGTGACTTTGCAACTTTTTACTAAATCTTTACAATATTTGTACATTATTTTGTAAAACATAAAGTAAAACTCCATGCATTGGAAGGGCTTTTATTGTATTAGGCTATACTTTTGTGTAGTAGGGCCTGATACCATTGGATGCTAAGAACCCTGAACTCATCTGTGCTATCATTTTATTGATTCCATTATCTTGAAAGAACTTGACAATTTACGGGGCACAAAATGCTTAGGGAAAAAGAGGGGAAGAGAAAAAAGCTTCTTTTTTAACCTTCTTCTTTTTCTTCTTCCCCTCTCTATAGGCATCATAAAACCATTTCATAAAAAATATGTGTATTTCCAGGCAGATTTCAGTTTATGATAATAATCAGGCAGTGAAGATAGGTTTTTGAACTCTCTTGGCATTTTGTACTTTCCAATAACAAACAACAGCATTTTATGTCTGCCATTTGCATTCCTACTTATTGCAAATGTGACTTTGGCCAACTTGGTTCCAGGGAAATTGTGATTTCATTCAACGGATCTATTTATTTGAGAGGAGAATAGGATTGAACGGTTTGTTTCTTGTTTTTTGAAGCAAGTTGGGTTTTTTTTATAAAGGCATTTTATACTTTGGCGATGCCTTGTCAATTTACACACTTAATCAGGCTTCAAGTCAGTCTATTTCAAATGTTATAGCAAATTCCTTAGCAGCGACACTGGCAGTTAAGAGTTCCTTCCATGAAAAATATTACATTGTGGATTTCCACCAGTGCAGCCATCTCTCACTGACTGTAAAAATTTATGATTTTTAAAGACACTACTTTGATTGTATGGCATTCAAGCTCTTTTCTGTTTTTCCTTCAGTTTTTTATTATGGTAGTATCTCCTAATTCTAATGAATTTTTTTATACAGACTCATCATTATCAAGCCTTTGAGGAACTTTTGGCCTCTCTTGCAATTGGTACACAACTCATTCTCATTTTTGTGCTGCCGTTACATTGTATTAATAGATTTATAAAATGAACACCCTTTACATTAATAAAGCTCACACAAATGTTTTTAGCATAAAGTGGTGATCTGCATAAGATTAAACAGGGAACAGTGATAAATATAGAAGGGAGAAAAAACTGCTATAATAGCTACATAAGTACTGTAGAAGGATGATCATATAAGCTGGAAAGCTGGTTAATCAGAGATCAGATATGAGGGGTGTCTACTGTATTTCTTAATCTTTTGTTGTTTCACAAAAATAGATAAGCATGTTTTAGATGTTTATTTATCCTTCTTTTAACTGTATGCTGTGTTTTGATGTGCTCCTGCAAGTATTAATTATTTAAATTATGTTGCATGAATATTTAGTCTGCTTAGAATCACTAGGGCTATACAGTCTTGCTGACCAAGTCCCTTCTAAAGAATTCTATCATTGTAAACATTCTTTATCAGGTACATATGTGGTGGGTGCAGTTTAGTTTTGTAGTTGAGTTGTATTGGCTGGTGGAGGTTCTTCCACTTTTTCTTAACTAAGGGGAAGTGTTGTAGATACATCCATTTCCTGACTCATTTAATTTAGAAACTACTAAATTCTATGATTATGAGATGATATTTTGTAAATCTAAGCAACTTGCTTAAATGCCTGAAGAAAGAAGTAAGTACATGTATTCCCATTTAGATGATGCTCTATATTTCCCTCTAATTTCTATCTTAGATTATTTTCTGTCCCATCATGCAATGAATACCATTAGATTTTATGTGAGATATCTTTGATCTACTTTTACCTCCAGGATAGAAGGCATTTCCATGGCACATTGGTTGGAACAGAGGTCTAAACTGGTGCATTTTCAGTGAATGTAGTTTAATTGAGAGCTACTTAATTGAATTGTAACATTGTAC
Source organism: Metallyticus violacea (assembly GCA_030762175.1). Classification (NCBI taxonomy): domain Eukaryota; kingdom Metazoa; phylum Arthropoda; class Insecta; order Mantodea; family Metallyticidae; genus Metallyticus; species Metallyticus violacea. The sequence goes on from CM060840.1 coordinate 55,766,815, forward strand.
TCCTAACTGTCAGGAGAATGTAATGTTACTGCTATTAGGATTTGTATAGCACAAGAAGCATCTATTTGTTCGCTGCATCTATTCATACATCTGTCTAGTGCATCCTCTCCCTCCCTTTCCCTAATCCATTATTTTGAAGATTAGAGCAGTCAAAAGAGATGATTTATTTTTTTAAAAAATAAACTTACTTCTTCGGTCATTATGATGCAGTTCTTAAGGTTCCAGCAGGTGTGGCAGAAAAATGTTTCTTTTTCTTTGTATTATTTTGCAGAAAGTACATTAATGTGTATAAGGATGTGCAAAGTACTGTTTTTGAAGTAGGACTAGCTAGTTTAGGCTCTGTCACCTCGTTACCTGCTGGGTTATAATGTGTAGGTACTCTTTCAATTTATGAAGGTCATGTACTATACCTGTTATTACTGTTGACTCCATTGGTATTATACAGGTATGTTTGTAGGTTTTTGAATGCATTTTTCAATTTATTAGAAGCTAGAGTTTGTGAGTGTTTGCCTGCAACTGCTGTTAATCATGAGGATAACAATAACAATAATACAGCTTTATCACAGTAGGCTTGAGGAGAGAGAAATTCACAGGTTTTTATGTTAATGAACGGGTTGTAAGTTATATATTTTTCATATAATGAGAATAGAATTCTAGTAAACTAATATAAATTTAATATGAAGATATTTTTCATCGGCAGTAATATGATAACTGAATTTATCTTCAGATAATCCAGAGCTCAAGTTATATTTATTTTGACTATTTAGCAAATAAAATTATAAAAGTCAAATAATATATCCATAAAATGTGCTTACACATGAGAATGTGCAGTAGGCATTTTAATTTCCACTAACAGTCAAATAGATGAAGGTAAAATGAAAATAATTTACAGAATATACTGTTTTATTTTTTCAAATAAACTTTTGAAGCTATAAAGATTATCAGTGCACTGTTCTGAAGAATTTGCATTAAAACAATTGCACTTAGGTGAGATAAAATAAAAGTGATAAAAAGGAAATGATAAAATAACAGTAATAGGTAGCTGTGTTTGGTTGCAATTACTAATATTCTTATACTAAATAGGTCACTTATTCATGAGCTAAATAGTCTATATAATTACTTAGTTTATTAAATGTAATTGTAATTTAACAGTTGTAGTAATGAAAATTACTGTTTAAGCATGAAGAAACTAATAAAATAACTTCATAGTTCAAACAGAATTCTAGAGAAAAAAATAATAAAAATTACTGCTTTTAAGTTCTAGTACAGTAGAGCATTGATTATCTGAACTAATTGGAGCAACTGTAGTTTAGATAAGCAAACCTAGAAATAATAGAGTACATAGAATATAAAGGCTTCTGTAATGTAATGCTACCATTAAAATGGATATTTGCCTACCTGCTGTTAAATATAGGGGTAAGGAGGGTAATTTTCATGTTATAAACAAATTATGGAGTATTTCCCTGCTCTAAATTTCTTTCATAACATTTAATCAAGTTTGAATATTGGTGAGAGTAGAATGGTAACAATAGTGATTATCGTTACTCTTTTGGGAGTTTTAACAAATAAAAATTTACTTTTATCTCACTTCATTAAAACATAGCTCTAAGCACTGTTGCCACAATTCTTACAAGTGTTCCTGTGTGTGCTAGGAGCTAGTGCAACAATGAGGTTCAAGAGTGGGCACAGTGTAGCTCTCAGATAATTACAATTAATTGTAAAGTAAATAATAACTGAAAAATAATTAGCTGAATAATATTTAATTAATTAGCAACAAATGATTTTAAGAATTTATTACAAGGTACAACAGTTTTGGTATCATATGTTTACCAGATCTCTCTGAAACATTCACTCAACATGCTACTGTGAGTTAATGGTTCCTCCCTAAAAATGCTACTTAACAGTAATTTTGTTTCCATATTTGGATTTAACATCATGAAATCTATAAGAATGTGGAGAGTTGCTTGTGTGAGCTTGGAGAGGAAGGAGATATAGAGTGAATGCTCGCGAGTACGGGAAGTGGAATGTCGTGTTGAATTTCTAAAGAGCAAGGAATGGGCGGTTCAGTAGAAAAGTCGAAAGCACGGAGAAAGATAAAGAACGGAGGAAGCAAAGGCTATATTCAAGTCAATAACCGAGTCGGTCCTGGTAGTGTAGTGGTAACCATATTTGCCTTCTAAACCCAAGATAGCGGGTTCGATCCCGGCCAGGATCGATGGATATTTTCGGCCGTGAGTTCCTGCTTCCTGCGGAAGGGAAGTAAAGCCGTGAGTTCCGTGTCGTACATTTACGGCACGAAAAAGAATCTCAAGCCTGAAAGAAGAGGCCTCTGATCAAATTTGTCGGCCGTTTCACGTCCTGAATAGAATGGGACGCTGATGACCTTAGATGTTAAAGAGCGTCCGTAAATAAACAAAAAAAAAATGTCAATAACCGAAGATATAAAGGGGATTAAAAGTAGGGAGGCAAGAATTGAAGGGAAATTGGAGAAGAGCATCGAAGAGATAAATCCAAAGATGAGACGGGTCAAAGAGGAATGGGATAGAGAGTTAATGGAATGGAGGAACAGAATAGTTAAAATGAAGAAAGTGGTGGATGCGAGCAGGAAGCTGAATGTAGTGATATTTGGGTAGAAGAAAGAAGAGAGAAAAAGACACTGCTAGAGTATTGGATAATAAATTGGAGAGATGGGAAATTGGAGATGCCTGGAGAATTGGATGAAGGGGTGAGAGTGCAAGGCCAATTTTATTTAAATTAGCCACAGTGATTTTGAAATGGAAAGTATTAGGCCAAACAGTAAAATTAAAAGGCACAACATTTTTTTATTGAAAATGACTATGATAAAAAGATTGAGAAATAAGACCAGAATTAATAAGAAAGATGAAGAAAGGCAGGAATGAAGGTAGAAAAGCAGTTATGCATGGTAAGTACTTATGGATAGTTGAAAACCAACTAATGCTGGATAGGGAGCAGAGAAGAGGAGTGAAGACTGAAATCTATTGATGTTGCATCTAGGTCAAGGAATGAGGAAAGGTAGGGAGGAGAAGAGGAGGAAAGAAAGGGAATCACCTGGCATCCAGCTAGGAGGAGAAGCAACAGTGACCACACCGAGTGTGAAACAGCTGAGTGGGGTAAATGATATGGTGGAAAGAAGTGAATGTATGTAAACAGCTGGTCAGTGGTCGAGAGGTTTAAGTGTAATGTCATCGTCCGTGGAGAGTTTGATCTAAATAGTGATAAAAATTCAGGATCAGGAAAAAGGGGTACAAGAGCAAAAGCGAAACTAGAACAATTTATTTGGAAGAAATAGAGAATAAGGACTTACAGGGGTTTTATTGAGGATTTTAAAGTTTTATATTGTAAGATTGATGAAGCATGGACCAGAACTAAGAGAGAGGACAGTTATGTGAGAATAGCAGAATGTGGGAAGTAGGATCTATTGTATATGCAACAAGGGAGTTAAGTGCATAGATCCTAAAATAACAAGCAATCCAAGAGTGTTGTATATTGTGTAAAGTTAATGTAAGAGAATTATGTAGAAATAAAGTTTTTTCATTCATTCATATAAGAATGTGTAATTATTTTTACAGAAGAGATTGAAGCTGATCAGTGTAATTAATGTTCTGCTGTATTGGATACTGTTATTGATCACATTAAATATTTAAATTAAATTACATGAGATGATGGAATTTGCAATAAAGATATTAAATAACAACAACATATAGCTATGGCAAATGCTGTAAAAAGAAAAAGAATATCTCTTATGTTTTTTTGATAATGAGTAAATTATTCTTCATTCATATTTCTGGAAATAATATGCTTCATAATGTTGTTACAGGTTGTATGTTTTTTTATAAAAGTAATTAAACATCTTATTACAGTTTAGGATTTTGTCACTTCAGTTTTATTTAACATAAACAACTCATCACATACAGAACTGAAAGATGTATGGGCTAAATTTAGAAAATTTTCATTGATATGTGTAATGGTAAATTCTTTTACATAAATAAGAACATAAAAAGCAAAATCTATATATATATATATATATATATATATATATATATATATATACACACATAGTCTAGCCATAACTTCTATTATCATTTTTTTATGATAGCAACAATGTACTTTGCTGTTTTTAAAATTTGGCTCTGACACTTAATACCCACATACATGCTGTATATAGTGCACATATTAAAAATGACCCTCCTTTTTGACTTAATACAGGACTTAAGTCTATTGGGCCATGCATAAATGGCAGCATCTACTATCTCCATAGGGAAATCCACCACCGCTCTCTTCAAGGATCACTTGAGAGACTCAATATTCTGTTGACTTTTCTTACAAACAACACTGTCAAGCACTGCTCATGACTTGTAGTCCAAAGGTTGAGGTTAGGGCAACAGTAAAATCAGGAACATTTCTCTCAAGCCAAGATTGAATGGACCCTGCCTTATAGGCTGGTGCTGAATCTTGCTGGAAGCTCCAGTTCCATTCATGAACAAAGTTGTGTTAGGTCTTTGACCACAGGTTCAAGGGGAGTTGTTTGATACATTCTGGCTGTTTTCTTTATCCCCTTTTGGCAGAAATGCAGCTTTGTAACACCATCGTAGGTTATTCCCCATGAAACCAACACTGAGGCAGGATGATGGTCCCTCTGGATCTTTGGAACCCTCTCATGAGCTTGGGAAATCATAGCATACACTATTGCTCTAGTGCTAGTAGCTCTCTTCAATGTTAAAACTGTTTTCATCCATAAAAAGGATTTTTCTATGCTTGTTGTGAGCATAATACTCGAGTAGACATCTGCATTATAGTTCTCTCAGTTGCTTATGTCTAAATGTCCAGTACTCTAGCCAAAAAGATCCAGGGTCTTGTCTGAGCAATCTGAACAATGGCTTCCTTGAGATGTTCATCTGCCATTACTTTCCTCTGGATTTTGCCAGATATGAGTTGCTGCTGCTGTCACCACAGTCCTAGTCCTCACAGAATGAATGAATGTATAGTGTTTAACGCCTGTTTTTGCTACAGAGGCACCACAGGCGATGGACACTGATGATACATGAGATGAAATGACATATTGGGAAAGGATTTATTTTTAAGGATAGGGTACCTCCCCGGCATTTGCCATTTATGAGGACTGAGGAAAACCTGGAAAAAACTTCAGTCAGGGAGGATGGTCCTGGCGGTATTCGAACCCAGACCTCCCGCTCAAGAGTCCGTGCCTTAATGACCTCTGCCACCCGTGGCGGTGTCACTCCTCACAGAGTTTGGATGGTCAGCAAAGGTACTGGTTTAAGTGAAGCATTTGATAGCATGGTACACAAATATCCTGCTAATTTTTAGCTTCTTAAAATCCAAATCCAGAAAATCTCGGGAGGCAATTTTGCAACCCTGTGAGGGTTATTACAGCAACATGTTTTTGTAAACTCCCCTCACAATGACTAAACTTTTAACTGAAATTTCATTCCACTGCAGTTCAACCTCAACATGAATAGGCCAAGCTTAGCATCAAATTGTCAAACTGCCAGGTACGAGGGTAGGTCTATTAGTTTCCAGCCTAACCATTTTCTAGGTATGATAAAGAAAAAACTATGTTTCTCTTTTCAATATAATTACCCTTTATTGCAATACACTCACATCTTTGAATTAACATTTCAGTCCCTCCCCTCCAAAAATAGTCAGAAGTCTTTACTGAAAAATGGACATAACATCCATCACTTCTTTGTCACACATAAATTTCCTTCCTCGAGGGTCCTTCTTGAGTTTTCAGAAGAGGAAATAGTCCCTGGGAGCTAGATCTGCACTGTAAGGTGGATTGTCTATCTGCTTGAAGCCATATTTCTTCATATCTTCCTTTGCAACAATAGCTGTGTGTACAGGCATGTTGTTGTGAAGAAGGCATACACCACCACTCAGTTTTCCCTGCCTTTTCTCTTTGATGGAAGTACTAGTCCATGTAGTAGACCAGCATAGTACTCCCCATTTACTGTGGTGTTTTTCTCTTTGAAGTCAATGAAGAGTATTCCTTTACAGTCCCAAAAGATTGTGGCCATGATCTTCCTGGTTGACTGAGTGACCTTGGCCTTTAGATGCGATGCTTCGCCATTTATGCCACTCCATTGATTCTCTTTTGGACAAGGAATCATAGTAGAGAACCATAATTTCATTTCCTGTAACAATGGTTTGCAAAACTTCTCTGTTGTTGCCACGGCAGAGTTCCAAAAATGCTTGACAACGGATGACTGGGTGCTTTTGGACTAAGGAAAGAAGTCTAGATACCCATCTTGCAATAATCTTATTCATGTTTAAATGTTCATGAATAATTCTAAGGGCTGTTGTTTTAGAAAGGCCCAACCTTGCTGCAATTTCTGTAACTTTGAGCTGCCGATCTTACATAATTTCTCCTGCCACAAGAGCGATGTTTTCAGGAGTGAGCACCTCCATGGGCCGACCTGCATGCTTTTTGTCTTCAATGCTTTCTTGGTCCATTTGAAAAAGTTTGATACATTTTTGTATGATAGAATATGAGGGAGATGCTTCCCCTTATACACCATTCAATTGCTGTTTAATTTCATATGGCATAAGTCCTTCTTTTGTGAAGAACTGAATAACAACTTGATAATCCATTTTGAACATGTCACAGTCTTCTACACATAGCCCTCTTTATGCAATATATCTGAACAACTGAACACAGTGGAGCAGAAGTTACAGTTGCAACTATTTACTTAACAGATAAGGCTTCTATCAAGACAATAGTTCTTAATGGTGAAGCCAGAAATATGAATTATTCCTCATACATTCCCTTTTAAAACTGTAACATTTTAGTTTAATTAAGGACTATCTTTAACAGCTCTAGTTATTAGTGTCTAATTTAATTCAGGGCATGAAATGGCCAATAAATTTTGCTCAGAAGCCTGTTCTTTCAGGCTTGAGGTTCAAACTTTGTAATGGAACTTATGGCCAGACTAGATACCAGTTACTAGTATAGTAACTGTACAGTTGTAGGGCAACACTCACAGATCAACTGCCACTGAACTAAAGCAATTAAATTTTATTTAACTCGCAGCCAGCATTCTGCCCTGCAATACCCTTCACTTCAGCCCAGGAGATCAGAGGTTTACCCCTACCCAAAACTCATTCAATAGATGATTTCTGTCTTATAGCATCAATAACATGCAAATAACCTCTCTCAGATAGTCAAACAAAGGAGTACAGCAAACAGTAAATGAGCTTGTAATAATATTTTTGCACAAGCTGCTCTAATTGAGACATACTTTTAAACAGTGGGGATTTTTACAGTGAAATATAGGGCCTTCGAAAGTTGTCTAAGTGGAACAAAACTAGTGAAATTTGAGTGATTTCCTCATAAATAATTTGTTGTATGAGACATTTTTTTAGTTTTTTGTACGAAGTTTCTTTTGAAATAGGATTCATATAACAAGAGTGCCAATAAGATCTCTGATTACACTGCCATCATCATTGATTTTATCTTGAAGCTTTTCAGAAATGAATATAGGACATAACAATTTAAAAATGCTAAGTATAAATTTGGCAGTTCTTCAATATGGCTTTATTTAATGGAACTAAAAGCAAATTCCCAAAAAATGCCAAGAACACTTGCAGAAATAAATGTACGCTTATTGAGAGTGAGGCTCACACAAGTGGGTGCCAGCACTGTTGTTGCTTATAAACTGCAGTAAAGTTTTAACTCAATGATATAAATAAACCTGTTTAATCATGTATTTAAATAAAAAAAAAACTTTATATTTTAGCTTATGAATACTGTAGAATGTCTTCCAGCAGCTTATTTTGTACTACATTGGCCCTAGAACTGACATGCTTGACTGTATGATCTTATTGATGCTTGCAGAGTTCACTATGTCTTGGTTTGATTAGCCATCATTGCTGAATTTAGCTTCCATTTATGCATGTCATCCAATAATCAACTATATTCTAAATGTCTTTATTATTTTCAGATAATTTATGGAGAACCATAGATTGCAACTCATATAAGCATGCTTTGTGTTTACAATGTTAGTGATTTTTATTTTGCTTTTAGTGATAGTGAAATATGGGGCAGCAGATGACAATGCTAAGCCATTTCCTAATTCCTATCTTCCTCTGTTCTCAAATACACAGGTGATGTTGGCGGATGATCTGTCTTATGATCAGGTATGTTATAACATATCTATATTCCAATGTATTTTATAAAGTCACCCATAATCACTTATTGTTATAGAGAACATTCTCTAATGTCCATATTTGCCACAACCCTTAATGTTTAAATACTATCAATAATTAAGGTAGTTTAACTATGCATGAAGTTTCTAAAAAGGAACCAGCAGATAAGCTGATTACTGCTGATGTAATTAGGGAAAGAGTGTTTAGAACAGAGAACATTTATTTAAAGAAATTACTGATTTATGGAATACATTTCTTAAGAAGATCATTGGAAATATTGCAGGTTATAATCTATTAATTAATCAGAAGAGTAGTACAGAACGTTCAAAAACTGCAGAATGAAAAAAATACTTCTGTTTATTCAAGTAAATATGCTTTTTATATTACATTATTCTTGTGCTCTTTGGTTTTATTTAGTAATGTAAAATGAAAGTGTGCAACGTCAATTATTTTAATTCCATATAATTTAATGCAAACTATTGCTAACAATGATGAAATGAACATGTTCTCCAAATAGGTATGCCCTAAGCTAGGTATCTTGAGTGAGAAGATAAGGTTCACATGTGGATATGCAGAAGTCTGTGACATCACTGGAGGAAAATCGATACAGTTACTAACTCTCATTCTGTTGCTCACTGATTTAGTTCCACATGCCTCTGTGCAAAAATGCTGTTTCGTTTGTTACATATAAGGTAAAGGAGATAATAATAAATCTTTTATTGCTCTCCATAGAGTTCCATGCGATGGATAAATGTGGAAATTGTGGATATATTTTTGTAAGAGGGTTTATTATTTCTTCATTGAAATCTCAAATATATTCCTGTATTTTGATGATAATGATGATAATGCACTGCCGGACAAAAAAAGTGTTAACACTTCACAGAAAATATTATTGTTGAATTTGTTGTATCCTATGCATTTACATTCATTGCTAAAGTTTATTTTATGTGCTTATTCACAAACAAGAATATGAATAACTCATCCACCAATCCTATATTATTGCAAATTTATGCAAAGCATTGTTGTGATGACATATAGCAATTTTTCACTCAGCATTTACTATAGTTTTGAAATGTTAGGTACTGTAAAAGATGCCATTAAGCCTTTGATTATGCAAATGTTGTGTTAATTGATGATGGATGCTGTTATCATTATCTATCAAGGGTACTGGGAGCAGCATCCAAAAGTGTTTTCTGATCTGTAAAATGGTTTCTGGAACAATATACTTATGACATACTTTTGGATCAGGACACCCCAATAGTGTTAGAGCTGACTGTTTTTTAACTTTGGAAAATTTAAGAGATTGTTATTTGAAATCAATTGAGTCTAGAAATCACCTGGAGCAGGTATGCAATGTTAGCATTAGAAAATGACCTTGCAGAAGAAAACTCAGAGAAGCAACTTTGAACATAATGAACAAGAGCAGAATCAACTCAACAGCACTGTAGAAACCATTTCAGTTTATCTGAAATCACATAAATTGAGCATTTGAGCAATGGAGCCATGTTTTTAACACAGATGAGTGCAAATTCATGTCAGTCAATCTAAAATGACAATTCTCACTTCCTCCAGAAACTGTACCACATGCTGGAACACAGTCTGGACCTGAATTCCATTTAACATATGTGAGATACATTTGCATGTTTATTTGTTGATGAATTTTCCACACCTTGGATGAACTTTGGGTAGCTCTTGCTTAGGAATGGGTTGCAATTTGGCTAATTTACGTTTACATCAAAATTTCATATATGCCGGAATGTGAGCTGTTATTTGTTACTGAACATGTAAAAATGTGATGTTTTATTCTAATGCAAGGTTTATCCACTTTAAGAGTAAATTTAAATATAAACATGGATGTTTGGACATTAAAATTTACCAAAAATGAAACAAAAAAAATAGAATGTTAAAATTTATGTAAAAATATTTAATTTGTTATACTAAATGTGTATTGAAAGTATTATCATCATCATTATTATTTATGAAACACACATCAATACATAAAATAAATTTTCCTAATATTTTCAAGAAATTTCTATCTGTTATATATTTTTCTTATTTTTCTCAACAGTACTAACGATAAATGAAATGAAATATAAATTAGAAAAGGATTTTATTTTGCAGGGGAAGGAAGTGTTTCAGGCTTAGTTTAGGGTAACTCCCTGGTATTTAGCAGTGATGACTGAGGAAACCTTAGTCAGGAGAAATCAAATTCAGGCTTCCCATCATAGATGCTAATGACTGATGTAGTTGTGTGCCCTTAAAATATAGTCATTCAGTCATTCCTATTCACAAGTCCACGTTGGCCATCTATTCGATGGTAGTGGCTATGAGAGTGATTTTAGAATGGAACTACTAGGTTAAATTTACTTATGATGAAGAAAAGATAAGTATATTGTGCAGTTAAGATTTTCCCTGGAATTTTTCCTTACCCTAATATGGTGAATGCCAGAATTTTTCCTTACCCTAATATGGTGAATGCCAGGTAACTTAAAATGTTGTGAACTCGCTCATTTATGCACTGATTTTGATATCTAATATTCATTCATTATCTTAGACCATTATTGTTATGAGGAGTGTTAAACAACAACAGCAGCAGCAACAACAACAACAATAATAATAATAATAATAATAATAATAATAATAATAATAATAATAATAAACAACTTGTATAAAATTTGCCTTGAAAGAATCTTGCGAGTTCAAAAATGCAGACAAAGACAGACAATAGAACAAATTCTGCTGCAATCATACTGAATTACAAGGAAGAAACTGGCAATTCTTGTATTGAAGATAAGAAGAAAAATGCAATTTTGCAACAGCAAACCAAAGCAGTGGAACAAGAAATAAAGTCAGCAAAATCAATATATTTGCAAATAAAAAAAAGATAGAAACAGCCTAGCATTTTCTTTCCATTCCTGTTGAGAACAAATGTTAGTAAAATCAACATGCTCCTCTTGGATTTTAGAACATATTGTAAGAGTTAATGCATTCTTTACCAAAGAAAGCTTTTGGTTTTGTAAAGACTATCCAGCATCAATGTTTTTATAACTCTATTTGATATGGCAGGTTGTTAATTATATGTACTTTCTGTGCAGATGTGTAAATAATACTGGGAATTTTCAATCAATAGGTTTGGAAAAGTTAAAAGATTTATCAGAAAATAACAGGATTCTATTCTAATTGTTTTTATAACATTATTAAAAGGAAGAACAAAGGATATAAAGTTCATACTTATCCTTTAAACAAATATTTTATGCATACTAAACTAAATACATTGTTTTAAGAAGCACTAACATTTAATTTGCATTAATCAAACCTACTTCACTTTCAGAGGAAATATCTATACACAAGGAAGGGTCTAGCGATGGGAAATCCGCTCTTGTCATTCTTGGCAGATATATACATTAGTTTCTTAGAAACAAAATTAGTTAATATTTTTCCACATATATTCAAATGTTGGTATGGTTATGTATATGATAATAAATAAAAAATGAAAAGAAGATGCAATAAAACTACTCAACCTACAAGAGAGCCCTTTTGAATCCACAATGGAAAAAGAAAACAAGGTTTTTATCTTCCTGGGTATAAAAATTATAAAATAGGGCAATATACTGTATTTTGGCATATTCAGAAAAGATTCCCATACAGATAATGCAAAAAAACAACAGTCACAACTCAAAGCAACACAAACTCACAGTAATCAACAGCCTTACTTTCAAATTAACAAACCTATACAAATCTGAGTACCCAAAAATTGTAGATATAGTGCAGAAAAATGGCTATATAATAGATCTAGTCAACAAGAAAAATTAAAAAAAAAAAAAAATAAATAAATAAAAAAAAAAATAAAAGACCACCACACTAAAAGGCTACAAAGGAAATCATATATAAGAAATTCACATTCCATCCGTAGGCACACCAAACATTTCAGAAGATTTGTAAAGATGCAAATATTATTTTGACTCCAATAAACAAATGCAGTTTTAAAAGCCTCTTAAAAATGAACACAAAGGACAAAATTCCACTAGGAAAACAATCAGGCTTTTACAAAATCAGTTGCAAAGACTGCAATATGAAATATATGGGTAAAACAAAAAGAAACTTTACCATACAGTTTAAGGAACACATGAGAAATGTAAAATATAAACTCAAGTAGAAATTAGCAGTAGCATATTTGGCAAATAAATAAATTTAAAAAAAAAGAATTCTAAAATGAACCAAAATGCTTTGAAGCTCTTCACAAACACATGGAATTAATTGTGTGGGAAAATAAATTTGCAAACAAAAATGAGGAAAATTTAGTTAATTTTATCGCCCAAACAAAAGTAAACTCATCACTAAATTCATAAAATAAAAGTGACACCTTAATACCACTCTGGAAAGATGACAGTGGAACCATGCTGATGATGAAGACATGCACAGCCTTTGAAGCATGTCCAAGTAAGTGGGGGAAGGGGGGAAAATATGAAATTTGAGTGGTTTCCTAATAAAAAAAATACAATAATATACTATATTTCACTGTGAAAACTCCCACTATTTAAAACTATTTTCCACTATATTTTGCAATTTTTGCACTCTTTTCATTTTTGTATTTCCTCATTATTGGAAACAATAGATTTAGATATAGTGAGGTTATTTAAGTTTTGGACTATCTGAGCACAACTGTGTACTGGAGAAGTGCAGCTACTGGGATCATAAAAATGGGAATTAGCATTTATATTGTAGTATTATATGTTTGCCGAAAGCATAAAATATAATTGTAAGATAAGAAAATTAATTGTATGTATTATCCGCCTTTTTCAATTATCTGCTCTTCTTCATTAGGACGGATAATTGAGGCTCTACTGTATTTCCCCTCTAATTGTGAAAAATTGCCCCAACACTTGATTATTCAGCCAGTGCACCTTGTTATGGTATGGCATAACTGCGCATTCACAATTTCCTATAGGAATGATTTAAATTGGCAATGATTGAATTCATGTTCTCTAATGGCATTAATCTTTCTTACTGCTGCATTCATTGCATTGCTCAGCTTCTTCATTTTAGAGCAAAGATTTTATTGGTGAATAATGCAATGAATATTTTAAAGACACCAAATCAATCCAGTAACTTTACCAGCTATAGTCTGATCATCATCAATTATCATAGAGATTATTCTCTCCCAAGAAAGACTGAATTTCCTTAGAACATTTTCCAGAGCATTATAATATCCTGACCTGTTGTGGTGTCCAGGATGGGAATAATATGTCTTATGTAACAACAATTTTTTTCATACATACCCCTGACAAATATTTCTAACTGAGAAAAGCCACAAATATCTGTATGTTCTTCAAAACACAGTGAATATACTATAAATTCTCTACTGCATTCAGTTAATTTACTTCAAGATATCACCCAAATCCTGAAATTGCCTCTAACATTGTATGAGAAGGCTTATGCTCTTTTGCTTGCTGTGGATAGATTCAACCACCATTGTAATTAAGCATCTCGTAATGAATTCACCTTCATTACATTTTGTCAGTTTTGCAGGAATTTTATATGAAATGGAACTGGTTCTGGCAGCTGATTAACTTAGTATATGATTGTAATTTTGTTAATTTATGAGGGATGTTCTAAAGTTTTTAGCCTGACTCACAGAGATGTCAAGATTGCAAATAACTATGATAGTTGTTAATTATTATCCTTTAGATGGCAAGTTGTAAAGTTTCAGTGTAGTCACTTGTTTATGATGATCATGTAAACAAATTAACATTTAACATTTTCTACAAATTGGATAAAACTGAAATATGAACCATGATAAAGTACTTCATTTTGGAGGGTTTAACCCCAATAAAAATACAAAAGAAATTACATTCCACATTAAAGCATTCTTCCCCTTCATTTTCGATGATTAAAAAGTGGGCTGCTAAATTTAAGCATTGTCATACATCCATTCAAGATAATGGGGTCTCAAGGGGTCCCGAAACTGCTACGACCAATGAGATTGTAACAAAAATTTACAATGCCACACTGAATGATTGCTGATTGAAGGTTGGCTGAGATTGCAAAGACCTGGGTAGGCCATGTCCACTAATTTTATATGAAGTTTTGGGTATGAGAAAGCTTTCTGCTTGGTGAGTACTTGTTTGTTAACAATGGACCAAAATGCATTCAAATGAATATTTTGCAAGAGTGTTTAGACTTGTTTAAATGCCATTCTAGTGAACATTCTCCTACATTTCAAAACAGTAAATTAAATATGAATTCATTACTTCATGCCAGAGACCAAGGAGCAGTACAAATAGTGGGTGGCAACAAAGAATATATCATATGGTTATATCTACAGGAAAAGTCATCTACAAATTTATGGGATTCTCATGGTGTGATGCTCATAGACTACCTCCAGAAGGGCAGAATCATCTCCAGGGAATGTTACGCTTCTTTACTGAACCAACTGAAGGATGCTATACAGGCTAAATGTTCACACCTGGTGAAAAGAAAGTTCTCTTTCAGCACGATAATGCACCCTCACAGGTCCGGGATTGTTGCTGCAAAACTGCATGACCTTTACTTCCAAGTGTTTCCACATTCACCATATTTGCCAGATTTATTCCTCAGTGATTATTTTTTGTTCCCAAATCTGAAGAAATGACTGGTGAACAAAGGTTAATATCAAATGATGAAGTTGAAGCTGAGACAAATACACTTATTTTTCACAGTTAGACAAATCTTATTTTACTGAGGGTATTAAAAAGTTGAAAAGTCTTTGGGCTAAATGTATTGATTTACAACGTGGCTATGCTGAAAAATAATGAAAAGTTATTTCTCTTAAATCTTGTGTTTTCTTAGTTGGGCCGAGAACTTTTAGATGATATTGATATTGAAATTGATAATATAATGATTATTGTATAATAAATAGGTATAAAACTGTAGTACAATATAATTTTAAAAAATTGAGCTATCCTGGTTTTTAAAATTTAAAAATTAACTCTTTTATCAAAAATGCCATTTTTAAGTTGCTATATTCCTGACTGTGGGTCCCTTTTTTCTTTTTCTTTCTTTCTCTCCCTCATATGTTCTCTCTCCTTTTGCTTGTGCACATCTACCTTCTTTCCCCTGTTCTTTCCGTTTCTAGAGTACATAGTTTTAACTTCTCTGATGCACGTAGGGAGACAGATAGAGATAGAGACAGAGATGCATCATAGAGACTCTCCCAAACTCTCTTGGTAAAGAGCAACTTGGATCATTGGTTGTCCTGGGCTGGTAATTCCTATTTCCTGGGGTTAGAGTAGCTTTGGGTATTCAAACTTTAATGATTTTACTGGTAATGTATAACTCATATTATGTATCATTTTTGACTCTAATTTTCCCTAGTGTTTGTTTCACCCAGGCACACCCATAATATCTGAATGTCAAGTAGGGCTCCAATCATATTAACATTTTAATTCCTTTCTTTAATTTTTTATTTTTGTTATTGGAGGATTCTCAAATATCATTGTGTTTTGTTCTAATTGTTTTATATTTTGATTTAACATTTTGACTCATGGTAAATTGTTTATTTTGTGTTCAGAGTCACTATTTAAATGTTTATGCATGGTATTATGAGCTCATGTTGTATAATAAATCAGTTTTATAACTTTAGTTTTTGCTCATGCTGAATGATCTTATTTTGATATCCAGATCCACCATGCTTGTCCTAATTCCACCTGTTTCTGAGAGCAATAAGTTTTCCTTGAGCTAAATTGTATAGTATAAAATGGTAAAACATTATATTTTTTTTTGTTCCAAAAGGAGGAGCTTTCTTTCTTGAATACAATATATAATTTGTTAGGAATGTACTGTATTTTATGCCTCAAAATAAGTATTTAAAGGAGTGTTTTGCTTCTTCAGACTTTTAAAAACCATGCCTACTTGACACAATTTTGCAGTTTTGATTCAAACGCATTTACTTCCTGTGGTAAATTTTATATGAATTGATGGTAAGCTATTATATGTTATTTTAACTATCCTATCTACTATGCTCCAGCCATGAGGAAACCTATTGAAGGAATGCAAAAAATGTGAGGGGAGAAAGGGTGGCAGCATGGAATGGTTTAGCAAACCTATGACAATGTTTTTACCACTAACCGCCTGCACCCCTCTAAGAATGCATCCATCCCACAAAGTTTTTCTCCTGACTGGAGGACAGTAAGCATGCATTGTAGCCTCCTATTTAAAAATGAATGTTTGTGTGGCATAAATATTCATTTTAAACTCTATTTATTCATCATTAAGTATGAAAACCGTGTGTGTTTGTTCTAATGCAACTCTCTTGTCAGTCAAAGTATTGAAGTTCTGCATTTTTGCAGCAGAGGGCAGTATTGTGCACATCATTAATTGGAAAACTACAGTATGCTGAATGATGAATTGATGTTGGTGTAGATGGGGGTGAGATGATGATGGAGCAATAATGGAATGAGTGTCAGAGGAAGTTCATATTTGGCACACATATTGTGTCTTTGTGATGGTTGAGAAGTAGATTTTTTAAATCTCACTATTTATTAAATTCATATGTACCACAAATAGCAAAAAAATTAGGGAAAGTTGCGATAAAAAAATTAGCAGATATGTATTAATTTTTTTAATGATGTTACACAAAAGTTTAAAAGTAATTTTGCTCCCCAAGCTTAAATACAACTTTTGAACTTGCAGCAAAAACTTCAGTATTATAACCATAACACTTAGAGAGTAAATGGAACGTAATATTTGTTATTTATGTTTCAGTTTTTAATTTATTCCACAGGTATTTTTTTTTATTATTATTATTTTTATTTTTTTTTAGAAATGTTGTCTTCAACAAATTCTTCTAATTGTACACATAATAGCTACAGGTACTAGGCAGATGTGACAAAATTTAAGGAGTTGGTAGCTTTAAAGCTTTTTAAAATTTAGTTTTTACAGAATTTATTGCATTATTATTTTCACACTATGTGGTGAATAAGAATCGGATAAGGTTTAGGCAAGGACTTGTGAGACAGCAGCAGGGCAAATTACAGTTGATATCGAGACTTGGTAGCATCACCAACATATTTGTCATATTCAGAAATGTGCTGCAAAGAATAATGATGCTGAATATTAAACTTTTTGATCAGCATGAATGTTTTGTAGCAAATTAAACACTTTACCACACCCATGCCATTTACGAAAAGGAACTCTTCTTCTCATTGATTGCCATTTTATATGAGATCCCTGTCCTTCCTTTTTGTTTGCCACCCTGCTATGCATAAACCACTGAACTGAACTGCACTGGCATATTATGGAAGCCTTCACAGTACTCTTTACTAGCTGCTTTTTGAGGTCAACAGAGTTCATTTCTCAGTATTTTGTAAGTTCCCTGTTCCCTGTTCTAATGGGTTGCTGACAATTATTTGATTAATTAACTGAATGTCTCTTGACAAATACTTTCTATAAAATTTTCCAAATCAGATGCATTTTCCGTTTACTTCCCCCCCCTTTTTAATATATTTATTTTTATTCTATAAATAATAGTAACAAGAATTAAGATGCACCGAGGCCATAAATGAGAATTGATTATTCTGTCGATCATTTTACTTAAACTAACAACTAACTAATAGTATGCCAATTAAAACAGACTAGATATTAAAATGGCAATATTGGAACAGAAATTAAAAAGTAATCAACACAAGAATAAATGATAACAGACTCTCAAAAATTACATACAGATGGAAGATCTACACAAAATTTTAAAAATAAACACCAAACCTGCTATCCCTACAAATTGCCCCTTCAATATGTAGATATACGTGTGAAACTAAATCTGAATACAGTGGTCTCCAAGAAGAATGATCGAACCTGAAGTATTATAATTGATAACACATTGTACACTAAACAACTATTATCTGACTAATATATGGTGTAGAGTATATACAGATAGATCACTTAAGTAGCAGGCTTTGAAAATACTGTGAAGAATTCTTTTAATATACACTTTTGAGACAGTATGCTAACAAATTTGGTGGCAAAAAAATGGAGCAGCTTTAGAAAATATACTGTAGTAAAATTGTACTTACAAAGCTGTAGACAATGGAGTGGTAATATATCCTACATTAATGTGTTCAATTTGTTAACACTCACTCCACCTACTTTTTAAAACTTAGGATAAGTTTCGGGAGAGGTCCCTCCCATCATCGGCTGCTGTTGACTGAATGCCTTTTGAAATGGTGGATGGATACCCATTCATTCCTGTGGTGGTATCTGGTGGTTCTAGTAGAAATTTGCTGAGTTCATTCAGCGGCAGAAAATCAACATTCATGAAGTTGTTCTTATTTTTTAAAATGAAAATTCTCTCCCAAGTGGATAGTTCTATTGGGTTGTGAAATTGTTTCAATAATTTAATTTCTGGTTTTGTCTCATGATTTTTGTTCCAAAAATGAGCTGCTATTGCTGATTTGTCTATCTGTTTCAATCTAATGTTCCTAAAGTGTTCTTTTCTCCGAATTTCTAAATTTCTTTTCATTTTCCCAATGTAGCTCTGCTCACAATCTGCGCATTTAATCTCACCGAACTGAAGAGAAATATAAATTCAAAAGTTTCACATACCACCCAAGTTACCACAACAAATTTAACGAACATGGAATAATGTTAGCCCCAAAGAACAAATATAATATAAAAAATTTAGTACATTGCACAATGAAAGATACCATCCCTACAGAGCAAAAATCAGGAATATATGAGATTACACATTAGTGTAGGATCTACTGTATAGATTTAACGTAAATAAAAGAACTTATTTTAACTGACCCTAAAACAGCACTACAAAGTATAATGAATTACCCACCACTATAAATGTACAATATAAATGAAAAATGAAAACTATATGTTACAATCCAGATCAGAAATACAGAAACAATTTTACAATGGATCCCGAGCCATGTGAAATAAAACAGGAATTAGATTGCTGGTACTTTAGCAAAAAGGAGCCACCATAAAATTAAATGAAATTCCTTTTAAATTGAAACTTATAAAAAGATTAATTACTGAACAAGAACAGCAAAACATCCAACAAAAACTTACAAGGAAAACCATATATACATCTAAATCAACATTTATTGAATCCCAGAAAAATTGCAGTTGCTAATTTCCACTTAATTATCAGGCATGATTGCCTATCAGAACATCTCTTCAGAATGAAATCAATAAGGACGTCTACTGCTCACTGTGTAAGAACGTGAATACTGTTCTAAATGAAGAACATCTATTGAAATAGAGCCAACTTGATAGCAACATACAAATGAAAAATAATTTGGAAACTGTTTTTGGGAAACTAGAGAAAAAAATTATGAATATCAGCATCTCCAGTGGCCACTAGCAACCAACCAAACAACCCTTTTACTTGAGGCATGCATTGATATATTGCATAAATACCTCTGCAACTGTTTGTTTTTGCCATGAAATAAATATTTGATTTATATATATCGCAAAATCATAAATATTTAGGTCCAGCAATACAGCTCACACTGGAAATAATTTTTCTGATTTTGGAAGGGAATTTTAAAAATAATATTATATTCATAGTAATAGATATTATATTGAGTATTACTATATTCTGAAATACTAAACTTAGTCTTGTCACTAAAAATGTCAGTTGCAGTTCAACAATTCCATTATGTACTTGTCTATTAAACCAATCATAAGAGTCAGTCTTTTTCCATAATTCAAAGGTTTAATGTAGAAAATGTAGCACTACAATAATTTTATAATGGCATAAGTACAGAAATTTCATTGCTCTCCATACACTGGTCTAAGAAATTTCGATTTGCTGCACCCATTGTCTGTAAAATTTGTGACAACTTTTTTCAAAATCTTAATCTTGGATATATAGTAAAACTTTCTGCAATATTTTTAAGATTTCTTTTTAATATACTCCCTCTGTTCTAATTATATCTTATTCTAGCTTTTTGATAAAATTATGTTTGAAGAGTAGAGAGCAAAATTTGAACTGAATATTGTACATGTTCCTGGATCAAAAGCTGAATGTGGGAGGATCAGAGAAGTGACTTTTTCACAAGCATTCATGGATATTTTTCAGCTATAGTGGTGACAGTGGATTAAGTTTTCAAAACAACTCTTGTTATAAGAGAATCACATAATGTATATTATATTTATCTCTGTTTTTAAGGGAAGGGGAATGCAAAGACAAATGAATTTATAAACTAGACTATTGTATAAAATATATTGAACTTTTGTAACAGTGGTGTCAAATATTAACATTTTTAAAAAATTGAGTCGAAATTGTAACATACACACCACTAAAATTCAATAAAATGGAAGTCTAGTTTGGGAGCCATCGCTCCTGTCATCAGTTCCTGGTCGACTGCCGGTCTCGTTTGTGGTAGGTCGATTCATCTCTGGTGGAGGTTTAATGAACTTTTGTATTAGTACATCACTTGGCGGGATTTCAAAATTAAAAACTTTCTCTTTATTCTTCCAAATATAGATGTTTTCCCAGACTGTAAGTTCAGTTTTTCCTTTAATATTTTTAAGTAATTTGGGGTTTTTATTAATGTGATGTTGTTCTTTCCAAAAGTGCCAAGCTACCGCTGATTTTTCTTCTTGTTTTTGGTTTATATTCCTAATGTGTTCTTTAGCTCTTGTTTTTATATTTCTTTTGGTTTTTCCAACTAAATTTTTTCACAATCATTACAGTTCATCTGATATATTCCTGATTTATCTTCTTCTTGTAGATTATCTTCTTTTTGTCTTGAGTTAAGGATATAACTAGACTATATTAAAAATGAGCATAATGTGCATTTTGTTTGTTTATTTTATAATAGATGCAGAAAAATTCTAAAGGTAAAAAGAATGAGATTAGTATGCAAGTTTTATTTTATTTTATTTCTTATAACATCTCTACTAAAGCAATGCAATATATTATTTTGAATTAGGAATACAAGGTACTGTGCTAAAACCTCTACTATTTTGAGTTTACATTAATGACATTTCTTTTAACCTGACACATTACAAGCATCAATTTATGCAAGTGTTATACATGCTCGACATGATTGATTCGATATACTGTAGCTAAAATGATATGTAATTTGTATTAAATGTTCCTTTGGTCAAGAAAATATGAACTTACTTAATGCAAGTAAGTTTCAGGTTAACCTAATAGGTCATCCCAGATCAAAGTATGCTAAAAATAATCTGCAACCTCTACTTGTAGACAAAACTATTATTCCATACAACTCTGTAGTAAAAAACCTAGGACTATATATGAAATCACCCTTTGAGTGGAATAATAAGTGAATTAATTATGTAAGTTTGATTACCCAGTCCCTAAGATGAAGTATTTCCTTTCTGACAAAATGAAATTAATACTACTACAAACTCTAGTAATGCCACACTCAGATGCTGAGATTTACTGTTAACTAATCTTGATACTAACTTTAGCAACAGACTATATGTACCTAGTACATGTATCCATTATATCTCAATATTATGTGATCATGTATTCCAGTTTTTTGAGAGACATTTCTGGTTGAAACTGCACAAGTGATATAATGTGCATTCTTTTAATCTGCTACATAGGTAAACTTCTACATACTGCTGTGCCAATTTACTTAGCTTCCTGTTTTCAAAATCAACCCATACATTATACTTTAGTACTGCCATGGGTGGCTGAGGTCATTAAGGCATGGACTCATAAGTGGGAGGTCTGGGGTTCAAATCCCACCAGGACCGTCCTCCCTGACTGAAGTTTTTTCCAGATTTTCCTCAGTCCTCATAAATGGCAAATGCTGGGAAGGTACCCTAAACTTAGGCCTGGAACTCTTCCTTCCTTAAAAAATTCATTCGTGTATCATCAGTGTCCATACCTGTGGTGCCTCAGTAGTAAAAACGAGCGTTAAACACTATTAAAAAAAAAAAAACTACTTTTAGATAACAGGTCTGAAAGGAACAATTAAATGCTGCAGGACATTTTTGTATTTTTCATTATGCATTGTCTGTTACCAGAAACTGGAATCTAATACTAAGTGAAGTTAGGGGTTATTATCCAAAAGAGCAAAGTTGCTTGAACTGCTCTTTAATGAATCATGTACCATTTCGTAATTTCACAACTTCAATTGTGAATACCAATTCATAATATAAAACTTCAATTTGCTTATCGAAAGGTTTTAATGTTAATACAGAATATCAATTGGCATCAATTATTTTTACTATAAACTGTTAGTCCTAAGTACTTCTCAAATTTTGAATAAACCCATTCTTTCTGTTTTCTAATAATGGGTGATTTTTCCTGCATGGGACCGCTCTACATGGGGTCAGAAAGTCTGCAGCTTTGATTCTCATATAAGTTATTACTAACACTTAAACACTTAGAAGGTACATTTACTCACTATTATCAAGCAAGAAAATGCTGGAACTGCCGCCCTTCATTTTCCATATATTTTTGGCATTGGCTTATGAAATTAACCATTATCCTCTGCTATTCTTTCTGAGAAATGGGAAGAAATTTCTTCATGAATGTTATTTATTTGTTTATTTAATATGAGTGGATTTGTTTTGTTCAATTTTTCCTTTAATGGCCTCTCAGAAATAAAATTTGCAGGGCATTAAATACTGAGGGGGCCATATGTTGCTATTAATGGTTCTGTTGTTGAATATTATATGAATTGCATGCAAGGGGACATGAGCTGTATGTGCCCATTGCAATGCATTGGAAAGTTGCATTTCTGTTTCCTCACAGTTAATTCTTGGAAAAAAGGTTGCAAATATTCTGCATATACCTATCAGTATTGTTTCTTAAAACAAAACAGGGCTAATTATTCTCTTGCTGCTAATGGCGCACCATTTTCCTATCTTTTGATTATGCAGGGGTTCCTTATGAAGCAGATTGGTGTTCTGAACTCCATTATCGGTTGTTTTGTGAATAAATATACCCCATTTAGCTGAAGTCAAGATTTGGCCATAAGTAAAATTAGATTAGGGTCAATTTGTCTGCCATGTACACTAATCAAAATCTATTCACAAAATCTACTTCTGGGTGTAAGGTCACTCAGTTTAATTCTTGCACTACAGAGATTTTACAGAGCTTTTAACTTCAGTAGCTTTTTAGCCATTCAAGCAGAGGAATAGGGAATTCCCATTTATTGAAAAAGATGTCAAAATGATTTTTAGAGGAAAGTTCCAGAGCATGTCCAAAGTAAACTAAAGTTCCTACTTTGAGTACTGTACATGGCTATGTATTCTTTTTTCTTTCTTTTTATCAAGAATACTTCCCATTTCACATTTATTTAGCAATCTGGAAATCTAACTTTGACTAGGAAGTATAATATCAGGTAATCTCTCTTGAAGCAATCTCCATACATCATCATTCTTGCGCAGTTTTTAGTGTGTTTGGGCACTAATGACCTTGGCAGTTTTGCACCCTTTAAGCAATAATCAAAAATAATAATCCATACATATGTGCTGATTCTGTACGCACATACAGATCATAAAAAAATTCTCTTTGCGTAATAGAATTCTTGAATTGAGCCATATTATGCTGATTAATAAACAATACACTGTCACATAACACACAAGAACATGTCCCCACATACCTAGGGTTAAACTCGTTCTGACTTCCCCTCCAGTTTCCTGGTCAGCTTTCAAGCATGGGAATGAGAAGAGAACTGGAGAGTTCAGTATTAATTTGCCTATAATATATGGACTTAAATATGTGTTTTACTTTGTATGTTATACCTTAATTAACTTATTATTTTATAGATTAACCTCATTTTTCCTTTAAATAACATATCGATATTTTCACATGGAGCGAAATAGCTGGTTACATTTGATTGCATTATTGTACAAGACTCAGCATCATAAATAGTTATAACCTGAAATTGCTGTAATTATCAACATGTGTATGCTGTTACTTAAGTTTGGTTAAGCAAAAGAGAATATCTTATGGCCTTAATTCTGCCAGTATAAATAAAACATTCTATTTGAATTGCTATTTTTTTTTAGTTATAAATTGATTTTTATTAACTTTTAATTTATTTATTTTTAGTTTACATGTGTTTTTTTTTAACTTCTTGAGGAGTATGTTATAAAATGCTCTTCAAATTTCAGATGTGAAACTCCTTATAATTTGATTGGCAGTATTTGAAATTAACTGTACTGATAAAAGATAAATCTGAATTAAGATACCACCTCTGTGATCTAGTGATAGCATTCGTGACTACTAATCTGGAGGTTCTGGGTTCGAATATTGGTCAGGTCAAGAAGTCTTGAGAAGGTAAATGCCAGATAGCTTTAAGGTGCCAAGGACTCGGGGCTCATTTGCGCCATCGTTATTTTATTTATTCATCCCGACAGACTTACACCTGTAGTATCAGTTCACAACCTACAGGCATCACGAGAACGCCACGGGTGGCCGAGGTCGTTAAGGCGAAGACTTGTGAGCAGGAGGTCTGGGGGTTCGAATCCTGCCATGACCGTCCTCCCTGACTGAGGTATTTTCCAGGTTTTCCTTAGTCCTCATAACTGGCAAATGCCGGGGAGGTACCCTAAACTTAGGCCTGGGACGTTTCCTCCCTTTAAAAAAAATCCTTTCCCAATATATCATTTCATTTCATGCATCACCAGTGTTCACCATCTGTGGTGCCTCAGCAGTAAAAACGGGCATTAAACACCAGCCAAAAAAAAAAAGTCGCGAGAAGGCCAATGCAATCAAAGTGGCAATAAATGAAGCATTAAAAAAAAAAACTAACTGATTGAGGTTGTGTTTTTTTCATCTCATAATATCACACTCTTTGGACACTTTTCCTTAAGGCATTTGTTGTTTGAAATCATGTGATTTCTTCTTGCTTTTAATCACATCCATTCTCTGAACATTCCTTAATTTTTTATGTAATTTTTCAAATTACATGCAATTAATATTTTGAAGTTTTGGATCTGTATAATTTTTTTCATATGGCGTAAGTTTTTCACACGTGTATCATACAATAATAATTATATTCATACATTATATTGGAGAAAGAATTTTCGGAGCTAAAAGAGCCCAGCACATCAGTGATGACAAAAGTATATTTGAAATAGTGTTTTACAACTTGTATTCATGTTCCTCACACTGCATTTTGCTGAGTGCTTCCATTCTTTCCAATAGATAGATATTAACTGATCTACTAGGGAAAATCTGATTGCCTCAGAAGCATGATTAAAAGAATGGAAGATACTGTAATGTTAATTGTGAAACTTATTGCACAGCAGCATTGTTTGTAGCACACATGACTTCATGGAATCAATTGCAAAACTGCCAATGCATGATGCATGCTGTTTTCTATCTGTAGATCCATTCATTTTTATACATAAGTAGCACTATTAACAATGTAACAAATTAACAGTAATTATAACAGTAGAAAGGATAAAACACTAAGCGAAAGTCACACTTGAAATTGCTATATTTTGAACTCGTTGAGTTCTTCTGTGGCAAGAAGACAAGTGCAAGAAGAATTCAACGAGTTTGAAATACAGCAATTTCAAGTGTGACTTTCTCTTAGTGTTTTATCCTTTCTACTGTTATAATTACTGTTAATTTATATATAGTTTTTTTAATATATTTCTGCATTATACTTTTTCCCTAATGTTGATCAACTTGGAATGCTGTGGATTGTCACTATTAGAATTTTCCACAATATTAATGACAATGACAAGTGGTGATGAGTTCAACTATTTTAATGGTGCTGGTGATTGTATCAGAATATGAGGGTCACTCCGAAAGTTTTGAGAATGGCAATATTGAAAGCTAGCACAGCTATTCCTTTCTTTAGATTTAAGTTAGATAGCCCCAAGTGCAAGTCTGAGTGTGCCTCTGAACAGCAATTGCATCAGCACATCTGTATATTTGAACTTAGTTTTTTAATCACATTGCAAGGCTGTATCTTAAATAGGAGCATTTCCTTGCCATGATTTTTAATGACTTTAAAGTTGATTTAGGGGAGAGAGAAAGGATGCCTTTAACGATTACACTGCATTTGGAGATCTTTGCCCTTTGCAAGCCACCATTTATCTTTGCAAAATTTAAAAGACAAAGGGGTTCTCTTGAACACACAGACTACAGTATAATCCTCAACAGTAATAAAGATGAAACTATGATGGAAGTAGAACAAATGTGGCAGGAAGATAATAATTGTACATATGCTCAAATTCAAGAAGCTGTAATATTGGAATATCAGTAGTAAAAATACTTTGAAAGAAAAGCTAAATGTCAAAGTTCTGCTAGATCCTGCATCATACCACAGATGAGCAAAAAAGAGCATGAGTGGACAGGTGGCAGAAAATGTTACAAAACTTTGGAGGAAGATCAGAAAGCATATTTAATGTAAGAGGTGACGAAAACTGGATGTGCCAGTGTGAGCCATAAATTAAACAGCAATCATTGTTCTGGATCTTTCCAGGAGAAAATCTTCCAAATATAGTGAAGAGATCAAGAAGTACTGACAAGATGATCTGCTCTTTCTTCTCAGCTAGTAGCCATGTTGTGACAGTTATGCCTGAAGGACAAAATATAGTCATTGCAAGAAAATACTATATAATGTCTGCCCCAAAGTCTTCAGTGTACTGAGACAAGCATCCAAGGACAGGCCTGTATGAAATTATGCCGCATTATGACAGCGCCTGTCCCCACATCTCACAGGAAACATGTGAATTTCTGCAGGAGTCAGAAATCCCATGCCCCCTACAGCCCCGATTCTGATCCCACATTACTTTTTTTTCTATTCTCTGAAGTAAAAGAAAGACTTTGTGGTCACTAATTTGAAAAGCCTGAAACTGCAGTGGCTGCATATGAAGAGTATGTTTGTACCATTACCAAAAAAATATGAACATTCAGCATTCATCAAATGGTTTCAGCAAATAGGATGTTGCATGGAATAAAGATGTAATGGACAACAGTCTCTTTTTGAATGTTATTGCTTTTAGAATGACACTTATATTTGATAGAATCTGATTTATGTTTCTTGCCAACCTGCAGCTTGCCAGTGGAAAAGCTGACTGATTTAAAATCTCTGATCTGCATTTGATTAGTATGATGTTCATAGTGGAATAGAGCTTTCCATCTGTTGAACTAATTCAGTTTTTAACAACATTATTAAATACATTTTTTTAAACTGTAGTTTTTTCCTCTCTGCCTCTTTTTTTTTCCCCCAAAACTACTGACTACTGGATTTCTTTCCCAAGAAGAGAAATTTAGTGAAGTGGTGAGTTCACTGTGTAAGCCTTGCACTTAGTTGAGTTTCAGGTATCAGCCTAATTCAGAGAGAGATTCATTATTGTTTAAAACACGGTTGTATAACTTCTCACTTTTTGTTTTCTCAAGGGAGTATGGTTTAGCATATATTTTTATATACTATAATTGGGTATGCTATCTATTTTTATCTGGCTTCCATCTCTGAACATTTGATCAGCCTTTAAATCTTTACTGAAGAAATAAGAGTAGAGGGAATTTTGCATTAAAGGCACTAAACATGAATAATATCATCCATAATACAAAAATGTGGGAAATAAATTGCTTAATATATATTGCAAATCACCTATTTAATAAAAATAAGTAGAAAAGTCAAAACTAGTTTTAGCATATATTGTGTATTAATTTTATTACTTACCCTATTAATAGGGAAAGTTTTAAAAGCAAAAACTGGCGGATCTCATTGGTGTTGCTTAATCGCATTAATTTGTTTTTTTTAAATTTTTTTAATTGGTTGAAACTGTGGATGAGAGTAATGTGATATGCATGCTCTTGCCATTATACCTCATGTTTAATTGGTTAATTTAAGGCAGAAAATTAGTTTTAATATATATATACACACTTTCACAACGGGTATCTATTTTAATATATTTCAAAGTTGGACCAAAAAACAATAGTAATGTGTAGTATGATGTTCTGTAAACAGATGTGGCTCACATATATTATGATAAGCACTGCTATGTGACAGGTAAATCAACAATGAACAGATGAAGCCAAGATTATATAAATCAACAATGAACAAATGAAGCCAAGATTATCGTATGATGTCCTATAAACAGATGTGACTCCATTACATTATGCAAGCATTGCTACTGCAAAATGGAGCCAAGACTATCATTTGAATAGTGGAAAGCAATTTTGAAGTAGTATTGGAAACTGATAATGTTGTTGAAGTTGAAAGGCAATGTTATTGAACAGAACTGCCAAAGCAAGTAACAATTGCACACATTTGAGACAAATTTGAGACTTATGGTACTATATGCAATGTTCACAAGGGCAGATCTGGGAGACCTTGTACAGCAACAAGCCAGATGCACTGGATCCAAGGCACTGGATAGGATGAAGAGATTGAGTTTCCATCAAGTTATCCGGATCTAACTCCATTGGATTTCTACCTATGGGCAACTCTTAAGAATGCTGTATACTGTAGAAAACCAGCTACGCTGGCAGCACTTCTAGAAGAAATTGAAATGGAAACAAATGCTGCAATCACTGAGGACACTTTTGCAAATGTTGCCCAATCAGTAGTTCAACATCGGTGGTGGGCATTTTGAGCAACTGTTGTAACTGAAAAGTGTAAGATGATTGGCTCATCATTTTCTGTTTGTGTGTATTCACTTTTGTTATGTTAACACAGTTTTTTTCTTTGCTTGAAGTATATATACATTTTTTTTTTGGCATCCTCTATGTGTTTGTGTGCGTGCGCGCGTGAGAGAGGGGGAGGGAGAGAGAGAGAGAGAGAGAGAGAGAGAGATTCAGAAAACAGATCATGTGCCATTGTTGCAATTTATACCGTAAGATGAATGTTAAGACAGGTCAATTAAGCTTTGCTTCATTAACTAAAAGTTTGACCATATACATATTTGAGCTTTCTGCTTGATGCATAATAGAGATAATCTTGCACTCATTTTCAGAATAAGTAATATATTTTGCAAATATAATACAGTACATGGAACTATAATTACATTTCATCAGATTTGCAATATATTCCAACCAGACGGAATATATACTTAGTTTTAGCCCAAAAATATCTGATAGTTAACCCACCTTATACATCAGCTGCAGGACAATGAGTTTGACACTGTAATGCAACTTTAAATGGAAATAAATTACCAGATTCCTACAATATTTCTGGTTTCTGCAACAGATTATAATTTTTTTCATTCATTGACTTCTATTCTTGAAGGAGAAAAGTTGTAAAACAGAAAAACAAAAAGCAATTATTTTTCTGCATCTGTGGGGCAAGGATAACTATAATCATGTGAAAGATAAATGATTACAATGGAACATCTTACAAAATTTAATCTGATTTTGTATTTGTTGATCAAAATATCATAAGATTTGATTTATAAATATTTCTATGTAGGATGCTAAACTTGAATTTCAGAACCCCAAGCAACATTGCTGAGAAAACAGTCATAATGTGTGATATTTCTTCTAGTGCTTTTTATATAAATAAATCAAAGGATATTAAGGAAATGGGGAATTATTTAATTAAAGTAAGAGCCAAATGACCCAAGAAAATGAGTGAGCAAGATTATTAGTTATTAGGTATAAAAGGAAAATAGGGCCCAATAGCTAGATAACTACTATATGAGAGGCTATTAGGGCCTCCATGGGAAAGTTTGTTTGTTTGTTTAGGAGTAAATGGTGTTATTTTCATTAAGAGTATATTTAATGCATTATAGCATGGTCCCATGGATATTGCAGTAGGCAATTATTGATGAACTGGGGAACTAGTGTTCAAAATTGATAATAGTATTTGGTTATTTGTGAAATAATTTAAATATTTCCTAATTGTTTTGTTTGTTTGAAATAATTTAGTTCATTCATATAAACAAATTTTTAGAGTAAATATTTGTTAAGATTTCAGAACGTGGTATGTAATGTAAAAGGTGTGTAGTAAATATTACAATAAGGACATATTATTCAATGCACTGATACTATTAGCATAGTTATATTTTGGTTTGTAAGCATTGCTCATAAGTTCAACCATTTATCTACTGTTTTGTTGATTGTGGAGTGACTTAAATGTCTTCATTGGAATACAGATTTGGACATGATATTTGCTAACATAACACCTCCCTCTTCCTTAGTGTTAACAAAAGTTATTTAAGAATCTTATATATACCTTAGGCAAATGCTTCTGAATTAGTCAGATGCTCTTCAAAATCTTTTATAAAGATGCATTCTTCCTTCAGGTTGATGGGAAATTGTTGTGCTGGTTATGCACACTGTCATACAAAAGAGCCCTGGCAAAGACAAAACAAAGTGATGCTGAAAGAAGAGCTCATATAAAGCTTACTGCTCAGCGTTCAGGAAAAAATAAAGAACATGGAAAGTAAGTTGAGATTATTGTTAACATTTCTTAATAGTATATTTGAATTAGTAAATTACTCATGAATAATGAAAATGTGTTGAACTATCCATAAATGTTCATTTCTGCATTATAAAGTTTTTTTTTAAAATCAAAGAGGAATAGTGACTGGCCTCATAGCAGTTAGTAGAAGAGCACTTACGTACTATGCTTAGGGTCCAGGGTTCCATTCCCAGCTGGACACAAAATTCTCTTTGATTAAAGTCATGTTCAGAGTCTGGCGTGCTTGTATGTGCGTGCGTGCGTGCGTGCGTGTATACACATACGTACATACATACATACAGGTGAGACTTATAGTGTTGCGGCTACTTTACTCTGAAACTAAGAGAAAAACAAAAAAATGCTTCAGACAAAATTTGATGTGCTCTTAGGGAGACATAGGATAGCGGCCTTAACTCATCTTTAAAATGCCATTCTTAATATTATTTCAAGGTCAAATGTTTTTTCAAATGAAATTGTGTATATTTTTTCCTGGGAATGGAAAGAGCATTCAATTTTCAGTATAAAAGTTCAAGTACATCTATTAGCTAGGGACAATAGATGATGAGATATTGGACAAATAAGGCAGCAAATGTTTTTCCTCACTTTCACTTTACTGACATCAATTTACGTACAGTACAGTATAGTTATAACCATAATTGAAACAATTGTTCACATTACAAACAATTTTAATTCAATAAATGCTGGAAAGTATGACCATTAACTTCGATGCATTTCTGAAAACATGCTTCAAAAGATCGATGAACATGTCTCAAAATTTGTTGCTGATTCTTGCACAGACATTCCTAATTTGTTGACCTAGTTTACCAGGTGTATTTGGTATTTCTTAATAAACTTTATCTTTAATGCATCCCCATAAGAAAAAGTCTGGAGAAGTAAGTTCAGGGAACAGGCAGGCCAATGGACAGGTCCTCTGCATTCTATCAATCTACCAGGATTATCTTTGTTTAATATTTCTCAAGCTACAGCTGAGTTATGAGAAGAACAACCATCATTTTGATACCATATTGCAACCCGATCCACAAGGCCATGTCTTCAAGCAACATTGGAAGTTCTTGGTTCAAAAAAATTCTGTATTTCTGCCCATTAAGTTTACCTTCAATGAAGTATGATTCAATTATATAGAATCCCAAAATGCCACACAAAACATTCAAGTTCCATTGGCACTCATGCTCCACTTCCAGTAACCATTTTGGATTTTCCACTGCCCAATAATGCATGTTATGTCAGTTCACTTGAGCATGATTGGTGAATGTCACCTCATCAGAAAATAAAATGTTGGAAAAATTACAGTTTTAAATTTGTAGTAGAGCCCATTGGCAAAATTCAACACTCTTATGAAAATCATTCCCATGAAGGACTTGGTGTAGACTAATGCAATATGGATGGTATTGTATTTGAAGAACACTCCTTTGAGAGATTCCTGAATCATTCTAGTTGATGGGAACTGCATCTAATACAGCCACTTTCAAATTTTCCCTAGTAGCACTTCTTATTCAGTGGTGTTTTCTAAGATGCAACACCTCCCACTTTGGAGAATAAGTTTGCAAGTCATTAAAAATTTCTAACAGATGACTGCCTCCTTTCAGGATATCGATTCTGTATAAGTTGCAAGCTGTTCTAGTATTCTTATGAGCTTCACCATAAATGTAAACCATATCAATCCTTTCATTGATTGTGTATTGAATATCCATAATAGAAAACGAAATGGAACTGACTGAGAATAATGTCCTTTTAGGTTTGAATTGGCAATGATGGGCACGCGTTTGTGCATTGATATCAACAAATGAGCATCTGTGTATAAACAAATGAGTTTCCTTCATAGTAACAACAAAATGAAAGAGAGAGAAGTGAAAGTAAGTGAATAATATTTGCTGTCTTATTTGTCCAATATCTTGTCTCCCCTAGCTGATAGATTAACTAGAACACTTTTATACTGAAAATTGAATGCTCTTTCCATTTGGGGGGGGGAACCAAATTGACCTTGAGAATGGCACTTCAAGGACGAGCTAAGGTTGCTATCTTATGTCCCCTTAAGAGCACAAAATTTTTCTGAAGCAGTTTTAGATTTTCCCCTTCATTTTAAAGTAAAATGGTTATGGTACTATAAATGTCTCGCCCTATATTATATTATTTAATAATCAGATTGCTCATTTAAGGTTTATTTTTGAGTAGATATTTGAAAACACATGTCCAGTCATATGGAATTGCCCAATTCTGATTAATTTTTGGGCATGATTGCCTGTCAGAACATATCTTCAGGAAGAAATTAATCAAGGACAGCCACTGCCCATTATGTAAGGACGTGAATACTATATTAAACAAAGAACATCTACTGAAATGCAATGAACTAAATAGCAACAAGCAAACGAAAAATAATATGGAAGCTCTTTATTGGAAAGCTAGAGAAAAAAATGATAAATACCCTCACCTCCAATGGCCACTAGCAACCACCCATCCATCATAAATGGGTATAATATATCATAAAATGAGTACAATTATATGGCATTTATAAGTTTTGCTAAGTTAACTAAAAATTTGAAAAAAGAGAGAAGAGAGATAGAGGATTAGTTAATTTATATGTAGATTGTGCAGAATATCTTTGACTTTCAGATACAAGGAGCATTCTAAAAGTTTTGTATTCAGCCTATCCATTGTTAGACAATAATAATTTCAAAAATGCAGCTAACACAGCTGACAATAAAGAATTTTAAACAATAAAAACACACATAAGTGTAATTTTAAAATTGCATGGTTATAGGACAGTCTGTTGAATGTAGTCATGTCTAGGGTGACCTGCTTTATGAACTGAAAAACAGAGATATCTTATGACTGTAGATTTTTTCAAAATTGAGACATACATTACTGTAGTTCACTGTAATCAAATTTCTGGGCAAAAAATGGAACATTTTTAATGCATAATGAATGAATGATTTTATTCAATATTACAAATATCAAGCAAAGTATAGTTTACAAAATTATACAAATGGAACATTTTTAATGCATAATGAATGAATGATTTTATTCAATATTACAAATATCAAGCAAAGTATAGTTTACAAAATTATACAATTACAATTTAATTTACATAAAATAATTTACATTAACATAAAAAATCTCCAAAAATTCAGCAGCACCAAAACTGAGGGCCTCCCATATTCCAACCACCAGGTTATGTGTATAGTAAGGACCCCTAAAATGAATTACTAGCTTTCATCACTGCGTGTGCCCTCAAAATCCTTAACTTCTTTTCCACTTTCCCTTACTTTTCTTAAAAATTCCCCTGTCTTACTCATTTTCTCTTCTGTTGCATCTGATAACATTTTTGTTGCCATCATTTGTTTTTGTAATTTGTCCCATTTTCCTTCCCAGATACTGTATCTCCATCTTTTTATCATTTAACATTGAATTAAACAATGGAACCAACTTTCCACTTGTCACACACAGTGCATCCTTCTTTACAATTTATCCTTGGTCCTTTTAAAAATACTACTCCTGTGCTCATCTATGCAAAATCTATTCTTCCAAATTTGTCACAAATATCTGTTTCTCCCATCCCCAATTTCTTTTAACTACTTTATATAAATCTTAGGAACTTTTATCCCCTAAGTTAGCCCAGATCTCTTGTCTCTCTATATCTTCTACCCTCTGTCTCACTTCTTTCTAAAATCCACAAACATTATTTTCACCCAAGTGCTATACATCTCCCATTCCAATTTCTTCTAATAGATTTCCCACCTCTCTCTACCCAATACATCTCTTTGATACTTAAGATATTCTTTTGGTACATGATTATTCTCTAGTTTCAAATATCTATACCAATATTTTAAGATTCTTTCCACTATTATTCCTTTCCTTCCTACTCTTACTAATTCTACCATAGTTACTCCCCTCGGTGAACTTTTTGGTAACCCTGAAACCTGTTTATAAAACATTCTAATCACTACATCAATCTTTGTCCACCTCTTTGATACTCCTCAAATTTCCACTGCATACATCATCTTCAACTCAACTACAGTCTCTTATAGTCTTTCTTACTATTCCATTGATAATGTGGGACCTTATACAGGCTTATTCTAACAATTTTCATAGCTAATTTACCTTTTGCATTTAGACATGGACCTCCCATCTTCCATTACTTGTAAATTTCACCCCAAATAATCAAATTCTTTCACTACCTCTATTAGGCTTCTATTTATAAATCATCTCTCGTCTTTTCTTAATTTTGTTCCCTTTTTACATACTATTATCTTTGATTTATTACTATTTATCCTCAGACCCATCCTGCACAATATCTAATGATTTTATCAATGGCATGTTTTAATCCTATCACAGATACTGCCCCCATATAAGGTCATCTGCAGAAAGCAATCCTGGTACTTCCTTCCTTTCAGTAATTGGGCAATGTCTTATTTTTTTCCTTAATCCTATTTAGGATATCATCTATAAATAAATTAAATAATATTGGACTCAATTTACATCCCTGTCTCAGGCCCAAATTTTGAATTGTATAGCCTGTAGATCTTTTACCTTCACATCTAACACAATACATGCTTCTTTCATATAATTTTTGAAATTCTAAAATAAATTTGTCACTAACTCCTTTGCATCTAAATTTGTATACTAATGCATCCCTATTTATTGCATCAAATGTTTTTTCACAACCTGCAAAGAAAATGTATGTCCTATCCCTTTTATTTCTTAAATATTTAGCCACTATAGTAGCAATTATCATTGTATTATCTATTATTATTCTTCCTTTTCTAAAACCTGCTTGAAATTCTGATAATTTACCCTCTATTTCTGCCCACTCATGCAACCTTCATGCTAATATACTATGCATATTTTACTAATCATTGATACTAGGACTAATTGCTAGATAGTTACCGGGGTCATTTACACCATTTTTCCATTTATATATTGGAATAATCCTGCTAACTTTCCACCTCTCATGTATTGCCTTCTTTTCCTTAATTCTTCCTTCCATTTCCCCAAAAGCTTTCCAAAATTTTTCTGGGATTCCATCTATTCCTTTTTCTTCTTCAATTTCTATATGGTACCCTACCTCATTCATATTAAACCCTTTATCTAAACTTTCTATCTTATACACAGTACTATCCAAGTTTAATTCATAATTTGGGATATTCCCTCCACCTAACAGGTTTCTAAAGTAATTCTTCTATTCCCTTGGGGTTATCTTATTCCCTATCCTTCTCTTCCTTAAAACATCCTTTACAACTGACGATATATATTTACTATCTTTAACTATTACTGCTCCTTTAATTTTTTCACCCATTCTCTGTTGCCACTCTTTCTTTTTATCCTGCACTAGGCACTTATCCCCTTTTTTGAACAAGAAGGTTGGCTATCATCTTTCTCTTCTGACCTTCAACTTATTAAATTTTTAAACACTTCTTTCTTTACCTTAACACGCTTCTCCATCATACCATCTGTAACCTTTTTTATTTCCTCTTTAATTCACTTCCATCTTACTTCCTGCCCACCTTACTGTAGGCTCCACCATTTCCAATGCTACCTCTATCTTTCCTAGCTTCAGTGCCTCTGGAAATCCATACTTTCTTGTTTCCCTTATTTTGGATTCCCAGAGAAGCTCAACATATTCCTCTTTCCATCTAAATCACTTTATATGTTTCATTACTATTGCTTCCTCCTCCCTATAGCATTCTCCTACACTCAGCCTCATTTTTAGTGGAAAATGTTCACTAGCTATCATATCCAGGACTTGGAAATCTACCAACACCTGGTCGATTTCTTCACTACATACTATATAGTCTGTCACACTTTGACCATTTATATTCATAAATCTTAATTCTCGTTCTTGGTGTTCACTTCTTAAACCATCGCACATAATTAAATTATTCAACTCACAGAACTCGATCAATTTTCTACCTTCCTTATTTAACACCTTACCGCTACTTTTCCTTACCAGCTCCTCTATGTTCACCCACACACTCTTATTCTCCAACTCCATAAATCTTATACTCTGGCATTTAAATCATCAATTATAATAAACTGCATACTAGGGTACTGCTACTTAATTTCCCCATACTCTCACTTAATTTTAAGTGCACATTTTCATTGTAAAACTCATATGACTCAGGTAGGTTATACACTATATCTAATCCTAAACATAGTTTAATCCCTTTCATCTTTATATCTTTAACCACATTACTTGCCCTTCTACAAGTAACACTTCATTAACATTTACTCCACAACTCTCATTTATAAATACCCTTATACCACCAGAAACCCTCCCCCTGTTACTCTTCCTTATATCATGTTTATCTATATAATCACAATCTTCCACTTCTATCCCTTCATTTTTGTCCAACCAAATATCGACCGTTACTATCATGTCTCCTATCTTTAGCACTTCAAACACCTCGTTACTTATCATTTTTGGTCTTAGACCCTCCATATTCCATAACATCATCTTACAGCCCTTTGCTTACCTTGAACCATCCATCCTCCCTTAAATTTCTCCAACTTCTCTCTAAATCTGGTTCTTCTTTCCCCTTCCACTGCATTCTCCTAATCAGCTATCTCCATTATGCTGCCTTTGGGAGTTGACACCACTTTAAACCCAGTTCCACAGACCCTACTGTGCATTCCTCTCTAGACTGATGACAAGGCCATTACTTTTGTCTTTGCTCCTTGTATGTTGTGAATCTCTTCCTTGGTGACGTTATAAAGGTTTCCTACTCTTCTTACCCTCTCTCCTCACTGGACCCATGTCTTGCCTGTAATGCATTATGTAAAAATACACTGACATATATAATTAATTACACATAGAGAATAAACTTTATATCAGGCAGATAATGTGTTTGCAGAACAAGATCTGTGCTCTTATTTTTCACTCCACTCAATTTCTTGATGGTTTCTACATCTTTAGACACATACTAGTAAAACTCCACATATGAGAAATTATAATTGTACAGCACTTGTAATATTATTTCCAGCATTCTCATTTCCAGAATTTTTTTTTCCTTTTGTTCATTTAATATTCATGTTAAAGAATATCCTTTCAGCTTTTGCATTAGTAAATGCAATTGCAAAAATGTACTGTTTAGGAGATTCACATTCACTGAGGAAATCAACCCTTTTTTATGCAAAGTTTGTTTTTCCAATTATCTTTTTTAGAATTCGCATCCCGTTTAGAGTCAGAGCAGTAGAGTGATCAAAGAGAAGATTTTCTTAATTGCTTTAAACCCCCTTTTTTACCCCATGCTTTTCAGATAAAGATAGGGCGCTTCAGGTGTTCCCATCTCAGTGTTGTTTCTATATTAGAAAGCAATGACACATAGTACATTAAACTTCATAATTTATTTTTAATTAAAGGTACTCTCTTGCATATTGTTCTTTAAAAAAATATTTGCATTTTTACATGTTTTTCACATTGTATGAACTTTTTATAATCACTTCACCAAAATAATTAGAAAGTACTAAAATGGTTATGAATTTCGACTGCACTCACAGTTGAACTATGGATTACACAAACTAGATATTTTAAATATGAACATGAAAATAATAAATTACCACATGCTTGCAGGGCATGCAATTTAGCAACTAGAAATTATCATTGTTAGCAGTGCATGCCTTAAAAATTAAAAATAATTATCTGTGTCAATGATATGATAAGAAACTAAGACAATTCTCCATCCCAAAGTAGTTTTTTGGGACGAGAATGAGGCTGAAAAACTAGAGTGTCTACTCATCCTATTTATGTCAATATTATGTGAAAATCTATCAAAATTGCCAAAGAAAGTATTATTTTCTATAGTTTCCTTCCGAATTAGCTATGTGAAAGAGTAAAAATAATCCACAAAGTGTTAGTATCAGTTCATGGTGATTAAGTTTGTTTTTGATACTATAGCAAAATGAACCCAGTTATTTCAACACGAATGAGTGATATTTAAGGTCACCCTCACTTGATGTCTTGGGAATCTGTGAAAAAGAACAATTTACAGAGTGAGAAACTAGAAGGAAAATTGTCATATTGCAAAGTAAGGAAGTTGGTGTCAGTGTTGGCAGCATCGGTACTGTACTCTGTCAAAATTTAAAGATGTGAGAAATCTGTGCAAAATGGACCCTGTATTCCAAAACAATAAACAGTAGTCAGGAAGGAATGTGCAAGAAATTGCTTAGACTGTTTCTTCCAAATGGCCCTAAGTGGTTGACAGACATATTTGATTTGAATTTATTTCTTCTAATTTACAATTTACATGCAGATATACATGCAAATATTATTCTGTTACAAATTCTCCTACCTTCTTCGAAACAATATCAGAAACTAATATTTTATATCAAATTTCTCCTAATAATACATCTATAAAATATATTTATTTGAAACAATTTCATCTAATTAGCTACTGGGCCCTCGTCTTTGATTCATCAGAGGTTTCCCACTGGAATATCTGGAAGACTTAAACTCAACAAAACAAAATAACTTATATCTACAATCAATTTCTTACACCATCTGATCTCTGCAAATTTCCTATACCTTAATTTTTTTCTTCTATATCTTAACCACCTGGTTACATGTATGGCATATGAACCCCCCCCCCCCATAATTCCCCGCTTCCCCCCTCCTGTGTATCCTCGAACTCCTTCCTGATACATTTCCTCCATTTCTCCCTTACCTTCCCTAAAAATTTCCAAATTTCATTACACAGACATATACTGATGATAAAAATTGATTTAATTACTATATCAATCCAAACAAAAAATAATCCAAGAGTAGTTATTCTTCAACAGATTTTTATCTTGAAAGTGATGTTCATGATTTTCAACTGTGAAAGCTGTTGGTGGTTGACTGTATTTAAAAGGAATGACATTGAATGAATAAATGAATGAATGAATGAATGATGGGGCATACTATAGTTGTTTTATACTTTATTTGGGAACTGAGGAGTCATTATCCAAAGAGAGGAACTTCAAGACTGCTGCTTTTTCACAACAGTGTTCAGATTACAGAATAGTGGAGGAAAGTGAAATTCATAAGGAAACAAAATTATTGAAACACTTGCAAACCTTGGGAACTAATGGTATAGAAAAAAATTTACAAATCAGAAATAAAAACCCTATTACTTTGTTACCCCTTCGTTGGATATATTCAATAAATTTCTCTAATCTCCTATGAAGTATGTTCTTATCGCTTGGTCTTTTGCTGATGATGGGAGTGAATGTCTCTACCCCCACCAACTCTATATAAGATTATTTTACTATTTCACTCTTAATAGCTTCAAGAGTATAAGATCATATTTATGTAAGCTACTATTATTTTGCCAAAGCAAATTGGGTTAAGAGTTGTAAAGAATCATTCAGAAAAATAACAAAAACTTTGGGATTCTTGTCAAAAATTGCAAAAATATATGTTAATTCCTCGTTGAACATCCTTATATCAATGGAAAAGGAGCAGCATGTCCTCATTCCATGATGAAAAATGGAAAACTGCAATAAGTACGTAGTTCACGTGAATGAGACTTGGTTTCATGCACGCAAACACTAGTAAGATGTGAATGTAACAGGTAAATACACTAAAGACAGTTCAGATAGAGAGTTGTTACAGATTATTAGGAGATGAAATGGAGTTCATTTTTCATGTGTAAGATGAAGATGAAGTCCAGAGGTTACCATCATAAGATTAATTATGAAGATGGGTGATCAATCAGCCAACACTAGGATTGTTGCTAGAATACATTGTAGTTATGAAAAATGCATGTACTATACAAGTAAATTAATAACAAAGCACCATCTTCAAATTAATTGATTTCAGATATTAACACCTGGTTAGAGAAAGATAACATAAATTTTTAACTAAATGTGACAAAAACCAAATTATTTGCAATGGCTAAAACCAATCATTCAAAAAATATATTTTCAATATATAGTTTATTATGAGAAAACAGATTTATTCCTTTTAGATGCCATCTTACTACCTGGACTGAAACTCTCTAAAGTTTGTGCAGAAACACCAACAAGCAGACAAAAACTTGGGTATTTTAATTAGGTCAGCTTAAGAGAAGAGGTCCTAGAGAAAATAACATTGATAATTGGAAACAATCAATTTGACATGTTGGAAAAATAAGAAAGGAATATTGGAAAACAGATTTTTAGAAGAGGAATTAAGAGAAAATTATAATATACATGATGTGGAAAGCAATGATGAATTTTTTAAAAATTTTTTTATTTGGTTTATTTATGGATGCTCTTTAACATCTCAGATCATCAGTGTCCCATTCTATTCAGCGTGTGAAATGGCTGACAAATTTTGCTCAGAGCCTTTTTTTTCAGGCATGTTTATCGTGCCGTAAATGTGTGACACGAACCCATGGCTTTACTTCCCTTCCGAAGGAAGCCATACTTAGAAAATATCCTCGGTCCTTGGCTGGGATCGAACCCACGATTGTGGGTTTAGAAGGCAAGTATGGTAACCACTACACTGCCAGGACTGACTAACAATGATGAAGACAGTGAAGGAGCAGTCACAGCAACAATTCTGACAGGATGCTGCAAATGAGGGATTTGTGGTGGCAATGCAATAGATTCTGCTATGAAATTGGTGAATACTTTTAAGAAGCAATATGACAGTTTAAGAAGTTATATTTATTTCTGTATTGGTAAAACAGTAATTATGTAAAAACTGCCCATTGATGATATTCATTAACATTAATTACAGAACAACATTGTTCACACACTGTTTACATTAAAAACTGCAAGGAATATTTGTGGCAACATACCATCAATCACTGCACTTGATGCAAATACTGGTATGATTCTTTTCATATTTCCCAGCTTGTAATATAGCAGTGCCTCATGGAATAAAAAAAAGTGATACAAGGGTCACTCTAAAAGTATTGGAAATGGATGCAGTAAAATTTTAAAATTTAAATCTGATCATTGCATTTTTTCAAAGTATTCTCCATTGCATTCTATATAATGCATCATCTGTTCAAACCATTTAGTAAATGCTGAATGCTATGCTCCTTTGGAAAAGGTGCAAATACATTTTTTGTACACAGCTTCTGATGCTTCAGGTGATTGAAATTGTTGGCCATGAATTTTTTCTTTTATTTTAGGGAATAGAAAAAAGTCATATGGAGCCCAGACCTGTAAGGATGATGAGACAAATATTTGACTACTGACTCCTGCAGAAATTGGATTGTTTCTGTTGCAGCATGGGCAAAGGCATTGTCATGGTGCAACAACATTCCACACAGATCAGTCTTAGGATGCCTCATTCTCAATCCATTGAGGTGATGAACTATCTGGCAGTGACGCTCTTTTGTCCCTCAAGTGGCATTGTGACAATATGACCACTAGATGTAGCTGAAAAGATGGAACAGATCATCATCATGCTAATATATTTTGCTCACCTCACTTTTGTTGGTGGATCCTCTTCAGACTGAAGACTGTTGCTTAATTCCTGGATCAT
This sequence comes from Metallyticus violacea, assembly GCA_030762175.1. NCBI lineage: Eukaryota > Metazoa > Arthropoda > Insecta > Mantodea > Metallyticidae > Metallyticus > Metallyticus violacea. The sequence goes on from CM060840.1 coordinate 55,808,818, forward strand.
ACTGGTATATATCCAGCTTTTGTCATCTGTTATGATGTTAAACATGTTTTTGAATCTTCTTCCACCAAATTTTTCTATCATTTCCTGGCACAAATGCATACATGCTTTATTCTGCTCATTTGTGAGGTGGCGGGAGATTTGACATTTGCAGTTTCCTGACATGAAGTTTTCCTTTGGTGATTGTTTTCACTGCTGCTAATCCAATATTTAGGGCTTCTTGAATCTAATAATATGTGTAACAATGATCTTCCCACAACATGCACTTTTCTTTCAATGCATTTTCATCAGCTGTTGCTGTAGCTGGCTGACCTGCGTAGTCTTCGTCTTCAAGGGAATCTCTTCCTCTCCTAAAAATCTGCAAACCATTGCTAAATAGTGGATTGCAAAGGGCAAAGATCCAAAAATGCACAATACAATCTTTCAAGGCATTCCATCTCTTCTAAACTGACTTTAAAGTCATAAAAATCATAGCACAGAAATGCTCACTTGAGATCCATCCTGGCATCTGGCATGGCAACACCTGCATATGCACATACAGCTATGCTGACACCAAACATTGTTGGAGCTTGCTAAGACTTGCATATGTTGCTACCTAAATTATTATTCAGAGGAATTTGGAGGAAAGAACATTTTAGGAATATTCAGTTTAAACAGATGGATAAATCAGCAATAGCAGCTCAATTTTGGACCAAAAATCACGAAATAAAACTGGAAATTAAACTGCTGAAATATCTTCACAACCCATTGGAGTTATCCACTTGTGAAAAAATTTTCTTATTAAAAAATAGAGAAAAACTAATGAACTTCCAGTTTCCTCCTATAGATGAACTGAGCAATTTTCTACTTCAACCAACAGAGGCCACCACAGGAATATCTGGGTGTCTAGCTATCGTTTCGAATAATGGCAGTTCAGTGAGCAACTGAAGATGGGAGAGATTCTCCCAAAATGCGTCTTATTTTTATGTAAGTGGAGTTTAGTGTAAAAAACGAATACCTAAGTTTAGGATATCCTCCATATACTTGTGTTCCAAGGTAATGTATTATGACAAATGACAAAATATTTGGAATGCTAGACAGAAACTGAAAGCTAAGAAGCAAAGCACTAGTAAACAATAAATTGACAATTATATATAAATCAGTAAAATGTTGTATGTTATTAACATAGCTGAACTGTGGCTATAAAAGAGCTATTGTACCTAGATACAACTACTCATGGCTATGAACAGGACCCAAATTTTGAAACTACATCATATTTGAAAAATTAGAAATAAAATTATCTAAAAATAACTTTATAGATGTTGATGACTTAAAAATATCTGAAAATGATCTACAAATTATTCTAAAATTACTTTTAAATCTTATTATTTAAATTTTAGAGCATGACAATTAGTACAGCAGTGGTTATTACTTCTGTAAGATTAGGACTTAAATTAAAAATTTTACTTTTAACTTTGTGCAAAATTTTCTGCTTCAAGAAACCCAATTCTTTGAAGAGATGTATGTAAATTTTAGCTACACAAATCTTAATTAGTTGAGAATTATTGCATAGGTGGTAGTCACTATGCGGAAGTTCTTGAAAGTGAGGGAAACATTTTTGTACTTGCAGAAACTCCTCTTTATATTTTGAAACAACTGGGACTTATTTAAAATGCACTAACTCATTGACAATAAGTTTTTCAATGCAGGAATTATCAAATTATTCTCCAGCTAGCACTTAAGAAATGTGACACAAAGTTTTGTGTCCAAAGTTTTTGTCTGAATGCTGTCAGCTTTCCTGAATATCTATTGTCCAGCTTTTGCCCCCCCTACATTTTCTTTAACAAAGTTTGAGAACTTTTGAGGCTTGCATCTTTCTCTTATAGACATATGATTTCAACTGTTAAGAAACTAAGTTTGCCTGTATAAAGGCCAGATGTTTTTCACTTTCACTTTGAAGATAGTGTCTTAGCATTGTCAGAATTTAGTGTTTTGACATCAGGTTTCATTATCTGGAAATTATTGCAATAATAAATTGCTGAATCTCATTTGGGTTATGTGCCAGTTGATGACAGATTCTGTTGGGAATGGAACAGGGGAGCCATGGATTTGATCACTTTATGAGTGTGAGCCTTGACAAAAACTTTTTTCATCTTTGATACAAGGTCATCCACTTGAGAAATATTTGCTTTAACTTCCTCAGCCAGCCTATGCATAGCTTGTGCTAAGCCAGTAATGAGCACCATTTTCAGGTAAAAAGCCTGCATTACAGATACACTTTTTGCATGGGTTTTTTCTTATTTACCTGTATATGCTTATTGTGATCCATATGTTACTACATTGTGAATTTTCTTTTGGCTGATACTTTTGTTTCATACATTTTACTAATAATATTTCACTGTCCATAAAAAAATCATCTCCAAATTCAGATACAATCTGTCTCAAATGGCATCATTTAGATGCCTTTATTTTAGGGATGATCGAATGAAGCTACATGAACAGAAAACTAAATTCTGAATGTCTTTCACTAACAAAAAGTATGGTAGTGAAAATAATCAAAAGTGTGCCACAACTAAAAGTAGTAAGACAGAGTTTTAACATGCACTTGTATGAAGGGTTTCAGAAAGTAACAACAAACTATTATTCCAAGTATATATTTTAATTAAGAGATACAAATAATGCCATTTTTTGACATAACCCTCCTTTTCTGGTATTTCTTATACTGTTGTATCAACTTTTTCATTCCATCAGGAAAAAAATATATTGGTTGCGTCTAAAACAAGAATGCACTACTTCTTTGACCTTGTCATCACTTTGAAATTTTCTTGCCCTCAAAGCATCCTTCAGGGGTCCAAACACATGGTAATCTGAAGGAACAAAATCAAGCGTGGGGTGCAGTAAGATCCGAAATCTCAATTTGGTAGTCTGCACATGCATCAACTTGTATTCCTTAGTAAGCATCTTAGGCACCCACCATGCATACAGTTTGGGTTTGAGAACCTCCATAACAATGGTATGAGTGTATTCAATACTAATATTTAATTCCCTGATTAAAACTTTCAAAGAAATATGCCATTTCTCTCAAATGATGGCATCAGTACATTCCACATTTTCATCAGTAATGGGCCTTGCTGGGACAACCAGAGCTTTGCTCATAGTACTCAAGTATGTCCCCTTTTAAATGCATCTATCCACTCTTACACTCTTTTCATACTTATACAGCTATCTCCATACATTACCAATGTCCTTATATGAATTTCTCAAGGTTTTACACCCTCCGACCAGAAAAATCTTATAACTGCTCATTGCTCTTCTTCAGTGCACAGAGCTAAAGGAGCCACCATTTTGTTTCAACTGGCCTTCCATTTCAGGAGGCCATAACACTGTTGACAAATGCCAGCAATCTTCTCAAAGTATGTATCTTCCCTTGGCGGGAGTTTGAAGTGCCTGGAGTGTTCACTTGGTGTAATACAGTGAAATAGTGGTTGCTTTTTTAAACACCCTCCTACATTGTGGAGTGGCATTTTGCTTTGTTCCTACAGGTGTGGTCATAGAAGTATTATTGTTTTTGTTGTTATTGACATGAAAAAGATGAATTAAAATTAACTGCTGAAAGATTAATTTGTGAAAACATAATTTAATAATAATTGTTATTAAGATAATAATTGCAAAAATTAACTAGAAAATGCAAAAAATGACCAAGAAGAATATAACATTTGAAAAAAATTACCTTAAAATTGACAAATGAAATATTTGAGGAAAAATTGCTGAATAATATTTACATTTTTATAACCAGAATTTCATAGTGTCTAAGAGCAATGCACAATACAAAAGGAAAATATGATGATATTCATCAAAATCTGGGCCCTGGTTATAAAAAATTGTCATATAAAGATTCCATTGCAATAAATACTGCAATCAAACAGATCTTTGTTTAAGATCATTGTATGATTTAGTTGAACTACACCTTATTGCTCCATGTACATGTTTATAATATGTAGTACTAGTTTCACGAACCATTGTCCTCATCCTTAGTTAATGTTTGTTATTTTCTTTAAGTAATAAATTATGATGTACACTGTGAATAGTGCTTAACCTTGAGATATCAGTAATATTTAAAGTTTATTGTTTTCTTATTTCTACAGGCATAAAGGACATAACAAGCGCCCACATCGGGTAGATGTAACAAAATTAAGCCAACCTTCTGCAGAAAAAGATAATGCTGAGGGAGGACCTCCTGCAAAAATATCAAGGGGAGCAGGTGCAGGAAACAACAGGGGGGATCCTCATGATCCCAATTCTTCTGACCATGTGGTTGCTATGACACAGCTAAAAGAGCAAATTGCATCATTACAAAAACAGTTAAATCTGAAAGACTCACAGTTACTGAGTAAAGACAAAATGGTAAGTACTTTTCTAGACTGCATTTTACTTCAAAAAGCAGTGTTGTGGTACATAAAAACAAATCCACCATTGTGGCTCAGACACCAAATGTCAGCTTATCAGCAGATGAATCTGGATTTTCTGGCCAGAATGAGTTGGTAGAGCAAGATTTTATCCCGAAACATTTGTGAACTATAAATGGACAGATTCTGGGACCTTTAGTATCATTCATTTTATTCATTCTAAAGGGAAAGCATAACTTACTAGTTTGATTGATTGGTTTTATTTAGGGATGCTCTTTAACATCTCAGGTCATGAGCATCTCACTTAATTCAGGGCGTGAAACAGGTGATAAATTTTGCTCAGAGGCTTTTTCAGGCTTGAGGTTCTTTTTCATGCCATAAATCTATGACACGGAACCCATGGCTTTACTTTCCTTCTGAAGGAAACCATACTTAGGATTTTTACATCCAAAAATAATCCATCGATTCTAGCCAGGATTGAACCCATGATCTTGGGTTTACGAGGCAAATATGGTTACCTGCTACACCACCAGGACCAACATAACATGCTAGGAAATACCATTCAACTTTCAGTTTATTCTAGGAAAGAAACATCTGAAAACAAATGTCAATAAAATGCATTTCAATTTCAAGAAAATCTTAAAACACTGGGTTTTTCTTGATTTTGTCACCCATTTCACAGCAACTGGCAGGTCGGCGTCATAGTGAAAAGGCAGATGTAATATCTGCACAACTGACTTAAGTTGTCACAAACACGTGTATGATTTACAATGAAAATAAGTTCATACCTTAAGATAGGAGATGCTGGAAACTTCCTGCTTCATTCACACATTTCCAGCATCATTTTTGAAAATGATAATTCACACACATCAGTTCCTGTTCCAAAATTAAGTATAATTTAAACTTGAAAGCATACAAAGTCACTCGTTAATAAATTGCATTCCAGATGATCTTGATATTCATTTTAATTTCTATATTTTGTTATCAAATGTTAATTATAGAGTAGTTGATTCACTGTTAATGTTCTTTATGATGAAGCACGGTTCCATTTATGTGGTCATGTTTTGATGCAAAATAACATGAATTAGGGTGTAAAAATGTTTTATGCTCAAAACCCCCTTGTATGACGAGAAGATCAATACATTGTGCACAATAAATACTACAGCCTATCTTGAGAATGCCATAAATGCAGAAGATACAGAAATGACATACTGGCAAATCCACAAATTAATAATCCTACAGTTGAGCAAAGGGAAACTAAATTAAGATAAATATAATTATAGTGAACATGATAAAGTGTAAATTATAATTAATCTGTTATCTAACACACTCTTATGCTTCACTTACTTTTAAATACAGTGGGATCGGTTTCAAAGAGACATCCTCTCCTCTAACTTGAGTTGAGAGACATCTCTCAACTAACTTGATGACTGTGATGGAGAGGATGTCTCTTTGAAACCGGTCCCACTGTATTTAAAAGTAAGTGAAGCATAAGAGTGTGTTAGACGACAGATTAATTATAATTTACATTAACAAGCCTCACTGTGTGAGTTCCAACAGAATTTTTTAAAAATGTCTAATTTTTCAAAAGTTCTTAAATGATAAAGTGTGTTTGTTTGAAATTTGATTGCATAAGAACATTAGAAATGTATGAGCGGAAGCATGAGTTTATGTAGAAAATTACTGTAATGGAAATGTTAGTGATTAATAGAAAGGATTCCCTTCCTATTTTCCCTTTCTCCTGGCACTGCAACCTAAAGATCTAGTGTGCCAAATGATTGATAACTTTGCTGTGGGCTAACTTTCCCAGGCATTCACCCAATAACTAAAGGAATCAGTTGGTAGGAATCAAACCCTGTGCATGGTAAGCTCAAATGCTACTGCTACACTAGGGCAGTGGTCTTCTGTTCTTAACTTTCTTTTAATTTTGTAAGAATTAAGTTGATTAGGTCACAAGAACCCTAATTTTCGCTCCTTAGACTACAGAACTACTATTGTGAATTTCCATGGTTCTTTTTTACAGAAGTAACAAGAATCTGGTTTTTTCTTGTTTTCTGTTTTGTATTGAAACATGAACTTTTCATAAAAAATACCATTATTTGCTTCAATATTAAAATTTCAAAGAAATAGCCAAATTATTCTTTGAGAGAGTGCACTTACACAGTCTTGCTTTTAAGGATGATCATTGGAAAATGGATTACGCAGTATTGCACTAATGATAAATACTGTAATAATCTTGCATTAATTTTTCAGAAATATTATCATCATCACCATCATCGTTGTTGTTGTTATTAGTGAAATAAAATATTCAGAAGTTGGAGGCCATTATTATGGTGATTAAAGTTCATCTGATGTGATTAATTGATGAGTAAAATAAGATTTGTAGTATTATTATAATTGTTGATTATTGCTGTTGTAAATTACAAGAAATACTTTTGAGGTCCTAAAACATTAAATATAGTTCTAGTAACCTTAAATATTTGTATCTTCTATAATGTTGTGTAGCATTTTTCTCTTATGGTACATTGCTGTACAAGGTGTGAAAATCTTTTGGTAAGAGAGATTTTAACTCCTTTAAATGCTAGTAGTTCCTAAGGTTGAATAAAAATTGGCCATTCAAAGTTGGCTCGTGCAATTGAGTTGGTAGGAGCTTTTTATTTATGTTCCCTTTAATATTGTACTTATGAACTTGAATATCGACAGCTGGGTCTTTTGGTAATCTCTCTGGTGTAATAGAACCATAAATTCAAAGTTTTTGTTACTATAGTCCCTGAAGAATTGTGATCAACCTGTTTTACTCTATATGGATAGGGCTTCACATGAGCTTATTTTGTTGTTATGTCATACTGACAAGGCAGATAAATTTCTTGATTTTTCATCTTTGTTCCTATTACAGAATGAACAAAGCCACATTCTGTCTGAGTGACCTTTCAACAAGAATTTTTGGTTATTTCAACATTCTTGGTAATTACTAATGTCAGGTCAGTTTATATGTCTGTCTAAATATAACAGGACTGGATGAGGTTTCCTTCTCCATCATTCTCCACCAGTTCTGTCAAATAAAATGGAGAATGCAAATACTGAAGCCTTCAGATTTGTTGCTGTGTCGTTAAGCTAGTAACATTATGCTTGATTTGATAAATCGTGAATAGTAAAGTATGCATACTAACCTCAGTTTTAAAATATAGACATTTACATTTAATGAGGGACACGCCTTAAGAGCTTGTAAATCCTTGGTAATGCTTGTGTATTCCCTTCCATGACTAGCTGGTTGTCTGAAGTTTTCTCATTCCTGACAAGCTCTTTTTGTTGGTTCATGTTCCTAAACATTTTCAACCCGAAAGGCAGATCAAAGACTATTTGTCTTTTTTTGGGTTTATAAATACTAGCTAAAACATTATTAAATAATAATAAATTAAACAGAAGTAATTGAAGCTAAGCAATATACCTTAATAATTTGGCAGTAGCATCCACAATACTAACACTATTATAATTCTAAACTTAGGTATTCATTTTTTACACTAAACTCCACTTACTTTCATAAAAGTAAGATGCATTTCGGCAGAATCTCTCCCATCTTCAGTTGCTCACTGAACCGCTGTTATTTGAAACAATGGCAGGACAACCGGATGTTCCTGTGGTGGCCTCTGTTGGTTGAAGTAGGAAGTTGCTGAGTTCATCCATAGGAGGAAACTCGAAATTCATTAGGTTTTCACATATACACATCACAAAAGCCTTCCCTTTAATTTTCAAGTCATGATATAGGTATGTGGATAACATTTTTGTAATAATACTGAAGAAACACTCAATAGATGCCCTGAAACTTCTTAATTTGCAACATGAACATATACAATTTACTCTAGAAGAAGAAAGAAATGGATGGCTACCATTTCTAGATTTAAAAATTATAAGAAATGGAGATTGTTTGAATTTTAGAATTTACAGAAAAGAAACACGCACAGAAAACTACATAAGAAATAAGAGTTATAACCCTATTTCACATAAATATGCAGTTTTTCACAGTTTGGCACACAGATTGATGAATATTCCACTCACAGAAGCAGAGTACAAAATAGAATATAAACAAATAATAAAGACAGCTATAATGAATGGTTTCAACAAAGACACAGTGATAAAAATTATCAATAAATCTAAAAGACAAAAAGGGATAAGGGAAGTTTCCACACTGAAAAACACAAAAGAAGAATACAAATTCAAAAGTTTCACCTACCATCCAATTTACCACAAGTTCAAGAAAATTTTCAAAGAACATGGGATAATGTTAGCCCCAAAGAACAGATACAACATCAAGAATTTATGAGGTTGCACAGTAAAAGACTCCATATCAACAGAACAGAAATCAGGAATTTACAAAATGAAATGTGCAGATTGCGAACAGAGCTACATAGGCGAAACAAAAAGAAATTTAGAGGAAAGAACATTTTAGGAATACTCGGTTTAAACAGGTGGATAAATCAGCAGTAGCAGCTCACTTTTGGACCAAAAACTATGAAATAAAACTGGGAATTAAACTGCTGAAACATCTTCACAAATCATTGGAGTTATCCACTTGGGAAAACATTTTCATATTAAAAAATAGAGAAAACCTAATGAATTTCGAATGAATGAACTCAGCAACTTCGTACTTCAACCAACAGAGGCCACTTCAGGAACCTCTGGTTGTCCAGCCATCGTTTCGAGTAAGGGGTAGTTCAACTGAAGATGGGAGAGATTCTCCCGAAACGCATCTTACTTTTATGTAAAGTGGAGTTTAGTGTAAAAAATGAATACCTAATTTTAGGTTATATTACCACTGCGTTATCAACAGTATTGTAAATACAATAACTATTATACTTCACTTAGTTGTTTCAAATGCAGGACATGTTTCAAGAGAATATGCTTCCATTATCAAATGTAGACCAACTGATGTCCTCTGGTAATGGCAGAACAAGCTTGCCCAAACAATCCAGTGGTGGAATCTCAAAGTCTTTATTTTTTAGAGTAAAAATCTTTTCCCATGTTGATAACTTTGCTGGACTCTTGTCTGTTTTTAATAATTTAATAATTTTAATCTTTTAATGTCATAAATTTTAGACCAAAAATATACTGCAACTACTGATTTTTCAATTCTTTATATTTGCAATTCCTGAAGTGTTCTTTGGTTTGAATTTCTAAATTTTTATTAGTCATTATATATATTGATTCTAGACCTTGCATTTAATTGTATGAGATATTGTAGATATGTGGATTTGTATCAACATTACAGTGAATTTTATATGTATAATATTGTAGCCTCCACAATACTGAATTTCTGTTGTGTCATAATGTGTCATTCAGTCATATTTCTTTTCAAGGAGCTATAACTTCAAAATTAAATATTTTGCCTTCTGAATGATTACCACACTTTTCTATCCTTGATAGCAATAGTCAACAAGAAAATTTGGCCAAAAGCATTAAATTATTCTATGAGGAAGATGATATATGCTGATTACAAATCTGTTTTCAGTTTTTTCTATAACAAATAATTTTTTAATTAAATTATAAATTGGAACTTGTACAGTGAAGCCAATCATATAATTGATATTATTGTATGATTTAGTTGAACTATATGCTCTTAATGCTTCACTTATTTGAAAGTAAGTAAGTAAGTGAAGCATTAAGAGTGTGTAGTTCAACTAAATCATATAATAATATCAATTAAATAAATTTTTATTTATTATCTTTTTATTTATCTTGATATTTTTATTTTTCACAAGTACTTGTAGTCTTTTCTGTACATGGTATGCCTTGTTTAAGCATATTGATTTGCTGCATATGCATAATCATATCTCATCTACATTCCAAACATCCATTTCTGATACAGGGGTTATGTCAAAAAGCCTGGTGTGTCCACATTGGACAGTATGTCAGTGATTAAAGATTCTGTTATGTTGTGTAAGTTTAGTCTTTTACATTTTAAATCACTGGCACATGTATCTTCTATGTACTGTTTTCAATCAAATGAGTTATGTGTACAATTACTATGTTATTACTACTAGGAGACACTTCTTTATACTCCTCTTAACTTATAATAAAATAAGATACAAATAAAAAGCCTTTGTTCCTGGAGCCACAACAATGTATATTGCGATAATTGCAGGGAAAAATAAGCTATTGCATTTTGTTTTGTTTCAGATTTTGTATCATTGCATTAAAATGTCTTAACCGTACCAACAATTTTTGGTTCATTCATACAAATATCACAGGCATGTACAATCTCTTCTGGATATGACAAACGGTAGCTGTTGTATTTTGGTTGTACACTTGGAGATCAAGATAAAGCCTGTAAATCTTCTTAACACTAAATACAATTGGAACTGTCACAGTGAAACGAATGACATAATAAGTAATATGTTGTGATTAGTCAAAACTAAACACTTGTAAGTGAAACTGCAAGAGTTTTTAGTTTGACTCATCACAACATTAATAATTATCCTGTAAACTTTTTTAACAAGATTAGGGGAGTGAATGTAACTTAGGAAATGATCAATACCATTTGCAAAATAATAATGATTTGGCAGGAACTGAGAAACCACTGCATTAATGTAATTTTTCTTCAAAGGATATCGAGGAATTTTCACAGTGAACAATCTTGAATCTGCAATGAGACTTTCCCCTGTGATGACCATTTGCCAGTTCCAAGTCCTCCAGAAAATGAAATGGATAATGAAACTAAAGCTGCTCATGAACTTACAGAACTCTGATTCTAAATACAGACCTAGAGTATCCAATTCTGAACCACAAAGATTTAGATTTCTGAATTAAACCTTTTGTAAGTGACCTTTCACAATCCAAATTGAAAGTGTAACTATTAGCTTCATTACAAAAAGAAAAATATCTTCTTGAGGAAAATGTCTAAATCTCCCATTACAGAATATGAAACAATTTTAGAACAATGTTTTTCTGTGTAAGGTCCAATGGTAATGATGCAAACAGCCTATATTAGGAACTGAAACTGTGCTATAATGCATCAGATTGGAGACTATTTATTAACTCATTTCAGAGATTAGAAATTTAAAGCCTTCCATACCTATTGTCCATTACATTTATTTGAAAATATTTGTTTTTACATAAATGTATGAATACTCAGCTGCAAAATTAAAGAGAGGTGTATTAGTGGAATTGCACAAAAGCAAACTAATGCAAAATAACCCATTTTAAGAAACCTTGCATGAGAGCAAAGGGAAAGCTTGAAATGGCTTTGTTTGAGCTTCTTGGATAAAACAATCCACTGACTACAATAAAAATTGCAGGATATGTATAAAGAAATTGGTTGTCACATTTTGCTCTGACTTCAATTCTTGCACTGACATGTAGATTTTTTTCCTGATCTATCTATCTTGGTGATGTCAGTGAAGAGATGTGTGAAAGATTTCACCAAGACATTTAATTGATGGAAAAACATTGCAAGGACTTCTTGCAAGAGTTCATGATTGCAGAGTATTGTTCGACACCATGGTGTGATAATTTAGATAAAATGCATGAAATAAAATCATATGCTAAACATTTCTAACATTGAGTTCTGCATTAAATCCAATTCAGGTCTAAGTTGTAAATAATATTGCAAGTCAGTAATTCATAATATTTATGTTAAAACTTTTTTGTGAAAAATGTTTTATGATATAGCAGTGCCTGACCACTTTATTATTTTAATGCATAAATCATAATTTAAAATCTATGTGTGATAAAAGAAAAGGGAGCATATTTCTGAAATCAGCACAAAATTTAGGTGAGCAGAGTTTCATCTCTGATGATTAAAATTAATTTCAATTTCTTGACTAGTGTATCCTTTTTCAAATTTATTTTCATTTTTGCCAGATAATTTATAATATCATTATGCTTTCTTTAGTTCTCCCCAGTGTTTTAGTTCAGCTAGTTTCCATTTATATATTTCCTTAACCAGTTTTCATTCACTTCCATCCATTCTATTAATGTAACTGTATCAGCCGACTCTCTTATTCTCCAATATCCACCCTTATCTTTATTTGGTCCATAAATTCTTTTTAAGATCTTTCTTTCAGATATGAAAAACTTTTATATTATTCCTGCTTTAACTGTCCATATTTCTGATGCATTTTTGATAACTGTTCTTATTAGTGTGCAATATAGCTTGTGTTCAAATCAATTTACCTTTAAATAGCAATTGATTAGCATAGTAAGCTTTTCCTTTAATTATAAATATTGTACTTACGAAGCTGTTTTCCTTTAATTGTTTCCTCTTCTGTTGAGTTATCTTTGTTTATCATAGTTCCTAAATAATTATATTTATAAACCTGTTCTCTGTATCCTCAATTTTTAAGGGAACCAAGTCCTAGTTTCCTTACCACATTTTATACATTTAGTTTTCTTCTCACTAATTACAAGCCCAAATTCAAATGATTTATTTTTTAATGTTATAAATCTTGTTTTAAAGCTTGCTTTGTTCTTGCATTTATAATATCATTTGCATAAGCTTATCATTGATTCATTTTTATTTCTTCATACCATATTTTATTGATTCTAGAGGAATGTTATCAGATGCTGATGATGTCTTATAAGCTTTTAAATTATTAATAACAAATTTCATTAAATTTGGAATAATTATTTCTTGTTGATTATTTGCCTATCCTTTTAACAAATTTGGGTACTCTGTAGCTTCTGTGGCTTTAAAGACATACATGAAGTGTTCTATATTTCTAGGATTTGTATTGGTTAGGTTAAAATTTATTCATCATTTTTACATACTGAGGATGTGATTACTTGATGTTTAAAATATTTTACTCCTTTAAGCCACTTTCTTGTTATATTTTTTTGTAGTTAATCTTTAGTTTAATTAAGCTAATCATTTAGCCATTTTTTCTTCTTCTCTGAGTAGCTTTTGTTTACCTCTTTCCATTTTAATTTATAAAATTCTTGATTGGATCTTCCTTTTGTTTTTAATGCTTTTATTCTAGATTTATTCTTCTCCTGTATTGCCTTCCTACGTTGATTATCCCACCATTCATTCCTTTAGTATATTCTTTTACTTTTGGATTATTTCATCTGCTATGCATATAATTATTTCCTGCAGATTTTCCCATTCTACATTTGCACCTTTTGACTTAGGTAAATCATTTAGTTATCCATAAAAGTTAGCCCTATATTTTTTCATCTTAATTGGTCATAGTAAATTAAATCTCTTCAATCTATTATGTGTATCTAATTTATTTTCTTTTTATATTTGGGCAATATAATTTGTTTAAATATTAGTTCTAATAGAAAGGAGTATGAATCAATATTTGGGCCTCTTAGTATTCTGACATAAATTTTTGTGACTGTATTTCAATTTGGCATTACCCAAGTCTTTTTATTGTTTCTTTTGTGTTCAAACTTCATACTCATCACTGTCACATTATTGATAGTTGCATATTGACATAACAAATCTCCATTCATATTTGAAGTATATGTTTACCTGTTATTGTAATATGCGGCTAACCCGAACAATTATGAACAAGTGCTATCTATTGGAATGCAGAAACAACAATAAAGTGGGCTGCATTGGGATGCCAGAAGACAAATGAAGTAAAGCTTTAGTATCAGCCATTAGAAACCAACCAACTGTTTACCTGTTACTTTATTGTGTGTATCTTCTTTGCCCAGTTGTGCATTAAAATCCCCAAATAGAATCCAAGTATCACTTTTCAGATTACCATCTGTTATAAATTACAAGTCATTTTAAAATCCTCTTTCAACTCGTTTAGGTTGTCCTCTGTAGGAGAGTACACACAAATTGCTGTTATATTTCCATTTAATTACATATAATTATATATTTATGTATATATAGTGCACTATATGGTACAAAATCAGTGTTTTTTTTTTTTTTTTTTGTAATTTTTTGGTTACTAGAAAGCCATTTCCACCAATCTGTATTCTTAACTAATTCCATTTAAAATAGTGTAAACTTTTTTTTATTTTATGGGGCATATTGTAGTCAAATGGTAAGACTGCTTGTCTCCCACTGAGGTAGCCCAGATTTGATCCCAATGGCCATGGAATTTATGGTGTACACAATGCTTGGGCAACAGGGTACCTCAGTTTCCCTTGCCAATCATTCAGTGTAGGGTAGTCCACCAATTCTTGGTGCATGCATTTCAAATGGACTGCTACTGCTGCCTTTATGAACTGCAATGCTTAGTCTGCAAGTGAGTAAGCATTAGAACTCACTCTGTTTTATTTATTATTCCATTTCCTTTTCATCATATTTCTTGGAAGTATTACTGTATCTATTCTTATTTTGGAGATTTGCTCAGCTAGTTCATGCATTTTTCCTGATCTTAGGTTATTACATTCCAGGTTCCCAGAATTATTTTCTTAAACCGTTAACTCGAATATCCATTTTGAATCCTTGTGACATTTTCCCATCGAGATTTTTAGCAGTAAAATTTTATGGAGCTAGGAGTCTAACCTAGTATGCAACCCCACCTGAGGGTCCAGAATTAAGCATTTATCTCTCCCTTAAATCTAGGTGGCTCAGTTATACCCTCCTAGATATTCAGTATATACATAATAAATATATAACTTGACTGCACTGCTGGCTCTGTGCCACTCATATATAAAAACTACAATATTTGTTGTATACCAAATCTTAATAGAAATTTTAAGTGTACACATTAAGTAAATTAATACATAAAGTCAATTAAATGGGTTCAGTGCCTTTGGAAGATTCAGAAGATACTGTTACCATGCACCAGAGGAGTAAGCAGGCATCATGTCTTTAGATATCTGGAGGGAACAGTGCCTCCCAGCCCCCTACCCTATTACTGTATAATACCATGAATTTCTTTAACTCAACTCACATTCCAAATTAATTCCAAATGATTGTGGTAGTACAAATGCAAAAACAGCTACAGTGGACTCTTTTTAACAGTTAGCTAAATCATATAGGCCATAATGTGTTCAATAGTATTCCATAGTCTTTAATTATGTCACATTTCTTCCTAACACCTTTTCCACTTCTTTTAGAACTTCTATTTTTTTCTGTAATGTTAAGCTATGTTATGCCACACTTTGACATTGCAAATAATGCACTGTACATGGACAAATTGACAACTTGGGTCCTTTGGTTACTGACTTCATCATGGTTAAGAAGATTTTCACAAAGTTTTTATTCTTACAAATCTTAATGGATGAGGGAATTGGAAGGACACCAAAGTCCTGCACATAAAAAAGGTGGAAAATCCACATTATTGAGTAGTTAATGGAGACAGCATCTTTGGGATGGGTTTCAAGGACAGCACCTGCACACTAATAACAGAGTAATTCACTAAGTTACAAGTTGCTGTTGGCATACTATGTATATGTTTAATTGAGGCACCTTAGGCTCTTGCCACTAGGTAGCAGCATTAGTCCAATAGCATTGGTGACATTTGACGAGACAATGTTTGTAATAGAAAAATAGCAGATGCAAGATGGCAGAGCAGCTGAGTAAGTGTACAATCCTCAAGCAATGGTCTTTGTGCAATTTTTGTGGGCAAAAAGTATGGAATCAAAGAATATTCATAAAGAAATGCTTCCCATCACAGTGAGAAGTGCTTGCCACACCAAGCTATTTACAAATGGGTGCAGAAATTCTCTGAAGGGTGGACAAACACGATATTAGCCTGCTATGGAGATTGTCACAGAGGCAAACTTCCAATGAGTTGAAGACTTAATCCTAGAAGACAGCAGGATAACTATAGAAGCTGTAGCCATGGCACGATCTTCCTCATGATGCATGATAGGTTAGGTTTTTACAAAGTCTGTACATGATGGTTGCTGTGTATCGCCCTATTACACAAAAAGCAAAGAATATGTCTGACATTACAGTATTTTAGTTGCTATCACAATGGACACCATATGCTAGCCCAAATTGTCAAAGTGTTTAGTCTTGAGCTAACCATTACAGCCTGAGACAAGTGCCTCAATGCAAAGGAAAAATTTACTGCATTGCCTGCGAAAAAAAAAAATAAAATAAAGTGACATCTACCAGGTCGCAGTCTTCTGGGATCAGGAATGCATACTGTTTACCACATTCCAGTGTTAAGAACTTACCATAAATGCTGACTCCTACTGTAACATTCTCAGGAAACTTCGTAAGACTGTTCAAAGAAGCAAAGGACTCCTCTGTTACCAAAAGCATGTTGCTTTTGCATGACAAAGAGCAACCTCGTACTTCCAACAAGACAAATGAGCTTTCTTTACAATGAAATTGTAGAAAGACAAGTCACTACCTGCTTCCAACAGCAGTCCAAAGAGTTTTTTATGCTGCTGGATTTCAGAAGCTTGTGAAATGATCAGACAAGTGTTTTAATGTACAGGTAGATTATGTTGAGAAATAAAAGTACCCAGTTTTCAAGTAGCTTATGACTTACACTCATAATATAGTAACACATTATTGTAATATAGTGTTACTATATTACATTATTGAGGAGAGGGTGAAAGCGGAAATATAGTATAAGTAAAAAAGCTTACTTCTCTGTCACTCTTTTTAGATAACTGTAAATCAGTTGAAATTGCGATATTCTGTTTACTGTCTAACTGATAAAAGTTCTTGGAAATATCTATTATACAGCATAAATTGAAACTCAGGGATAAGTATTGCTTTTTGAATGAATAAAATCCCACATTTAAATTACCCAAATAAAATATTCAAAAATGAAATTAATTAGGAATTTGTTTTCAAAACGAATTTCAAGGGTAATCAGTCACAATTTGTCCAATAAATCAAATTATCCACATTTGAATTGAAAAGAGTCTACTGTATTTAAACATAATATTCTAAATCTTATAAAAGTTCCAATACAGTACACACTACTCTCTGAGTGTGGCAAATTGAACTTCTGTGCCTTCACTGACTACTACTTTTATTCTTAACATTGAGTAAATATTCTTCTAAACCTCTAATTGGTGATCCTTATATATTTTATTTATTACAAGCTCTTTCCTAAGCATTAGCCTTGTGAGGTAATATTTGATTCTACTATTAAAAAAATATGTGTATGCAGTTATATATAGGAAAAACTTAACCATTGTTTTCTTTCGAAACTGTTTGCATTCCAAAATAACCGTAAGAAATGCTGTCTTGACTGTCTTTCAGGAGGGATATACCAGCTTTGTAATTATTTAGCATTATAGAAGAATAGGTCTGTTTCACATGCAAACTATATCTGAGTGGCTAAAACATTGCTAGATTATATTGGGAAACCATAGGAACCATGAAGTAAATGAACTAATCCCTAATACTACTGGATAATCAGCTAATTTTAGCTTTATTTTGTGTCCCACCCAAAAGTTTGCTTGGTAGTGGCAATAGGATATAAAAATAATTTCTTTTAAATAAATGCTATGTGGCTTTTTATTGATACATGAAGTTGCAATTTACTTTCTATTTATAACTGTGGTAAGCTTAAAAATAAAGTATGGTTGCAGTAACCATATTTATGCATTTTATTTAAGAGACTTTCACTCTACTTGTCTTTAAAGGATACAATTATTCAAACTATAATTTCTTTGTGCCAGCTTTCAGTGTTTCTTTTTTGTTATGCTACACTTCTTGTTCTTATTGGTTTTAAAAATGGCACTTTTAATTTCTCAGATAACCATATTTACAAAATGGCATTACTGCTTTTTTGCCATATGTGTATTTGCCTTTTATTGTTTAACTTACTGATGCCTTCCCTGTTTCTTCTTTATTCTGTCACTCTAGGCTTTAACTTTTACTTGAGCTACAGCACTCTATTCACATCTATAAACGGTTACACAGTTAAAAAATTATTTATGAGGAAATCACTCAAATTCACTATTTTTGTTCCATTTACTTGGACGTACTTCGAAGGCTATTGCCTTCATCATCAGCATGGTTCCACTGTTAGCTTCCTTGCATGGCATTAAGATGTTGCTCTGTGGATTTTATGAACTTTGTGATGAAGTTACTGTGTTTGGAAGGTCAAAATTAACTAAATTTTTCTTAATAATCTCTTCTGAGTCTAATATTTAAAACACTATTTATGGTATATCCTAAACTTATTCATTTTTTTGCACTGAACTCCACTTACTTACATAAAAGTATGACGCGTTTTGGGAGAATCTCTCCCATCTTCAGATGCTCACTGAACCGCCGTTACTCGAAACGATCTCAAGTAACAGTGGTTTATGGTTTCACTTACATGAGATTTATTTGGGACATATGTTTCGTGGAACTTTTGTCCACATCATCAGGTGTTAAACAACTGTGGGATCATTTATAGAAGTGTAGGTAGGTATCCATGTTGACTCTGGTGGTCTAGTGATAAACTTAAATAAAGTGCTGTCTACTTTCAGGATGTCAAAATTCATAAGGTTATGCTCATGTTTTTTATATAAATCCTTTCTCATATGTTTAGTTCTTTTGGTTGTTAAACAGTTTTTAAGAACTTGATGCCTTTAATATATTAATCCTTTCCCATATGGGTAGTTTTTTTTGGATTGTTGAACAGTTTTAATTTTAATATAATAAAAAAACAAATGAGCATAACCTTATGCATTGTGACATCTCAGAAGCAGACAGCATTTTATTTAAGTTTATCACTAGACCACCAGAGTCAACCGGGATACCTACCTAGCAGCTTTTACGAACGATCCACCAGTCATTTAACAGCTGATATGATGTGGATAAAAGTTCCCCGAAACATATGTCCTGAGTAAAGCTCATGTAAGTGAAACCATAAAGGGTGTTCCAAATATCCAACTCAGGAGAGATTATTTATGGGTGTTTCACTGTGTTTGATTCCAAATTGAATTAATATTAAAATTAACCTTGTTTTCAATTATGAATATATTTTCCCACACTGATAGTTCAGTGGGTTTTTGAAGAGCTTTTAAGAGTTTAGGTTCGTTTCGAAATTCGTATTTTTGGGGGGAAGGTGATGGGGGGGGGCAGAAATGGTATACTACTGCTGATTTTTCCATGTGTTTATGTTTTACATTACTCATGTGTTCCTTAAACTGTAGTGTAATGTTCCTTTTTGTTTTACTTATATATTTCATATTGCAGTCTTTGCAAATGATTTCGTAAATGCCTGATTGTTTTCCTGGTGAAATTTTGTCTTTTGTGTTGGTTTTTAAGAGGTTTTTTAAACTGTATTTCTTCACTGGAGCCAAAATAATGCATCTTTAAAAATCTTCTGGAATTTTTGATGAGCCCATAGAAGTAATGTAAATTTCTTGTATATATGATCTCCTTTGTAGCTTTCTATCTGGTGATGTTTTTTGTGTGTTATTGTTTTTTGAATTTTTCTATTTCCTTCTTGACCAGATCTGTTGTGTAGTCATTTTTATGTGTTATATCTATGATTTTTCAGAATTCCAATTGATATTCTGTCTTGCTTATATAGTAGATTTGCTAATCTAAATATGAGACACTTGATGATAGCAAGTTTATGTTGTTTTGGATTGTGGCTGTTGTTTTTTATATAATTATCTGTATATCTTTTCTGAATATGCCATATTTCAATATAGTGTCATTTTTTATAATTTTTATATCCAGAAAGGGAAGAACGTTGTTGTTTTCTATTTCCATTGTGAATTTAATGGTGCTGTCTTGTAGGCTGAGTAGTATTGCAAAGACTGCATTATGAAACATATAGATAAAACAAAAAGAATATTACACTATGGTTTAAGGAACACATAAGAAATGTAAAATAAAAACACACAGAAAAATCAACACTAGCATACCATTTCTGGCATGCGCGCGCGCACACACACACACACACACAAACATGCACGCATGCACGCCATTAAAAAAAAAACCTAAACTTTTAAATGTTCTTCAAAAACCCTTAGAATTATCAGTTTGGGAAAATATACTCATAAATGAAATTAAGGAAAATTTGATTAATTTTGATCATCCAAACAAAGTAACCTCATCATAAAGCTCATAAAATGCACAGAGCAACATCTTAATACCAATGGGAAGCTGACAGTGGAACTGTGCTGATGATAAAGGCAACATGTCCAAGTAAATGCAACAAAACTAATGAAATTTGAGTGATTTCCTCATAAATTATTTGTTATAGTAAAGTATATTTCACTGTGAAAATCTCCACTTTTTAAATCTAGGTTACACAGTTATTTGAACTATTGCGTGTGTTGTATGCCAGCTTTTTGTTTTTCAAATATATAATTCTGAGCATCATTTTTTTTTGTTAACTAACATATTATTCTGTACAGTTGCTTGCATTAATCATAATTAATGTACATATGTATATAATTTTTCTTTTTGCAATGCACAATAATAGTTAATATTCGTTATTGACAGAGGCAATTTTTCTGCTCCGCAGATTACAGAACTCAAGGCCAAGCACTTCACTGTTGAAAATGAACTACGCAACAAGATGAAAAATATGCAAAAGGACCATGATAATAAAGTAGAAAATTTATCCCTAAAAATTAAAACGTTACAAAAAGAAGTGGCTACACTGTCTAAAAGTGGAAAGAAGCAACTGTTGTTGGCTGCACGAGAATTAGGTGGAGGAGGTGGCAGTGGCAGTGGTACTGATAGCCCTTCCCTTGCGTAGTAATAACATTTACTTAGATGAGAGCAATCAGATGTTGATACCTCATAAATCTTGTGAAGTGCTGCTTGGTGATCAGATAGCTAATCTGTCCATTCACCAGTAAAGGAGAAACTAGTTGTGGGTGAGAACTTTGTTTTAAAACTGAATATTCTAGCATGGAAATTATTTTATGTATTTTTTTACAAATTAATTACAGTTTTATCCTTGGGGTTTCCTTTTACATTATAATTATTAGACCCATTTTCAGCACATTAATCATATTAAACAATATATTCATTAAGAATTTTAAATGGTACTGTTCCTTGCAGTGTTACTGTATTATCCAGAGTATGTAGCAGCAGTATATCTGTAATTTTATCTGTAGCTGTTTCCATCATTGATTTGCAGCTAATGGATCTGTATTCATTTATGAATGTTTTTAATTTTTATTCCTAAAGTAAACTTGTCTAAAGACTGTTAAATTTCACCTCATGCATCAGTTGCTGTTGGTGTTAATTGTCAACATCCAAGTTTCAATAATGCGTTATTCCATGTGACAAAAGTTTAAACATTTTAACTGTATTATATTAGGCTTAATATTAAAATTAAAGTTGTGATATTTTTGTAAAGTTGGTCAGACATACTCAAATAAGTCTAGATGTTCATATTCTCACAATGTAATATTCCTGGTATATTAAACAATTATATTTCTTGTAAGGCAAAAGAGAGGGAGAGAAACACATTAGCTAATATCATTCTTTTTTGTTTACCTAAGTTCTTAGTAGTTTTTCTTTTCCTCTCATATTCTTTAACAGCAAGAGCTTCTGCTTTGTGAACTAGTATGTTAGAATTATGGTAACCAAATTTAAATATATATTCTTTATTCTTCTGTTTCTTTGAAGAATCAGTTTAAATTACAGTATTTTTTTACTCTTTAATGAATAAGTTTTTTATTATTTTTTATGCAGATCCTTTGAAATTTATGTTAATTTAAAAATATTAATGCTAGTGCTCTTTAAATAGATGAAGGCATTTACATAGTATACATATGTACCATAAATAATGTGCATATTCTATTTATTGTTTAAATGTGTCTGCAAAAGCAGTGAACAAATCTTTCTGATAAGCTTTGTATCTGTCTCATTTCATGATGCATCTGATTCCTTAACTTTATTAATCAATGTATTTTCAAAAATAAAGAGAATAATTGGATCACCTTAACTTATTTGCATATATATTTCTTAGCATTCCTTTAAGAATGTGCTCTGCTCTCAAATACTTTCTTCTCCTCATCCTTCTCCTTATTAATAACAAGCATTTAATAATAATTTTTAATAGAATATGTCCATTTTTTAATCTAAAATATAATGTACAGCTGAAGTTTGACTAAAATTTATAGATAAAAGTGTAGACATATATTATTAGAAATAAATACAAAATTTAACACAGTAGGTGGTGCTTTACAGGCCAGTTCTGTTGTAGCTGAGCCTGTAGCATTATGTATAATCATTGTTTGTTTCTCCAAAAGTAGGGGGGGGGAAACTATGAGAGGGAGGATTATGTTTTGGATTCCACGTTAATCTGTGCTACTTATTAATTATGGTTAATCTTAAAACTGTTACTGTATATTGAAGTAAACATCATTTTTTATCTTTATAGATGGAGTTTTCGAATAGCTGTTCTTAATTTTATGATATATAGAGAGCATGTAATTAAACATTTTTTTCATAATAAAGTAGTGCTCAGAAATGCTTCTATTTTGAGATGAAATAAATGAGGAATTGAAAAACTTTGTGAAAAGTATCTTTTTTATTTAATTTCAATGGTTGTACAATAAATTATTCAAATATTATGAAAATGGTACCTATTGAAATTTATGAGAACTGTTCAAAATTGTAACTACCATAGTCAACGCATATAATATAATAATATATGATTGAATTACAATTTCTTGTAAATTTCTGCAGACAATTACATAGTTCATTAAAGGGAGAGGAATTCTAGCAACTAATACTTCTTTTGTGTTCATAGGTGTCTCATGATTTAATACGACTCTAATGTACATAATAAGCATTACACACATATCTCTGTAATTCTTAGGCCAAGCAATAAGACCTGCTCTCCTAATCCAGTTATTTGGAAGATGTCCATTTAAATAATGTCGACAATTTAATGAGAAATGTACAGAAGCACCATTGAGTTGAAAGACTATATTTCTCTAAATGTTAATTGGAACTTCAAGTAACTTCAGAAGCATATTCTGTAAAAAATGTTCTTAAACCCATTCATTTAACCATGCAAGCTGCAAATATGACCCCATTACTTGGTAATCCAAGCCATATATTTATGGAAAATATTTGTTGATTATGGATATTCCCAACAGTGTTGGGATTGGTGTCATTTTAAAGGTGACTGTTTTGAGTATTGAAAAACCCATTTCTTGAAAAACATGTATCTGGCAAAACCAGGCTTGTTGTTAACTCTGTGTACATGTGATTCAGAAAGTTACAACCCATAATGATAATCTCTGAGATCAACATTTGCCATTTTTCATATGAAATTGATGCTTTCCATACTCACTTAAGACTCTCCCTACAAATATGTTTCTAGTATTCATTGAATTAGCAATAGCTCAAATACTGGTTCATGGATTATTTGCACACCATACCAAACTTCATCTTCAAAGTCTCAAGTTCTAACATTTTGATTTTTTTTCCTGAATTATTTTCTTTACCCTAAAACTGGCTACAATCTTGAAGATGTTGATCTGACTTTGAAAATGTTATATGGCAGGGAATGTGACAATGAGGGTTAGTTCCACATTAATTCACTGTGCTATATTAACATTGCTGTAAGCTGCTCCATGTGCCTTATTCAAGTTTTCTAATTTAACATCTGTAAAACCAATCCATTTTTAATAATTGGAAATTGAACAAATACATCTAACAAAAGTTTATTATTGACATACAACAAAAACAAATGCACTTAATGTTTTTTTCCATGGTAATGAAAATAGGTGAACACAATTAAAAGCTTATTATTTATGATAATAAGGGTAGTGAAGACTTTGCCTTTTAACTCATCTCAAAACACAGGCATTTCCAGACACTATGTTATTACAAGAAGAATGTTTAATTAAATGCCATTTATAATATCAGAACATTATTCTGCATATTTGTGAGCAACAATTAAAGAGACCTTGAGTTTTCAGCTTGAAATAGGGAGATTATGGAAAGGACTTAGCTGTATTTGTTCTGTACAAGCCTGGAATATTTCTTGATGACTTTAAAAAACCTAAAATTGGCTGAACATTTGCCTACTACATACTCCAGTGGTTACTGAAATAAAATCTGTCAAGGGTTGCCCAAGGGAGGCAATTGGTGCATTTTCAGCAGCAATCTGACTTGGAAGCAGTGTTTCATGGCTCAAGACCATAGCATCTTTAAAAATTTATTTCTAGGCTGCTTATTGAGGGCATTGTTTTCATGGCTTATTATTGGATAACTCTACCTGATCACGTGTTAGAAGAAGCAGAGGGAGCAGAAATGGAGAAGCTTGCAGTACGAAATATTTACAATGGCCATCTCTTAAGGATTATGGATTCTCTTCTCTGCTGAGATACTATTTCAGTGCTTTAGCTGCCAGAACAATAGTATATTTGCATAATGCTAATGGAAATCTTGTGAAATGGTTCCAAAGATTCAGAGAAGGCCATCTTTCCTTTTCATCATGGTTTGGTAGAGAGAATTGATGATATGCCTCATAGCTCAAGTGTATGGGACCATTGAAAAGATCTAAATGAATATAGTATTTTCCAGCAAGCTTCTGCCATAAGTAGAGTTCGCATTTATAACAAAATGCCTTACTTTATTGGTGACTTTCATAAAAGATCCAAGTGTAAAGAAATTCATGAACTACGAAGCATTATGAGAAGGGTTTTGAAGGGGAGGCTTTTTTCTCTTTATTTTCTCTCCTCCATGCCCTCTCAGTACTTTTTACTGCCTATTTAATGATGCTCTGCATTATTATTATTACTATTATCATCTTATTTTTACATTGTAGTGATTCATTTGAATAAGAAATAATTATTTCTTCTAATGCAGCTGTTGTAAAGAATGTTTTGCAGCAGATTTCATTTTATATAGGAAATGTAAACAATGTGTCCAGATTTAAGTGGGCCACTATCTAATAGTCATAAACTATCACTGAGAAATAATTGATATTATTGTATAATTTAGTTGAACTACACACTCTTAATGCTTCGCTTACTTGTCACAATATGTAGAATCGTTTTGAGAACATTTTGTTCTCATCATCAGCTAAACTAAAAGTCAACTGTCAAATAGTTAATTAAGCTGTGGGAATGTGTGTTCAGCTCTGGTGGCGGTGTGATATACTTGAAGTGTATGTTATCATCCCCGGCAGTGTCGAAGTTCATTAGACTGTCTTTGTTTTTGTAGATATAGATTTTCTCCTGGGTTGCTATTTCTGTAGGTCCTTGTGCTGATTTTAATAATTTTGCTTTATTCTTTATGTCGTGATTTTCTGTACAAAAATGATATGCCACTGCTGACTTCTCTATTTGCTTGTACTTTATGTTCCTTGAAATGTTCCTTTAATCGTATGCCTATGTTTCTCTTTGTTTTTCCATTGTAGATTTTTTCACATTCTGCACATTTTATTTTGTAAATGCCTGCTTTTTATCTCTTGTGGAATACTGTCATTAACATTGTCTATCAATAGGTTTTTAACATTAAATCTGTTGACCTGGCCTACCTGATATTAAAATCTTTAAGAATATTCTGAAATTTTTTTATAGCCCGTGGACTATATGTGAATTTTTTAAAAATTAGCTCATCTTTTCATGCTGAAAGTGTTGTGGTTTCTTTGATACATGTTTGTCTCTTGAATTTCTGTATCTTTTTGTGTACTAGTTCTTTTTTAAAACCATTTTAACCACTGTTTCTTCTATGTGTTTATATTCATTAAAATGTTCTTTTTTGCTAGTTTGTAGGTTAACTAACCAGTGTGTTAAACTGTTGATAACTCCATGTTTGTGTGTTGTGGGGTTAAAACTGTCAGTTTTGATGAGATTGTCTGCATGTGTATATTCCAAATTCCAGGTTTCCTTATTTCATTATTTTAATATCCAGGAATGGTAACATGTTATCTGTTTCTGTTTCGTATGTAAACAACATGTTTCTATCTTGTATATTCAAAAGTTTTAAGGCCTCTTCAATGAGTTTTTTGTTAACTATTGCAAATATATTGTCAACATATGTATACCAAACCTTAAATGTATGGAAAGCTGAGTTGATATGTGTTTCAAATCTGCTCATGAAGAGATTAGCTAGCAAAGGAGATAAGGGGGCTGCCCATGGTAAGTCCTGCTTTTTGTTATAAAACTTTCCTTTGAAAGAAAAATAGGCTTGGTTTATGCAAATTTCTGTGAGTTTGATGTATTCTTTTATGTGTGCATCATTAATTCTACTTGTTTTTAGCCAATCAGTAGATAAATTAGGAGTTTTTCTTTTGGTATGGTTGGAAACAGTAATACAACGTCAAAAGATATTAGAGTGTCAGAGGGATGTAATTTTATGTTAATTTTTTCTATTAAACAATGATTCAACGTTGAAAGATATTAGAGTGTCAGAGGGATGTAATTTTATGTTCTTAATTTTTTCTATTAACTGAAATGAATTGTTTATAATCCTGCTTTGAAATGTAGGTAATGTCTTGAATCTATTAGCTAGCCATTTTGCTAAATAGTATGAAGGAGTATTTATATTGTAATGATGGGATGCATGCCATTTCCAATCTTGTGAATTTTTGGTAAACCATATATTTTTGCTTGTAAGGTTGCTCTGTTTTATTTTGGATAATTGTGCTCAATTTTAGAACCTCATTGATTGAATTAGTACATCCCTTCAATGGGTCTGAATGGGTCTGAACATATTTTTTTTCTGTTTAACAAATTCTGCACTCTCGTATTATAATCTGCTTTATCTAATATTGTCGGTCCTGGTGGTGTAGTGGTTACCATATTGCCTCCTACACCCAAGAATGCGAGTTCGAACCCGGCCAGGGCCGATGGATTTTTTCGGGCGTAAAAATCCTAAGTATGGCTTCCTTCGAAAGGGAAGTAAAGCCGTGGGTCCCGTGTCGTACATTTACGGCACGAAAAAGAACCTCAAGCCTGAAAGAGAGGCTTCTGAGCAAAATTTGTCGGCCGTTTCACGCCCTGAATTGAATGGGACGCTGATGACCTGAGCTGTTAAAGAGCGTCCATAAATAAATCAATCAAAAAAAATGATCTAATATTACTATTCTGTTTCCTTTGTCGGCGTTAATATAAACTACATCTTTTTTAACTTAAGAATTTTATTGTGTTCCTATATGTTTTATTTAGTGCTATTTTCTTTTTAACTATATCTTTAAAAACTTTTTATGATTTAATTCTAACTATTTCTTTATCTTTGTTGTTTAATCCTTCAATGGCCACTTCTAAATCTACCAAATAATCTTCTATTTTAGTGGAGTATTATACATAAGTTTTAGGCCTTTGTTTACAAACGCTAATTCTTCTTTTTTGAAATTTTCATTAGATAGATTTTCCACGTAATTCTGTTTAGGTTCTGGATTTTTCTTATGTTTATGATTAAGATTTCTAAACTTTCTTTTTGCTGACTTTTTGTTTGTTTGAAATTGTATATATATTTTAATGGATACAAACAAATAGAAGAAACAGCAGTTAAAAATGGTTTTAAAAAAGAACTAATACACAAAAAGGTACAGAAATTCAAGAGACAAAAATGTATCAAAGAAACCACAACACTTTCAGCAAGAAAAGATGAGCAATTTTTAAAAAATTCACATATAGTCCATGGGCTACAAAATATTTCAGAATATTCTTAAATATTTTAATATCAGGCAGGCACAGGTCAGCAGATTTAATGTTAAAAACCTATTGATAGACAATGTTAATGACAGTATTCCACAAGAGAAAAAAGCAGACATTTACAAAATAAACTGTGCAGAATGTAAAAAAATCTACATTGGAAAAACAAAGAGAAACATATGCATACGATTAAAGGAACATTTCAGGAACATTAGTACAAGCAAATAGAGATGTCAGCAATGGCATATCGTTTTTGGGCAGAAAATCATGACAGTGAATAAAGCAAAATTATTAAAATCAGTACAAGGACCTACAGAAATAGCAACTTGGGAGAAAATCTTCATATACAAATACAAAGAATACAAAGAACTTCGACACTGTCGGAGATGATAACATAAACTTCAAGTTTATCACACTGCCACCAGAGCTGAGTACATATTCCCACAGCTTAACACTTTATCCGACAGTTGGCTTTTAGCTTAGCTGATGATGAGAATGAAATGTTCTCGAATCCAGTTCTACATATTGTCACAAGTAAGTGAAGCATTAAGATGTATAGTTCAACTAAATCATACAATAATATCAATTATATGATTGATTTCACTGTGCAAGTTCCAATTAACATTTTAATTAACATTGAGATGTTGATTTAAATCTTTATTAAGTAATTTTTGACAGCATTTTTTGTTAGACCTGACATGGAATAGACTCTCATTTCACAATATGATCATTGTCAATACAAAAATAATGAGAAGGAAAGTCAGTAGTACAGTAAATGCTCTGCAGTTAGATTTCAGTTCATAGTTTGATACCATGCCAAAGACAAGTGAGCATTTAAGTACCAAACTGTATTAATAAATCAATAAAATAATGTGTGGCAATCCAGTTACCATAGTCGATGTTGGACATTCTTTTTCTATTCTGAAAAATACTTATCTGATATATAATAAAATTTCAGTTTTGAAGAATTTGAAGAAACTCCTTGTAGTTATGTGCAACAAATGATAAACTGCTTTAAATCTGAAGTAGTATTTTTACGATTTTTCTTTATAAATAATGTTGCTGTTTAAAAATATGAATGCCTTTTTCTACTGCCTATATTACATATTTTAATGCCTTTTTGCATGCCTTTTTCTGCCCTATTTTAATGCCTTTAACATCTGGGTCATAAGGGAAATTGTAACATGGGTAGTCCCAATACACGTTAAACTTCATTTCTACTACTGATTGGTTTTTTAGCAACCCAGATCTCGATTCCCTGAACTGTGTACTCTAGTCTGTGTTTGAGTGGATTTTCTATAAAGAGACTGCATAGCTTAGGCTGTGTCATGGCCAAGTGATTAAACTGCTAGCCTTCCACACAGGCAACCCAGGTTCGATCCCATCAGCCTTTAATGAGATTTGTGGCAGACAAAGTGGCACCTGAGCAGATTTTCTCTGGGTACTCTAATTTCTCCTGCCTCTCATTCTGTTATTCCCCCATCTCACCTTTATCATCATCCATCGGCACAATGTAATCAGCTGATTTATCAATGTACACATTACAAAATGAACTATGCATTGCTCTCTGCTGCCCATGATTGTAACTCCTATGCCCTAGATGAGGTAACTGATTTGGTATTAGAACACACACACACATAGTTTGCATAACTTTATAGTTTGAAGTTATCCTAATTGGCTGCATCGGCAGTTTTCCTACTAAAACAATGCATGCTGCAACTGATGAATGATCATCCTATGCAGTGTTAAAAGTGAAATTTTGAAATCTTATTGGTGGTGTCAAATACATTTAAAATAACATACTAAAAGTACAAATAACATTTCATCATGTACCTTGTGACAAAGCCAGGTGGAATTAAATGTAGATAAAATTAGGGTGTTCAGCCTTTTCAGGTTTTTTTTTTTTTTTTTTTTTTTTTTTTTTTTTTTTTTTTTTTTTTAATTTTTTAAATACATTTGATTGTTGCTAAGGTCTTTGGATGTAAAGTACTATTTTTCAAGTCAAATTTGTCATTTTGTCACCTGGATGTAGACTTGCTAGATTTTCAGAATTTCAATAAGGGACACACACATTTTATCTCTCAAAGGCATGTATGGTTCTCTAACCATAAAAATGATTACAATAATTTATTTTGTACTACATATTCGCCATCAATAAATTTGATACATATGATACTAATCATAGTGGTCCATTATACTTGTAGCTCTTTATTATTGATAATTAAATCTTAAGAACCTTGATAAATAGAATTAAAATTTAAATATAATGAATTTCATTCTTAATTATATTTAAGAACTTTTGCACCATTTATTCTCTATTTCTTATTTAATATTCAAAACACGCTCTCACAAATGCCTAGAATGCTTAAAAAATATTTAAAATTAATAAGCTCATATTGGGAACATCTATAGGAAAGTGAAAACTGAAATTTTAATTCATTTTTCTTCCAATGATTAAAGCTTTTGTTCATTCAATGACCTTAAACTGTCATGAAATATATAAAATTCCTCATAAATATTAAATTGAATTGAATTTATACAAACTACAATGGGGTCTCTCCACCTGTCTGGCCCAGGCCATTTTAGGTATGACCCCTTATATTTACAGAAAATTTAAATAATTGATTTTATATTATCACATTTATCTAAATTCTAATATGACTGAACAAAATACAAAATTTCCACTTTGACTGCATCAGTCCCCAGTTCCTGGTTCATCAGCAGCAGCCTTACCAATACGAGGTCCTAAAATAAAGGTTTTCAGTTACTCTACTTGGGCCATTGTTTTGTTAGCTAGCTAAAGTCTCTACAAATTACTGATTCCTTTATTTCTCAAATGCCTACTATAATGTTATATTTATTCACCTTCTAAAACAATTTCCAATCACAAACTCAATAATTTAATCAAATTTAATGTATTTCCACTCCAGCTTTATCTAAATTCTTATATAATTTAAATAAGATATTCCCCTTTAAGTTATTTGATTCACTTCCCGTACCCAATTCCATTTATTTGTAACTTACTCAGGAACTTCCCTACATTCCTGGTATCTTTATTAAAGATTTTCATTAAGGCTGTTTTTCTTTTAAACCATTTCTCGTTTATAATCTATTTCTATCAGAGCTCCATTCCTTTGCACTGGAAATATGTTGCATATCTTCCTTTCCCCCCCGAACACATTATACATTTATTCTGAGGAAACCCTTTCCTTGTTCTTTTTAATCTCCACATACCTGCACTTACCCATGCAATGCTCTCTCTTTGTTTATTTGATTTGTCAATATTCTTCTCTCTTTCCCATTTATTTTTTGTTGGTATATAAAATACTAAAGATTGTTTATCTGTATCTCGCTAAACAGTTTTTTTATTTTCTATATCTTCCAATCTTCTTATAGTTTTCCAAATACCATTTACATTGTTCTTCCTCATCCTCCAAATATCCCCCATTCCATTGTTCTCCAAAATTATTCTAAGACTAGTACTCCACCCATTGCTCCTTAAACTCTTTTCTTGAAATTCTAATTTTTTCCTTAGCAAATTTCTTTCATTTAGATTTGGAATTCTAAACCAATATTTAAGAGCTCTCTCCATAATCACACCTTTCCTTGTCACTCTTCCTGTTTCAATTTGTGCAACTTCCATTGCTGTTGTGCCTGGTACACCTAAAATTTCCCTAAAATCATCGTATGGCAACAGCCACAATTTCCCATCCTCCTTCTAGTCCCCATATTTCATTCAATACCATACAATATTTTTACCTCAACCACCATATTATACATTTTTTCTAGCCACTTAACATTTATATCTGGTATTCTATATTTACAACCTCTAATTACTGCCATTGCTCCTTTTCCTTTTGCCAAAGCTAATTTTTTCTGCTTTTCCCATTTGTCACCACCATCCATTTTAATTCTTAAATAAATGCAATCCCTAACTACCTTATAACTTTTATCTCCTTTCCTCCACTTCTCATATTTACTGAATTGTGGCACTTTCTTGAATACTACTGTTTGAGTCTTCTGTTCATTTACCTTGAAGCTCCATTCATGGCAATATTTATCTATTTTCAAGGATTTCATTAAGCTAATTGTGAAATGGGATCCTACAACTAAGTCATCTGCAAATAATAACTCTGAGATTGTTAACATTATTAATGACTGGCAGTGAATTGTTACCCTTTCCTAACTCTTTTAATATGTCATCATTAAGCAAATTAAATAACACTGGGCTTAACTTGCACCCTTGTCTTAACCTCTTCTCTTGAATTATTTCTCTTGTTACCATTCACTGCCATGGGTGGCCAAGGTTGTTAAGGCACGGACTCGTAAGCGGGATGTCTGGGTTCGAATACCGCCAGGACCGTCTTCCCTGACTGCTTGGCTGAGGTTTTTTCCAGGTTTTCTTCAGTTCTCATATATGGCAAATGCCGGAGAGGTACCCTAAACTTAGGCCTGGAGCGATTCCTTCCTTAAAAATACATCCTTTTCGAATATATCATTTCATCCCATGTATCATCAGTGTCCATCGCATGTGGTGCCTCTGAAGTAAAAACGGGCGTTAAACAGTATTCATTAATTTGTTACCATTCCTTCCCCTGCTTTCACACAGAAGGTATTTCTCTTGTATAATGCTTTAATAAGAATATTCAATATATGAAAACTTACTCCCTTACTCAATAATTTATCCCATTATAATTTTAATTCTATGCAGTTGTACGCTTTCTCTAAGTCCACAAATGCTATGTACAGTTTTCCTCTCTTGTCTTTTAAGTATTTATTTACTAATGTTTTTATAATGAATACATTATCCACCATGCATCTCCCCCTATGAAATTCCATTTGAAATTCAGAGATAATTTTCTATTCCTCAATCCATTTTTGTAGCTAATATGTCAAAATGCCTGTAAAACTTTTTCCACATTCACTAATAATGCAATACTTCTGTAATTTCTCATAAATAAACAACAGAGAGTACCAAACAGGCAAATAACACCGCAACATGAGATAACTGCACATTGCTGACCAAAGCACTATGCTTACTGGTTCACCACTCATGCTCCCTATCTCCACCAAGATTAATGCTCCTACCTATAGGCTACTGGCATTAGTGCTTGATTGCAATTTCTGTAAGAGAAATTTAGAAGAACATTTAACAAATTCTGCATAATTTTGAAATGAAAAAATCAATTAAGAAACAAAATACAAGATTTTTTATGTCCCATGTGATTTTCAAATGGCAGTTTTCCCTAATATTATACGGGATGTCTGTCAAATCTAGCTGATGTCATAGCCTATACGCTGTTGCAGTATTACTTTGCAAGTCTCTTTCTTAGCTGTGGCTATGACTTCCTTGTTATTATCAGATCTCATTCATAATTCCTCTTTTAGAACAGTGATAGAGTAGTGTGGAACCCACATTGAAGGATATTATACTTCACGGCAACCATAGGTTAAATTAGTACATTCTAATAATTAAAAAAAAGTAAATACCTTCTTCTTTCCCTTTATGCCACTAAGTACCAGGATGCCTCTTTTCCATCCGTTTCTCTCAATTCAGACTTTTTCTTTCCTTGTTTCACTCCAATATTTTCTATTCTATCTTCCCAGGTATTTCTTTGCCAACTTCTTCCTACTCTTACCTTCAGCTACCATTTTCATCATTTGCTTTGCCTTCCTATTTTCACTCATTATATTCTGCCCTTACCACTTCATCCTTTGATCACCTAATTCACTGTTTGCTTCTGTCCTACTTATTTCTCAATATGTATCCAATTCCTTTTTGTTTTCCCAGCTATTTTTCTGAGATACTTCATCTCCACAGACTTAAGCCTACTAATACATTTATCTTGCAGTGGTAAACTGAACTACATAGCTTAATTTTAGTTTCCACAATGATTTCTCTTTTAGCTATTAAAGTGTTGCACACTTGATAATATGCTAAAGTCACCTTTATTAATGCAGTTCATTATCCATTCTTTATTTTCCCATTACTACTTAATATAGTACATAGACATTCATACATATGTAACATTTCAACTATCTTTCTGCCACATATTATATTCAAATCTTCAATGTCTTTTTCTTACTAACTTTCATCATTTTACTCTTTTCTAATAGACTGCCTCCATGGTCTGATGGTAGCATTTGCAATTACAAGTCCAGAGATCCTAGGTTCGATTCCTGGCCAGGTCAAGTCTGGGTAAGGTTTTTTCCATAGTTTTATTTACATCATGATAAAGTAAATGCAAATAGCTTTAAGGCACCAAGGGCTCTTGAACTCTTTTGCAACACCATTAATTCATTTTATTCATAGGTTTAAGGACCCCCCTGATGCACCATAACACCATCTTCACCATAATCTCCATTGGGACAACATACCAGCACACAATGACTAATCAGGTCTCAGAGATCTGCTACAGTATTGCTATAAAGGGAGAATGCCCAAGTTCACGGAACTGTGCTCTTTTCTTTATTTTCTATCATATTTTTCCTTTTCAACTCTTCATACCATTCTTTCAAAGCTTGCTATAATCTTTCAGATGTATCCGATATTAGGAGAGTATCATTTGCATAAAACAAAACTTGAAGCTTTATTAATTTTAATTTAATTTCCATATGTTTATTCATTGTGTATATTTCTTACGTATATCAACCATATTGTCTAAAAAAATACTAAACAACAATGAACTGAGACTCTACTCTGCTTTATACGGGATGTATGGCAAGTCTATTCGACGTAGATGGGCTTCTGGGATGTAGTTTTCAACAATGTACTCCCGACCACTTTTAAATTGCATATAATACCCTAACACTTAGTACAACTTAAACAATTATTTTCATAAGTTTCTTTCATTATCTCATGAGTCTCTGTAAAATATTTATGAAGTTTCATGCAAAATATAATGTTCATGTGCTGCTCATGATAGCCAACCATCCCAATAATCGCAGAACACTTACAGCATTGTGGTAAAGAAAGTAGCGTGGAGCATGGCTGAAATAAAATAACATTTCAGCAAATGTGTCTCTCTTGGTCAGAGCTATTCATTGTTACTGCTTTTTGCTGTGGCATTTGTTTGCTGCAGAATTTTGAAAGTTTGGATATTTTTGAATAGACTTTATATTGCACCAAAGGCATAGCTTCTTTCATTGGTATAAGGATGATAGTTTCTCTACTTTCTAGCTATTTGAAGACGGGAATATTGATCACAGGAATAAAGGAATTAAAAGATTTGTAATTTTACTCTATTGGAAAAGTGGCCACGATCAGAACCTAAAGACTTTTAATTTCTTTTTAGTTATGCTTAGTACTTAATAATTATCAAATAAATTATTGGTTTTCTCCAAGATAAACTGACCAAGAAAAAAAAAGTTGTGTTTCTTATTAAAATCCCTGTGTATTATCTATCTGCAGCAGCAAAATTTGTTGAATGGCAAACTTATGTAAACTTAACCATTGCTTCCTACCCTCATTAGGTTGTATCTTAACTTTTTGTAACAGCATTTTTCCAATTATTTTTTGCCATTAGATGCATGTTTTCCTCAATTTGAGCTCAATCAGACTTTGAAAAAATATCCCAAGTACTTTGCATATTGTTTCATCCTTTCCTCTTTCTTTCAGCACTGCAGATAAAGATTTCTGATAAACCTAACTTTTCTCAGCTCTACATTTATTTGTTGGAATGTAAGTGCAGTTTAATAGGTAATTGTTTTATGCTTGATAAAGGTAGCATAAACCATCTCTTTGGTCTGGTGGTTAGGGTTGCTGATGAAAACCCAGTCATTTCCCTGTTAGTTAGGGAGGTCTGGAATGGGGATTCACCCAGCCTCATGGGGATAATTGGGGAGCGGCCTGATGGAGAGGTGGCATTCTTCGATTTAGAAAGCTATATGATAGGCAACTGTTGGGTACCAAAATGCTGATCACATGCCCCCCTGCAATATTGCCCTCTATCAATGAAGTCACAAGACAGAGGTAGAGGAAGCAGAAATTGTGCTGCAGCAGGCCATGGCCAAGCTAGGGTTGTGGCACCATAGGAAAAAAAAGCATCAAATCGTAAGGTTCAATCCAGGATTGACTGAATGTCTAAAACTAAATACCATGTTCTTGCTCCCATAGGAATCAAGGATATGGGAGTTTTGGGTTCACAGTATGCTTGCTGGATGTCCAGGAGTCAAGAGGAGCAAAGATGCTGTGCAAGCGCAAAGCCTTTTATTTTATAATAGTGGAGCATTAGTATGATTATTGATTCTGCCAGGTTAAAGAGATCTAGATATTTTATACTCTAGTTCAGCTTCTAGGAATGTTGTGTTGAGCTCTGTTTGAGAGAATAGTGCTAGGCTTTTGTTGATTATTGTAGATTGCAAATGAGGTAGCAGGTATGACTGTCAATTTGATATGAAGGAAACAAAATTGCTTAAGAATATATGTTTGCCATTAATAACAGTTCCATTGGTTAAATTCCATGCCTTCCATTTGTTTGGGTGCAACTTTATGCAGCAGAATTGTATTGAAAGTGGACAGCGAATTTTTGCCACACCAATAAGTCTTAGAACTATTGGCAATTTACAAAACAGAATGAATATGCACATGTTCTATAAACCAACAACACACAAGATAAATCATTGTATTATAGGTGACTGTATATGATTAAATTGGTAAAATATTTTTTAAATTAAAAAATTGTGGATATGCCTTAAATATGCACATTCAAAAGTTTTGAAAATATTCACCATTTGTTGCAGACAAGCACTGTATTTTCTAAAAAAATTTTATTTACGTGCAACTCTGCTTAAATCTGAGAACATAGCTAACATTTCAGAAGTAAATATGCAACATGTGAATCAGGATGTGTTTAAACATTATAATTATAGCAAATGATCAACATTTTCAATATCTATGAAAAGGTAAGAATTTTTAGGTTTTGTTACATCATTTTTGAATGGTAATAATAATAATAATAATAATAATAATAATAAAAAAACTGATATTAGGCTCAATGCCTGTTCGGGATTTTAACAGAATACGAGCCTTTTGAAACTTGAATTTAGCATCTAAGATATCAAAGTGATAGGTGGTCAGCCCATTGTCTCAAGTGCCTTCAATTATGCCTAGTTAAATGGCCAAAAATTTATCTCGGGGACCCCCCCCCTTTTTTTTAAGTTCCTACCAGAGGGCTTGCTTTCAAGATTAAAGACAGAAACATTTTCCTAATTTAGTCTTTTATCCATTAATGCTATGTTGTAAATATATCTGTGTATTCTACTTTTCTGGTGTGAAATGCACTCAGCCACCAACTGCTTGGATTACACTGCCTTGAAAAGCAAGGCCCAAACAATTAGATGACACTATAAAAAATGAGAACTCAAATTAAAATACCTTCATTAAAGAGAAGATAAAAGACTTAAAACAGAGTCCCATTGTTTGTTGAGAGTAGAGGATTGCAAGGATATTCAGAACAGTAACTTTGACAATTAGGAGGATCAATATTTTTAAATTAAATATTAAACCAGATAATAAGAGGCAACCCTAGACTTATGGAAAATCTTCAACCAACAAGTTAATTTTAGCAGGATTCAAACCACTTTGCACATTTACAACTAGTTTTAAATCAGTGCTTGGACCAGCTTCATCATGGAGGTGACTTAATTATTTTGAGGGGAGAAGAAGAATTGAAATTTATCACTATCTACCTAATTTTAATATGTGCTGATTATTTCTTTTCTCTTGAGTCGTATATGATTTATATATGCAAGTTTAATCATGGCAAGGATAGCTACTTAATTTTTGAGATTCTACTACATAGAAGACCATAATTCCTAACTCTACCTGTTTCTTTTCAAAGTAATTTCCCTCACTCTCAAAACAAAGTTGCATCCACTGGAAGCAGCCATGTCATGCTTCTTTAGAGATGGCACAAATTTTCTCTTTATAGAATATAGCACCTTCTTCTGAACTAACAAAATGATGATCTCTCAATTTTTTCTTAAATGTTGAAAATAGAAAAAGACTCAGGGAGCCAGATCTGCACTGTAAAATATGTGGTTCAAGCATGTCACTCCTGATTCTAGCAGAAAATTAATTGTTTTCAAAGTGCTGTGTGCAAAGGCATTGTCATGGTGAAGCAGTTATCCTTACAAGCCAGACATTGGTCTTTCTGTTAGTGTTTTGAAGATTCTGGGGAGGCAAACTGTAGTATATCAGTTGGTAATGACTGTTTTTATTTCTGGATCTTTGACGTTGCTTATTCTTAAACTAGGGGGGTCATCATTTGGGAAGACCCAGATTTTTAACTACTTCTTTGATTCCAAGTCACATTAGTAAATCCACCTTTCATCATCTATGAAGATATTGTGACACATTCAAAGCTGCCATTGTCAAAAGATGAACCTTTCCTGGCACCACTCCACTCTTGTCATCATTTGTTCATCTGTGATGTTGTGGTATCCCAGAATTTTTTATGCTTGCAGCAAATGAACATTTAGACTTCTCTGTTTTTCTGTAAGTCACTTGTGAATCATTCTTTCCTATGACCTCTATAAGAGTGATGTTTTCATCTGTAACTACTGTTGCAAGATTCCGTTTGATCCTCATCTTTTAAGGCTGTTTTTCCTTGTCTAAACTCTGCACCACTCCACTCTTGCCATCTTTTGTTCATATGTGATGTTGTGGTATCCCAGAATTTTTTATGCCTGCAGCAAATGAACATTTAGAGACTTCTGTGTTTTTCTGTAAGTCATTTGTGAATCATTCTTCCCTATGACATCTATAAGAGTGATGTTCTCATCTATAACTACTGTTGCTAGATGCCATTTGCTCCTCATCTTTTAAGACTGTTTTTCCTTGTCTAAACTCTGCAAACCATTTATACATTTTTGTACATGAAGAAAACAAGAGTCTGGGGAAGAACTCTCTAACTTTTCCAGGCATTGTTGTCAATTCAGATGCATTTATAATCATAAAATAATCTTTGCACAAAAATACTCTAAAGTCACCTCCATCTTAGAACATCAAACAGCAAGTGCTCAACTACAATTAACATTTTGTTGCAGCTATCAATGCTATATGCTAACTTCTGTCATAGTTACTAATCAAGATAAAGTCTTTCCAGTGCTGCTAACAAAGAGCAAATGCACATAAGAGTGCAACCATACATAATGCACATGACATGTTCTGAACTGATGTAGATCTGAATGTGTTTAATGCCTGTTTTTACTACTGAGGTACCACAGGCAGTGGACACTGATGATACATGAGATGAAATGATAAATCCGGAAAGGATTTTAAAGGAAGGAAACATTTCAGGCCTAAGTTTAGGGTACCTCCCCAGCATTTGCCATTTATGAGGACTGAGGACAACACCTGGAGAAAACCTGAATCAGGGAGGACAGTCTTAGTGGGAATTGAACCCCATATCTCCCACTCATGAGTCCGCACCATAACGACCTCTGCCACCCATTGCAGTAAAATGAATGGATGTAAATAATACCTGCAGTTCATAAAGTTTTTTAATATGTGTAAGATTTGAATAATAAGTTGCACAAATTGTTGTAGTCTTTATGAAGTTAATTATAGTACAGAAAGCATTGATCAAAAATCTTAATGAAAATAGGGCTTAAAGAAAATAAGCAGTGAAATTAAAATAGATGAACAAAAGGAATCTTAATTTATATTGCAATGTCAGTTAGTGAACTGAACAAATAAATTTCTGACAGATAAATTGGAATCACAGCTGATCATTGAGACAACATACATACGTACATTTGAAATCTACAAGGGAGAAATTGCTAGTTGATTCATTCATTTTCATTCAATGATCTGCCCGGGGGCAGTTATTTCACTACACACTAAGAGTCATCATGCTGTGTTTACAGTTTCCTGGGGTAGATACTGTGGCAGCTTTCTATTGCTTTCCAAAATAATGATGATGATGATGATGATGATGATGGTGGTGGTGGTGGCGGCGGCGGCGACGACGGTGGTGGTGATGGAACAATGGCAAAATGAGTGGCAGGGGAAACTGAATACCCAGAGTAAACCTGCACAAATACTGCTTTATCCACAACAATTTCCAGTTATGGTTATTGGGACTGAATCCAGGCTTCCTCGGTGGCAAGGCAAGCAATCTAACTACTTGGACAGTGTTGCCAGTTGTTTGATATTAAAAGCAAAATGGAAAGTTTTCAAAACAGTAATAACTGAAGAGTTAAACTTTCCAATCCATAAGGAACTGGCATAGTAAACAGAAATGAGTATATTGTAACTACAACTGGTATTAAAAATATGTTAGATTTTAAAAAATAAAATAGGAACTTAAAATTCAATAAACCCACAATTTTAATTTTGTTTCTATTAAGGAGCATTACATTAAATTTAAATAACTGGTAAAAACAATAGTTCATTGAATTAAATTTCAAAAAGAAAACTTTGATACCAGAGGAGGCCCTCCTCCTCAGGAGTTCAGCCCCTCAGAAGGCTACTTCCATACCACACACCAGGGTAGAAAACTTAACAAAATATAAACCATTGTCACACTGGACCAGCTCATCTTGCCCTGGCACTTTTGACTCAGTAACAGAACTAACAGAAAGAAATTATACCAAATGGGAGAGCATAAAAATTCATGGAAAGGAAAGATTCAAACCTGCATTCACCCAAGTGACCAGAAGAAAACACAAAATACCCAAGGACAGGATGGCCATCCCAAAGGCTTTGAACCCAAGACCAATCCAATTGTGAGTCCCAAGTATTACTGCCTGAGCCATCCTGCTCAATCATATATTACATGTATTGTAATTTTTGAGTCAGGGTTGAAATCAAAGCATAGTCATATTGCAATTTGCTGAGCATAAATTAAAGTTAAAATTATTATTACCATAGAAGTTGGAATAACAAAGGACACCTCATAACAAGAAATAAAGAATCTACCACCCTAGCTGTTGGGATTGTTAACAGATATTCATTGAAAGATAAAAAAGAACCCTGGAAACAAGATTTCAGAAATGTTAAACATAAACCAAGAGATTAATCAGCAGTTATAGCCCATTTCAGATCATGAAATATGCTAAGAATCCAATAGAATTAGCAGTTTGAGAAAGGACATTTATTATCAAGAAACAAGAACCGAATAATAAATTTAAAATTTCCAGGGATAACCAGAATACTCATCTTGCAACCAATGGATAACCTCTGCTCACCTATAACAACCTCTATTCAGTCCCCAGCTGATGATAGAACAATGGTTCTCCACGCCTATTTTTTTTTTAAACAAAACTATTAAGTGTTACAACCACTGAGCCAATACATGATTTTATTAGTTTTGCTTACTTCTCACAGATGACAGTGGGATGAGAGATGAATCAAAATATGTTCTGGGAGTTCTTCAAAATTATTGAGTTCTATATATCCAAAAACTATCAATTTCAGTTATTTTGTAGTTAGTCCCAAAGAGAATGCATTATCCTAGATCAGCAGTTCTCAAACCTTTTTGCATTTATTTATAGTGACTGGTGAAAGTAATGTCAGGATAAAGTTCTTTAGCTTATATAAAATAGTTAAAAGAAATTGGGGACAGGAGAAATATATAGGTAATTGTAATCAATTCAGAAGAACAGGTCTTAAAGGATGCGTACAGGGATATTATTTCTAAAAGGATTAAGAATAAATTTTAAAGAAGGATATATTATGTGTGGGAAACTGGATAGTGTGTTCCATTGTCTAATAGAATGTGAAATGGTAAAAAGGTAGAGGGATAGTATCTGGGATGAAAAATGGGATGGACTACAACAAGACATAGTGGCAATTAAAATGTTATCAGATATGAGCGTAGAGAAAACATAGCCTACATGGCAGCTGGAAGCACCTTCTGACCACTGAGTCAAATATACGTAATCCCTGCCCTCTCAGGCAAATTATAAATGCAATAATTATCCATATTTGTTCTAGAAGATGTTGAAAATGACCTTCTCTTGCCACCACACATTTTTCATACTTTTAAGAAAATTTATATTCCCAAGTTTTAATTCTTTTTTTGAAATTACTTTAATTTTTCAAATTTTCTCATAAATGGAAATCACTACAATAAGGCAGGGAATTTCACTGGCCATAAACCCTTACTAATGACCCTATCTCAAAATTTCCTCAATTAAAGCTAATAAGAGATCAGTTGTATGGGCTTCAGTGCAGTCTTAGAGGAAAAAAAAATGTATGTTTACATGCAATGTTTGGTAACACATAAATAACAAAATAAAATTACTTTAAATTGCTTACAATGAAACTGTGCCCTAATCCAATTTTTCATGCTGATTTCAGAAATATATCTACCTTTCTTCTATTATATATAGATAATAAATTATAACTTAAGCAATATATTTTTTAAAAGGGAGGCATTGTTTTATAACCAAACATTTTTTTTACATTAAAAGCTTTAACATGAATATTATGAATTATAGCACTTGCAATATTAAGAATTTAAAACGATTGAGTCAAATTTGTAACACTTACATCATTCATTTTAAATTCTTAGTGTTAAACATCACTGTTATAAAAGTCCACCATATTTAACTTGCAATATTGTTTAAAACTAGCACCTGAATTAAATTTACTGCAGAATTAAAGTTAGAAATGCTAAGGTAATGCTTTTATTTTATGCGCTTATCTGAATTATCACAATATAGCATCCAACAATAATCTGCCACCATGGGCTCTTGCCAGAAGCCCTGATACCGTTTTTTCATCAATTTTTGTCTTGGTGAAATATTTCACCCATCTTGTCACTGACATCGATCATGAAAATATCTTAAGTATGAAAGGAAGAAATGGAGTTTGAATGACATGCAACAATCAATTTCTTTATAATTATCCAACAACCCCTGCACTTTTGGTCTGTAGTCAGGGGACTTTGGGTTACCTGGGAAGTTCATTCAAAGCCATTTGAAGATTTTCAAATCATCCTGCATTGACTCCCTTATCTGTGGTTCTACTAAGGTACTTCCTTCACTCAGATAATTACATCCTTTTGGATTTGTCCTCCTAAGTATTTTCTACCTTTTAGCTAACCCAAGCTTAACATGAAGTAATGGGAATAAAACTTTCGTTGAGTCAACAAATGGTATGTGCTGGACATTTTGTTCTCCTGGATTGTAAGTGCACCTTTTTCTACATTTAAGTCTTGTTACTTTTTGGTTATCCATGGACATAAGCAGCATCAGACTTTTGTATAAATTCCCTGCATACACATGAACATATCAATAGTTTTTAAATCTACACAAATGTACCACTGGTACATTGAACTGATTCTTGTGTTAATTTATTGTATCTTTCTTTCAAATGAATAGATAGCAATGGCTTTAAATTTCCATTATGCAGAAAAAACTGCTTTCATACCTCTCTGAAATAAGTCAATAGTCTCCATTCTGATGCAATGTACTGTTGCTTTAGTTCCACAAAGAGTGTTTGCTTCATTGCAGTAATCATTTAGACCTACAAAAAATAATTTTTCTAAAAATGTGTTGCTTGTTCTATAGTAGCAGATTTTCACACCTTTCCCAAGAAGATATTTTTCCTTTAGTCTAGAAGCAAATAGTTATGCTTTCTCTTTGAAAAGGGAAAGGTTTCTTACAATATCATTCAATTTAGACTGTGTAAACCTTCATGGTTCAGTACTGGACACCCTAGATCTGCATTCAGTAATCAGAGCATTCTGACGATTCATAAATGGCATCAGTTTCATAATCCATTTTATTTCCTGGAGGATCTGGAACTGGCAAGTGGCTGCCATGGGGGTTGGTCTCATCGCAAATTCAAATTTGGTTATACAGTTTAATAATTGATATTATATTTCTTAGACGATTGGCTTCACTGTGCAAGTTTCGATTAATATTTTAATTTAATTTTAATACAATTTAATGCTTGTTTTTTTGCAGAGAATCTCTTTGTATCCAATGGACAAAAATAACAGTCACTGCTATGTTTCTTGGTTCCCACCAAATCATTAAAATGGCAAATGGTGTGAACAGTTTGTTTATTTGATCCAATCCCCTTAATCCTGTTGAACAAGGTTTACAGACATATCTTGATCTCCAAGTTCATATCCAAAATACTACAGATACATGTTATCAATTTTTTTTGATTTGTTTATTTAAGGATGCTCTTTAACATCTCAGGTCATCAGCATCTCATTCTATTCAGGGCGTGAAATGGCCAACAAATTTTGCTCAGAGGCCTCTTCTTTCAGACTTGAGCTTGTTTTTCATGCCATAAATATATGACACGGGACCCACGGCTTTACTTCCCTTCCAAAGGAAGCCATACTTGCACTTTTTACGCTCAAAAAAATCCATTGATACTGGCCGGGTTTGAACCCGCAACCTTGGGTTTAGAAGGCAAGTATGGTTACCACTACACCACCAAGACCGACATACATGTTATCAAGGAATGATTGTACATCTTTATGATATCAGTGTTAATGAACCACATATGTAGCAAAAATTGTTGGAATGTTCATGGTATGATGCATGACAATCTGAAATAGAACAAAACAAAATGCAAAAATTCATTTTTCCATGCATTAATCACAATATACTGTTGCAGTTTCATGAAAAAGGTTTGTTGTTCATATTTAATTTGTTCATAAATAATAAAAGTTAAAAGGAGTACAACGGAAATGTCTCTTAGTAGTAATAACATGGTAATTACGCTTACAGTTTAATTGAATATAGTATCTGTAAGATACAACATGAGCTTCTGCTTTAAAATGTAAAAGGTTTAACTTGCCAAATGAAACAGAACCTTTTATTACTGACACACTCTCCATTATTTGGACACACCAGGCATCCTGACATAGCCTTATATCAGAAGTTGATGTTTGGAATGTAGGTAGGATATGATTATGCGTATCAGCAAAACAATATGCTTCAACAATGCATGAAATGCAAAGGAAAGATTTGAGTGTTTGCAAAAAACATCAAGGTAAATAAACAAATAATTAATAATAAGTAAAAAAAACCTATATGTTAAGATATAAAAACTGAAAACAAATTTTTAATCATCATATGGATACCTTACTCAAATTCCTTGCTGGGCA
Source organism: Metallyticus violacea (assembly GCA_030762175.1). NCBI lineage: Eukaryota > Metazoa > Arthropoda > Insecta > Mantodea > Metallyticidae > Metallyticus > Metallyticus violacea. The sequence goes on from CM060840.1 coordinate 55,853,747, forward strand.
GTGTAATTCTTTTAAGAATGATGAGATGTTACCTCTATACCTATATGTATTATGGCATTTTCATAAAATATAGATCCTATAATTCTGTAAGCATTCAGTGCCTACCATACACCAATTATTTGGTATGCAATGGCTTTTTGTATACAAGATTGGGTTTTTTTTTTCTCCACTGGAATAGCTGTTGTTCTGGGTCACTAAATGAACAGTTAAATGGAACTGAGCTTCATCTGTGAAAAAAATTAAATTTAGTTTAAAAAGAGTCATTCATAACATTATCCAAACCAGTGCAGAAATTTATTGCACATTATTACGTGATGGCTGCAATTCCTGAATAACAGTTATCTTATACTATTTTAATTTTAAATGTAATTCATCAAAAGATGGTGAGATCTAAAGATTATGAACAGGACATCTGTGAGGTGCAGATACATACAAATTTCCTAAAAAATAACTTGTTTCCTTTTTTTGCACGAGTTTGTTTTCAGTACAAATCATATGTGAAAACTTAGTGTTCTAAAATTATAACATCACTAAACACACAAATAAAGCGAAAAACACTTTGTTTCATGAATTATCATCTTAAGAATATCCAAATGGCACAAAGACAATGCTCCAGTTGCCCTAGGCAGAGACACTGAAGGTCAGAGGAATTATTAGCAGTACATGCTTTTTTGCTGTTGCTGTCTACACTCTAGTGGATGAATGTCCATTTGAAAGTTCTATAGCAACCCTCAAAAATAAACATGCTGTCACTATTATTTAGTTTTCTAAAGTGCAATATTTTCTGCCATTGATTTTTAAATAACTTTGAGGAGGAAAAATGTCATTTGTATAATTAGAAACTACAGATTACCTTTTAAAACTTAAAAATTGGCATTTTATATATATAAAAGTGCAATGTGGGTATGAGGAAAAATGTGATAGTATTGGATACGTGAAGAGAAGGGAGATAATTAAGAAAATACAAGGATTGCAAATGTAGAATATTTTCTGGACCTCCTTCTAATGAAAATTCTGGGTATGCCTATAAAAACCATTTGACATTTACGCCCTCAGTGTTGGAAATAAAATGTCTTAAGAGCAAAGTTTTTAAATATAAAATATTATTAGGATTGTAAAGCTGATGTTTAAAGGGAAGAATGAGTAATTGTTATAAAAAATTGGGAAACCCTGAAAGTTGGCTTTATGATTATGTAATATAAGGGAAAGTAATTTAATACCAGAAATTTATAATAACTTTCTTGCAAGTTTGTGCCTTAATATTTGTCATAGTCATCCTGCTTGCAACACATCCACAAGCTTGCATATTTCCTAAAGAAAAAGTTTTTTTCAGTTTGGCCTTTAACACCACCTCCATTACCTCATGTCATCTGCAAATTTCTATACTCTCAACATGTTCTTTCAAAGCTCCAAACAAATGGAAGTCCAGTGGCACCAAGTTCAGTCTGTATGGTGGATGTTTCAACTCCTCAAATTTAAAATCATTCAGTGTACCCAAATCATGTGCGGCTATATGGGAGTAGGCATTGTTGTGAAACATCAGTACTCTTTATGAGTGAACTTCCAAACATTTTGATTGCTACAGGTTTCACTTTATTCATGAGCATGTTATTACGTATATTGAGCATAATCACAAAATAAACTTTTTTGCACCAATATTAAAATTTCAAAAGGTAGTAAATATGCCTTTTCTGGAGGAAGCCTATGTGTTGAATCTTTTCTTGACTAGCAAAGATAGGTGCTTCCACTACATTGATTGTTTCTTATTCTCTAGTGTATTCAAGACTTGTACCTTGTTACCATTCAATGGGAAAAAACATGACGAGCCATGTGCTCCTAACAAATTGTCTGCTACACATGGTTGTGAGCAATGGACATCTGCCTTGGGACCCATGTGCTACACATTTTCCTATACCAGAATTCATCATGGATAATACTGTATGAGTTACTCATGTTGAATTCTAAGGTAATTCATTACATGACTTACATATACTTACTTATTTACATCAATTTACTATTCAGTCTGTTTTACTGTCTTAGTTGCAATGCAAACTGGGTCCTCACTCAGGTGTTTATTAACATTTATTTTGTCCTCTATTCATGCACTTGATCACCATGGTAGCTGACATCGTTAAGATGCAGACTCATGAACAGGAGGTTTGGGGTTTTATTCCTGCCAGGACCATTCTCTCCGACTGAAGTTTTTTTTTTTTACTAGGTTTTCCTCAGTCCTCATAAATGGAAAATGCCAGGGAGGTACCCAAAAAATTATGCCTAGAATGTTTCCTTCCTTAAAAAATTCTTTCCAAATTTATCATTTCATCTCAATATATCAGCAGTGTCCACTGCCTGAGATTCCTCACCTGTAAAAATGAGCTTAATGCTACACTATTAAAAAAATTCCCCTGACTCAAATAATTGTCTTCACCTGAACCATTTTTCTATTGTAGTTTTTAGAAGGTTTCATGGTCTCTTTCCTAAACAAATGAATTGCTCTTCCAGTGTAATTGCATGTTTGTATCAATTATTGCATAAACAATGCTGTTTAAATGTCACAACCCTTATATAGCATATTGCTTAAGGAGTCATTTTGTGTTCTGAAATAAGATTATTTTCATTGTGTCATACATCTCTATGAGCTTCAAATATATTTTAATTATTTAACAACTTCTGGTCAGTTGTTAAGAAGAAAAGAATAAAAATATACTTAAAAAGTCTTTAGAAGTCTTCTTTAAAAAGGCTATAAAAAGTATGAGAAAACAACTGTAAATGAGATGCCAAAAAAGAATCAGAATCTTCAATCAGAAATAGGTAACACTTGAAAACGAGATTTCTTTGAACTACTTGAAACTAAAGCGTATGACTTTAGAAAAATAGTACGTATATTCATATTAAATGACATTATTTATATTCACAGAAAAAAAAAAAGTTAAAATGTTCATCGAATTAATGGAAAAATAATATTGAGATAGTATGCTATACAGGGGGGTTTGAGAATAATCATTCCTACTTTTCTTATGTGATATGTAATTAAGATTTCTTTTGTAATAGTGTATAGAAATGCTTGTTATTAGGTAATAAGGTAAAAGTCAACACTCTTCATTATCTGCCTTTAATGGTGGTTTCAGCTATTACCATTATCACAGAAAACATTTAAGTTCATTTGTTTTCATTGTATGTCACAAAATAACTTCTGTCAGATCTATTTATGCAATTTCTATTAAAAATGGATTGGTTTACAAATGTTGAATTGGCAGAGATGCTAAGGAATAAGTAGCAGCTTACAGCAATACTAATCTGACTCGGTGAATTAATGTAGTGCTGCAACCTAATTGTCACACTTACAGCCCAAAAACATTTTCAAGGCTAGATCAACATTTTCGAGATGGTAGGCAGTTTCAGACATTTTTTTTACAGTTTAACTTCTTTCAAACTTTAGACCTGGAAAAAGAGGTTTTGCAATGACATACAACTAAACTACAAACTAGTACTTGAGCTATTGCTAATTTGATGAATACTAGCAATGTATCTATGTGCAGAGTCCTGAGTATGGAAAACACATTTCATATGCAAAAAGTGAAAAAGTTAAATGTTTTCTCTAACAGACTACAATTTTTAATGAACCTGGTTTTGCCAGATGCTTATTATGGACAGAGGAGGCATGTTTTTAAAAGGTATCTTTTTCAATGTACACAACAGCCATGTTTTAAATGATACAAATCCTAATGTTCAGAATGTCTGCAATCAATGGAAGTTTTCTGTAAATCTTTGGTTAGAATTACTGATAATAAGGTAATAGGGACATATATGATGCCTGCACAGCTAAATGAATGGGTTTAAGGAATTTTTCTGGAGAATATGCTCTGGAGTTACTTGAAAATGTCCCGTTTAATATTTAGAGAAATATGGTCTTTCAACTTAATGGTGCACAAACATATTTAAAATTCAAATGTTAAAATTATTTAAGTGATTTTACCAAATCACTGATTGGGAGAGTACATTCTACTGCTTGGCCTGTTCTAGTTCATTTTTAGTACTTCTTAGGCTTTCACGGCCAGTGTTATAGTTAAAACAGTTAAAGCTCCTGGGCTATTTTGCCATGGTCCATGGTTTACATTACTACCATAGCTTTCACCAACTACTTTGGTTGGCATCTTCAGTGGATGATTCACCTAACTGTTAACAAGACGACAGTAGTGATCCATCTCTATCTGGCTTTAGAGGATGATTGATATTATGTGTGCAGCAGAAGTGGAGGGGGGAGGATAGAGGGGTGGTATTTGTTTGTTTTTAAGAACCGGTTTACATGTGCTACTTAGGTGATATCTGCCATCTCTATTAAAGTTGTTTGGATGCTGTTGTATTTCCAATACTTCCCTCCTGGCTAGAGTGAAAAAACCTTGTGTTTTTGCAAACACTTTTGTTTTATTAAAGTATATACCATGGCATTTATTTATTGCATGTTCTGCTACTGCAGATTGTTTGGGTTGATTAAGGCGCAGATTTTGCTGTTGTTCATCCAATAATTTTTTTAATCAATCTTGTTTAGTTGTGTTGTTCATCGTCCACTGAAGATGCCAACCGAAGTAGTTGGTGAAAGCTATGGTAGTAATAACAGCCTGGGAGATTTTAACTGTTTTAACTAGTTAATTTTTGCATTTGAGGTCAAATCAGTTGTTTGAGACACATATCAACAGAGGAAAAAATTTAATTCCAAAATTTTTTCTGGTTTTGATGATCTTTGTAATCATTTGCAGACATTTTGAAGAATTTGATGTTCAGTTATATAAGTTATATTTGTTGTCCACAACGGCAGTTGTAATTTTGAATAGTTGATTGAATAATATACTATATAACCATTCAAATTAAATAAAAAAGATACTTTTTACATTGAGAATCTTTCAAATCCTCATTTCTTTTATATTGCTATATCTTGAAATGGAAGCATTTTCGGACAGTTATGAATTTTTTTTAACTATATGCCCTCTATCACACAAAAAAATTATGAATAGTTGTTCTGAAACACCCCAACATTTAAGGGCACCCAGAAGAGTAGACATGTATCTTGAGGTTCAGAGATTTGAACGTAATCCTGCTGAATGCACTGGAAACATAAATGACATGCAGTTAATATACACATGAAGTGACACTTGTAGCCTAATGTTTTGGATTTCAAATCTTCCATTGTTATGTTTGCATAAATTTGTAACAACTTATTACCAACAAAATATAGAAACTATAGGTTTGCTTTCCCTTTCAATCAGAAAACAAAATTGAAATATATCTGGTATTAATTAGCACATTATTTTTCCTAACTTTGCAAACTTAACTGAAGAAATCAGCTAAACCTATCTGAATCTCTCATTTGAAATGTTTACTAAATTTTTCCATTAGAATTTTCAATGACCTAACTTGATGGTCTCAATAGTATTTTTTATTCAACTCTGAATTTAGTTGTGAACTGTAAAAGTTTTATTTTCTATTTTAACCTTTTTATGCACTACTTTTTAAATATGACAGTATATTAAGTTATCTACAACTGGATAAAAATGGGAATAACAACTCTTGTTGAACAGTTGTTATTTTGTTTGCAGTCAAGTTTTATACAGTGTTCTGATGAAGTATAAAAACAATAATGATACAAAGGTGCTGTTATAATTTGGGCAAGAAAAATCTGTATTCCATAAACAACATATCTTTAAGTATTGGTTCATAGGCTTCTTGCACCACAATTAGCAAAAATTAACTACACATTATGGTCTATTGTAGGATTATGCATATAATCAAGGTATGCTGTCTATAAATTCCTTCCATCAGAAGGTAAAATAAAGAAAAAAGTATTTAACTCTAGCTCAATTTATTCACTTTAATTTTCTGATTGAGAGAAATAAGTTCTAAAGTTGCATTAATTTTCAAGTTATATAACTTAATAAATTAATATACAAAATAAAAATACACATATAATTACCTATACATATATGTTTATTACTGTAGCATATTACATTTTTTATACATGTGAAAGCAGTTTTATGTTACAGTGCTTAGTACCAAGCGCAATATATATAAAAAATATTTACAAGCTTGATTATTAACTTGGTATTGCAAGCTTATAAAAATAGCCAACAGAGGATAATTTTTATAATCTTCAAATTAAACTTATTTTGCAGCAGTATGCAATAAAGTTGCTTAAGATTTTCTTGACATTCCAAAAAGGATAATCCTGAAAACAACTATTTCTTTTTCTTCAGATCTTCAAACCTCCTGGTAAGGTCATCAAAATCGATGTCATCAGAGCTGTTATTGACTTGCTGATTAATGTCGTCAGTGGGTGGGAAACTGTCTGTTGGTACAGAAGGCAGTTCAGGTAAGTCTAAGAACCCAGCACCAGTATTTGATTGTTGACCTGGTCCTCCACTTGGAGAAAGCTTAGATCTGGGAGTAGGTTTTGGCTTTACATCACTCTGAAATAACAGAAAAGTTGCTCTTAAATTAATACATTTTTTTGGTAACAATATTTGTATATATGAAACAGAAATTAAAAGACCCTCACTTCATAGTATGTTAATTTTTGCTAGTTAAAAACATGCTCTAAAAATATAAAATAGAGTTAAATTTTTATTATTTCTGTACTTGTAAATTTTGAACCTCAAAGTTATAATTTGATTTTTTGATGGCAAATATTATATTCAGCCCATAACTAGCCTTCCATTTGTTTTGCTCTATTACTACCAATTTTATGCTTTGTGTATCATTTTATTACATTCTTTAACAGTCATGCTAACGCAAATATAATTGCAGAAAGTGACCTGAAAGGCAGGGAACAGAAGAGTGCCTGCTGGAGAGAACTAAAGGGGAGGAGACCTTAAAAATACAGATGGAATTACTGAAAAACCAACTAAATTAAGAAATGAGGTAACATTTCTATGGATTTCTGTATATTTAGAAAAATAAAATTTCTCAATTTCTATTTAAATGTAGTTTTCACACAGAGCATATATGATGCCAAGGATCTGAAATGGGAATCAGAGAAAAAAAATTCCTTTTTCCTATTGGATAGTAAATATTTATGGGTCTATACCAGGGGTGGGTAAAGCTCTAGTTTTTCTACCTGCATCACTTCATTTAAGTGGTAGAGCGCAACCCAGAGTCATCATAACATAATTCCATTGAACAATAATGCATTAGAATCCTTCACTGCTGTGCACTGCAGGCATTATGTAACTTGGATTTGGCCTGGCATGCCATCCCCTAGTCTATACTGCTAACATAATTTATATGATTTGTCTCATACTTGCATTTATAGTTATTTGTGAATGTCTTCATTAAAGTATACATATATTAGACAGGGGCTTCCAAAAAATAACATTTTATTAAACCTTTTGCTTACCTTACTTTTTTTTGGGCAACAGACTCATGGATATTATTTAACATGTTAACATGTAGCACTTTCACAAAAAAGATATAAGAGAAAATTAACTTCAACTTAAATAAAAGAAAACCATGCTCAAATATTTGCATTATTAAATATATTTATAAGCAAATTAAAATTAAATATGCCACATACTTTAAATAAATAACTCTTGTTGGAAATTTAAAGTTCTCTTAATTGTTATTCACCCTTCTTGTATTTTTGAAGAGCTATGTAAAAAAAGTATTTAATGCAATAGATTATATGCAGTATTCCTTCTAAAAGTATAGAAGATAAAGCCACATCATAGAATGTACCCCATTCTTATTTATATTTGAATATATCATTATACAAAAATAAGTAAAATGAAAAGTAAGTCAGCTTTTTCCACGTCAGAATGGTTTTGCTCAATGATTGTGGCATATGTGTACGAAGTCATCTGCCAGGTTCGTAACTGAAGCGAAGTTTTGAGGCAACTTATTCTGGAGCAGAAAAGTGTTGAACATTAGCTTGCATAGTAATGAATAATATAGTGTGGTAAATTTTTTGTGTCTGAAGAGTTTTAAAATATGAAGTTTATTACTGCATTTACTGGCCACACAATGAAGCAAATGCTTCAAGGAAGAGTATGAACCTGCAGAAACAATCTTAGACGAAGACAAAATCATCATTTGATCACACTAACTACAACTGCCCAGGTGGATGCTTGATCAAAAAAATCAATCACTGATCAGTGACAATTGGCTGCAAAGTGTGAAAATGAATGACAACTCTGTATACAACAATACTTATGAACTCCTAAATTATTGTGCATTGTCACTGGAGATGGATCATGTGGCAAAAATTCAAAATTGAAACATCAAATAGTCAAGCCTACAATGAAGGCATCCTCAATCACATTGGTCCTGGTGGTGTAGTGGTTACCATACTTGCCTCCTAAACCCAAGATCACGGGTTTGAACCCTGCCAGGACCGATGGATTTTTTCTAAGTATGGCTTCCTTCGGAAGGGAAGTAAAGTCATTAGTCCTGTGTCGTACATTTATGGCACATAAAAGAACCTCAAGCCTAAAAGAGAGGCCTCTAAGCAAAATTTGTCGGCCGTTTCATGCCCTGAATTGAATGGGACGCTGATGACCTGAGATGTTAAAGAGCGTCCATAAATAAATCAATAATAAAAAAAAAAAATCCTAAATCACCATTCCCAAAGGAAACCAAGACTCTGCTGAAATATAGCTCATGTTCTGTTGAGATTTGAATTGCAAAGGCTGTATTGAACAATCAAAAACCAGTTGTAGCTCAATGCCACTGCAAGACCACATGGCTTGGAAACACTGCAGCATTTAAACTGCAAAGGTCTTATACATACTCTCTACAGCCTGGTTTTTATACCATCTGTATTCCCTTTTTTTGTGAATTGCAGAAGCAGTTGAAGGGTTGGAGGAGATTTCCATTATACTCTGATGTGCAGGTGTTAGTTATATAGATTGGATGAAGATACCAAGAGAGTCCAATTAGAATAGAATTATCTGGCTCATAATTCAAAGGGTTAAATGCCTCAATGCTGGTGGGTTTTTTTTGATAAAAGATACTTTCAACATACACCTTGGCTTTCTTTTGGCTCAACCTTAAATTTCAATAGAAGTTTTAAAATGTTTAATGCAACAAACCATTCTTGCAAATACATGAAATCATATGTACAATATTAATTAATTTCTACCTGTTTGTTGTTATCAGTGAGATCAGGAGGAAAACTGCTGTATGGAGGCGGAAGAGAATCATCCTGAAAATAATTCAGAAAAGTCAAAGCTGCTTTACATGCAAAAACAAGCAACTTTTCGTGCAGTATAATAATTTTCAACATTGTGCTTTAAAATCTATAGTATTGAAAGTATAGTATCTATAGTAATGAAAGAGAGAGAACAAAAGCAGGGAGAGAAAAGGGGACAATAGAGAGCAAGAAAGGGGACAAGTGAGAGAGAAAAAGAGAGAGAGAGAGGGGGGGAAGAGAGAGAAGAGGAAGGAAGAAAGAAAGAAATCTGTATGTTACAAAAAAGAAATTAAAACAAACAATAACATTTTGATTTTAAATTTTTGAACTATTTCTACCATTTTTTGCATCCGTTCTTTTATTAAATCTGTATTTACAGAATAAAGCATTCTGAATTTAAAAAAATACAGCCTTCTATTTGGCTGTTGCAATTTGTGTGCAGTGTGTATGTTTATTTTTTTTTTTTTTGTGAGCGGAAGGCACTAAATAAGAATAAAAAAACTTAAATCTGATTCTGATGCTAAATATTTGAAAAAAGTAGACTGTTGTCTGGCATTATATTTCAAATGCCCACTACACGCATCACTTAAAAGAGAGGGTTGTTGGTACAGCCCTTCCTCTTGAAGTCATATGATTCCTGCCACTTGGCTTTCGACAGCAACTCCAATCATTACAGTCTGCAGTCTGGCTTCTGAGATGGTTGGTTTAACTGTGTGCTTAGTGGAAACTTATCTTTCGCTTCATATGGATGTAATGTAACTAGTTTGGTTGTTCTAAATTCTAACTCTTGTTTCAGCATCAAAATTTGTCCTCACCTTCACTTAAGCATATTAATTGTTTAATTTAGAGGAGTCTGCTCTATAACATGTATCTAATATATTATGTATGAATTCTTTTAGTTTTGAGTGGGGGAATATATTCTGCTTTGGTGCATTTGTTATACAGTGGCTGCCCTTAAATGTTTCATGCTTTCTTTATGTAGATCCTTGCATTTATTGTAAATTCTTGAATGTCTATGACAATTGATTTAAGATATAGGACATGTTTTGGAAGCTAATTGCTTCCATCATCAGTTGTTGACCAACTACTCAAACTGGCGACTGGATCCCAAGATGCTTTTGTGGAGGTCTCTGATGGTTCTAGTAGGAACTTGCTAAGTTTGTTCATGGGTGGGAAATCAAAATTCATCAAGTTTTCTTAATTTTTAAGGTAAAACCCTTTTCCCAAGTGGATAGTTCTATTTTGTGAAGTTCTTTTAGCAGTAGAATGTTTGTTTTGAACAAGTTGATAAATCAGCAATAGCAGCTCACTTTTGGACCAATATTCATGAAATTAAACCAGAGACTAGACTGCTAAAAAGCTTTACAAACCAATAGAACTATCTGCTTGGGAAAAGATTTTTATCTTAAAAAATAAGAAAAACTTGATGAATTTTGATTTCCCACCCATGGAAGAACTCAGAAAGTTCCTACTAGAATAACCAGAGACTGCCACAAAAGCATCTTGGGATCTGGCTGCCAGTTTGAGTAGTCAGTCAATAGCTGATGATGGAAGCAATTAGCTTCCAAAACATGTCTTAGTGTTTTGCAAGTAAATGGTGTTAGTGTGAATAGGTTGAATGCATTAATTTAGGATATATTATCACTCTATTGTCTACAGCTTCATTAAGTACAATTTATTCACTTAATTATTTAACTATTGTTGGCCAACATGGTGTAATATATCCAGGATTGTTAATAAATCTAATTACATGCCACTAATGTTTGCAGCAATTTCTTAAGGCATCTTCTGACTTCCTTATATGTATTAAGAAAAGTATGTAGGATTATGGAACCCCTCCAAGTGTTGCTGTTGGATGCTATTATATGCTATCCAGTTTAGTGGGGCAATAGCTGGGAAAAACAGCAGCCAAAAGGGGTGTGGTGCAACTACTTTTCAGCAACAAAGATAGTTAACTGTTCCATTTTGCTCGCCTGAGTCTTGATTAATCATCTCCAACCCCCCATTCCTTAGCAATAGTTGCATACTGTAGAACAATGAAATTCTTGGAGTTTCTCATTTAGATATTTGCTTAAGGTTGTACTATTACCATATTACCCATTCACAATACGAAGCATGATAAGTGATTACTGTATATTCTCATGTCTCTAGACACTAGAATTTTATACACTAAATTATTCAGTATAGCAGTGAATAAAATGTATTTAATTAGATAAAACAAAAATTATAACTGAAAAATGTATAAGCAAGTCTTAAAAAGTGTTTGCAATAATTCTGTATAAAGCTTAGCACTATATATGCTTTATATTAATTGTCTTGTTCAGATCTCAAAGTAAAATAAAAAAAAAATATTCTTTGTAAAAATAAATGCACAAAACACACCTGTGTGACACAACAGAGCCATATTGCATTTAATATTGCACATTAAAAAGAAAAAGGGAGTAAAACTGGGCTTTCTAACAGTTAGCTTGCCATTTATATGTAATATCAAACTTATTGCTTATTACACATGAAGTGCTCTAAAAGCTGTTATCGATGAATGCAATACTTGATATCATAGTTGCCTTTGCACAGAAATTGAAATGTGTAACACATTTCCATACATTACAAGGAATACTTGAGATTGCTTCCATTTATGGGCATCTTCAGAGCTATAGCTATAACTTAAACCAAAAATATCAAAATGCTATAACAAATTACACTGGGCAACAATGAAAATGTTTCGGGCTTAAAAATAGTGAATTTACATGTATTTCCTTCTGCTGAATTCAAAAATCACCATAAAAATGATAGATTAGCTCTTGTTTTGAAGATAAAGTGACATTTCATTTTTAGAGTGAAGATTTTAAATTTGGGGAAATTTTTTTGGGAGTTGGCACACCTGTCAAATAACAAAACACAAATGCTCTTCAGCTGTTTGTAAGTCATAAATATAGATACTGTTGCTGTGACTGTGAATTACATGTAGTTTCTACTGAAATTAATGCAAAATTTCTGATTTGCAAGTGCTTTTTTAGTGTAAAATTTGTAAAAATGCCACGAAAATGTGTAAATATGGTGGATAACTTTTGTTATATTTGTGGTGAAATAACATTTTGCTCACAGAAATGCAATCTGACGCCTCTTGTAAAGACTGCCTATCAGTATTATTTCGGTATGAAAGTAGGGGACCAGGATAAGTCTCGGGCTCCACATATATGTTGCAACGCATGTTCAGTTACACTGCGAGAATGGCTGAAAAAGAAGAAGCGATGTATGGCTTTCGCTGTGCCTATGATTTGGCGGGAGCCTACAAACCATACAGATGACTGCTATTTCTGCCTGACTCCACCTATAAAGGCAGGATTGTCTATGAAGAAAAGAAGAACAGTTCAGTACCCGAATCTTCCATCTGTTATTCGACCCATTCCACATTTGGATAGTTTACCAGTTCCTACTCCACCCGAAAATTGTGTGTTTGAAGTAGAAGATGAAGACAGTGTGGAACAAGAAGAACCAAACAAGCCTTCTACATCCCATGACCCTGATTTTGAGGGAAAAGATGATAAACCGCACAGACTGAGTCAAGCGGAATTGAGTGATCTCATTAGAGACCTTGGCCTGTCAAAGGAGAAGGCAGAAATTCTTGGGTCTCGACTACAGCAATGGAATCTTCTCCAAAGTGATGTGAGAATCTCACAGTACAGAAAACGTCACATGGAACTGCTTCCCTTTTTTGAGAAGAAAAATAATCACATTGGTTGCTGCGACATTAATGGCTTGATGAAGTCTTTGAATTTGAACCATGATCCAACTGAATGGAGGCTATTCATAGACTCCTCCAAGCTTAGTTTGAAAGCTGTGTTATTTTACAATGGGAACCTTCTTTCATCTATTCCTGTTGGTTATGCTGTTCACATGAAGGAGACATATGCAAATATGAAAGCTCTCTTGGACTCAATTAAATATCATGAACACAAATGGAAAATCTGTGATGATGTAAAAGTCATTGCCATACTCTTAGGAATGCAACTGGGTTACACAAAGCATTGCTGCTTCTTATGTATGTGGGATAGTAGAGATAGGAAATTGCATTATATTAAAGAAGACTGGCCTGCAAGAAATCTTCACCCTAGCGAGAAAAATGTCGTTGCCAAGCCTCTTGTGGACCCAAAAGACGTTCTTCTTCCACCCCTGCATATCAAGCTGGGTTTGATGAAAAACTTTGTCAAAGCTATGAACCGAGAAGGATGGGCCTTTAAGTACATCAGAGAGAAATTTTTGAAATTAAGTGATCCAAAAGTTAAGGAAGGCATTTTTGTCGGACCACAAATAAGAGAACTTGTAAAGGATCCTGCATTTGACCAAGTTTGGGAGGGGAAAGAAAAGGAAGCTTGGGAAGCCTTCAAGGGTGTTGTTCATGGATTTTTAGGCAACAAAAGAGATGACAACTACAAGCATTTGGTGGCAGTGGTCCTGCAAAAATACCGTAACCTTGGATGCAACATGTCCCTTAAGATCCATTTTCTCCACTCCCACCTAGACTTTTTCCCTCCTAGTTGTGGAGCTGTTAGTGATGAACATGGGAAGAGATTCCATCAAGACATTTCTGTTATGGAACAAAGATATCAGGGCCGTTGGAATGAAGTAATGCTTGCGGATTACTGTTGGTCTTTGTATAGGGATTATGCGGAACTCCATCAGAAGAGGCAAGCTAAAAGACGACGAAGTCAATAGGCTACCACATGATTCTCTTCAGACACGACTATCTGCAAAATATTTTTCCAGCAATTTAGAACTCTTAGCATGTAATTACAAGTTAAAAAAATCAAATGCACTTTCATTGTTGTTAGCATGTATGTAATTAAAATGTATCCTTTTCTCTCAATCCGTTAATATGTTATACTTCCACCTTGTGTATATCATAGAAACTAGAGCTAATAAAAATTTTTCATTGACATATTTGTTTTTCTCAACCCAAAATTAGTAGGAATTGCCTCATGAAGTGCTCGAAACATTCAAAAATTATTTTTTTGTTGCCCAGTGTTATTTATGTTAAATAATCCTCATAATTAATTTGTTATATGATACTATATTTCACTGTGAAAATCCCAAGCTATTCAAATTTATATCAAAATGCTATTTTGCTCTACTAAGCCAAGCACTATTCAATCTAAAACCAATACATTGCTATTGCTATACAAAACCATATTTATACAGGAAAGCTTTAATGCACTTACTACACAATAATGAGCAAAAGTGAAGCATTACAGAAAAGGATATGCACATACCTGCAGATTTGTATTAAGAGGTTTTGCTGCATCTGCTCCGGATCCAAAACCTGCACTATCATTTCCTGGTGGAATATTATATGAAAATGGAACTCCATAGCCCTTGGCATAAGCATTAAATGGACCTTGGGATGGTAATGGTGGAGGATTAACAAATCCACCGACTGGATTGCCTCCATGTGCATTAGGATGCTGAAAATGTTTTAATTGATTGTTACTACTATACCACATATAGTAAATATGCTTTAATTTCGTTTAGTATGTCAAGTTTCCTAAAGTGCATGCAATTGCTTTAATGACAAAATTGAATATTTAATTTGATATCAAGACTTCAGAAACTTAAGTTCAGTGAGATCAGCTTAAAAGTCCCAAAACATAGTTCAGCCAGTTGATCATTAGATCCCGCATTGCCACCTATATTTTTTTGCCTAGACTAACAGTGCCCAAGCACTTCACCATTTTAAAATTTAGATACAACATATTAAATGACAGAATTTGGTACTTTACCTCCTTGCAGTAGGTACTGAAAATGTTGATATCATTGATGATTCACAGTGTGTGAACTACACACTACACACTCTTAACTTAACTCTTCACTTACTTTTCATAAATGAATGGAACCAGTTTCGAGAACATTTAGTTCCCATCTTCAGCCAGGCTACAGTTCAACTGTCGGATCATTCGTTGAACTGTGAGAATGTGTATTCTGTTCTAGTGGTGGTGTCATAAACTTGTAGTTTATGTTTTCATCTCTGGCAAAGTCGAAGTTCATTAGACTGTCTTTGTATTTGTAAATGTAGATTTTCTCCCAGGTTGCTAGTTCTGTAGGTCTTTGTACTGATTTTAATAATTTTATTTTACTTATTATGTCTGATTTTGTAATAAATAAAGTAAAATTATTAAAATCAGCACAAGGACCTATGGAACTAGCAAATGGGAGAAAATCTACATCTACAAATATAAAGATAGTCTAATGAACTTCAACATTGCCAGAGATGAAAACATAAACTACAAGTATATCACACTGCCATCAGAGCAGAATACACATTCTCTCAGCTCAACGAATGGTCCGACAATTGAACTTTAGCCTGGCTGAAGATGGGAACTAAATGTTCTCAAAACCGGTTCCATACATTTATGAAAATATGGATGTGAGCTACTATTAACAGCAACAGAAGAAAAAATTAATAAGATTGAGAAATGCCAAAATCAATGTTTAAGACTGATAACAGGTGCCATAAAAACAACACCAATAAATGCACTTCTGGCCAGAAAGAATAATAATCCAATGAAAACCAGCACTGAAACACAAGCGACACAATTATACATAAAATTAAAAACAAACCCAAGTAAACATCAATGGTTTCATCAACTACCCAAAGAACACAAACTAAAAACACAGATCACAAATAAAGCTTACTTAGAGAAGAATTACAAATATTTAAACCTGGTAGAGAAGAACATCCCATATCCCTTAAGAACTAATCCAATGGATTATATTAAGATAGTAGCAGACAAAAAACTGACAGAACAATTAAATAAACAAGAAGACTCAAAAGAGGTATGCAGAACTACAGCACTTGAACATTTACACAACCAATTCCCTGAAACAGACTGGCTTAGAATTTACACAGATGGATCTGCAGACAAACAGAGAAATAATGTTGAAGGTGGTATATATTGTAAATATTTCTCATATTATTTCACACTGCCTAGACAATCCGCAAGTTATGAGGGTGAAATGGTGGCAATACAACGAGCATTGGAACAGATATACCATAGGACTGATGTAAAAGAAAATAAAGTAGTGATTCTTACAGACTCAGCTTCAGCTATACAAGCTATAGAACGATATGATAGTTCATATGAATCTTACAATGTACAGGACGTGAGATCTTATTATAGATTACTCCATACAAAATTTCAACAAATAATACTACTGTGGATACCAGCACATGTGGGGGTGATAGGTAACGAGAATGCAGACTTTCTGGCCAAAAAGGGGGCTGTGCTATATTCAAAACCAATAAGGCCCCGTGGATTAAATGTAAAATTAAAAAATATCAAAATGACCATAGAACAAAAATATCAACATAATATTCAAGTGGAAATATCTAATAAAAATTATTCTAATATAAAAGAAACAGTACAAAAAATAAAAAAATCTATCAAGTAAGGAAGCAGTTGCTCATTTTAGACTGGCCACTGGACATGATTATCTGGCAGAACATCATACAGATTTGGTTTTATGAATGATAACACACGTAAGCCCTACAATACTGACAAGATTCTAAATGGAGAACATCTATTGGAATGCACAGAAATGAGGAAAGCTGCACCTGACGGGAAAATACACAAATTATATTGGCTGGCCAGGGAAAAATTGATGGATCAAAATCCTCCACATTAGATCAACAACAACATTTATGAAAAGAAGTGAAGTTTTAAGAATGTGTAGTTCAACTGAATCATACAATGATATCAATTAATATGATTAGCTTCACTGTGCAAGTTCCAATTTACATTTTAATTTTAACTGAAATGTTGCCTATTTTCTCTGACACTAATTCATATCTTAGGGAACTATCACTGACATACATCAGTACCCCATCAATAATGGACCTAACTATGTTTTAAGTTCCTTCAGTGTGTGAGGGTTAGTTAAATATATTGCAGTTTTCAATTTTCCTCACAGGTCAAAATCACAAACTGTTCAGATCTGGGGAATGAGGAGGCTATAAACCAGGACCAATAATTCTGGGATCAAATATACAGCTCAGTTCTGTTATGAATTGAAGTCTCTTCAATTTTTTTTTCCTGTCAGTCACAGGGCCTCTTTCATTAAATTTCTGTACTAACTTTAATTTTGTTTTTTCATATTGGAACCAGGTAACAGCTGGATGGGAGAAGTGGTGGTTGCAAGAAATTGGAATGAGAGAACTTTGGGAATTTGGAGATAAAAGTAGACAAGGGTTTTGGAAGAAAGGAAGGCAAAGAATTAAAGATATAGAGAGGCAAGAGATTTGGGCTGGTTTTAGAGATAAGAGTTCTTTAAAATTCTACAGAATAATTCAAAAGGAGCGGGGGGAAAGAAAAATATGTGAATTATTTACTAAAATTGTTAATTGGAACATTGGACAGTGGAGCTAATCATATATTAAGATCATTGTGTGATTGAGTCGAACTAACACAATGATCTTAATATGTGAATTGTTGTTATAAATTTGGGAGGGAAGGGCTGTCCTGGATGTGAGCAGGTGCATTGTTTTTCAGGGGTCTCAGAGGAGAAAATGGGAAGGGTGTGTCATGTATAGAGAGCCTGAAGGAATATTTCATTATTTATATATTTTATTTTATTTTTGAAAAGCATTTAATGCAAATTTTTAATGCTGAGATATCACAAGAACTGGACACTGATGATACGAGATGAAATGATAAATTTGGAAAGTATTTATTTTTTAAGAAAGAAAGCATTCCAGGTCTAATATTAGTACCTCCCTGGCATTTGCCATTTATGAGGACTAAGGAAAAACCGAAAAAAACATCAGTCAGGGAGAATGGTCCTTCTGCTTATGAGTCCATGCCTTAATGATCTTTGACAGTTATTAGAGTGTGAAGGGATAAAGAGATGGAAGAAGGGTGTATGGAAAGCAAAATGGAATAAATTACAGAAAGAAAGTACAGCATATAGAATGTTGGCTGATATGGGCACAAGGAGAAATAAAATGATAGTGGAATACTCAGAAAAAGTAAGGGAGAAATGGATTAGAATAGTTAAAGATGAGAGAACTGGGGTATGATTGATAAAACAATCCTAACAAGGGAAATACAAGAAGCGTGAGGTTTCATTATGCAGATAATCTGGGGGTTGTGCATAATGAGGCCTCTTATAGATGGATCTTAGATTTATTAATAGTATAACAAAGGTTAAGTATGTTAATTTGTGAAATATTCATAAATGTTTACTAAAAATTGGTAAATTATAGTATTTTGTTTTGTTTGTGTTTGTATATATTTATGAATATTGTATGTAGCCAAATCTGAGTCTTCATGAAATTTCAGTACATAATCATTGATAAGCCAAGACCGAGGTAAGACAGGTAGTGAATTGAAAATTATTAACTGTAGAGATACAATAGAGATATTGGTAAATAAATTCAATATTGGAACTGGGCTGCCAGAAAATGTATGCCTAATATGTATGTATGCCTAATACCTTTTCCTGGTGTATGTATATTGAAGATAAATATGTGATGACACAGTGAATATCTCGCCATTGCACAACATTATTACACTATTTAATGAAATCTCACTCTGATTGCACAGAACTACCTGACTTTTCAAAATCCTGCTCACAACTGAGTGAAGAAGAGATTGATGGTACTATGTAGGGAATCTCAGCAATTCCAGAGGTATAGGTCTGCTGGAAAGCCAATCTAAGCTGCAGGATTTTTAAACCACTCTCACTGTTTTATAGTACAAGTCCCATGAAGTTCAGAAACAATATTGGAGGGGAGGGGAAAAAAACGGATCATGTATTCAAAATGGAATTAAATGTATATTTAGTTATATACTGCCTCCCAGTAGAGATATCCAAACTATTCAGTATATTTACAAAAAACCAATTTTCATAATATATAAAGTTGGAAACAATAATGCCAATTAAGGTAAATAGCATTCATTAACAATAGTAATTAACACATTTATAAAACAAACATAAATAATTAAATTTTAAATAATTTTAAACAATGATTTGTTAATATTTGATATTTTTTTTAAAACAGTGCTGACTAGATCATTATGACTTTTAATGTTTTCAAAAGAGTATAAGACTTTAATATTAAAATTATACATGTCCTAGTTACAATGCTTCCAAAATATGGATTTTGATGTTTATATTTATTTTGAATAAAACTCAACCACATCTTATTTATTCACAAATTTTATTTTTGGACCTTTGTTCCCAAAAGTATTTATTGTCAAGTTTAGACAATTGCTAATTACTTAATTGTTTATACTCACTTGGTAATTAAAAGGCTGAAAATCAGTTGGTTTTGGTAAAAGTGGAGGCTGGGGAAAACCAATAAATCCTGCAGGCTGAGGTGGAAGAACATTTCCCCCACCTCCTAAGTTGTTTTTATCACCATCAACATCAATGAGAAGAGCATCAACACCCAAAGTCTGCTGATCCTCTTTCATTACCTAAAAATATTAAATTGCACAGATGTAACTCTAAACCTTTCTACTGGGTTGGTAAGCCTCCTACACTTCCATTGGCTGCTGTCTGGCCAAAAATTTCTGTTGTATTTGTTTATGCTATTACTTTCTTTGAATATTTATACTTTCTTTTGTGATTCTCTGGTGTAAATAGCAAATTAATTACTAAAATTTATGTCATCAAAGTCAACTTGGTGTTTGTTAACTATGCCATGTTCTTCTATTGCCGATTTATGTTGGTGGTTTAGTCTGAAGCTACTAATGTGTTTTATCTGGCATATGAGAATGGATCTGACAGTTTGATCTATATATGCTTTACCCATTATAACTTATTGACACTACAATTTAAGAGAGGGTTATGGTTCTCTTTGATACGACAAAGACAGGATCATAATTTTTCATCAGAAGTATTATTAACACTAATGTGATGTTTGTGAAGAATTTATGTTACTTTGGTAGCAACTCCTTAAACATAAGGTAGTAAGTTGAGTCTATTTTGGTCTGGTGGTGGAGACATCTATAGGTGTCTCCTTGTCTTCTTGAATTCTGTTGATGTTATGGTGAGAATATTCATTGGCTTTATATTATATGTTTAATTTCTTTTGGAAAATATTTCGGAATGTAAATATGCTTGGCACACTGAAATAATGCCTTAGACAGGCTCTTTATATGAAGGGGGGATGATATGATAGGGCATCTATCTATCTGTATTTCTTTTCAGTCACTATTGATGCTAGTTTTCACTACAGAAGTATCACAGGCAGTGGACACTGGTGCATGAGATGAAATGATAAAAAAATGGGTACAGGATTTTTGTCTGGCAGTCTAATAACATCAATTTTACATGAACCATTTTTCTCCGTGATCCAGTTCAAATTTGCCCATATCAGCTATACTGGATTTAATTCCAGATTGTAAGGTGGTAAATGCAATACACTATGCCCATATTCAGCTAACAAGCAATCTATTTTATAAGTGCGATGGGTTGGTTTATTCTCCTTGATTAAAGTGTACAGTTGAAGTTTTAGCATGCCAATGTTATAAGGAATTCTTTTCTGTTGATAGGATATAATTTGTTCTCAGGTTGAATTTGAGGGGGGAGCAGGATGGAGCTGTGCATTATGAAAAGGTGCATTATCAATTACAAGGACACTACTGGGGGAAGATGTGGGATTAGTTTTCCAGTCAGCCATTTTTTATAGTTTTTATAGTCTATACTAGTGTGATAATCTCCTGTTTTTTATCCAGATTTAAAATGGACATATGCATTTGGTATAAAGCCTTTTTCTCCTGCTGCCTTTTGAAACAGGAGCACAGAGACCAGTAAGTGAGTCATCATTCCACACTCCAGCCATGGGATGCTGTATGTGTAGAATGGATATAGGACTCATCCATATATACAATTGGACGAGACTCATTCCTATATTTATGCTGTAGGTAAGAAATCCTTTGTTCTTGTATATGGTATTGTTCTCTTAGGATTCATCAGCTATTTTTTGTATTTTTTCTGTCTGAATCCAAGTGCATGTAGCATCTTCCAGTGTGTGTTAATACTGCTGTCGAAACCAATTAATGCTTTCAATTTAGCTTGGATTTTTTTGAGAGCCAGCCGTTCTTTTTCTTGTATATAAAAATTATTCACTGTTAAGGTGAACAAAGTACTTGTTAAAGTTGTCTAAAGTGGCCTCCCTCGATTTTCTGGATCTTGCTTTATTAGTGTTGAGAAAGACACACATTCACCTAACTGAATTCAGCTTTGATCCTATGGATCGAACTAAACAATACACCAGTTTCTTCCGGTACTTGTTTCTGTACTTAATGGAATATAGGGGTGCCATTTGTAGTTTCCCTCATCACACATTACTGATTACTTCTCATGTCTGGCTGTGCAAGACTTTTCCCTGCAATTTGCTATGAACCTGCAGCATTGTTTACTATATTTTTATCACCACTATCTATCACAGTGTTGGATAGACTAAAGTTTGCTCCCTGCAGACTGACTCCAGCAATCAAGGTCATGCTACTGCACATCAAGTTTACATTGCTGTCGTCTATTTGCATGGACAGTACATGGCATGATTAATGAATAATTGTACACGTACATCATGAATACATTGACATGACCTACTTTTACTTTTTTAATATGCAAATGTAAGTTAGCCCCCAGTTTTCAAAATGCAAAAATGGGGGGGGGGAACTTGTCTTATATTCCGGCAAATACAATATTTTCATCAGATTATATGAATTAATGATGAATGTAGGAGTTTTTCCAATTAGCAGTTGTAATTCTCTGACCAAAAAATGTAGCTAATGTAGGTATGAGTGAATGGTATTTAATGCCCGTTTTTACTACTAAAGCACTACAGTTGATGGACACTGATGACACATGAGATGAAATGATAAACTGGGAAAGGATTTATTTTTAAGGAAGGAAACATTCCAGGACTAAGTTTAGGATAGCTCCCTGGCATTTGCCATTTATGAAGACTGAGGAAAACCTTGAAAAAACTTCAGTCAGGGAGGACGGTCCTGGCAGGATTCAATTCCCAGACCTCCTGCTCACGAGTCCGCACCTTAATGACCTCGGCCACTCGTGGCAGTAGCTAATGTCTCTAATGAGATTCTAAATATTGATGATTGACTTTAGTGGCATCTCCTTTTAGTGTATCTTTGGAAGCCCATACATTGATGGTGTCTGTGAGTCATGTGGTATCAAGGAATGGTGATGCTCTGAGGGAATAGTTTGGCATTCTAAGAATCTTTTATGTGTACAGTCTTATTTCAAGGCAGTCTGTTCTGGCAAATTGATGACAGATGTTCTGTGTCAGTGATAATCTCCTTCTTGGATATTTGTCAGGGTAATGGTGTAAACTTCAGATCTATTGCTAGGATTGAAGTAGCAGCTTTGTCAAGTTCTGTACTCTGCAAGCTCAATGCTAATCAAGGATAGGAGTAGGATGATGGTGATCTAGATAGAATTTTTTGTACCTTTCTCTGTTGTTCTGCAACATCTAAGTATCTAAGCTGAAGGAGATACAGTCAATGGCGTCCCAGTCGATCTGATGCAGTTCTGCTGAAAGTGCATGTGAAACCTTACCAGCTTGGACTGTATTGCTTTATTAAGATGTAATGTGGTCTAACCTCTCTCATTAGAGATCTAATGATCTGCAAAATGTTTTTCATATTATCAATGTGATTACGTCATGCTCAATTTCACTCATATCTTCTAGTTTTCAAATGAATTTAAAAATGTTTGTCTCTTCTACTGTACATCAACAAGTTGTCTGCAGAAATCTGCATAGCTGTAACAGGGTTTGATTTATTGCCATGTACAATTGTTTTTAATGCTTAGTTTTGTACTTCAATTTTTTATATCCATTATCAATGATTCATTTTCATATTTCATTACTGGTTTTACTCCTCTTAACATATTCAGCACAATGCAGAAAAATTATTTTCTCCAAATAGAAAACTCCATCTTCTATACCATTGAATATACTATTGCTCTATAAACTAAGTCAAGCAATAAATTCACTTTTCACAATATTAGTTGCTTCATAAATGCCATTTAGGTCAACCTTTGTTAATACAATTGCTTTTAAGAATGAATCATCCTTATAAATAATGAGATATTTCTTACCTGTGGATCTGGTTCATATTCAATGTTGTAGTTCTTGGCAATTTCTATGAGATACTTCTCCACAAGAAGTTTGGGAGGAGATTGAACACTCATTTTATGCTTTAATTTTTCAGATATTGAAGAAACAGCTTCTTCCCTACATGCCTGTAAATAATAAGCAAACTTAAAGTAAAATATTCTTAACTTATGTACTGCTTCTAACAGTGCAAAAAAAGAATGAATATTATTATATATCTTTCATATGAGGCAAATTTACAGCAGGCACATTTAACACCTTTCATTCTCGAGTTACTGCTTACTGACATGACCTCTCTACCATTGTTGAATTTCCCTCCTTCCAGATAAGGCATATTTATTTACAAGCTGTCTTCAACAGTAGGCAGATCAGTTGTCAATCATTTATCATTTGAGTTAGTGTGCTTTTTTCAATGGTGTAAGTTTTGCTAAGAATATATATATTTTGAAGATGCAAGTAAAGTGCCAGAAATCACAAGGTAGAATAAGGCAAAAATTAAGATATAAATTTTCTTTAACTGCTAATTCATCCATGATGGAACTGTGTCAAATATTTGATTACAAACTTATTACTAGCGCTTTTAGGCCTCCTCATTCTTCACATCTAACAGTCTGTTAATTTATATCTCTGGAGAACTTGGAAAAATAGTGTGTGTGTATATATATATTAATCTTCACTCTGGATAAACTAAAAGAAAATACTCAAACAGAAATTAGATTCATTGATGCAGAAGAAGTCTCAAGAGAAACAATAGTTTCTTAAGGTGTAGATTGATGAACACAATGGGCAGCACCTCAAATAATATCTGTAAGAACAGTGTGTACAGAATTAATTAATTTTATTAGTAGTTCTCAACTGTTTAAAAGGAGAAGCATTATAACACTGTGAATTCACAGCACCCGATGTTTATCAATTGCAGGTGTCATGCTACTAAGCAGGTGATTTGTGAATGAAAGGCTTTAAATGTTTCTCACTGTATTTTGTCACATCTTAAACTTTAAAAATTGATAAAAAATATTTTTGAAGGGAAATATTAAAAAGTGATGTTCATAACAACCTTTAACTATGAGCTTTATTATAACTTATTATCCAAAAGCACTATATTTCATTATACTTACATCTGCATACTGCTTTCCATATTTTGCTGCTAGAACATCAGAAATTATTTTAAGTTCTGCAACATCAGCTTGCAATCTTGGAGCCACCCACAGTAGGCTGGATATGGCTTCTGAAAGGCCTTCATCAAGTGTCCTGAAAAAAGAAATCTTCTGTCTAAACTGTTACAAACTTTATAGCTCATAATTACAATGAGAGCAAACTATAAAGCATAAACAATTTATTCTCTTTACTTTCTAGCAACTGTAACTTTATTTCAGAAATGCAGCATTGTTTAAAGTTATCCTTTACAGTGCTTTAATAGAAGTTTCTGCATTCCATCTTCTAGTTTGCTATATACCTATTAACTGAAAAAGTAATTTATTCTATTTGCCTAAGCTCATTTGCTAGTGCATATAAGAGAAAGTACGTTGGCACAGTAAGCAAATTTGGACTGTTCTGTTGATTAAAAATAACAAAAAAATATAATTTATTTTCCTTTGGCATTAAAATAAATGGGACATGTTAGATATTATTTCTTTAAAGATTACATATTTGCAGGTACTTTCCTCTAATTATTCTGAAATAAATACTTAAGGAAAAATGTTAAGGATTAAATCATGATAATTTATAAGTGTGTTAAAAAAGGTTTACTGTAGTATCTAAGTGCATAAGCATTAGATTTCTAACAAATGGCTACAGCTTTAAAAGAAAAGAAATGAAATTGTATGAGGGTCATTCAAATTTAAACCAGACTTTTGTTCTTTGTGCTAGGAAATAGTGGTAATTAGGTGGGGAAATGAGGCATGGAGCGATCAAATGGAAGTACTATGTCTGAACTAGAAGCTGCACCGTATGTTGCGCAGTGGATCATCATCTGTTTTCTAACCAATGAAGGAGTCAAACAGACCAGCTTGCCCAGACTTCAGGCATAGTTTGGAGCTTTCACAAACTCAAGTGTTTGATTGAACAACACAAGAAATTCTTCAGCGGTCAAAATGCAGTGGAAAAAGCCAAGCGAGTCAATGGAGGAGCATAACTTAGGATAATATGCAGGCCATTTGTGACCTCGTGGAAGGTGATCGACGCCTGATCGTCGCCTAAGTGTGCTCGAAATCGCTTCAGAAGAGGAGCTTAAGTTGTGGAAGTGCACACACCATTTACTCTGATTTCCCAAAGTGTTGGCAAGATGGGTTCAACGTCCCACTAATGAACAGAAATATTTTGAAAGGACACCAGTCAAAGGTTTCTGGGTCTGTTTGAGAAAGGTGAGCAGTTTTGACCCCAATTGTGACCTCTGATGAGACATAGGTACACCACTACACTACCGAAAACAAGAGAACAAGTATAGAGTGGAGAAGGAGAAAGGAGGGTACTCCGGTCAATGCCAAAACTCGCCTATCGGCCGGGAAAGTTCTTGGGACTGTGTTATGGGACTACAAAGGCATGTTGTTCATCGATTTATATCATGAACGAAGGGCTAAGATGCGACATGTTACTGCAAATTTTTGGGCGACTTGAGAGCCACATATCGCAACAAAAAATGCCGGAAACCTTCGTGATATCCTACTTCTGCATGACAATGTGAAGCCACATACAGCAGCCATAAGGCAGGATCAATTAAGGAACATTCACTGGACACCCCTTGGACATCCTCCTTACAGTCCCAATTTCATTTCACTTTGAATCCTGGATGTGTAGAGATATCAAGAATTTGTTCAGAGGAACAACAACCAAATAAACCAAGGATTATAACTGCTGTGCAAGACAGATACCTATGGTCCTATTAAGAAGTTCCCTGAAGAGTGTTAACAATTGAACCTTTTCAAATCAAACTGTTAAAAATAAGCTACACAAAAGAGTACTTCATTCTCGTTGTGCTGCATGATGCCGGGAACATGTTAATTGGTTTATGCTGTTGTGATTACCATATGTTTAAGCAATTGATCGAGGCATAGGAAGGGAAAAGATTCAGGGATGTTGCAGAGGATGAGCATTTTGTGCACAACTGGCTGTTGATACTTCTTTCTTTGATGAGGGAATAAATAAACTACTCGTCCAATGGGGAAATTACATTTCTGTTAAAGAAAACTATTAATTGAAATTGAAATTTATTGAAATACTAACAATAAGTCTACTCCTATTTAGCTGTGATCCCCACAGTACTATTTATATTGCAATAATTTCTTAAACAAAAGTTTTAAATTAAACCTTTAATTATTGTTACTCCATTCTTACTTGGGTTATCAGTAGTCCCCTACTGGAATTCCATAAGACACAGGTGCTAACTCATACCAATTTAATAACTAACCGTTTCTTCCACAATTAAGTTATCTATTCCTCTGTTCACAGACCATTTATACTTTCTTTTTACTTTACATACATATTGACCCCACACTCTTGCTTGCTTCTCTAAATATTCTGTATACATCTAGCTTTCTTTCCTCTTCAAACCACTTATGATTTATTAGTTTGTTCCTTCAATTTTCAGTTCCTTTGCAATCCAAACATTATATACTCTAGATCTTCCTCCCCTCCATATAACGAACACATACTCTATACAAAACCCTTTTTCTGGCCTTTTAACTTCCACAATCCAACTCTTACTCTTGCCATACCCTCTCTTTCTTCTTTACTTTATCAATGTTTTCTCTGTCCCATGAATATTTCATCTTAACATAAGAAAGCAAAGAACTCTTCCCTATTAGGCCACTAAACAAGCTTTGTTTCTATATATCTTCCACTTGTAATCTTACCCTGATCCAAAACCCTTTATTATTTGCTTCTCTCCCTCTCAAACATTCTCTAAACCAATAAATATGCTCAATTTTTTTTCTTATATCACTTATTCATCCCTTATCCTTTAAAGCCCTTCTTGATAAATTAAAAACTGTTTTAATATATTACCCCCCTTTAACTTTTCTGATCCTGTGCCTATATTTCAGAACTCTGGACATAATTTGACTTTTTCTTCTTACCCAACCCATTTCTATTTGAACTTTCACTGATGAAATCAGTGTCAAGGGTTTCTCTGCAGAATGCTCAATGAACTAGATCTACAGTTTCCCATCCCTTTTCCAATCTTAATATTTCGCTACCATATAATAGTGGCTTCTATCATGGTATTATTAATTCTTTCTAGTCATTTTACCTTTAATTGAGGTGATTTATATATACATCCTTTAATAATTGACATAGCTGCTTTTCCCTTTGCATGTGCTAATATTTATTTGCTTGTCCCATTAATCTCCTCCATCCATTTTCAACCCTAAATATACACAATCCTGTACCACTTTATACTCCTTGTTATTTTTTTTCCATTTCTCATATGTGCTTAGAATTCCTCCTTTCTTACATATTAAACTTTGAGTTTTATCTGGATTCTTTAATTCCCATTCTGTGCAATAGTGATCTATTTCTTGTATTGCTAGTTTTAAACTGATTAATGTAATAGAACTAACCACTAAATCAACTGCAATAAACCAGATATTTACATATTATGTAATAACTGGCATAAAATTATTCTTTTCCTTTATATTTTGCATTATGTTATCAATAAATAAATTAAACAGAATTGGGCTCAATTTACACCCTTGTCTTAATCCATTATCCAGTGTTACCATACTCCTTCAAATTTGTCGGTCCTGGTGGTGTAGTGGTTACCATACTTGCCTCCTAAACCCAAGATCGCGGGTTCGAACCCGGCCAGGACCGATAGATTTTTTTGGGCGTAAAAATCCTAAGTATGGCTTCCTTTGGAAGGGAAGTAAAGCCGTGGGTCCCGTGTTGTACATTTACGGCATGAAAAAGAACCTCGAGCCTGAAAGAGAGGCCTCTGAGCAAAATTTGTCGGCCGTTTCACGCCCTGAATTGAATGGGACGCTGATGACCTGAGATGTTAAAGAGCGTCCGTAAATAAATAAATAAAAAAAAAATCCTTCAAATTGAATGCAAAAAAGTGTTTTCCATATATAAAGCTTTTAAAAATTCATCATATGGCTACTAACCTCCTTGATTTCTAATTTATACCATAATAATTATATTCAAATTGCTTAAAAGCTTTTTATAAAGTCCACTAAAGCCAAATATAACTTATCTCTTTTGTTCTTTAAATATTTATCTATTAGAGTTCTTATAATAAATACACTGTCAACCATTCTTCTTCCTTTGTGATTATCGAGTAGAGGTATCATCTAGATTTTCCTCTGTTAAATAGGATTCATGCATCTTACTTTCTTGTTCCATACTTAATCTGTTGTTTTGAATTTAAGCACTATTTTATAAACTGTAATTCATGAAAACATTATTGAAATTCTGCACGACAGTGAGCAGTTGATTCATTTCTTAAAAAATTACAACAAATGAAAATATGCTGTTTTGCATTAAATCTTTGAACCACAGCAAACAGACAAATAGAATGCAATAACAAAGTAACGCCTCTCTGTTTCACACTTAAACATGCACTAACAGGCCTTATTAGTGGTAATATGATTCCTCAACTGTCAGTGTGTGCTGCTATGACCTGGCCTTTGTACAAGGAAAAACAAAACAAAGACATATCTGCATACAGGTAAAACACAATATGGAAGAGTATGTTGGGTTGCCTTCTCAGCCTGCTTATTTATTGCCCCTGGAGACATGATTTCTTTATTTTGTTTCCAGAGAATTCCCAGTTAACTACACTTATTTAATTTTGTTCTATATTTTATGAGGCTCTTGTAATATAATGTATATATCTTGTTCTGTAGATCCTGAATTGAGCAAGAGATCCTGGATATTGAACATGCCAAATATATATATTAGGATGAATTAAGTCTAAAATATTTATTCTTATTGTAGAAGGTGTGAGCTATTAAGAATTTCTTAAGAGAATTTTTGAAAGATATGAATTTACGTTCATTTCCAAATAGTTTACAGAACATATGTGAATTGCAGAATAGTAACCTGATCGAGCTAGCCATTCCTGTTTCTAGTATTGAGTCTATGTACACTGAAATTTGATTAAAAAATATTGAGATTATCTACTCATGACACATTAGGTCATATACACATATGTATATATATTTTCCTGTAAAGATAAGTGCATTTAATTTTTTGAATACAGGTCTACATGATTCACTTCTTTTCTTCCCACAGATTATTCTAATAGCCTTCTTTTGCTAATGGAAAACTTTTTCTCTATAAGAAAAGTTACTCCAAAAAGCATTTCATATTTCATTATAGATGAAAATATGCAAAGTATACCACATGCAATGCATCTTTTGATAAGAGATTATTTAAACTCTTAGAGCAAAATAGGCTGAAGTAACTTTGGACATTATTTTTTCAATATGTTTCTTATAGTTAAGATTTTTATCAACTTGTAACCCTAAGAATTTTGTGTGATTGATTTCTTTTATGGTCCGATCTTGGTAATTAATTGTGAGATCTGATATAATTTTATTCTTTATTCTGAAGTGAATAAAATTTTACCTATATTCAGCAACATTTTATTGACTTGAAACTATAAATTTATTTCATAAAAAACGTTTGTAGCTGCATTTGACAGAATTTCTTGTGATTTCCCTGTTAAAAGCACACTAGTATCAACTGCAAAATGTAGCACTTTTGATTCATGACTTAAGCTATATGGTAGGTCATTTATAAAAATTAAAAAAAAACAGAGGGCCATATATTCATCCCTGTATGCACCATTTTTTTACAACCTCTGTTAAGGATTCATGATGATTGGTTACAACTTTTTGCTGCTTTGCTTTACTGTGTTGCTTTTGAGTCTGAAATCTTAAGTTATTGCTTCTTGTTTAATGTCTATCTACTTTTCTATTTAGATTGTCTCTGAGTGTATATCTTGATTTCATTTTGTGTTTTGACATTCTTTATACTTCCTACTTTATCTGTCTTCTGCTGTTTTTGCTTTCATTTACCACCTATTAATGCGAGTGTTTTTGGTTTTTATATTTACTCTTTTTTTCTCTAAGTGTATACATATCCTTCCAATCATTGGTTTGAAAATGGTTACTGTCCTTGCCAGTTTGCCTGTCATGAGTTCCAAATAAGTGTATGCTCCAAGATTAATTTCTATTTGCAGGTCTCATTAGAAATGTTTCTGAAGATGATTTGAAATGCTTTAGAGTATTTCATATTATTTAGGACAATATATTTTTAAAATAAGTAATTATTCCAAAAAATTGGTTAATGCTTTTGCTTACTGAGAGTGCCTATTTCACAATTGTCTCTTTAAACTTTCTTTGTAATGAAGGATGTTAAACGGTATCAAAAAAATGCCTCACAAGAACATGATCTTATTACAAATCAGCTTTTTAAATGTTATACTCTGAAAGTTTACATATAAATAATATTGAATATTGCTGATGGAAGAGTAGATCTTAGAAACAATGTTTAGTTTGGTCTGTAGCATTCCTGAGAGCTAACATGTCAAAGTCATAAAGCAATAGGCTTTCACTTATTACACCTCATAAAATCAAAAAAAATATATGAAAAATTTTAATTATGAAGAGAATGTTATACTCATAAGATAACTTTTGCAACAATATAAAAGCACTAAAGGAAACATTAAGAAGAAGAAAAACACAGTTTTGAAACTTTAAGAACTTTGACATTGTTACTTCCATTTACCAATTAAAAATGGGAAAATAATACATTTTAAAGAATGTACTTGAGTTGAATTGTTTTTCATCTATATGGCTTGCAAAAGGGGGGGGGGGAGGATTTCACCATTTGAAATGGCAAAAGGGGAATAATAATAATAATGAGCAATAAATATTACTTACTTCATCTGCTGGATTAAACCAAATCTTGCTAACAATAAATCACAGTACATTTCCACTACTTCCATAGCTTCCACCAAATAATCTTCTCTGATTATGTGCTCCACACGAATTTTCGCCCTTTCATATTTTCCTGCTGATATATAATCAGCTATTTCTTTCCTGGCTTTTTGAGCCAGTTCAGTTTTCTTTTTCTCTAGCAATTTTAGACGATTTATCGCTAACCTTAAATGGGTTTTTAATTTAGTATAATTTGGACCGCTGGAAAACATTTTAAGATTTATGCGAAAGTTAGAATATTAAAATATTGAATACTTTGTACTTCTAAGTATATTTCGTTAGGTTTAATTTATATACAGTTATTCAAGGTAAAATTAACTCATCCTGTAAATTTATCACAGCTATATGCACATATGATAACCAGAAAGCCTTTGGTCTTATGTACAACCCCTGGCATGTACGCAATTAGCATTACTTATGCGTCACACGATCGTGCCGATCATATGACTTCATCGGGTTAAAAACAAAAAACTGTCTATGTGCCAATCTTCTAGAGTAAAATGTTATGTTAAGTTCTTTAATTTGTTAATGTAACTTTTAGCTCATTTAATTAGCACACATAGGAGTGCATTTATGTATATATTTGCAACGAAAGAAACTATTCACTCTGTATTCAAAATAAACAAATAACTTTGACAGGGGGAAAAAAAAAAGTCTAACTAGAGTGCCAACTTAACATCAAATAAGGTTAACTAGATTTCGTAAAATCACATATTGCAGCTCAAGAAATTGTTAGCATAGAAATTCGTACTTATTATACAATAGGCACTGGTGTAACGTGCGTGCATGTGTACAATTTTACCTTTAATAGAAGAGTAAAATATAACTGTAGCACCATAAAAAATTCCATACTTTGTATCTTTCGCCATTATTTTCTATGATTGAAACAGCTGAAGTAGACAACTGTCAATTCTGTACTTGGTAGGGTAAGTGGAACTGTTGACAAATGGTAAAGCTTTTTAAATGTTATCAAGGATTTTTAGAGGAGATTCCGAAAATGCTGCGTTAAACAGAAAAAGGCAAATTGACACACTAAAGGTGTTTAATGATAAGTAAGTACAATGACATACACAGTATTATATTTACCATATAATATCTATTGAGAATTTGGGGGTATGAAATAAGAATTTTGAATATATGGCACTTTATTTAGAGTAGTGCGTTAGAAATTCTGATGAAAATATTTGCCAAATCGTACGATAGAAGGTGCACATGTGTTCTGTCAAGGGTTATGTTAGGAACAAAAATGTAGCCTAAGATTTATTTATAGGTGTTAAGACATGCGTCCTAAACACTTTGGTGTCATTCATGCTTCAGTTACTTTATGAATTAGCTAGTTAGTTCTCGGGGCATTCAGTGAGTTCGTGAAGGAGCCACAGAGACCTACGAACATTGAACATGTCATATACAATTCCACAGTAGCTTTCAATCTGTATTTACAAAAATTTGTCTGCATCTACATAAATAATTGCAATAAAAATAAAAAAGAACACCTAGAACAACTCAACCAAATAACAAAAACAGACAATTCACTTAATCATACAAATTTTATGATATGCATGTTTACATATACATTGATATGTTGTGGAGTATAATATTGTCACTCATATATTCCTTTACAGAATAATAGCCTTTTTGCATAGGTATGTTCTAAGAGCAGATTTAAAGGAATTGTCATGTTTATTAAGGCTTTTAGGCTTGAGGGAAGAGCATTGCATACTAAAATGCACTCATAATAAATGCCTTTTTGATGGCATGAAAGTGCTGAAATGGGGCGATGTAGATTTACTTTTTATCTAATATTCTTGCCATGTATATTTTGATTTTGAACAAATTTTTGTTTATTTGTTATATAAAAGTTCATGAGGGATAAAATATATTCACAAGGAAGAGTTAAAATTTCAAATTTCCTAAAGAGGTTTCTGCACGAATGTCTGCTATGTGTACCAGCAGTTATTCATATGACTTTTTTCTGTAACAGGAAGACACGTTCACTTTAACTGAATTTCCCCAAAATATTAGACCGTACTTCATTATTGAGTTGAAATAAGCATAATAAACTAACTAAACATTTAATAATAAACTAGTTTTAAAGTCTTAATTGACTCCAACATTACTAATGCATATATAGCATAGCATGCACTGCTAAGATCAATGTGATCTTTCCAATTCAGACTGTTATCAATTATTAAACCAAGGAATATATATTTGGTTTGTGAAAGTACAATGTTATAATATCCTATCTGTAATTGTGCATCTGGAGATCTGTGAGTAATGAATTTCATGAGCTTTTTGTTTGTAATTAATCCAAAGTTTCACCTGTTATTCTGACCAATTCCAAGGCTCATGCTCTCTCTGACCATGATGCTCAAGTAATAGTGAAAAAGGATTCTACAATAAAACTCGAAAAATGTTATAGGTATATAAAATATTAAATATTAATGATCAAACCTCAGTAAATTGGAGACACATCAACAAAAAATCATGGGATAGTGTTATAGTGCAAATGATGTTAACAGTAAATTCAACAATTTTATACACATTTTTAAAATGCACTTTGAAGCATATTTCCCACTAAAAATTAAAAAAGAAGTTGTAACACAAGCAGGAATACCTAAGGAATTAAAAAATCTTGTCAACATAAAAGACAATTATACAATGAGCTAAAGCTCAGTAAAGACTAACTTAATTAAAAATACATTTTAAAAAGTATTGTAAGATACTTAGGAAAGTCATAAAAGCAGCAAAAGGCCTCCATTATTAAACAAGTCAATGAAAAAACAAAATAAAAATTACTTGGAACATAAATAAAACAAGAAACAGGCAAAAATTTGCAACAAGATGATGCAATAATCTTAAGCATTAACAATCAAGAGATACAACTTCCTGCAGATATAGCAAATGTGTTTAATGAGTACTTTCTTAATGTAACAAAAATTTAAATTTATACTCTGGTGACAAAAGATTTTTTTACAATCATTAATTCCCAGTTAAAATAGTGAATTCAAACCATGTACCACTAATCCAATAGAAATTTATATATCATTGGAAAACTAAATTCAAAATTCTTTTGGCTATGATGAGATTAACATCTAAGTCATAAAGGCCTATGCAAAGGAAATTAGTACCCCCCTTAGTCACTTGTGTAATGAGGCCTTAACATCTGGTGTATTTCCTGAGAGGTATTATTCAATAGTGAAGCCTCTGTTCATAAAGGAAGAAATGATAAATGTCCCAAATTATAGATCTATAGCTATTTCACCTACATTTTCTAAGGTGTTTGAGAAAGTAATGTTTAATAGGCTTTACCATTGCCTTGAAAGTAACAATATTCGTTAGTAATCAGTTTGGCTTTAGAAAAGGAATTTCAACAAAAAATGCAATCTATAACTCACTAATGAAATTTTAACTGCATTTAATGTAGGAGAAATATTTTATGATTTAGCAAAGGCTTTCAATTATGTCAATAATGGAATTCTTATAGATAAATTAGCTTTCTACAGGATAAAAAGCAATATTTAAAATGGTTTATATCCTACCTTGACAAAAAGAAACAAAAAGTAGTAATAAATTGTCCCTTTAAAAATAAAAGCAATGCATCTGAGTGGGAAATGATTTACCATGGAGTGCCTCAAGGATCTGTTCTGAACTCTCTTCTTTTTCTGATTTATATATATAAATTATCTCTCCTTATCTATCCAGATATAGGAAATATTGTTCTATTTGCAGATGATATAAGCATATTGATAAATGGAATTAGCCTTAATGATAGTGCCATTAAATTAAATCTGAGTTCTTTGTGTATAGGGTTCAAAGCAAATCTTTGTTAAGAATTTAAAATGATTTGAGTCGAATTTGTAACACTTACATCACTAATATTTTAAAAGAAAAACTAAGTTTCTGGAGCTAATTGTTCCCATCTTCAGTACCAGATTGAATGGAGAGAGAGAATGTTACGGACACCTTCCTTCTTCGATCATAAAATAATTAAGAAAGAAAATCACTTAACATTTGGCATATATAGAAAATCTACTCACACTAACAGCTACATTAAATATAATGATTATAACCCAATTTCCTGTAATATGCAGTATTAAATAATCTTGTGCACAAGTTGGTAAATGCCCTCATGAACAAAGAAGAGTATGATCAGGAACTGAGCAATATAATAAATATAGCTATAGAAAATGATTTCAAACAAGAAGTGGTATACAAAAAAGTAAACAGAGTAAGGAACAAAAAGAGAATCAAAGACATCAATACACTTATTCCTAACAAGGAAGAAAATAGAATGTACAAAAAATTCACATACCATCCATCAGCCTTCTGTAAATTCCAACAGACTTTCAAAAAACATAACATTATTTTAGCTCCAAAAACAGTTACACCATAAAAAATATATTTAAATTCTAAACTAAAAGAGGATATTACACAAGAAAACAAATCAGGAATATATCAGATGAAATGTAGCAATTGTGAAAAAATTTATATTGGAAAGACTGAAAGAAACATAAAAACATGAGCAAAGGAACATAAATCAAAGACAGGAAGAAAAATCACTGGTAGCTTGGCATTTTTAGAAGGAACAACATAATATTAACAGAATCCCAAACTACTTTAAAATATTACAGGAAAAACAGAACTTACAGTGTAGGAAAACA
This sequence comes from Metallyticus violacea, assembly GCA_030762175.1. Taxonomy (NCBI): domain Eukaryota; kingdom Metazoa; phylum Arthropoda; class Insecta; order Mantodea; family Metallyticidae; genus Metallyticus; species Metallyticus violacea. The sequence goes on from CM060840.1 coordinate 55,889,672, forward strand.
TTTAAATCTGGAAGAACAAAAATAACATTTTCAACTTTGAAATCCTGCCAAATGGCATCTTAATACAGAAGTTCATCCAATCACCACCAGAGACAAACCAAATCACCATGAAGAACAAGGCAGGCAGTTGATCTGGAACTGAAGATGGGAGCGATTAACTCCAGAAACTTAGTTTTCCTTTTTTTTAAATATTAGTGTTGTAAGTGTTACAAAGTCGACTCAAATCATATTAAATTCTTAGTATTAAACATCACTGTTACAAAAGTCCATCACATTTATCTAACAAATCTTTGTTGTTTGGTTGAGTTGTTCTAGGTGTTCTTTTTCATTTTTATTTTAACTATTTGCGTAGATGTACACAATATTTTTGTAAATGTAGATTGAGTGCTACTGTGGTAATTGTAAATGTTTGTAGGTTTCATGTCATTTTTTTCATTAAATGTTATTACTTCAGTCAGCTCTAGAGATTTTAAAGGTTCCTTGCCATTAAAGATTCATTAGTAATTTTGAAACATTATCTATACTCTATATTCTTTTTCTTTTTCTCTATATTCTACATTATTTCCCATAGTTTTTTCCATTGTGGAAGGAGAAATTATGGAAGACTGGCAGCTCAAAGTTACAGAAATAGCAACATGGTTGGGTCTTTCTAAAACAATAGTCCTTTGAATTATTCATGAACGTTTCAACATGAATAAGGTTAGTGCAAGATGGTGCCTAGACTTCTTTCCTCAGTCCAAAAGCTGCAACAAATCATCTGTTGTCAGGCATTTTTGGAGCTCTGTGGCAACAAGAAAGAAGTTCTGCAAACAATTGTTACAGGAGATGAAACTATGGTCCTTTACTTGATCATTCTTTGACCAAAAGAAAATCAATGGAATAGCGTAAACCTGGCAAAGCACCACCTCTAAAGGCCAAGGTCACTCAGTCAACCAAGAAGATCATGGGCACAATCTTTTGGGACTGTGAAGGAATACTCTTCATTGACTTCAAGGGGAGGAACACCACAGTAAATGGGGGTACTATGATGGCCTACTGCACAGACTACATTCTTCCATCAATGAGAAAAGGCGAGGAAAACGGAGTGGTGGTGTGCACCTGCTTCACAACAATGCACATGTGCACATAGCTCTTGTTGCAAAGGAAGTTGTGAAGAAATGTGACTTCAAGGAGATTAACCATCTACCCTACAGCCCAGATTTAGCTCCCAGTGACTATTTCCTCTTCTCAGAACTCAGGACCTTCGAGAAAGGACATTTGAGAGTGATGAAGAAGTGATGAATGCTGTTTATGCCCATTTGCAGACAAGACTTCCGACTACTTTAAAGGGGGGGGGGGATTGAAATATTAATTCAAAGATGTGAGAAGTGTATTGCAATAAAGGGTAGCCATATTGAAAAGTGAAATATAATTTTTTGCCTTTATCATACCTAGAAAATTGTTAGGCCGGAAACTTACGAACCTACTCCCGTATCTAGTAGCCTGCTTTTAATTGGTTCTTATTTAGCAATTCAGCATTTATCATATCTGTGCTGTTAGCAATTCAGCATTTATCATATCTATGCTGTTTTTTTTTTTAGAACATTTTCCATATGTTCCCATTCATTTGAATCTATGTTCCTATTATATGTTGCAGCAAATGTCTTAGCAATATCATTTTCAATACTGGTAATTTTTATTTTTAATAATTTATTGTTTCTTGTGAATAGCAATCCCATTTTATTAGTTATATGAATGTATTGGTTTTGTCAGGAAGTTTGACTAGAGTGAAATTATCAAAATTTTATGTACAAAAATTGGTTTGTATTTTGGTGGCACACTTTCCACAATTCTGCCACATTCTCACTTTTTCATGCAAATTTTGCAGTTTTTTGTAGTGTGTTTACATTCTGTGTAAACTGCTTGAGGTTTTTAAACCAGAAATATTTGCATTCCATTAATTATCCTCTAGGAATGAATTTACTTGCTGATTTAAAGATTATTTCAGTGTTATGTAATATTTTATTTACATGTAATATAACTTTTAATGAACCATATGGAGTTCTCTATCCAGGAAAGATTTGAACAGGTTTCAGTTATTTTTTTTAATTTCAGGATCTCTAGTGTGCCCTTTTGTTTTGATATTGTTTATTTGAATAGCAGTGATAGGCCTATGTCTAAAGTCTAGGTTTTCAACAGCTGTCTCTTTGATTCTTGAATGTGTATCAGAATATGCAGATTGAGTGTGATCTTATAATACAGTGGAGTGTATTATGGTATAAAGCATAGTCATTCCTCTACATTGATGCACTCAGGGCAGTGCTTTTGCAGTTAAATGTTTCCAAACTTTGTCATTAAATTGATACATATGGAATTAAAACCAAACATGCCATACATACATACAATATCTAATTCTTATCAGAATAACTAGGAATCTCTTAGAATATTACAGTGGAATCATCCCAAAACAAAAAGGTAGAACTCTACCTAATCTTGAAAAAATACAGCAATGACTTCTGTTAATCTTATTTTGATTTAAAGTAAAACACTAAAAATCATGTCGTCACATTAAAACTCTCTTTAAGTTTCACAAACACACTTATAAAAGTAATTTTGGTACGTGTTTCGTGAGGTACATTCCTCACATTGTCAACCAAAACGACGACTCTTGAGTACCTCACGAAACATGTATCAAAATTACTTTTATAAGTGTGTTTGTGAAACTTAAAGAGAGTTTTAATGTGACAACATGATTTTTAGTGTTTTACTTTAAATCAAAATAAGATTAACAAAAGTTTCACTGTGTGGATTCCGACATTCCATAAACAATGACTTCTGTATCTATCTATTTTCACTTTATGTACTGAAACATGGATAAATCACAAGTAGCGTTCTCCAAAATTATATCACATCCCACTTCACAGAAATAAACAACATGAAGAATGGTGAAGATAAGAGGAAAACTGTGAAGCAAAATACGTGCAAAAATGTGAAATTTAGGCCACTTTCAGCCAAGCAAACAGCAATCTGAATTGTTCCTTGCTCCTCTTTGATGACCAAACAATATTGAAATGCCCATTCAACAAAATGAGGATAGAAAGACATAAGTAGCTGGGAAGTTGAGGGTTTTAAAATAAATACACAATAAACAACATTCTGAAGTAGTAACTAAAAATGTGTTGCATGTATTTATTTCTCATGCATCAACATACAAAATTTGTTAACAAAATAAACACAAATAAAAAATAAAACATTAATTTTAAATATAATAACGAGAAAATAACTTTCAGCAATTCCAGAAGGCACTAACTCCAATCAAAATTATTTCAATTTAAGTGACTCAGCCCCCCCAGTCCCTGGTTCATCAGCAGCTACCTTCTGGAACATCCAAGGGACCAGTCTCAGATCCAACCAAAAACAAAACACAACATTAAAAATTATTTATACATTTAATGCAATATTAAGTTATATTTTCTACAATACTAAATTTTCCTTCTTTTTTAATTAAATCCATTCAGCCAAATTTCTATCCTTGAGAGTTGCTTATTCCTTAGGACCTTATACACACTAACACCCTGTTATTGGTGTATAAGGATCCTGTTTAATTAATGCTAGATAACTGGTCCCATTCCTTCCCCATTCATTTTATCCTCCTTTCACTGTCTGACAATTCTACCATTTCTCAAGCTCCTTTCATAAGTATTTTAAACCAATAACCATTTTTGTCTTATCTTGCCTATGTATTTTTCCAATTCCTTAAAGTTTTCATCTGATTTTAAATTTAAAATTCTTCTACCTCTTACATCATTTGGTAAATTTTCCCACTTTCTTAATAGGAACTGTTCCCTCCAGTTTGCTTACATTCTAGTATACAATGCCAAGTGCTATCTGGTTCTTCACACATATCCCCTTAGTGTATCCATTTTTAAATGTTTTACTCCTGTTCTAAACCATGCCAATCCTTTCCTTCCTACCTTATCACAAATTTTAATATATCTTTCTCGTCCCACACATTTTTTAGTGTACTATATAATTTCAGAGATTTTTTGGTGTTAAGATTTACCCATATTTCTTGTTTTTCAATATCCTCAATTCTTATTGTTATTTCCAAAATCCTTTACTCAATCTTACTCCCTCGTACCATACTAATTCCATGCCCGCCTCTTGTAGGATATTTTGGATTTTAGATAACCAAGTTTCTCTCCCCTTAATTTTTCCTTGTGCTACCAAACACTAATTAATGATATTCTCCTCTTCTATGATCCCTATTCTATACCAATATTTCATTACTCTTTCTATGACCTTGCTTTTATAGCCCAATGTTCCTAGTTCCATTAGGGCAACCTTGTTAGGTGAAGATCTAGGTAAAGTCTAGAGCAATTCTACAAAATAATCTATTTATTTCTTTCCATTCTTAATCTGGCCCTGAAATTTCTATTCCATACATCATTCTGCTATCCACTATTGAGCTATATATTCTCTCTTACCATTTTATTTGCATATTTGATATTTTGTTTACACAAAGTCTGATTACACTTATGGCTACTTTTCCTTCTGCTACTGCTTTCTTTTTTTAATCACTCCATTTCCCATTGCTAGACAATTGAACACCTAAATAATACATTTTCTTAACAACTTCAATTTCTGTGCTCTCCCACCACATTTTTCCATTTTTTTTTAATTTGAAACCCTTTTTCATCAACATAATCTTAGATTTGTTTTTATTTATCTAAAGACCCCATTCTCTACAAAATGTGCCTATAACTTCTAATGATCATTTAATCCTACACTTGTTAAAGAACCTGCTACTATATCATCTGCAAAGAGCAGACCCGGTATCTCTATATTATTTATAGTTGGTAAATGTACATTACCTTTACTAATTTCTTCTAGAACATCATCACTAAATAGATTGAAGGGAACTGGGCTTAATTTACATCCTTGTCTTAGACCTACACTGTTTGATATATAACCCTCTATTATAACCCTCCCTCTTTCATATTTAACACAAAATTTGTTCTCCTTATAAATATTCTGAGTTACTCCTTTCTTTCTCAGTTTAATTCAAAGTACTTCTCTAGAAATTGTGTTGAAAACTTTTTCCAAGTCTAGAAACATCTAATAGATGCTACTTCTTTTGTTCTAAGATATTGACTAATGTTCTAATGTTCTGATTATAAAAGTATTTTCAACTGCTATTTTACTTTTCCTGAAGCCTGATTGAAATACTGAAATGAACTTTTCTTTCTCTGCCCTCTTTTTGCTAACACTCCTGTGAAGACTTTTTTAATTGAAAGTAAACTAATTCCTCTATAATTTGCTGGATATCTAATATCTCCTTTAACTTAATAAATTGGTGCTACAATTCCTACTCTACAATTTTTTGGTATTTTTCCTTCTTCAAAGAATAAATCAGTAAATGTTCCAGTATGTTTAATATGTTAAGGTCTTCTACTCAAGCTTTCCAAAATTCCCCTGGAATTCCATCTATTCCACGGGCTTTGTTAGGTCTTAATTTTTTAATTTGTTCCAAAACTTGAAGTAATTTTGCTACCTAACAAGTCTATTTTCAATAGATTATCAATATTCAAATCATCTTTAATAACCAAAATTTTTACTCCCAAAAGACCCTGGAAAAACTTACACCACTCTTTTGGTGGTACCAATTTATCCCCTCTCTTTCTTTTGCACATTTTACCTATCATTGCCTAAATTTCCTTGTTGTCATTCTTCTTCACTACCTGGTTTAACTTCTGGCTTTTCTCCTCACTCTTCCTTTTTTTACCTATAATAAGCACCTATATTCCCATCTTTCTACAAGGTAATTGCCCCTATCTGTCTCCTCTCCTGTTTGTCTCCAGTATTTTAGCTCCCTCTGTACCCTTCTTCTTGTGTCTGAACATTCTTTATCATACCAGCTGTCATTTACTTTTAACTTCCCCTCAAATACTTTAATTTTGTTTCCTGCTTTTTTAATGGTCTCCTCTGTACTAAAAATACATACTTGAACTTTCTATCCTCTAATGATGCTGACAATTATCCCCCCTCATACTTACACTTCTTGATTTAACTTTGAATGGAACATTTCAGATAAGTCATTTATCCATATGTAATGTTTTAATTGGAAATTGCAAATTTTGCTCCCTCCTACTATTTTCTATTGTTTGGATCTCCATTCTTAATGGGAAGTCATTACTTGTACTTATCATATCCATAATCTCAAAGCCAACTATATATCTACCTAGACGTAAGGTATATAACATATAATCTATAACACTTTTCCCATTTTTATTTACACAAGTGAATTCTGCTCCCCTCAACTTTCCCTTTTACTACATTACACATCAAGAAGTTATTATCTTCACAGAACCGTAATACTTTTTTGCCCTCATTATTGAAAACTTTATCATTTCTGCAACACTTCTCTAAATTTGCTTCTTTTGGGCCCAGGCATTGAAATCTACCCTTATTTGTTCTTCCCCTATTCTTTCATTTAGATCCGCCACTAGCATTAATTTTACATCTGTATATTTATCCTGTAGTTCTTCAATGTTTTGTCTCAATTTAATAAACAAATTTGAATTATCAAAGCTTGAAGAGCTAGGTGGATTATAAACAATGCCTAAACACACTTGTGTACTTCTTCTACATACAACACTGAATATTAGCACAGCAGTTTATCACCTCCTAAATTCTTTTCAACCTTAATTTTGAAACTTTTATCTCTTCTCACAAACAACCCTATGCCACCAGACACCCAACCTTTACCTTTAGCCTTCACCCCTTTTTTTTTTCATAACAATCATACACAGTGATGACAGAATCCTTTAATATCCATGTCTCAACCACTGCTAACACATCTGCCCACTTGATTATCTGATGAATGTCACCATTTCATATTTTCACTATTAACTCTTCAACATTCCAGCATACTATAGATAAGGTACTACTCCCTATACTGAATCCTTTCTCTCAAAGCTGTAGTGCTCCAACTTTGCTTCTTGTAAGTCTCATCTCTTTATCATATGACTCTTCGTACCTCTACCTGCATAACACTTCCTCCAGGCATGGAGGGTACACTCATCTCCACATATTCAGACATATTCCACATATTCAGACCAGCCATAGAATCCAGTGCTTCTCTGTTGGCATCCTTGCGCAGCTGTTGAGGAGACTGTACAATACGTCCTGTTGATTTGTCAGCTGTTGATCTTTCCCCCCTTCTCCTTTTGTCATTTCTTCTTCTCTGTCGCTGCCTTGGATTCTTGGACTTTGATCCTCTCTACTGACTGAGCCCACAGCTCTTGTGTTTCGTCCATTCATATCCTGTTTCTTTCCATCTATGAAAAGATTCAAACCCCTAACATATGCAATCTTGCCTTCTTCTCTGACTTTTTTCATTTGCTTAAATAAAGTAGCCCTATATTCCCTTTTTTCTTTCTCATAATCTTGCTGAATGAATATCTTCATACCCCTAAGTTTTTTTGTACTTTCCAGCACCATTTATTTAAATTTCATGGTGGTACACTGACAAGTATTGACCTCAATCTAACTTCTTTTCTACCTATTCTAAAGGAGTCACATATTTCCCAGCCCTGTAGTTGGATCCCCAGCTTTTCCTTAAATATTTCTTCAACCTCTTGCCAAGTTCACTTCTATTTTCCTGTATTCCAAAAATGATAATGGTCACTTATCTATTATTTGACTTAATTACTTCCAGCCTTCTTATTCTTCATCATGGTTTGCAAGATCTTGTTCCACTCTTTGTTGATAGCTTGCAACAATCTCTTGCATATCTTCAGTTAATCTGCTTATTCTTGTTTCTAGCATCTTCTCCACTTTCTCAATTCAGTAATATCTTTTGATATTCCCTTTAGCATTCCAACGACCTGCTCCATTTCCAGGATTTGTTCCACTCTGCCCATCACTAATAGTGCCATCAATGCAAAACATAGCAAATCATGGTCATTTGATCATTGAAACCATTTTCTCCAGCTTTAATTTTTCTTTATTAAAAATTAAGGCCAATTCTGATGCGATAGATTTCTGTCAATACACCCATTGTACCTACTGCACATGGAGCATGTGTAGACATGTTCATCTTCGATCATCTTCCACTTGCAACTCATTGTGTTGCATAAGAATTTACAGTTCCAAAAATTATGTATTATTTCCATAAACAAAACTGAGAACTGCTTTTCCATTTTCATCAAGAGAACATTTTTAATTTATTCTCAAGTCTCTTGTCTAGTATTATAGTACAAAAATTTTATTTTAATCTGCAAAATATTAATTTAAAAAAAATTAAAAGAAGTGAGAAGAATAAGTGATAGCAGAATGTGATAGTGACAGTGGTAGCAGTAGTTGTAGTGATGATTGTGATCTCTCTAATCTCTTAAGAATAGTTAAGAGTAATATGTGATTTGTATATTTTGTAATGCAGTAACAAAATCACAATGTTTTAAAGTTTTAAGCATGAAGATTAATATTGATTAATGATTTAACAGTTATCTTATTGGCATATTGTAAGGATAATAATCTGCAATCTTAATTTGTTGACATTTTATTAAGCAGTAGTTTTAAAATATTTAGTTTAGTTCCTGGAGCATTCTCTGATTTCATGAAGCAGTTACAAAGACTTATGAACATAGTATTTGTCATTAACAATCACCACAGTAGCTCACATTCTAAATTTACAAAAAAATATCATGTACATCTACATAGCCACAGTAAAAATGAAAACGAAACACTAGAACAACTCAGCCAAACAATAAAAACAGGAGAAGCAGATACAGACAAATCACTCATTTTTTACTGTATATTTATTTACTATACATTGATATAAAATCATTACAGTGCTTTTAAATTAGTATAATATTATATTACCACTCAAATATTCCTTTACAGAATAATAGGCCTTTTTAAACAGGTATTTTCTAAGAGCAAATTTGAAGGATTTACCATTATTGTTATAAAATTTTCAAATGTTTGTGGTAAATGTTGTTCACTCATTAGATATTGATTGAACTAAATCATTACCTAAATAGGAATTGCTGATGGTATATTAGTAATAACAGTTGGCTTCCAATCCGTATTAAGATAAAATAAATATTTTGAGCTCCAAAATATTATGAGGTATCATGTGTCCAATCAACCATTGATAGCCACACATGCAACAGCTGGCCATCAATCAAAACTAATACTGGTATTATCAATCCATTGGCTGAATGGGATGTATGGTATTTTACGTATTTACTGTTCTTTGAGAAAAGAAGGAGGGAATGGATTTGCTGGACACTTGTACTTAAATATAAGAGCTTTTAAAATTATTGACCCAGAAGGAATGATAAAAATTGTTAGAGATTATTTTACATGTAAACTTAATTTCTGATTACAAAATATTTGCTCATATCCACTGAAAAATTAGATTTAGACATAGCAATTTCCTTATATTATACTCCAAAAGCTTATAATATTGCTGCCATATTGCAAAAGAAATATTTATTCTATATGAGCACAGCACTCCAACTGTATATTATTTTTGTCAATATTTAATTCCCATTGATCAGTCATCCCATTACTGGAACCCCTTGATCTGCCCTCATGATTCATCCATACTGTTGGCCTCCTCTATGACAGTCACTTTTACATGCTATTTTAGATCTATTTTGTAACAGATTACTTGTAGTGCTGTCAAAGCAATATTATTATAAGGATGGTGAAGTGTATGACCTAGTCATCTCTATTTTGGTATTTTCTAGTTTTAGGCCAAAAAATCTTCATTTGAATCTGGACTGGCCAGAATTATTATTAAACACCTGTTTTATAATGAATTATGTGATTTTTCACGGAAAAGTATTGACTTAATTAGCCAAATATTTTACTTTTACACATTGAAATGACAAACACAAATAAGGGTTTTCAACAACACCAGGGTCACATCTGTTTACAGAACATCATACTAAACATTACTGTAGTTTTTCGGTCCAACTTTGAAATATATTAAACAGATATTTACTGTGAAAGGGTACATACATTATTTTGGCACCCTCGTATATGAATTAGTTATATTTCTTCTTTCAGGCAAAATGCTTAACATAGGAAATAAAATAAAGGCCCATTACAGGATACTAGATAAACTTCTGCCCAAAATGATTAAATTATTTGAAAATATATTGAGATCCTTTGGTTTTAAAAGTTAAAGTTTTCTTGACAAGGTATATTTTCATGGGTTGGTTTACTTGCCATCCAATAAAAGTGGGTGATCCTTCTATCAACCAAGGGAGGTCTAAAAGGACTTCCTCACCTTCTTACCTTCTGTCAATCATATCACATTCTATGCAGCATTTAAGCTGAGGTGGTTAGGTACACCCCTCAGGCTTACTTAGTTCTGCCTGATAGTTCATACTCAGTGGATTTTGCATCAGCTTAATTCTTGGGCCAAGCTCAAGTAAAAATTTAAATGCTGACAACTATCTGATACCTAGATACTGTTTGTAAATAATGTTTCAGTAAAGACTGGGAGCTTTATATAATACATTTATTTTGTTTTAGTGTAACAGAACTGCAAGAAGACATTGAATATAAAGTGGAGTTCAATGCAGGAGGTAGAAGTATGGCCATTCTTGTATCTCTGTCACCAGAGTTCCCATTAGAAAAACCTGTTTTAAAAGTTCAACCTCAAATCACTCATCTGTGGGTAAATGAACAAAGTGAGATAACTTCTGCACCAGGATTACTAAATGTAAGTAATACTGGATAATCACTTTACTTTTAATTTTCAAAATTAGCTAGATATAAATATTGTACTTATGAAGCTGTTGACAATGGAGTGGTAATATATCCTAAACTTAGGTATTCATTTTTTTACATTAAACTCCACTTACTTATATATGTAAGTGGAGTTACTTAATACTTACATAATTATGTAAGTAAGTGGAGCTTCGTGTAAAAAAAATCAATACCTAAGTTTAGGATATATTAGCTAGATATGTTAAATTTGAGTGCGATTACCTCTTTATTCAGTAATTAACAATTGCCTGAAGATTTATTGTAGCTTGAAATTTTTTTACAAAGTGCTAAAAAGGACCATGAAACTAAGTTTTAAGAAGTTCTCTTCTTCTTAAGTAATCACTGGTCTAAACAAATTTTGTTGATTGAAAACTGTTCATATTTTCTGATTCCTTGCCACATAAGAGTCTCTCAAATGAGCCTTAGTTTTGTTTCACTGGGCTACTGTTTTTCAGAGATTGGTATTACAGAAAATAATGGTGTATATTATTTGTTCATTGAGCAAATACATAAAATGAATATTTTGATCGATTTATACATGATAATAAATGGTTCACTTTGTGAATGGGACAGCAGGGCTAAATAGAGCTTTTGACAAGAAAAAATTTGCCACAAAGGAGCAATTTAGTTCCTGGAGAAAAAAAATTGATGTAAAACCATTGGTTTCTCCTTCTAATGTCCTTCCACCACTCTATATTAAATTAGGCCCGATGAAACAATTTGTTACTGCTGTAAATAAGGGCAGTGATTGTTTCAACTTTCTTGTTACAAAGTTCCCACAGAAAACTGAAGCTAAAATAGCAGCAGGTATTTTCGATGGACCCCAGATTTGTGAGCTTATGCAGGATGAGACTTTTCTTCTGTTAATGTCTGAGTTAGAGAAAGTGCACACAAAAAAATGGCAGAAAACTTTCTTGGCAACATAAAACCCGAGAACTATGAAGAAATTATGGAGGAAATATTAACAGTATTTTAGAAGTCTAGGATTAGAATGAGTGTTAAAGTGCATTTTCTCAATAGTCATACTGATTACTTCCCTGCAAATCTTGGTGCATTGAGTGAAGAACAAGGTGAGTGGTTTCCTAAAAACATTAAAACAATGGAAACCTCTCTTTCAAGGCCATTGGAATGTGTCGGTGATGGCTGATAACTGCTGGTATTGAAAAGAGACAGTAGTGAAGAACTTACCAGAACTTCGAAAAAAAAAAATGAAGTTTTCTTCTCCCTAATAATGAAAAAGGTTTGTTGGAATTGTAGTTAGCTGATAAAATAGTGGTACAGATAGAGTAAGTGAAATGTTTATTTTAGTACCTTGGGTTGGGTCAGAGCTTGGTCCCCTGGAATTCTAGTAAGTTGCTGCTGATGAACTGGGAACTGAATCAATGTGGACATTTTGTACTTTCTTTTAACTATTTAGAATTTAGGTGAAGATTAGTATAAAATGTATTATTGCATCAATAATTGTTGTAATTGTGAGGGGTTGCACCTAAAATGACCTGGGTAAGATAAGTAAAAGCCCCATTGTAGTTTGTATTTATATTTTTCTTATTACTTCCAAAAATTTCAAATTTCATTATAGTAGATATTTGAGAAATAAAATTAGTAGTTTGTAGAGACTGTAGCTAGCTGATAAGATAATGGTATAGGCAGAGTAATTGAAATATTTTATTTTAGTCTCCTGGGTTGGGTCGGAGCCTGGTCTCGGAATTCCAGTAGGCTACTTCTGATGAAATGGGAACTGGGGTCTGATGCAACCAAGGTGGAAAGTTTTTACTTTGTTTAATTATTTAGAATTTAGATAAAGGGTTAGTATAAAATCATTATTGTATTAACATTTTTGGAATTGCTAGGGGGTACACCTAAAATCGCCTGGACCAAATAGGAGGAGACCCCTGGTAGTTTGTATTTTTCTTAGTATTTCAATAATTTTAAATTTCAATAGTGAAAAAAGTTTGGGAATTCATAATTATTAACATAAAGCTCTCTTTTTTCAATGTATTCATGAATTAAAGTTAAAATGAAATCTGCAAAAACAGTTTTGTCTCAGCTATATGCCTTAAAACTGAATAATATTTCATAAAAAATATAAGTACATTAATACAACTGATATGATTTTGTATAAAAACCTAGCCCAATAGAGTAAAACTGAAAACAGATTTGAATTCAGGGCATTCATATTACATATGAGGGTAGGTCTATAGGTTTGTGGCCTAGCCGATAAGGTTTATCACCTTCACAAAAGTCTTATCTGGTGTCATACATTATCTGTTAAGTAAATAGTTGCAGCTGTAACTTCCGCTCTGTTATGTTGAGTTATTCAGATATAGTTGTATAAAGAAGGCTATGTGTAGAAGATTGTGATATGTTCCAAATGGAGTATCAAGCTGTTACAAAAGAAGAACTTACTCCAAATGAAATAAAACACGATTGGATGGTGTATATGGGGAAGCATCCCCCTCATATTCTACCATAAAGAATGGCCCAAACTTTTTCAAATAGGTTGAGAAAGCATTGAAGGCGAAGAGCATGTAGGTTGGCCCTTGGAGGTGCTGACCCCTGAAAACATCGCTCTTGTGGAAGAGGAAATTATGGAAGACTGGCAGCTCATATTAACAGAAATAGCAGCAAAGTTGGGCCTTTCTAAAACAATAGTCCTTAGAATTATTCATGAACATTTAAACATGAATAGGGTTAGTGCAAGATGGGTGTAGACTTGTTTCCTCAATTCAAAAGTAGCAACAAGTCATCTGTTATCAGGCATTTTTAGAGCTCCGTGGCAACAAGAGAGAAGTTCTGCAAACAATTGTTACAGGAGATGAAACTATGGTCCTCTGCTAGGGTCCCTTGTCCAAAAGGAAATCAATGGAATGATATAAATCTGGTGAAGCACCACCTCTAAAGGCCAAGGTCACTCAGTCAATTAAGAAGATCATGGGCACAATCTTTTGGAACTGTGAAGGAATACTCTTTATTGACTTGGAGGAGAGGAACACCACAGTAAATGGGGTACATGTACTATACTGGCATACTGTACAGGCTACATGCTTCCATCAAAGAGAAAAGGCGAGGAAAGCTAAGTGGTGGTGCAGTGCTTTTTTCATAACAATGTGCCTGTGCTCACAGCTGATGTTGCAAAGGAAGCTGTGAAGAAATGACTTCAAGGAGATCAACCATCCATCCTACAGCTCAGATCTAGCTCCGATGACTATTTCCTCTTCTCAGAACTCAACAATGACCTTCTAGGTGAGAAATTTAAGTATGACAAAGAAGTGATGGATGTTGTTTATGTCCATTTCTTGACTATTTTGGGGGGGGTAAAATGTTAATTCAAAGATGTCAGAGTTTATTGCAATAAAGGGTAACTATATTGAAAAATGAAATATAGTTTTTGTCTTTATCATATCTAGAAAATGGTTAGGCTGGGAACTTATGGACTTACCTCGTATATTCAGGTGGGGGAAAAAAAAGCAAGGAAAAAATCTTTTTTTGTAGATCAGTGATACATCATAATTGTATGCCATATCTTTATAATGGATGCTGATTGCTCATATTATTTGATCAAGGCATTATGCAACATCAGTTAATGTGCCTTCCAAAGAAGTTAAAGTGTAATCAAAGTACATTTTTTAATAGTGTTTATTGACTATTTTTACTACTGTGGCATCACATATGATGGACACTGATGATGCAGAAGAACTGATAAATTAGGAAATTAATTTTTTGGGATGGAGGCATTTCAGGACACTTCCCCACTGTTTGCCATTACTAAGGACTGGGTAAAACCTTAAATAAACCTCATTCAGGGAGGATGATTCTGGGAAGGGAATTTAACTGTGTACTTCCATTCATAATTTCATGCCACAGCTACCTCAGCCACCTGTGCCTGTAATAGAATTACTCTTTGTCTTATGAGAACCAGCTAGCATGAGAGAAACACTTGAAGTCAGCTGCATTTTGATAATGCAAAGTATGAATTGTCATATATTGCAAAATAAAAATGGTTTTGGCATTGTGTTTCTCATTTAAATGCTAATGGAATTTTCCAAGTAACTCCTTATAAGGCAAATAATGAATATACATGTAGTGTAATATTCATGAAATGTATAATTTTAAATCACATGTAAAAGGTTTTATTTACACATACAAACAACTGAACATGGAAATAATAGTTGTATTACTTAAATGTAAAATTGGAACTTAAACACAGTGAAGCCAATCATATTAATGGATATCATTGTATGATTAGTTGAACTACACACTCTTAAAGCTTCACTTACTTTTTATAAAAGTATGGAACCGGTTTCGAGAACATTTGTTCCCATCTTCAGCCATGCTAAGGTTCACCTTAGCATGGCTGAAGATGGGAACAAATGTTCTCGAAACCGGTTCCATACTTTTATAAAAAGTAAGTGAAGCTTTAAGAGTGTGTAGTTCAACTAATCATACAATGATATCCATTAATAGTTGTATTATTGAATTACATACTTAAATGAAAGAGAGAGAAAAAAGGGAAAGAAGGAGGAAAATGAGTTTCACATCATTTGTTTGCATTTCTTTCCGAACAGCCATGAAGAATTGGTAGATGGACATGAGTGACTAAAGTTGCTAAGGCTTGAACTTTTGAAATGGAGGTCATCAGTTGCAATCTTGCCATGGCCATCCTCCCTAGATGAGGTTTATTCAGGGTTTTCCTCAGTCCTCAACAAAGGAAAGTTTTGAGGAGGTACCCCAAACTTAAGCCTGGAATGCCTCCTTTCCAAAATTTCTTTCTCAGTTCATTTCAGCTTATGCATCATCACTGTCCACTGCCTCTGAAACCAATTAGTAAAAATTAGCATTAAATACTAGTAAAAATACAGTTATAGATATCTCTTGCCACAATATATATTCAATAGATGAAGCAAGTTAAGGTACTAATAGTTTTGTACATAAATAACCTTCCCGTGTATTGTGCAAATAATCATTTTGCATTTGTAGAAGACACTAATAATTCTACAAGGGAAACTGCTCCTTCTGTTAGATATCAATATTTCTCTCATATTGAATGGATAAGCACTAATGGAGTGTGCCAGTGTTGTCATTAATTTATTTACTCCCTCCTTTTCCAAAATATGGCATAGAAACAATAACTAAATGAATTCTACATATATACAGTAAAGATACCTATATATTTCACAATATAAAATAAAGTTGATGACATCCAAATAGCACATCCAGCTATTGCATTGTTAGCAAAATATGTCTTTAATTTTGCTCAGTTACCTGCATAGTCTTTGAACTTGTAATCCTAGTTTGTTTTCTTTTATGAATTGTCAACACACATCTCTTATTCATATTGTAGTTTTGTGCAATACCACATTCAAGAAATGATTAAAGATTTTTAAATATAACTGTAGCAGCCTTAATACTCCCCTTCTGCATTTACTGAACTAAAGCTATAATTACAGAATGACTTACAACACATAGCTTTTAATTTACTTTGATTTTCCACTCCCACTTGGTTGGGTTAATGTTTGCTAGGCTTCAACTAGAGCACCACTGTAGGTGTTCTAGCTGATTTCTATCTATAATGAACTCTGTTAAAGATTGTGGTTTGGTGGCCCACACAGTTGCAAATGCAACCATTGCTTTTCTGAATGCTCTACATATTGCTACCACAGATCAACATTCATTCCTCCATGCATGATAATGCCACTCATTGTATTTGTCTCTGTATCATATCTTGGAATGGAGGGAGTGTTTTGTAGAGATTTGAGTAACTGAAAAAAAGTTGTTCTTTGAGGGGATACGAGATGAATCATGTTTTAGAGATAAAAATGGATGACTCACAGATAGATGTTAAAATATTAACTTCAATGAAGAAGGGATAAAGGGGCAATTTTTTTTTTAAAAATGGAATGGTTGATTAGATGTTCAATCCATGTTGATCATGAAAGTGTGATTGCATACACCTAGTAGAATTATAACTTTTTAGTAATTTTATTTAGTGTTTCCTGAATCCCTTGTCTCACATTAAGACACAAAACTAAAAAGTATATGAAATATGAATTTAAATTTCTTTAATATCTTACAGTTTACAGTACATTCTGATCTTGGACGAGTGGTGCAGGCTATTATACGTGAATTTGAAAAACGACCCCCACCATTGGCAGAAGACGCTGCCATTTCTACTCAGAATAATCAGCAAAGAGGTTGGTTTATTTTTCTTCTAATTGCAGTATATATTGTGTCTGCTGGAATGACCCTTATTTTGGTAGAAAAATATATTTTTCCAAAATTTTGTGCCCTCTCCTAATTTTGTTTCATTTAGACATACTTAGGTATGAAGTTTCACCTCATTCAGATGACATTATCGTGTGCTGGTTTGAATGACAAATTGAATACTAGAAATGATTGACATTAAACAAATGTGAAAATATAAGTTATTATATTCTATTGGAATTTATTAAATACCTATGTTCACACTAACTCCAGTTACTTATACAACATTAGGGCATGTTTTGGGGCAATCATTCCCATCAACACCTGTTGTCCTAATATTAATAAGTAGTAATTTGAACATATTTAATAAATTCTAATGGGATATATTACTATTCCATTGTCTACATAACTTCCTAAATGCAATTTAAATATGTTAATACTTATATGGTATTTAAGGGTGGCAATAATTCAGCCCAGCGTAAATGACCCAGGCAACAAAAGAGGAATAGGATTATTGTCAAACTTGGGAAAAATATTTACAGCAATTTTGGCAGAAAGAATACAAAAAAGGGGCGAAAGAGAACCATAGACTGTCACCTTTTCAATCAGGATTCAAGAAGGGAAGAAGAACAATGGATAATGTAATGATAGTCAAAACATTGATCAATAAATGTTTAGGGGTGAAGAGAGGAAGGTTTATAACATATTCAAAGATTTATAAAAAGTGTATGATAGAGGCATTATGGTATAAGCTAAGGTTGAAAGGGTTGAGTAAAGCCATGGTGCAGATACTAATGGAACTATACCAATAGAACATCTTTTGCACCAAATGTGGGAAGGAGGAAATAACAGCAGAAGTTACATAGAAAAGAGTAAATTGAGCTCCAAATTGTTCAGTTTATTTATAGATGACATCATGGATGACTAGTGGATAATATACGTATGCCAATCATAGGGAATATGGAAATCCCAGGCTTATTGTAAGCTGATGACTTTTAATGGTGGGTTCAGTATCTGATATTGGTTTAATTCAAGCCATAGTGGAAATTGAAAGACATTGTAAGACATGGAGGCTAAAAGTGAACCAAAGCAAGTCAAAATTATTGTGTTTAAAAAAGGAACAAAATTGAAAAGATCAGAAAAATGGTGCATGGGGGTCAAAGAAATTGAAATAATGGAGAACTTTATTTACTTGGGTATCAAATTTATAGGAAAGGGGATTGGAGGAAACAGAAAATGTTTATATACAGCACCAATGATGGATGTGGCATGGTTTGAAAGGTTGTATATAGCCCTAGCGGAATCAATATCGGCATATGGAATTAAGATTTGGGGGATAGATAAGGGGGTGAAAGAAAATGAATCTAATAGTAAGAGCCCTTTGCAAACTAATGTTGGGTGTACCGCAGAACATAGCCAATATAAATTCTCTTCTAGAAATGGCGAAAACCAGTGTGAAAGGGATGGTGATGGGAAGAGTAATCAAATATTGGTACAGGATAAATCAGCTGCCTGAGGAAAATATGTTAAAAGGGTGTCTTAATTACCAAGGAAATCATGAATGCTCAGAATTGGTTGAGTAAAATTAAGTCCTTGTTGGAGGAGGGAGGACTAGGATATGTATGGATATAAATATTTGATATGGTTTGTGGGATATGGAAATATGTTCCATCCAGATTTGAAGATGTGGATAAACAAGAATATGGGCAGGGTTGAGGGAGATGAGGTCATTAGTTCTTTATAAAATAAGTAAGATAGAAACAGGCCAAGAAAGATATTTAGAAATATGCAACAGGGAGGAGAGGGAAGGTATTGCATGATTTTAGTTAGGAATATGGAAACTAAGAGGCCAAAGGGAGCATGTAATACAAGGTATATGTCCCATTTGTGGGAAGAATGAGGATAGAGTGTATATTTTGTTAGAATGCAGAGGAATGGACTTATGGAGGAAAATGTTAATTAGGAAGAAGTGGCTAAGAAGCAATAGAAGTATAGTGGTCAAGAAAATGATTTTAGGTCAAGAGCAGTTAACATGATTAGGGGAATTTCTATGGAAAGTTAGGATGAAATGGAAATGGTCAGTTGAAAAAGTGTAGGACGATAAGGTTAAGAAGTATTCGGGCAACTAATGAAAGTAGAGCAAAAGGGAAACCAGCTAAATTATATGCAGAAATGGAATATTTGAACCCAAGTTTCTTGGATATTTCAGCGGATAACGGCTGGTGAACTGGAGATGAGGGACCAAATAGGTGTAAAGATAAATAGGTGCTAAGATGGTATTATTGGGAATAGTAGGAAGGATTGATAGGAATAGCTATCAAAGTTTATAATGATAAGTAAATGAAAGGAATACGACTAGCAAGGATGGAGGATATTTGGAAAATTGCAAATAAAGGAAAATATTACTATAGGTCTATTTGGACAAGTGGCCAGGGCCAGTTCCTATAGGCTACACTAGGTAATTGTTTAGTACTAAAGAAATGAATAGGAATAGTATTTGGTTTGTTGTGATCTAAAAGAATGTAATTATAGTAGTAATGTAATGTATAAGAGGGTAATATGGAGCCTGGTCCTCTGGATATTCCAGTAGGCAACTGCTGATGAACTGGGGACTAGGGTTTAAAAATTTAATCAATAAGAAAATGTAGTATTCAGAATATTATAATGAGGGTTTTGTATGTTAATTTGGTAAATAAATAAATAACCATAAAATATTATGTATATTTCGAAGCCAAATTTGATATTTAGTTTATGTAAATTTAATTGTAATATAATGTTGTTTGATGGAATAAATTCATTCATTCATATGATATTTATTATGTTATTAAATTTTATCTATATTTATATTTTTTAAATTGTTTATAACTTTTTAAATGTACTTTTTTGCAATCTGACTCTAGTATTCAATGTCCTGCACACAGCACAACTCAAACTGCTTTTGTTCTTCATCCACAGCCAACAATTCATGAAAGTCCTAAGCTAATTTAATAGCTGTTTCAACTGAGTGACTTTTAACATGTTACCTATTTTTTTGGCATCTAAATATAAAATGTTATTTCTCTATGTTCAAGGGCATTTCACCAGAAAGCTAATGTCCATCTATAGGCAAGGGAAAAAACTTCTTACTCATCGCTGATATAAAATCCTTTCTTTTCTCTGAAACAAAGAAGTGATACTATATATATATATATATGTAACAGTAATAGATGACTAAACGTATTATGTATGACACTTCACTTACTGTAGAAAAATTATATTTTGAGGGGTATTAAAGTCTTTTTTTTTTTGTTTTGTGCTACTTGAAAAAGGGGTTGATATATTTTGTTGAAATATTTGTACAATTTTTGTATCTAATTAGTTTAAATAGTACATTATGTTTAATTAAGAAAGCTGGACTGTAATTGTAAATTTGTTTACTCATATATAGTACTGTATATTTGTTGTGAATAACTTGATCATACAACCTTCTGACATTGTCTAAGGTTATAGAAATCAAACACTTTTCCCTAAATATAGCTTATAACAAGTATATACATATGCATATGGTGGCAGTGGCGGTAGTTTATTTGCCCATAGGCATGCTATACATGTTTCAGTTTTGTCATATTGTATTCCTAATAGTTCTTACAGTACACTGTTTACATATTTATAATATATATATTATACTCGTGCTATGTTATAAAATGCTATAATTCATCAATACTATATAAGCATTTTCACAACAGATAGTTCTTCAACGCATTTTAAAATCACTACTTTGAACAGATCTTATAGATTCTGGTAATTTATTGAATGATGTAGTTCCTTTAGGGATCTTTTTCTGTTGCAGCTTTTGTTGTGGTTACTCTATGATAATTATTAATACCCCTTGTATTATATGAATAATGCCCTTTGTTTAATGAATTGTTACTTTCATTCTTTTTAATTAACAATATTACTTTATATACATAAAGTGAAACGACTGTTAAAATATGCTGATTTTTAAACACTGTAATATTTGTTCCATCTCAGATTTCAATTTCATACTCAATAAGTGAGTGGGTTACTCCACAATATACTCATTTTAAGATGTCCTTTTCTAGATGATTTAATATTGTTCTCATTAAATATAGCTACGAGTCTTAACTTTTTGCAAAGAAAGTTCAAATTTGTATGAATGTAAATTCCTAGGAATTTAGGTTTTTCACTTGCTCAACAACTGAATGATCATATGCTCTTTTACATACATTTTCTTGTGCTCTAAGCTGAAATTGAATGCATTTTGTTTTATCAACATTGAGCTCAAGAAGCTTTTAAATAATCAGCCTGGTGTAGTAATGATAATGTAGCTTTAATATATGACATGGTTTGTTTAAATCTTTGTCTGAACAAATAAATGAAGTGTCATCTGCATAGGATATGTTACTATTCTGGAAACTGTGGCATGTAATTTACATATATAAAAAATAGCAGGGGACCCAATACTGAGCCTTGTGAAACACCTGTTTTAGCCCTACCATATTTTGGTTTGTATATATGTCCGTGATTGCCATTGTTCCAGTATAGTTCAGTACACTGCATGCAATTTTTTTTTGATAGGATGAGAGAAGATCGTGCATTTTATCCCTTATACCATAGCTTTTGATATTATGTAGCTTTTTGTGTATGCTTTCAATAAATTCAATTCAATTCATGTATAACATTTAAAAAATTAAAACTTAGCAAATAATTTGCCTTTAATTTTTCTACATAGAAAAATGATCTTAGCCAAAGGTAAAGTCTGTCCAATTTTGCCATCATTTTAATTTTGGTTTGTGTGCTGCTGCCATCACCACCACCCTAAACTTAGGCCTGTAACACTTTCTTCCTTAAAAATTATTTTCTCATGTGTATGTATATTACATCATCAGAATGTACATCATGTACTACTTGGCATCACAGGTGATTCCAAGTAGTAAAATGGGCTTTAAACCACTATTTAAAAAACTTTGTGACATATTTAGACTTAAATGTAAAATTGGAACTTAACACAGTGAAGCCAATCATATTAATGGATATCATTGTATGATTGAGTTGAACTACACACTCTTAAAGCTTCACTTACTTTTCATAAATGTATGGAACCGGTTTCGAGAACATTTATGAAAAGTAAGTGAAGCTTTAAGAGTGTGTAGTTCAACTCAATCATACAATGATATATTTAGACTTGTTTTCTGCATTTTTATGCTGAAGTCAGCATAGATTAAAATGTTTTGATGTCTCATAGGAACATGATTGGTGTTCAAGATATTGATGTAAAAAAACTAAATAATGCCTAGTGTATACTGTTTTCCATAAAAGCCTTTCATTCATTCGTTAAAGCATTTTATATTTTATATTGTTTGTATTTCCATATTATTTCATATTATTGCATCAGATTTCCATTAAATTATTTTCTATGATGAATGTTAATGATAAAATGGTTTTTACAGAAATTGTGTACTGATAATTTTGACTTAAATATAGTAGTTCCAGAAATGGGGACCAATGGTCGGACTACTCCACCATATACTATACCAGTATATACAGGAGCGACACCTATATTTGCGGATTATGGAGCACAAACACAGTCTCTACATAGACAATTAACAACACCTTTTCCTGAACTGTCTGATATGAGTAATAGCGAACTTGAGCAGCTTAATCAAAGTGAAGATAGGATAGAAGAGTTTGTGGATTCTCTTCCCCCTATGCAAAAGCTGTATAAACAGTTGGATGATATGATTACCAAAAATGAGGAGCTAGCAAGTAAGTAAATAATAATCAAATCTTTATGCAGTTCAGTTGGATTATATGATTACCAAAAATGAGGAGCTAGCAAGTAAATAATAAACAAATCTTTATGAATTTCCACTTCAAGCAGAAAATCTTTGTTATTAATTAGAGATACCTGAAACATAAAAGAATAGTATATTTCAGAAAGTTCTGCAGCTTGAAGGAAACTTTACTTAGATAATTTTTACATAATACTCAGCTTGATTTTAATTATTTTATTATAAATGAAAAATATTGTGCTAAGGATTGCAAATATATGTGGAGGATTGTTTATGATCTATGATAACAAAATCACATATCTTTAACTAATGAAATGCCATGCTTTACCAGTGGTGATAATCTGTGTGGTAACCTCAAGCACGAGCTATCACTCTGCATTGCAGTTTCCACTGAAGCAAATTGATGCAAAGTAGAGTGCAAAATAGTGGGGGGATTTTCCCCCTATCGACTATTTTACCTAAAAAATTTCTGAATGGGGAGAATCCTTTCATTATAAAATGGCAAGGAAAATGTATAATACATAGATACTGAAAATAATAGCAATAATACATATAGAAATAATAGAATGACAATCAAAATCTTCAGTATTGCAGCAACTCTGCACATATTCACATTACATTTGCAGTTAACAATGAGGTTTCAGATTATTAACTGCATTATTGCCAAATCAGTGAAATTATTCTATTTCTAATTTGGATTTTTCTCCCCCCAAACAATTTTTTAATGGTTTTGCACCCTGGTGCAAAATACAATGATTCCATAACAAGCTTTTCAGAGAGCACTCACAATTCACAGTCCTCTGCTTATAAGGACCGTTTTCAATAATCCAAATATACTGAAATCCATTAGTAATAAATTAGGTGCTTTAACAGGGATGTTGCTGTCAGGAATGAAATGTATTCTCATTCTCTCTCTCCATATTCTGAAAAAAGGCATGTTGAAGCAGGCATACAGCATGAAGCCTTATCCTGATAGTCAGATTACTTTTTAAAGTTCAAATGGCACTCTTATGTTGCTGAATTTGGGCCAGAAACAAAAGCCTTAACCTTCTGAATTATCTCGGGGAATGATTGGTAGCTGGTAATGGATTTTCCTGTTTCTTGTCCCCTGGAATAATTCCTATTCTGGATGTAAATGTTTTTATCAAAATCTGCCATCTGCCATAGAATCATTTGTGCAACAATGTATGGATTGGTCAAGAATCATAGTAGCCATGCTGTTTGTTGCAGTACAGACATGTGTATATGGAAAAAATGGCAAATATCAAACATTGTGCAGTTATTAAGTACTGGGCAAAGAAAGTTATGAATGCAACAAAAATTTATAAAGATATAACAAACACTCTTGGGGACTCTGCACCATAAATTTCAACCATTTCCAAGAGAACCTTGGAGTTTAAATTTAGTCATCAAAGCTTGGAAGATGACACATGTAGCAGATGAGCAAAATCCATCTCATCAGAAATTATCAAATAAAAACAACAAGACAAGATTACTGATTACAGCTGGAGCTCACAAAATGGCACAAAAAAAAAGAAACTTTAAATGGATTATAAAGTAGTGGTGATGGCAGTGGCATTATAGCTGAGAGAGTGCCATGGTGTAATGCATGATTGCTGCATCCTCTGTCTTCATCTTGTGACACTATTAACAGAGTGCAGTATTGCAGGGGGATAATGTGATTAGCATTCTGCATCTTGCCAACTACTGTTATGCAGCTTCCATGGTCAAAGGATGTCACCGCTTTATCAGGAGTTCCCCAATTGTCATCATAAGACTTGGTAGGCCCCATTCCAGACCTTTCTAACTTATAAAATTTAAAATTTTCTAAGAAGGTACCATAATTAAAACCTGGGACATCCCATCTGCTGCCAGCACATTAGCCTTTCTTCTCCTTTTCCTCGGTGCAAAAACCTGCCACATGACTGCTACGTCATCTGCCCCCATTTTGTGACATCATTGGCAGACTATAGTAATGCAGTAGGATATGTGATCAGCATACTGTCACCCTAACAACTTTAATCACTTGCTTATAAAATGGAGAAGAAAAATGAAGCATTCAATAACTATGAAGATGAAATAAATTTACAGGAAATTAGTGAACTAGACATGCGATGTATCCTTCACTCTTCCAAAGCCTGCATAAATATAGTAAATCACATTGCTTGTGAAATGAAAAAAAATATTAATAAGCAATATAATGAACTCTAAAGCATCCCTAATGATGAGTCAACAATAAATTTTTTTAAATAAAAAAATGAGTAAATTTGTATTGAATGTATTGTTGAGAAAATTGTGTTTATTTGGGGAGTTATTTAAAAATTGTTATATATTTTATTACTTTTCAAACAATATGCAACACTTTATGGTACAAAGAATTTGCTTTTCTTCTTAGTTAATGCCTACTTTTATAAAATGAGAGGAAAAAGAAACATTTATATTAGGAATTAAATGTAATTTATTTACATGTATGTATAAATAATAATGTAAACATGTATTTATTATTTTATCATAATAGTCTGCATAGTAACACATTATAATTCATTTACTTTATTAAAATACAAAACATGTCTCAAGAGCACTCAATCTGATCAGCTGGAGACTTACTGTCATCATCTGGTGATGGTAGAATTAATTTGTTAAACAATCTGAGGGTGGAATCTCTAAATTCATGACAGAGTTTTTTTTTAAAATCTTTTTTTAATTTGACAACTCTGCTGCATATTTGGTTTTTTTAATAACTTAGGCTCCTTTTAAAAGTAATTATTTTTGGTCCAGAAATGTGCTGCAAGAACTGATTTTTCAATTTGTTCGTATTTAATATTTCTGAAGTGTTCTTTTCTGTGGATTTCCAAGTTTCTCTTTGTTTTTTCTATAATAGATATAATAATAGCTGTGATCAAATGATATATTGCTTCATTGTTAATATCTTCTGTCTAATTCATTATGTATTTAGTATATTAATAATTAGTAAAAATTCTTCATTGGAAAAAGAAGAAAAAAAGGAATAGTAGTTTCCCAAATGGCAGAGTATGTATGTATTTATGCAACTTAAAAATAATTTAAACATTTAAAAAATCAGTTTGATGCTAGAAATTGTTGAGGAAAGTTCAGATATTCAATTAAAAATTTATTGAAAAACTTGCAGAGTACTCCACGAATTCACCAAATTTCAGTTGCCTGAGTGAGAAAAAATAAACTCTGGGTAATAATCCCATAGCCAACATTGCCTAGAATAATTCCCATTCATAACTCAGTAAGCATTTCTATATATTTTAGAGTCGTGAATAGATCCAGGCCAAGAAACATCTATGCTTATAAACACTTCTTTGATATTGCACGTAGCGTATACATTTATGCTGACAACTCCTTTACTACTGAAGTATTCATCAGCATGTTGTTAGTATTTTTATTAGCTCATGAATGCAATCGATTGCACCAATAGCACTAGAAGTTTTCAAGCCAATAGGACAACTGCCATTGTAATAAACATTATTCAGTTTTCTGCTTCAAACTTTATTGCATCCACAACTTTGCAGAAGGTTATTGAAATTGTACTTTTATTACCACCAATATCTTTAATGAAACTACTTTAAAATCAGGGGTCACCAGCATAAACCCCCCCCCCAAAAAAAAACCACCTAATTTTCTCTTATGATAGCTCCCATCTCGTCTCTTCTTTCGTTATAATCACTCAGAAAATTATGTATCAACCAAACCTCATTTTTCTCTTTAAAGTGGCACAGATGCCTAAAGAGTCTTTATGTATTTTGTATATCTTCATTCTTCTCTAATACATCAGTATAAACTATGCCATTTGTGTCTTGTGTATGGTTTCAAGTATGCTGAGTTAGCTACTAAGGTACCTCAAGAAATTGTGAAATAAATCTATGTTAATTAAGATGAACGTAGTTTTTATTGAACTAGGACTGGAGATAAAAATCTGCAACTAAGAGATGACAAACTTTATCTCAGGTGTCTATCATCAGATTGGATGAATGCTACGTTTTATTGAACTGAATATGGGCTACATCTCAGTATCTGTGAGTAACATTTGAGAAGCCCTGTTTATTCAGCTTGACCATTGATTTGTGTAAAGTAATCAAATGGGAGAATAAAAGTCACAATTCAGTTTTTTGAAGAAGGCATTGGAAATCCTGGCCCCTCTACAGTATTTTGTTTGAAAGCCAATAGAATGTGAAGTCCAAAGAGATTAAGCTTCGCAGAAAGACAAATGTAAGTGTCTTTTTATGAAAGTCTAGTGGTCAAAGGCATCTTTTTGAAGAGGATGCTGGTTTGTCAGAAGGTTTAGATAGCAAATACTGGGTAAAAAAAATCCAGGAAATACATTGATATTTGATAAGTAAACTTGATCAGGAAACTTGCACAAAAGTTTTGCTTAAATGAAAAAGAAATAATTTGTGGTTTTTGTAAATAATGGTAAGAAAATGAAATCCTGAAGAAACTATTTCCTTAAAAGTACACTTTAAATACTATAGTAATACAGTCAAATGAACGTGAAAGAGGATTCACATAGATTGATCTGATTTTAAAATATTAAATGTCATCTTTTTCTTCTAAGAACTCCTTCTGCATTGATTTTTATTAGGATTGCGGGATTTGCTCCCACTCAGTTCAAGCCCACCAAATATATGGAATCATGGCTTCTGTAAGGATTCAGCTTGAGTTTCAGTTAAATATTTCTACATAAAGAGTGGAATCAGCATAAAATTGTTGTAAAAGCACCATGTTTCACAGATTTTTAACACTTTTTACTAATTTTTTCTTCACCACCTAGTTGATGGGTGTTTGGGTAGGAATTTTTCCTCTCTTAAGAGAATTTTGCACTTTGCATTTAATTCATGAATCGGGATTTCATCATATGGTAACTGAGTAATACTGTTGCAAAGGATTGTAATTTTTGTGCACGGTGCACACCATACTCTGTATAGGTAAATGTGATAGTAAATTGAAAATGATGGTATGTAAGAAAGGCAATAAACTCAAAAATGATGAGAAATGATGACTGGAGTGTAATGAAATTGAAGTAGTAAAGAGATTGGACTATTTAGGGGTTAGGCTAAATAATAATGGAAGATGAATAGAGCAGGGAAGGAATGTGTTAGGAAAGGGAAAATTAACTATTAATCTTAAGAACCTTTTAAAGAAGATTCCAAGTATAAATTAACATGGCTCGAGAGAATTTATTCAGCGATGGTTGAATAAAAAATTATGTATGGGGTTGAAATGTGGGGTAGAGAGAAAGGGTGGAAGTATATTGACCATACTCACAGAGCATTGTGTAAAATGGTTTTGGGATTACCAAGAGCAACTCCAAAATGGAATGGCATTGGTAGAATTGGGAAGAGTTGGCAGGAAAGGCATGGTGGTTAAACGATTTGGAAGTTTTGGATTAAGATAGCATCAAGGGAAGAAGAAAATATAGCCAAAGAAGATACAAGACAAAGTTAAAGGGGAAAGAAATTGGTTAGCTCAGCTAAAAAGAATAGACCAAGAGATTGAAATAAGTGAAGTGGAGGAACAACAGATAATGAATAGACAAGGGTTATGGGATAAAGTGAAGCAAAGGATGGATGGTATAAGAAAACAAGAAATATGGAGTAGTTTATAAGACAAGAGTACCTTGAAACATTATAGGAAATTTAAGAAAGAATGGGGGTGGGAAAAATGTGTAGATGTTAGTAACTGAAGGGTAAGGGAGGGATTTGCTTCGGGTAGAGCAGGTATATTAGGGTTAAGTGGATTAAAAGTGAAAAAGGAAGAGTGTCCACTATGCAGAGAAATAGAGAAGGATTTTCATTGTGTTGTTGAATGTTCACAAACTAAGGAATGGAGTTAAAGTGTACAGATTAAAAAATGGGACAATTTACAGGTAGCAATTGTGATACTAAACATTTTTGGAACTGGTAACAAGGAGTTTTTGAGAAAATTTGTTGATTACATAGGCAAGGTAAGAGAGAAATGGTGAAAAAGAGTGATTAAAGTTAAGGAAGAATATATAGGGTTTCAAAAAATGTATACACACTTTCACAGTAAATATCTATTAAATATATTTCAAAATTGTAATGTGTAGTATGATGTTCTGTAAACAGGTGTGACTCACATTACATACAACAAATTGAAGCCAAGATTATTGTTTGGACAGCAGAAAGCAATTTTGAAGTATCCAAGGCACTGGATAGAATGAAAAAGTCCGATTGAGTTTCCACCGCGTTCTCCAGATCTAACTCCATTGGATTTGTACCTATGGGAAGCTCTTAAGGATGTTGTATACCGTTGAAAACCAGTTACACTGGCAGCACTTTGGGAAGAAATTAAAATGGCATTTGCTGCAATCACTAAGGACAGTTTCGCAAACGTTGCTCAACCAGTAGTTCAACGTACTCAGAAGTGTATCGACGCCGATGGTGGGCATTTTGAGCAACTGTTTGTAACTGTGAAAGTCTAAGATGATTAGTGCTCATCATTTTCTATTTGTGTGAATTCAGTTTTGTTATGTTAACACAGTCTTTTCTTTGCTGGAAGTGTGTATACACTTTTTGGCACCCTCTGTGTGTGTGTGTGGGAGTGCATATTTTTTTTTTTTTTTGAATGGTGTTTAATGCCTGTTTTTACTACTGTAGCACCACAGGCAGTGAACATGAAATGAAATGAAATGATAAATTGGGAAAGGATTTTTTTTTAAGGAAGGAAATGTTCCAGGCTTAAGTTTAAGGTACCTGCCTGGCATTTTCCAGTCATGAGGACTGAGGAAAACCTGGAAAAAACCTCAGCCAGGGAGGACGGTCCTGGTGTGATTTGGACCCCAGACATCCTGCTCACAAGTCTGCACTTTAATGACCTTGCCACCCGTGGTAGAGAGAGAGAGAGAGAGAGAGAGAGAGAGAGAGAGAGTGTGAGAGAGAGAGAGAGAGAGAGAGAGACTAAGGAAAGTAGGATCTAATACATATACAACCAAAGTGTTAAGTGTATAAGATTCCAAAATATATACTCTATGTACAATGGTAAAAAATATATAAAAGCATTTGTTAAACTTTTTTCTATGACAATGAAATAAATGTTATATTTTAATAGTAGTGGAACCAAATTTTTAGCTTGTTCTTGAAATATATATGGTGCAGGGTTCATAAGATATGACTTATTTTCAGAGGAAAACCTTGCTAGACAACCAGAATTGGAAAGACTAAAGAAAAATGTATTGGAGAAGCTGGACAGTGTTTCTGCTCTTAAGAACTCTTATGAGACTCTCAGTCAAGAGTATCAGAAGCTTTCAGAAAAATATGCACCTCAAAATATTAAGGTAATGTTAATATACTTTAATCATTGATTCTTAATAGAATCTATAATGTAACTCAGAATTTAATAAGTTTTAACTTATGTTTACATATTAATGTCACTTTCCTGTTATTTTGGCATATTTTAAGTTCTTAATTGTTTAATATATGAATAGCAATGTTGCAAACATTTTATGATGTTAAGAATGTGGAATATAATGCAATTTAATTTAAAAAATATGTGGGTAGCAAAATATGAGTAAAATTTATGAAAATATAATAAGAAATTAAAAAAATGCATAAAAAGTGCATTTTAAAAAACTGAATGAAGATTGCTGTGGAATTTCTCAGCAGAGCTCACAAAAATGTTTTGATTTTGCTGAAACCTTTACAGCTTTTCTAAGTAATCTCCATTAAAATATATGCACTTTTGCATTTGTTTAACCATTGTGAAAATATTTCTCTGTGCTTCTTTAGAGCGGTTATTCACAGCTACCATGCAAGTCCTGGTGGCACATAATGGAAAATATTACCTATAAATATTTCTTTGTTTTTAGAAGAACAAGAAAAGGTTAGTGAGAGTGCTAAGACAGCAGTGATAGGCAGAGGTTGTGCGTGAAGCTAGCTCCTGGTGTTAAAGAAAAAATGGATTAAGTAACAATGGGAGTGAGTAATGGGAACCAAGCTATCATGGAAGAGATTTTATCTAGAGTAAAGGATATGGATGAGAGAGTAGGAAACAAATGGAATGGAGTAGAAAAAGAAGTAATGGAAATTAAGGATCATATAAGAACATAAGTGTGGAATATCAGAAGAAGATAGAGGGTATGGAAGAGAGATATCAAAGGTTTCATTTAGTTATTGTGGGAGTTCAGGAAAGGAGTGGAGTGTAGCCAATACAAAAAGTTAGATTTTGGAAGGAAGGTGTTACAGGGATGGGAGATTGGTGATGCTTACAGAGTTTGAAGATCAAGAGGAAAAAGAATTATAGTAATGAGATTTACATCTGTGCTGTTCGTGTATGAAGTCCTATGGAAAGCCAAGCAATTAAGAGGAACTGATATTTTTATCAACAAGGTTTATCAGTGGAACAGCAAGCTCTTAAGAAGAAATTAATTCAACAAATGAAAATAGCAAGATCACAGGGAAAACAGGCTTTCATTCACAATCTACATTTGTGGATTGATGGGCAGATGATAGCTGTGCATTAAAGAGATATAAGTGACATAAGATTGCATCAAAAGGAAATAAATCATCTGGTGGCATCAATTGCCATGGGGCCAGAAACAACACTGACAGGAAGTCCAAAGGTCGAGCAGAAAAGCAGTTCTATCACCTAGAGAGAATGAAGTGTCTGAGTTTAGGAGAAGTGTGGAAGAGGAAGAAGATGCAAAGAAGATTATGTCAGACAAGAGGGTGAAAGATGATGTAGCGGGCACGTCACGAAGGAATGACATGAAAGAGGCAGAAACAAGGAAAGTAGTATCGCCGAGGAGAGAGGAAATATAACTAGCACATGGACAGGCAAAGAGAGGGAAGAAGGCGTGGTTGGAGAGCAGAGAGGGGAGGACGGAAGAGAACAGCATCATATAGACTCCAAATGGTAGCATACTTGTGCTAGACAAAGACAAGGTAGCATCTTCAATAGAGGGAATCGAGCTATGGAGCATGAAAGTGTTAGAGAAATTTAGAAACAGAAAGAAATTGCAATATTGTATGTGAGAACTAAAGTGATTGGAATTTTGGAACTGTGAAGGTTTAAAAAATAAGATGTATACAGGGAAATTGAAACAATTACTAGCAAAGTTAGATTACTTGGGAGTAGTAGAAACATGACTAATGGAAGTGGATGTAGAGATATATGTTGGAGTTGGATTAAAAGAAGTGGTGGCAAAGAAAGGAGCCTCTGGAGGCTTGGGCTTTTTTGTTAGGAAATTGTTAAGAAAAGTAATAAGAGAAAATGGGAAAGTTCAAAAAATACTTTGTGGGTTGTAATGAATGATAAATTGATAGATGAATATACCATATGCCTAGGAGTAGTATATAATCCACCAGGATCCTTGCAGTACCATAACCCTGATCTGCTTAAGCAACTGGAAAGTGATAAGAGAATTCAAGAGAGACATATATGAATGCATTGATTATTATAATGGGGGATTTCAACATCATAGTACATAAGAGAGATGTGGAATTTGGAACTGATATGGCATGGGATAATGAAATAATGATAGTGAAATAGTGAAAAATTTATTGAATTTTGTGAATGAATGCACACTAATATATTCTAAATGGTAAATATGGCAAAGATGTATTGGGGGAATTTACTTTTGTTAATAATAATGGTCAGAGGGTTATTGACTATGTATTATGGCCAGTCAACATGGGATTTATTGTGAGAAAATTTAAGATACTTAATTTTAACTGAAGTAGTGGTCATTTTCCGCTGGTAGTGGATATAAAAATTCAATCAGGGTATGTAGTAGATAATTTAGGGAAAGGTAAGAATGGAACTAGCCAAATATACTACATTTAAATAGAAAGAGGATCAGAGAAACAAGTTTAAACAGACTCTGGAATCAAAGTATGGTCAATTATACCAACATGGAATAAGTTATATGTTATAAAATAATGAACTAGAGAAGGCAACCAATAGCGTAAAAACATTAGTGCAAAGAACTGGAGACGGGATGGCAGTCTGGGAAAGGGACAAAGAGTGGTATGATGTTGAATGTAAAGTAACAACAAAAGTGCTGAAGTAAATGCTCATAAAATGGAGAGATGCTATATAGAGATGAGTCAAAGAAAGAATATTTAGAGGGGAAAATATTATATAACTTAACATTTTAAAAAAATTGAGTCGAGATTGTAACATACACACCACTAAAATTCAATAAAATGGAAGACTAGTTTTGGGAGCCATCACTCCTTCATCAGTTCCTGGTCGACGGCCAGCCTCGCTGTTTGTGGTAGATCAATTCATCTCTGGTATGTTACAATCTCGACTCAATTTTTTTAATGTTAATATTTGACATCACTGTTACAAAAGTTCACTATATTTTATACAATTACATAACTTGTTGATACAGAGCAAGAAACATGAGTGGAGAAGGAAAAATGAGAAGAATTTAATCAAGGTATTTAGTGAAGGAAATATTAGTAGGATATGGAAAATGTTAAAAGTAACTTATAACAAGTTTGTAACTAAATCCAGCATAAATCCAGGAGAGTGGATAAGCTATTTTGGAACTCCTTTTGGTGAGCATGTGGTTTAAAAGCAACACCAAGTTGGATAGTGAGATGAGGGATGAAGAAGTAGTTAAACAAGTGAAATTAATGAAAAAGAATAAAGCAACAGGAATAGATGGTATCCCACCAGAATTTATAAAAGAAGTGTTATGATGTAAACAGAGTTAAGTTACTCACAGGATTGTTTAACTCAATTATGGCAAAGGAAAGTGTACCAGAAAGGTGGAGGAAAGCAATAATTTACCCCAATATACAAAGGCAAGGGAAGTGTAGATATGCCAAAAAATTGCAGAGATATTTTATTATTATGAAATGTTGGAAAATTGAAATTGAAATTTTCCAACAAATTGGCTGCAAAATTGGGGTTGAGGAATATAAAATTATTTTGGAATTCCAAATGGAATTTTGCAGGGGAGATGCACAATGGATAATATATTCATTGTAGAAACATTAGTTGACAAATATTTAAAAGATAAGAGAGGAAACCTGTGCATGGCATTTGTTGACTTAAAGAAAGCATATGATTGCATAGAGTTACAATTGTTATGGGATAAATTACTGAGTAAGGGAGTAAGTTTTCATATGGTGAATATTCTAAAAGCATTATACAAGAGAAATCTGTATGTGAAAACTGGGGAAGGAATGGTAACAAGAGAAATAATTCAAGAGAAGGGGTTAAGGCAAGGGGGCAAGTTAAGCCCAGTGCTATTTAATTCATCCATCTCAACCATTGGCTTAAAGCAATCCTTGCAGCAAATAGACAAATACTTTAAAGATTGGAGCTTGAAGGTAAATCAGGAAAAAACTCAAATAGTAGTATTCAAGAAAGGAGCAAAATTGAGTAAATATGAGAAGTGGAGGAAAGAAGGTAAAGAATATAAGGTAGTGAGGGATTGTATTTATCTAGGAGTTATAGATGGGGTTGGCAAATGGGAAAAGCAAAAAAAAAAATTAGCTTTGGCAAAAGGGAAAGGAGCAATGGCAGCGGTTAGAGATTATAAATATAACATACCAGATATAAATGTTAACTGGCTGGAAAAAAATATGTAGTATGGTGGTTAAGGCAAAAATGCTGTATGGTATTAAAATATTAGGACTGAAAGGAGGATGGGAAATTGTGGATGTTGTGCATAGGATGTTTTGTAGAGAAACTTTAGGTGTACAGAGTACAGCAGCAAAGGAAGTTGCACAATTTGAAATGGGAAGAGTGGCAAGGAAAGATGTGATTATGGAAAGAGCTCTCAAAATTGGTTCAGAGTCCTAAACTTAGATGAAAGAAATTTGTTGAGAAAATGCTTAGAATTTCAAGAAAAGAGTCTAAGGAGCAATGGGTGGAGTAATAGTCTTAGAATAATTCTGGAGAACAATGGAATGGATTTGGAAGAGGAGGGAAAACAATGTAAAGGGTTTTTGGGAAGTAGTAAGAAAGAGATTGGAAGGTATAGAAATACAAAAAGTGTTTAGCAAGATAGCAGGTAAAAGATCTTTATTATTTTATGTACCAATAAAAATAAATGGGAAAGAGAGAAGTATATTGATAAATGAAATAAAAAATAATGAGAGGGCATTGCATGGTTAAGAGCAGGGTATGGAAATTAAAAGGGATAAGGAAAGGGTTTCCTCAGAATCAGTGTTCAATATATGGGGGAAATGAAGATATGGAACATACAGTGTTTCAGTGTAAAGGGACTGAACTCTGGAGGAAAAAGTTAATAAACGAGAAATGGTTTCAATTAGATAGAAAAATAATCTTAATGAAAATCTTTAGTACAGATAGCAGGAATGTAGGGGAGTTCCTGAGCAAAGTTAAAAATAAATGGAATTGGATACTAAGAAGGGAAGTAAATCAAATAATTTGAAGGGTAGCATTTGATTAATTATATTAGGATGTAGATAAAGATGATTATGGTTGGGAGTGGGTTATATTTTTATTAAATTTGAAATGGAGCATTTAATATGCATTTGAGAAATAAAGTCATTAGTAGTTTGTAGAGGCTATAGCTAGCTAACAAAATAATGGTATTGGTAGGGTAACGGAAAATTTTTATTTAGGACCTTGGATTGGGTTGGAGCCTGGTCTCCTGGAATTCCAGTAGACTGCTGCTAATGAACTGGGGGCTGGGGACTGATGCAATCAAGGTGGAAATATTATATTTGTTCAATTATTTGAACTGGGATAAAGGTGATAGAATAAAACTATTTATTGTATTTATATTTTTTTGTAATTGTTAGGGACATTACCTAAAATGGCCTGGGCCAGATAGGTGGAGGCTCCCTGGTAGTTTGTATATTTGCATTTGTTTTTAGTATATTAATAAATTTTAATTTCAATTACAAAATGTTTGCAGCATTTTTGAAGGAATGTTGCTTAAAGGGGAATATAATATTTTGTTTTAATCATAAAAGTAATGTAATGCATCTTTGAAAAATGTAAGAAGAACCAACATAGATGTATAAATATAATTTTTAAATATAATATGCAAATTCATCATAAAATATTAAATACAACTGATTTACTTTTATTACCAAGATGTGGGCTTGTAACAGTGTATCACATTAAGGATTAGGCTGATCTGTGCTTGAAAGACCTCCAGTTAAGTCCTTTTATTTTTTTAATGGAATTTCATCAATTTTGTAGAGAAAAATCCAGAAATTAGTTACCAATCTATGTGAATATATATCTTTTTAATCCTATTGTTAATTAATTTATTACTTTTATCTCATTAAGCTACGGAATTAGTATAAAATAAAAGGATTATATGAAAAAAATGTATGACAGTCCATTCTCTGAGGGCTAATAGTTTACCTTTGAAAGAGTTGCCATGAGTTAATATAAAATACCAAATTTGCACATATTTTAATTTGCACTGCTCACCTTTCACTAAAATTTAAAAACATGATTTTGCAATGCAAGATAATGCTGAAAGCTAGAGAAATAACTAGCCAAAAGAATTTGCTGATAATGCAATGGCATCAGAGGAGCACATTGTTCAGTGATAGTGAACATAACATAAACATATTCCTAACAATGCTTTGATGCATTAAGAAAAGGTTGACCACTTACATAAGTGTATGTGCTTAACATTTCCTATCTTAATAACAAATAAAATATTATTTGATGCACACTTTCTGAAGCCTCTATCTGCATGTATTTTATTCACTGTTAAGTAGAGAAGTGGAGAGATCACCAAAGTCTTTTATTTTTCTCATGGAGGTACATCAGTTATTCATTTTGCATTTTTCTCCTCCCAAAGAAATACAGTATGGTCAGAAAATATATATACCGAACTTTGGCACTACTGTGCATTGCAGATATAAGTGAAAAGGCACTGTGATGAGACTGTTTGGAGCTGGAAGAGGCTGGACATATTACTGCTAAGGTTTTCATGGCCAGCATTGTAGTTAATAAAGTTCATATTATCTGGGTTTGTTGGCTGTGGTCCGATAATGGATGCTATGGCAATCAACATTTTACCGAGAATTGCATTCAGCATTTTTAAGGTAAATGAGGGCAATTTAGCAGAGTTAAAGTTGAGTTTGGGAATCAGTCAACTCAGTTACCACTGATAAAAAGTCAGTGGGTATGAAACAAACATCTCTTGTTTCAGCCTCTTGTTTCTCTCCTTGCACTTTGGCAAATGTATATAAAGATTGACATTAACATCTGGTTTTCTGATAAATATATAACGATGCTCAATGACTGTGTGAACAAACATATGACTCACGAAGCTGTAGACAATGGAGTGGTAATATATCCCACACTTATGTATTCACTTTGTTTACACTAAACTCAACTTACTTAAATATTATACTTACTTAGCTAAAACTAAGAACATGTTTCAGGAGAACTCACTCCCATCTTCAGTCATTGACTGTTAACTGGAAATGGTGGCTACCATATCTGTGTAAAACTGTACACTGACACTGATTAAACCGTGCAATGCAAAAAGTGAATTGTTTGCAATTAATTTAGTGATGCTTAGAAACAGAATGGACTGATTCTTAAGTACTTGAATGCGTGATATATATATGCACTTGTGAGCACTTAACGTTTTGCTTGACAGATAAATCCCTTTTCTTCTACATATGCAGTGCCATCTTTCCAGTCCGAGTACCAATATATGTAATTTATTGTAAGTCCTTTGTTGTTTGGTGTACCCTTATAATAACTTTGATTTTAAACAATGTACTATGTTGTATTTGAAGCTTGCAGAAGTCTGCTAACCTGTGCAGTATTTATACATTAGTAAGCTAAAAAAGACTGATTTGATGGAAGGATAATCAGTATTCTAAATTGTATTTCCAATAGCCAGTCTCTCCATCACCACGAGTGGCTGAGGTCATTAAGGTGCAGACTCATGAGTGGGAGGTCTGGGGTTTGAATACCGCCAGGACCGTCCTCCTCGACTGGGGTTTTTTCCAGGTTTTCCTCAGTCCTCATAACTGGCAAATGCTGGGGAGGTACCCTAAAACTTAGGCCTGGAACGCTTCCTTCCTTAAAAAATATCCTTTCCCAATATATCATATCACCTCATGTATCATCAGTGTCCATCGCCTTTAGTGCCTCAATAGTAAAAACGGGAATTAAACACTACTAAAAAAAAAAAAAACATAGCCATTCTCTATTAACACATACTACTGTAATTAATTTTATAATTCTTCTTCTAGGAATCACTGAGGTTGGCAGCCATGAAAAGTGATGAAGAAAGTGAAAAAGTTGCAGAAAAATTTCTTTCTGGGGAAACTGATGTAGACCAGTTTGTGAATAACTATGTGCAGAAGAGAATGGTAAGTCTGCATCCTAAGCTAATTGTCCAGGATAATTCACTGTGTTCCTTTGGGGATGCATATTCTCTCTGGTGAAGGTGTGATGAACTTAAAGTTTGTTTCATCCCCGGAAGTGTCGAAGTTCATTAATCTGGCTCTGTATTTATAAATATTTTTTCCCACATTGCTAGTTCTGTGGGTCCCAATGCTGACTTAAATAATTTTGTTTTATTCACTGTATCATGGTTCTCTGTCCAGAAATAAGAGTAATTCTTCTGGTTCTCTTTTTGCACACATAAGTTCCCTTGCATTTTTGGAGATGCATGGGTAAGTGACACACAGTTTATCAAAGCTTTTGAATCTGTTTATGCCTCCAATCTCTTTAATGGTATCATAAACATATGACTCAAACCTATGGATGAGAAAGTACCACAAAATAATAGAGGGAAACTTGTCTTTCAAGAGCTTGTAAACCCCTTGATTCAAATATGACAGCAGCTCTGTCATAAGTTTATTCATCTCTCCAGAAGTTCTCAGTAATGACAAGTGTTCCCAATTTACCTGACATGCTTGAAAATATTCCATTTTCTGCAATAGTTTTCTGCTCAATAAGGTGAATGAAGCAATTAACAGGCTTCTGTACATCAATTTTGTAAAATTATACATGAAGATACATGATTAACACAGATTTCTGGCTCACAGTTATGGCTTCATCGATCATTAGAGCAACTTTATTCTTTGAATCAATTATGTTCCTCAACAAGATTTTCTGATTTCTGTGACAATGCAATTCACAATATTTATACAAGCATTGTTAGAATGAAAGATTCTGTCCATATCAACTCTTATATTTTCTCTTGAAGATTGACTTTGTCTTCAAAATTATTTAATGATTGATTTTTGTTTGTAAACTGTGCAAAAAATTATAATGCCTTTAAGCACACAGTTTCTAGATTTTTTTTTTTGCCAGTGTGCTCCGAATTCTGATTGATATTCTGTGGCCCATGCTTTCTCTACATTAGCAATTTTTTTCTCAGAGATATCAACTTTTGCTTCCAACTTCCACCATTAAATGAAACTTGTTCATCCATTCATTCTCTTGGAATTTTCAATAAACATCTGCAGTATCTGCACTTAGAACACCTCAGATTACCTTTCTTAAAAACAAGCCATTTTTGACAAATTCATTTTTTTGTTCTAATGGCCAAACACTACGCTATATAACATTTAATTTCGTATCAGAAATAATTAAGAAGATATGTTATTTTCTTGCTGCAGTGGTGTTGGATCAGGAAATTCATTACAACAGAGATGCTTAGGTTCTATTGGATGTTTCAGTATTGCTGATGCAAGTGTAATGAATTATAGTTACCCAACAATGTACACTATAAATGAAATAAGAGAAATATATAGTACAATCCAGATCAGAAATACAGAAGTAGTTTTACAATGGATCCCAAATCATGTTGGATTAAAGGGACAGAAAATTGCTGATACTTTAGCAAAAAAAAGAGACCCACCATAAAATTAAAACTAGCTTCTCAACTAGAATTTCCTTCTAAATTATAACTCATAAAAAGATTAATAACCAAACAAGAACAACAAAAGATCCAACAAAAACTTAAAAGGTAAAACCACACGAAAATCTAAAGACTTTCAAATATTTTTTATTGAAACCAAGAAAAATTGGAGTTGTTCAATTCCACTTAATTGTCAGGCATGATTACCTTCAGAACATCTCTTCAGGGTATGATTAATCAAGGACAACTGCTGCCCACTATGTAAGGATGTGAATACTATCCTAAACAAAGAACATCTACTGAAATGCAATGAACTTGATAGCAATGAACAAATGAATAATAATTTGGAAGCTCTGTATTGGGAAGCTAGGGAAAATAAAGATAAATATCAGCATCCCTAATGGCCACTAATAATCAAACATAGTTTGATTATTTAATTTGCTGATAACCTAATGAATATGTTAATGTAGGATGTATTACCACTGCATTGTCTACAGTTTCCAAAGTGCAATTTATTCACTTAATCATAATTCTAATGCTCGCCCAGAGCTTTTGTTACAGTTTCTTTACTGGTGCTGTAGCAAATCAGGATGTAATCTTCTTGAAGACATTATTGTGAAGCATTTACACTATAACAACAAACAACATATATAAAACAAAAATGTGTCCATAGAGTTTGTGTAGATCGCAGAACAAACTGCATTGTGTTGAGGGGCATGAGGGTTTCATTTATATTTTCCCCTGCTATTTTTGAAACGGGTTGGAAGCTCATAGTATTGGTCAACTTTAATGTTAATAGCAACAGGGAATAGTGTGAATCTACCCTGCTTTCTACCTTAAAATTTTTAATCATTAGTAATATATCTTGGGAACATAGTACATAGTCAATTACACCACTCCTGTTAGCACGTACAAAAGTGAAGTGCCCTTATTTATCTAATTTATTTTTCCCATTAATTATTTCTAATTCAAAGGGCAACACAAAATAATAATACTTCTTTTCCCCTTGCATTCAGGACTGAGTTCTTGCTGCTCCTGCCTTTTTCCTAAAATTTATATTTTCTTTTTTCAAAGTAATGTTTTCTTATTCTATCCTAGCATTTAGATCGCCAATTATTATTAGGTTCATATCTGGATACTCATCTCTAATTTCTGTAATTACTTCAACTATGAAATCAATGAAAAATTCTGGCTAAACATACTGGAATACTTCTGGCTGGTAGTAAACTGTTGTAATTGCAGTATTTAGACTACTAATATTATAATATATATGTTGTTCCTTTAAGATTGCATTGCATTTCCCTTACATACTGCTCGTGCTTATTCTTATAATAAGTAGCAACTCCCTCCCTCCTGGACACCTGCCCCTTTAACCTCTCACTTCAGAACTAGCAAACACACCATTGCAACCACCAATGTCCACAGATTCATTATTTTTCAGCCAAGTCTCTGCTAACCTAATATGTCCAAGTCTTTAATGAATTCAAGGAAGAGGTCATTTGCCAGTTTTCCTTACAAGCCTTTCACATTCCAGAAACCTACTGACAGCTGGGCTTCCTTGTTCTGTTTGCTAATTGTTCTCTTACCTGTGTCCCCTATTCTTTGTGACCTGGCATTGTTGGCAGGTATATTAGGGTAGATCCTCGGGACAGCACTTCTAGTGATGTCATCAACCCTTGGTGACATTGCTTCTTCATGACTCGTCACACTTGATTTCCCTTGAAAGCAGGTGCAGATCTAGAAATATTCGATACCCCATATGGATATATCAGAATTAATGTCATATTAGAACAGTTGCGAAATATATAGATAAATAAAATAATATTTCAATATTTCATTTACCTGTGTAATTAGCTGTGATACAGATTCTATTTGTAAATAATGAGCCACAGGCCCACAGGAAATGTCTAGTCTTTTTAAAAGACATATCATTCCAAAAAATGGTATTGTTGTATTAGTTCCATAAATACAATATGTAAATGTAAATAAATAAATTGTACCAGAAAAAATTGCATGGTATTATTATTATTATTATTATTATTATTATTATTATTATTATTTAACTTACATGTCATTGAAGCTGTAATCTCCTGGGATGTTTTCTTGCAAAATGATCAACTACTTTTCCTGGAATCACCTCATTGTTGTGGTGGATGTTAAGCAGCACCAAACTGCTCAGCCTATGCTGTTGCATATTGGATCTTAGATAGATTTTCACATGCCTTAATGTTGAAAATGACCTTTTGGCCATGTATGCTGTATGACACACATGATGATTGGAGGTTCCTTGATGTTTGGATAGAAGAATCCAATTCTCCTTCTTTGGTGTGGAGAAGGAGAAGAACTTCAATAGCCATTTCCAGTTTATTTTGTTGAGTTTTTAAAAGTTAAATCATATTTTTAATTCACCTTGAAGCTCTGTAAAAGTTCCTGGCAATTCTTGTTCATAAATGCTTCCACCTTTTACTAAATTATCAGTATCAATTCAGGTCATTCCAAAAAGCTGGAATCAAGGACTGAAGTTTGAGGATGTGTTTATCATATGAGAATCTAGTGGACGATTCATTGAAAATATAATCCAAAAATGGAAGAAAAACATTAATGCTATAATGATCTTCTGAAGAAGTTACTGTAAGAATATTGCTTCCATAAGTTTGTCTGGATGTTATTCAAGCCACCTTAACTTCTACATCAACATCTTTTGCTAATGTGATGGAGTTTTCTAAAACAGAATGAAAATTTTGATTTTCTATACATTTTTAAGGTATCATAACTCTTTCAATCATTCTGTAACATGGAACTAGATCAATGCTTGGATTTCATAGTTGTCTGGAAAGGCTTACAGTTATTCCGAATATTTCAGCTATGGGAACTAGAGCAATTATGAACTCCAACTTTAGGATAGTCCTGAGTAAAATATGTGCATTTTTACTCAAAGACTTTCCTTTCTTCTAGGAATAACACAATTGCAGGGAAAATCTCCTTAAATGGTAAAATAGTATCATGCTGCTTAATCCATTGAGTTTCTTACAATGATATCAGTTTAGTTTTTTTATGCTGAGAACAGTTCTGACTGATTTTGTTTTTCATGAGTGATGACCACCTATAGACTCCGTAATAAAATTAATAATTTTACCGATTGTGTAAAGAGTTTATCTAATGGAAGTGATAGAACACACTTTAGAAGACAGGCAGATTCAGGCAATGCGCAGCACAATGCATATAGAATGCAAGAAGTTGAACTGCTAAAATGCGGGCTTGTATGCCATGAAACAGTTCTGAAAAATATGCACCACCATTTATCCTTGTCCATGCTGGTTTGAAATGTCTAATCTCAAGTCTCGTATTGCTTTCAGTATTAACTTACACAACCCTTTATCACTTAATTTGTAATTTACAACAAATGTTAAACATTTCACCTTCACAACACTCACCCAACACTTTTTTAGGTCAACAAAATGCATGCAAAATATTAATTGTTCATTTGTAC
Source organism: Metallyticus violacea (assembly GCA_030762175.1). Classification (NCBI taxonomy): domain Eukaryota; kingdom Metazoa; phylum Arthropoda; class Insecta; order Mantodea; family Metallyticidae; genus Metallyticus; species Metallyticus violacea. The sequence goes on from CM060840.1 coordinate 55,932,753, forward strand.
TGATGTTCGTAGTTTCTTATAGTAGAATAGAAATATATTTCCTACTCTTAATATCATATATAATTTTGTTTTTATTATGACAGCACAACAATTTATCAAATCATTTTTTGTTATTTTACTTGTTAGAGTAGAATTTTTAGGTGCCTTTGCAAGTTGGCCTCTGAGAATTTCATCCCCTGCATCCTTAAAATTTCCCCTATTTTCATCTTCAAAACCATGCTCTAAATCAATAACATTGTCATCCCTGTACCCTTGAAGTGGAAAGTTCTGGCGACGTAGCAGAATAATGGTCTTCATAATGGAAACCAATTTCATATGATTTTCATTTACTCTTTCTTCATTTCATTGTTCAATTGAACTTCAGCATTCTGTTTTTTCCTCTTCTTACACTCTCCTAAAATTCTTACTTTTAACGAGGGCTGTTTTATTATAACTGTTCTCTGAATGTTCCCTGAGTATTTGAAGTGCCTTATTAAATTTATTTAGAGGCTTATAGACTAGAGATTGTAACTGAAGCCTACTAACCCCCCCCCCCTTCCATACTTGGGACCAAATAGAACACACACTTGACAGTAAGCAACTTCATTCTTTTTACTATAAGTAAGCCAAGGGAAACTGTCTAACCAGGAATTCCCAGAAATGCTTGCAATAAGTCAATATCTGGCTTCTTAAGTTACTTGAAAGTCATAACTTTTTGGTGGAACCCATGGACTAGTCAGGGCTGTACAATTAGTATCATCATTGTGAAAATCTTGGTTCACAAAATGTTCATGTCAAGTACATTGCAATCATTAGATACAGTTCCTCTTCCTAATGATGTTTCTGGTTCTGGTACTGGCATTCAAGTTTGGAACACAATCACTATTCGGCAGTACTTTTTCGTATGTCTGATCCTTAGCTTCAGTTTTGGTACACAACCTTTTAACAAACTAAATTAAATTACTCTGAATTCTGTGGTTCGACATTTTATAATGCCAATGGACCACCAAAGATTAAATTTCGAACTGCTCACTTCACTTTATTAAGCACTACTGAGAGAAGTTCTTGTAACTGGGATGTGTTTTTGAATCAACAGTTTGAGCCTTGAGATTCAAATTAATAAAATGACAATTTAAAATGGATACTTTGCCATTTTTCCACTATTAAAAACAGAGCCGCTTTTCTATTAATGAGAACAGAGCCACTTTTCCATTATTGAAAACAATCTTCAAATCATTTCCTTCAGACTTATATTTAATTTTTTATTATTAAAATTCTCTGCTCTAAATAAACACAGTTATAATATAAGTATGTTAATTTATATTTCATTATATTATAATATATAAAATGTAGTGTAATTTAATAGTGTTATTAATAAAATAACATCATCGCCTCTCATGGCTAAACCTGGTTTCTATTCCTGGTCAGATCAATTTTATGGCAAAAACTTTTTATTTCAATAGCTTTAACTTGAGCTTAATAATAGAAAATTTACTTTCTTGCAACTGGTTATACTACAAAAAACTGATGTAATAATGGAAAAAAGTAAAAAAAAAATATATATATATATAAAAAGCAACATAATTGCTACTGGACATGGAAAATAACGAATGCAAGAAGTATATAAACATGGGGTCACTAAACTTTATAATTGCTGTATGATCTGACAGGGGGTCCTCTGGCCCTCATCTAAATCTGCATCTGCTCAGACATGCATCCTTTGTTTTCCTCCTGGGGTTATCTTGCTCTTCCTTGCATTGACTTCCTCCTCCCCTTCAGTTTCCTCCCTCTGTGGTCTGCAACCTACCTGCATCTTGCCTGGTATCTGCCTGCTCTCTTGCTGTGGCGAAAGTTCTGCAGCCTGCTCCTGTCACTTTGCCATTCTGGGTTCAGTTTCTTTTGGCTTGAATTCCCTTGGTTCCCTGTATACCTCCATTCTCTCCATCTCCTGTCGACTCCACACTCATTCATATTCATTAGCTCAGTGATGTAGATGTTGATCCATGTTAGAGACAAAAATGGAGAAAAAGTTCAAATACTTTTTAGGTCAAACCACTTGTTAGATCAATATCAGAAATTTTTCCTTGTAACATGTTCTTGAGTTCATTTGGCATGAATATAGTTTCATTTTTCATTACTATCAGAAGTATAATTCTGAAAATGTAGGCAATTAGGTGCTTTATTGCTTAAAAAATAATTATGCAGATGATGGTTTGAAAAATGAAGGTATAGGATAAACTAGCATTGCAGATTGAACGTAATTTATTTCAAGACCATGAGAATGAAACAAGGGAGTTTGGACCTTTGTAGGTACAATGTCTCTTGAAAACATCTGCAAAAAAAAAAAAAATGCAATGAATCTCTATAGGTCAGCTATGCTACCAGGTTGCTAGTAGTGATTTGCATTATATTTGGTTTCTACATTGATATACAAGTAACTTGTATAGTTTCTTGGAAAATCTATTAAAAATTAACACTATTTTTAATTAATTTTTCTGCATCTTAAATGAAGGTACAGCTGAAAAAAGGATTAAAATTTGTGGAAAAATAGGGTTATATTCAATGAGCATTATGGTTTATAATGAAATGCACAAGCAGGAGAATAACAAAAGTAGTACCACACTGATGTGTCAATATGTGATTTACGACATAAATATGTTGCTATACATCACAAAAAAGTGACATAACATGCAGGTTGTAGTGTTAGTAAATTTTTTTATTATTGTTAGTATAATTTTTTTATTATTAATTTATTATTATATATGCTATGGCTCATTAATTTTGGCACATTTGCTCATTTACATAAAATCATCAGTTAAATAAATTGAGCTTTACTATTATGCAGACGACTGTGTTTAATTACAATAAATAGAATGCTATTTTAAAATATCATTTATAATTCAATTTAATTTATTTATGCAAATATTAATAGATAATACAAACTAAGTTAAACCACCCTAGTGAACAAGTGCTAGTTGCAGGTGTAGTTCAATTAAGCATTTTTTGTTAAGAAATGAAAACTACAAAAAATATTTATTACACTGGTATTAAAAATCTGTAAGTACATACCTATTGTATCACAAAGCATCAAAGTTACCAACTGGAAATATACTATACATTAAATATACATATTTTATAATGAAACTAAAACATTTCATATGTCAAGTTTATTCTAACAACTACTCAAAATTAATTTACTTAAAGCTGAGTTCTTTATTATTACATGGTTATAGAACTTTGAAATAAAATTTCTTCCATGTTTCAGTCCTGTAGATGTAAAACATTTGGGTTCATTTAATAAATGGAATCCATTGCATCAGTGTCATTTCCATAGGGATTGTTTTGAAGTATTGTGATTCTTGTGAAATGTATATGTAATTTCTGTTTGAAAATTGGTTCAATATTTAAAACATTGAAGGAGGTAATGTTTTTTCTACCCAGCAGGCATTCTTGAAAGTAAAATGAAAAGTGAAAAATTGGTTCAATTTTTAAAACATTGATGAGAGTAATGTTTTTTCTACCCAGCAAAAAATTCAGCAGATATTCTTGTAAGTAAAATGAGAATGTATTTATTACATTGTGTATAAAGCAGCTCATTGTTTTATGTAATGTTTCAGTTAAGTCAGATGCGAAAAACCAAAGAAGAAAAGCTTGGACATCAATTACAGGAGCTGCAGAAAGCTGGTTATTGACATTCCTATAATTCAGTTCTGTGTACACTGTATGTTGTCAAGCTTGTGTTTTAAGAATTATAAAAACAAGAGTCAATTTTATATTCCTAAAGCTTATGAATTGTTTCTTGTATTGGAGTAAATGTAAAAGAAAGCAGTGCTTTCTTGAAGCATAATTCTCAGGATAAATACTTCAAAGGCTTTGAAGTGTGATTCATATATCTACATTTTCCCTTGATCACTTGATCACTCATTTTTCAGCATCATAATTAATTTATTGTAAAATCACCTTAGACTTAAAAGATAAATAATGAATTACCAATCATGTGATTTTATATTGTGCTCAGATATGAAAGAATTATGGGTGCTGAATGAAATGTTTTCATATTTATTTTAAAAAATAAACCAGAATTGTTTGATAATGCACATGTGTTTCTATGTGGTATTTTCGATTTTGAAAGACAGAAAAATAGCAAAAAAAAAAAAAGTCTGTCTTATTCTACTCTGATTGACCTGGCTAGTATGTGCATAGTATTTGCAATGTAGAAATTGTTATTAATAATCTCTTCCGAGTAAAACTATTTAAATACACTCTTTTTGACTAGATATGCTAATTGGAACTTATACAGTGAAGCTAGTCATATGAAAATTGAAATCATAGTATGATGGAGTCAAACTAAACATTCTTATTGCTCCATTTACTTGTCTATAAATGTAGAACCAGTCTCACAAACCTTCATATGCATCGTCAGCTAGAAAGTCAAATGCTGGATACTTCGTTATGCTGTGGGAATGTATATTCTGCTCTGGTGGAGGTGTGATGAGCTTAAAGTTTATGTTTTCATCTCCGGAAGTGTGGAAGTTCATTAAACTATGTATTTTGTACACGTAGATTTTTTTCGCAAATTGCTAATTCTGTAGGTCCTTGTACTGATTTCAATAATTTTGTTTTATTCAACATGTCGTAGAATGTCATAAAATGTTATGAGACATTCTTATTGTCTCGTAACATTTTTCGAGTGTGAAAGAAGTACTTATATTAATTAGACAACTATGTCCAAATGAAAAATGTTTATATTTTATCAAAAATAAAAGCTTACAAATTGGGGGATATTTTTACATATTTACATCCATTTTATGCTAATCCAGATTCATTAGTGTTTGTGTAAAAGTTTAAAATAGTTTGGAACACGTAATATTAATATTAATGATTCACAGAAAGTTATTTTGCAAATATAAATAACATTGGCTGTAAATACTATTGAAAAATCCTTAAACAGAAACATAAGTGATTGTTTTAAGGGGAAGATGCCACAGAACAATAATTACAATTATTGATAACACTCGGATACAAGTTAGCATTGCACAGTTACTTCTTGACTTTGGGAAGGTACTCGTTTTACCTATAAGTAATATTTGTGATTCGTTTAACCTAAGTTCAGTCTTCATAAACACAGCATAAATATTTCCATGAAAAGAATAAGAAGAATTTATAGCCTTAAAAATATGAAGCGTGTCCAGAAGTTAATGGTTGTGTTAAAAAAGCTCATATCTTAAACCACTTTTCTAGTAGTTTTTGTTATTATTAATATGGGTAACTAGTTTTTCTATCCTCACATCAATCAGAATGATGGCATTATGGACATTACGTGTTTAAGTTATATTTGACAGCCCATATTTGAGAAAATGTTGCCATTAAGGAAGTACATATATAATACAAGAACTATTTGGCAGTAATTATGCTGTAAAGCAGATAGACAAATTATTCTCAAGAAAATGTTTCCATGAAATCTTCTTTTTTAGAGCAACATGAGGCTGGACATAATCATAAAACAACACTGCTAGTAAGTAAGCTCATCTCTTATTCTGGATTGCACAACAGGATTAATTTAGTGTGTAAAACATATGTTTCTGTTTATTATCTCGGGTAACAATTCAATAGCAGAATTCCTTGTCTGCTTCAATAAACCATAAATATGATATTGCGAGTAGAAATGATATGCTTGAATTTTTTCTCTCCACTCAAAGATTGCTTGCTTGATATAGGAATCATGTATGACATTCACTAATGTCACTTGTAACAACCAGACTTCAGAACTTGTCACTTTGCTCAGTGCATCATATAAGAAAGTCCTAAGTATTTTTGCTTGTGTCCTCTGGTACCCAGCAAAAGCACAATTTTCGTATTTCTGGACGATTGAACATACTTTCAAGGAGAAGCGAAATTTCTGAGATGCAGAGAAAGTGAGAAAATAATGAATCGTCTGTTCTCACGAATTGCTCTTCCAAATTGTTGTCAAAATTGTCATGCACATTTTCACCCCTTGATTAAAGTTCCCAGCCTATCTTATCACTAAATCAACCAAGGCATTTTCTCCAAACATCCCAAAAGTTAATAATGGCACCTGCCAGCTCCTCGTACATTCAAGAAGTGGATAATAGGCTGGATTATATAGGCGGCAGACTACCCAATTATCTTGAACACGGTATAAATGCGTAACGATGTGTCAACAAGATCGGATCATCTCCAAGTGGCATTGCCATTTGTGACTTGCCAAAATAAGGGAACTGAGCATGCTTGCCCTAAACTGCTACTGCAGCATTGCATTGGCACTGCAAACTGGATGCTCTTTCAGGAGAAAGTAGAGAATAAAAGATATACATGTCAGAGAAAACAGATCAGCACAAGCATAAATGGTACTAGACCGACACTTTTGACACCTCTTTAATAATCCCCAAATGCTTCTTAAAGCTCCGATGAACACTTATTAGATCACTCCTAGACCCCAATGCAGGGAAGGGGGGGGGGGAGTTGGTGGAAGCAGCCTACTACTACTACCGCCAATTACAAACAACAAACTTTTACTTTGTATTATGTTTACAAAATGGCAATATTTATCATTAGAAAATATTTAGATCATTTTTAAGATGCTGTAATTGTTTACAAACAATATTTCTGATGTGTAAATGAAACAAAATATGAATTGCACTTACATGAAATCATCCATGTACATAAAATGGTTAATCCATTTTAGAGGAAGGAGGAGGAGGAGGAGAAGAAGAAGAACAAGAACATTAGTGTAACAAGCATGAAACTTCTTTTAAGCAACTTTATTGCAGTGCAAAATTAATGTATAATTTAAACACACATGCATCTACATATGGATTTGACATATATTTTGTAAAGCCATACAAATATAATATGGTTAGGCCTTTATATCTAATTACAATGCTCTCTGCAAGTGGAACAAACAATTGTAACAAAACTACTGGAAAAGATACAATTTGCCTTATATATGTGTAAGAAAAAGCTGCAGCCCATATCAAGAGCTCTGCTGTATATGTAATTTCATTTGCATAAGACATCTTCAATAGTTCTAATGCAAACTTTATTTTACCATCTTTCTCTATATCTAAATCATGATCTAGTGGCAATCTGTCCTTGATAACGTTTATTAATGAAGCTACTTTTCAATTAGTGAGATACAACAACAACAACAACAATAATAATAATAATAATAATAATAAGACAACTCACAAAGTTACCCAATTTGTTCTTTCTATTGCATTTTATTTCCTTCCACTGCATTCCAAGATCGAAGTGAACTTCTCCAAAGGAAAACACAAATATTTAAAATATACATTAATTTCCAAATTATTTGATAAATTATGATCGACATAGATGGGACAGCGTCATATTTATAATCATCTGTTTTAATGAAAAGTACGTAATGTTTTTTGGCAATAGTTATAAATGGGCGTGCCTTCTTTCCTTAACTTGCAAAGGAGTTCAAACAAGTCATAACACCCTGCTCACACTATTCATTAAAACGCTCTTCATGTATTCTTTCGGATCTTTTCTTTCATTGCTAAGCCTCACTGTCATGTATGAGGATAGATTAGTGAAAACTGAGGGAAAATGTCCTCCCTAACCACAAATTTTGGTTCAAAATGTTTAATACACACCATGTTTTCATCGTTAGCTCCAAAATTTGCACAGTGTATACTTTTATCCACTTCTGCTTTAATAACTGCTCTTTAGGAATTTTAAATATGGTAGTATGGGGTACACTGCCATAATTGGAAGTACAACCGGGCTCACACGAGAGCAATCCATGTTGCATTGTCTATTACATAAATTCCTGATGTAATTTCACTAAAGCATTATTAGCTTAATGCAAATTAAATAAATAACACGCTATTATGGATTTACTTCCAACTATTGTAATAAACTGCGTAACTGCTACAAACAAACAAACTGCTACAACATGCCCAAACCTCAATCGCTGCCATTTTCTGTACTATTGATACCCGCATTGAGGTCTGAGTAGTGGAGTCGATCTTCTTAGACACAGCATGCTTCTTATAAGCTTCCTGTTAAATTATATGATAGCAATACTTATAATCGGACGTGGTATTGGCATCATAAGCGTACCATGTTTCTATTCTTGGATATTGTTCCAATCGTATACTACATGTTGTATTCTAGTCCAGTCTTGTAGTTTTCTTCTCTATGTTAATTTAGTGATCTAAAAAGCTGGGTCTGGTTCAACAAACTGGGACAGTGCATTTGTTTTAGTTAGTTTATCTGCCTGCTCGTTGCCACTCGCTTTACAGTGACCAGGGAGCCATACTAAGATAATACGACAAATAATCATATAGGTTGCAACTCATGTTATATGCCAATGTCTCGTGAACGGGAGATCTGGCCCCTTTCACGAATCTACAAGTTAACTAGTTATTAGTTACTGGCCATAATTCCACTAGTGATAATAAATCTGCTTCACGAACATTTATTCCATTATATGATAAAATCGTAAATTTTTGCCATTAGTCACTTGTCAAATTACTAGTGTAGTTACTGAATCCAAGCATCGAGAAGGCTGTTTGTATTTCATTTATTACTCTGTGTCTGTTTGTTGATGCGATTTTGTTTTCGGGGTATGTATTTTAAATCGTATATTCAAGTCAAGAAGTAGCATTATATTTACCATATCGAAAAGAATCTCTAGTATTCAAAACAAAGTATAACAGTGCTGCATTTAATTAATGAGCATAAGGAACTTTGGGCAACTCTCCGACAAAATTACGAAGAAAGACAACCCAAATGTGGAAAATAACGCAAACTGTGAAACCGCTGAGGTTAATTACATAGGGATAGGTTACGCATATGTGAGGCACACATTTTGGTCAAACATCCAGAAAGCTACAATGGTAAGTGCTTTTATTTTACATTCATATTCGTCGTTCAAATTATTTTCTACAAATAATAGTATAAGTAGCTCAGTTTCTATGGTATTTTTTCAGTTGCAAGTACATAATTCCAGAAGTACGGGAATGGTTAATGGATTTGTACCAAGTATTCCATAAATAGTCCTTAATGAGCTTTATAATTAAAACGAGTCAAGTTTAAGTGGTAGAATCCATACCTAACCTAAAAATGTACACTAGTATGTAAATTCATCATTCGAGATTCACGGGTAGAATTCCACTAGTTAACAATACGCAATATTAAAGACCGAATGTTTCATGAAACAGAACTGTGATAAAACAAAATCGCACGTTAATAATAGCGATCTGCCACACCAGTAACTAGTAGTTTACATTAATCAGTTCTAGGAACACACACTAGTATTAAATTTAAAAAGTAACACTAGAATGCAGATTAGTTTTACTAGACGACGAACTTCGTGAAACACACACGGGGGTTCAATTTCCGTCAAAGCCATCCTGCCTGACCACAGGCTCTTGCTGATGTTTTGTTTTGTTTTCCTCAATGCTCATCAATGACAAATGCCAGGGAGAAACCCTAAAAGCATGTCTTAGTCACAGCATGAGTAGTGAAAACGGACTTCATACACTATTTTAAAAAAACTGCTAAACTCTCCACGTATTTTCAATCAGTTCAAACATTAGAAAAAAATCCTATGATATAATTTATGATGTTGATAAAAGTTGTGGGTTTTCTATAACATCAAAGAATTCTCTCAAAAATAGTGTTCAGCAAAGAGCAGTATTAATCAGAAGCTTTGCAGAAAATTTATACTTATATAAACAAATATTGAGATAATACCTAATTTTCTGGCTAAGATTGATGATATAGAATATTAATATTATGCAATTTACAAAAATGTATTTATAACATTTCAAAATGAATCTTAAATTGATTGATTTATTTATGGACGCTCTTTAACATCTCAGGTTATCAGCATTAACCTTAAATGGACAGTGGGTTGAGAGCTAGTTTCTATGTACATTTTTTATTAATGGATTAAGATTAAATATTTAATTCAACTTTTATTAACTATTTATTAGAATTGTGCACAAAAAGGACATTATTTAAATTAAGTAATTTGCGACTACTTAACTACAGAGTTCATCTTTAATTTTATCAGTTGCCACAGTCAGTGGTTTGGAGATTGTAATGACGAGTTTAGGCAAATATTATTCATGTTCATTAACTAAATGAACTTCATTGCTCAGGAAACGGGACATTTATCTTTTTTGAAGAAATAATTACACGTTTTAAAATTAAGTAGTTTTTATTAATTTCTTTTTGTTAATTATTTTGGGAAATTTCGTTTATGTATTATGTAGGTTTTTACGCCTCTATAAGAAAATAAAATTTTCGGGCCTTGTGTACTATAGGTATAGAGAAATAAATTTGATTAAAATGTTATTTTTACAATTTGAGTCCTTTGTAATTCAAGTCTTCTTTGCAAGAGTAATTACAGGACACCTAACAGCCACTTTATCTCAATCCTGATCTACGAGGTGGTATCCAAAATATTCGGGACTGGTGCTGCCACTTGGTCAAAAACTTACTTTGAGACTAATGACCACTGTCACCCTCGAAGTAGTTCCCTTCCACACGTATACACCGGTCCCAGGGATTCTGCCATTTTCCAAGTGAATCTTGGAAGTCATGTTCTTTGAGGATGTTTAGCACAGACAGCGTTTCTTCTGGAATCCTCTCAATTGTGTCGAGGCGACGTCCTTTTAACTTGATTTTCAGTTTGGGGAATAGGGCGAAGTCCAGGGTGCCTAATCAGGCGAGTACAGAGGATGGGGTACAAACGTCATGTTGCTTTTCGTCAAAAAGGTCCTGGTGAACAAGGAATTGTGACAGGGCGCATTATCGTGATGCAACAGCCAGTTCCCTTGTAGCCAAAGTTCGGGCCGTCGTCTCCGCACATTTTCACGGAGCCGTCGCAAAACATCACAGTACGTGGAATTCATTGTTTGATTTGGTGGGAGGAATTCTTTGTGCACAATCCCCTTGGTATCAAAGAAAACGAGGAGCATGCTCTTGACTTTGCTCTTCACTTGTCTCGCTTTTTTTGATTTTGGTGAGTTCGAGCTCTTCCACTGGGAGGATTGTTGTTTTGTCTCAGGGTCATAAGCGTACATCCAGCTCTCGTCGCCGGTGATGACTCTGGACAAGAAGGTTGGGTCATCTGACACGCCCTGACGAAACTCCGTGCAAACTTCAACACCACTGCGCCTTCAGATCAGCAGTCAGTATCCTTGGCACAAATTTTGCGACGACACGATGCATGCTAAATTTATCAGTTAAAATTCGTTGGCATGTCCCATAACCAATTCCCATCTCATGAGCAAGGTCTTCAATGGTTCTACGTCGATCCTCACGAACGAGGTGTTGAACTTTGGCAACAATGTCAGGCGTTGTGCAGCTGAAGAACCTACCGCTTTAAGCATTGTCTTCAATAACTGTACGGCCAGCCCTGAACCGAGCATGCCACTCAAGCAGACGTGTACGGTTCATGCTTAGTCCCCCAAATGCTTGTTGAATCATTGCGAGTGTCTCCGTAGCATCTTCTCCGAGATCTGCACAGAATTTGATGCACAATCTCTGTTCTTATCTTGGATCCATCGTAAAATCGTCAAACACTACACACAGAGTATCATGAAAAGTACTGTAGAATCTCAACACACCTACCAACAGCATGAAACTTTAAAACACTCACTCATCAGATGTGCTAGTGTTGCCACCTAGCGACACAAAACTCTACTGCAACTACTGTCGAGATGGCAGCACTAGTCCCGAATATTGTGGATACCACCTCGTATCTAGCCTTCCTTAGGATTTCTTCTTGAATATTATTCAGTAGTTCCAACGCATTGCCATAGTTCGTTTCCACATTCTTAAATCATCAAAAATCAAGCACTTGACAATGTTCATGCTATCCTTAAAACTTCTTACTGCAAAATAATAAAATTTTATACAATGAGCGGAAATACCTTCAAGTGTTGTTTTGATTAGCTGGCTTCAAATAATCATTTGACTAGCTTTTACCACAAGGATATATTGTTAATACATAAGCGCTTGTGAGCTCCACATGCATATATAATGATTTCATTCCTTTTTATGCATGTTATACGTAAGTTAGAAATTATTCGTTACCATTTCTAGTCTAGTCTCATGTTTTCGTGGCCATGTTCTGAATTACAGCAATGGTTTTCTTTATAGTATAAAATAATAAGTTAATTATGGCACCGTTTTAACTTGGCACTCTCCCGCAAATGCACAGCAAAGTATCTTTGAAAACGTCTATATATAAAGATTACCCCCAGGCTTTGGTCTAGGAAAGTTAAGAATCTTCTAGTTACATTCTAGCTTTATTTTAGGGAACGTAACAAGATGATCATACAAATATTTAACAAGACTGTAAACTTTAAAAATTTAACAAAGTACGTTGCTAAAGAACTGAAAATTTTCAACACTTTCTACACTGAAAAGATTCAGTATAGTTAAAACTCTAATCCCCTATTAAAAAAAAAAAAAAAAAAAAATAATAATAATAATAATAATAATAATAATAATAAAATAAAAAAATGAAATAGAAAAATAGAAAAAAAATTAAAAGCACTCTTACGTATAAAGTTTCAATATTATTAAAGTGAATAACAACGCGTGTCTGATAATATGTGGGTTACATGGAAATGTGAAGTTGCCCCGGCAATTTTTAATTCAACCGGTCTACGATATAGCTAATGTCAGCACTTTTTATTCCCGTCATACTACCAACAGTGAACAGAAAGAACTGAATATTGTCCTTCATGCGTATGATACTAAAAAGTAATAAACAATAGGTTAATATGAAAAATTCGGACAAATTAAACGATTTCCAAAAAAAAAAAAAAAGTTTCCAAACGGCTATATGCATCATAAAAGTGCGGACTTATCAGCATAAATAATCCTACACATGTTATGATTCAACATTCTGAATCTTTCAAGCATGTTGTTCATGCATAATTGAGATGCTAATTTTTACCTAGAAACTTTTCAATAATTTCTTTAAATGCATTCTAAGTTTTTTCCTGCAATAATTATAGTATATATACAAATTACTTGTCTTTAACTAAAGCTCTGCAAAAAGACCTTTTGTTTTTTGCAACCAAAAGAACAGAGAACTTGTTGGTAAGACATTTGAAACAACCTCCTTCTTTGTCCAGTACTTTTATAATTGTTTCACCAAACCAAGTTTAATATGAAGAGGTGGTACATTAATTTTCTTAAGACCAAGAGACTATCTCTATTACATATGAGTAAGATATTCTTATACGTTTTTACCATTGTCGTCTTTGCCCTTTCAAAACAAAACTGCCAAGCAAGAAACGTTCGAATTTTTCAAGTAATGCCTTTTTTCCGGTATATGTTATTATATTACATACGATAAAATTAGCAAAATAAAAGTACTTATAAGCAAAGTTCATCCTATCAATAACAATTTATTAAACAAACTGACAATATAAAATGGGATATACTAGATGAAATGTTTTGCCATCAATTTGAAAGCAATCAACTAGTACTTTTAAGTAAATTTAGTTCAATAAATGACTTTGGTATGAGGAATAAATAGTTCATATTAATTTAAAAGCATGCTCATAAGTACAAATTGAGTACCAACATAAAAAAAGCAAAGTAATAGGGCTAAATGGGCTTAATTTTTTTTCAGTGCATGCAATTTACTATAACAAGATTTGAAAAATCTAAAAGAACAATCATTGTAAATCGTGTAATTACTAATTTGTTTTGCATCTTATCTAATTTTGTGATGGACTCTAGTCATAGGTCACGAAATATTCTTTCGAAAGATCGATTTTGTTACTATTTTAATACTAATTTCAGCAGACCTCCACTGCGCACGCAAGTCAATATCTTTTTTGCAGTGGTTTGTACATAGATGATGTTTTCACTCTTTTATTCCTTATATACATTAATAATGTGAAATACAACTTGGCCACGTTGCATTCCAATCGCAACGTGACCAACAATGATAGTGACAGAGAAATTGTCATTGTTCGCGGTTTATTGATTCATCCGCCACATCACTAGTTTTTCATCACGATTAGCATTTAGGTCATTATGGCTCTGTGACTTGAATTTCAATAATTTAATAATTCGACATTAACTATTGATATATCGTCCCACGCATTTAATACAGCAAATAATTGGGCCTGCAATTTTGTTTAAAAAACAATTACTTAAATTACTTGACTCACTTGTATGAATTTCTTCATGATGATATTTGATTAAGGCTAAGCAGCTCAATATTTTGGGGGGTCACCCTAGCTGTTCAAGAACTCTAGAATCTTCTGTGAATTGAAAAAGAACTTCCGTACTACTTATCATAATATAACGTAAAGATTAGCTGAATAATTATATTTATCTTAGTAAAATATATAACCGAATCTAGGTAGATTTTAAATGTTTTATATAAATTCCTGTTCTTAATTTCTCTTGCAACTTCATTTTAATTAATTAATTAATCGCAGATTCAGACATTTCTGCTGGTTAATACCTTTTCTTACATTTTCACATAAATATCTTAATTTTTTTCTGTGCTACTATTAGGCATTACGACCTATTTAAAGGTTTATGCTGTTCTTAGCTTTTCTTACCTATGTTGACAATAATATATTTTTTTCAAAATAGTTTAAGCCTAATTACCGAATTTTTAGAGGTTTATGTATCTCTCCCCCTTCTGATTCTGTCCTCCAGTTTTCTACCACATCGCCACGCCTCTCGCTAAAATAAATTCCCTCGTATGTTATCCTATTTCAGAGTTATATGTTCATCATTGGCTATCTTAAAAATATTTATTTGTATCTAAGTTCACCTTATTGGTTGACTTTTATCAGATGCCCATTGGCTAGAATTATTCTTTCCCTCCTGATCTACAATGTCTTCTCACGAGCCTGAATTTTCCCAGAACAGCCTGTCGTAAATTTCGGCCCTTTCCTTACATGCTGATTTCAATTGAAAAATCTTTTGCCTTCCTTAGTTTGTAGATTGCCAAATTTTCTCCGAGATAACGCACGTAGTTATGGGCGTTTTTAATACCTTGTACCCCCGGCTTTCCTGTAATAAAACATTTTCGTCTCTGTTCTCACATTTTCATTTTCTCTTAAATTATTACTATGTCTGACTTTGTTCAAATACTGTCCCGTTAGCCATATGTTTTCTTACTGTGAACTTTCTAAGTAATTCCTGAAGTTTCGTGACCTAACAAAAGATAGTTTACCCTTTCCTCAGCCTTGTCCAAGGAGCGGTCAGCGGACGAGGCGTCAGGTATACATCTCTGTCTCTTTCTCACATCTTTTACCTCAAAATGTATACAAAACCCTTTTGTAAGATACAATCACCTGCCAAATGACATACATATAAGTACAAGTTACAAATTATATCAGTTCTTGTTATACCTATCTCTAAATTATTTCATTATACATCTACATAATAATTATCCTTATCAAATCTAATGCCTTTAGAAATATAACTCTGCAGCCTCAAGTCATTAAATTAATAAAGGCAGCCTTATTTCCGGCTTCAACATTAACATTATCCAATACACAGTTGCAAAAATTAACTCCACTCCCATTATCGCGTAGTTGCAATTTCTGAACTACAGTTCATTTATAGGATTTAAATTTTAAACGTTTAGTGGCATTCCAAGCCGAGGTTAGCGAAATTCCTGATTTCTGTCCAAGCTTTTTCAAAGATTTCTTTGGACTTCTTCTAACTTTTCTTCTATGTCATCGAATTTTTCCTCATTACGAATATGGCGTTTTACTTTCGGTTTCTTATCAAGACAGATCCCGTTTCTCTAAATCTATTCACAAGATTACTAACCGTTTCTTTGTAGGGCTCACGAACAGCAGAGAATCTGTCTATAAATCGCCGTCTCACTTCTCTACACGCGTTTCTTATCATATAGGGATTATACATGATAAAGACTTTTTTTATTTGGTTTATTTACGGATGCTCTTTAACATCTCAGGTCATCAGCGGCCCATTTAAACCAATGCGGAATATTTTAAGTATATGCTATTTCAGATCGTACTGTTGTAAATAAAGTGCCAGAATTAATTTTACCCGGTGTACTTCGAGTAGTATAACTATTCATATTATCAGCAAACAATTTGCATTGCTTGGATAAATTCGTAAATTTATTCTATTAAATTATGTGATATAACAAGACTGCTACTTTTAATTGTAATTTATAAAACTGTGGTGCAAGGTGGTATCGCGAAGTATTGGTGCAAAGTTACTTTCCGGCACTAATCTTCAATTGTTTTATTCCAGTGCCGCTAGACTGCTACTTTCATTTCTGAAATTAGGTAGGCATAAGTTACATTACGATGCGACAGTATAATAATTTATATATATTAGCTTTTCATATTACAATCGCAGACGTAACAGACACGTCAATGGGGCTACAGTTCTTTCATTTATCTTAACTAACAGTTTGGTTTAATTACACACTTTTGCACGGAACCCAGTGATGATGTTAATAATGACGTTGGTAATTAACAGCGATAATGCACTGAGCTGAAATTGTGCTTTCGATGACGGCCAGTAAATTTGATGCGCTCATATTTCCCTCAAACGTAATCTCCGGTATCGTGGCCATATAATCAGCTTCCTGAAAATGGAATTTTGTTCACAAACCACTAGAGGTCTTGGTTCAATTTCACAGATAAAATCACCTCTCGCCTGGATTTTGTGAACAAGACAATTTACTTTCTCCATTTTTTTATTGGTTAGTTTATCCCTGCTTTGAATACATTGTTTTAACGCTACATCTGTTGCTTAGTCATGTGACACATAAATATTGTTCAGCTCAATGATGAGCTTAGTTGCATGATGTCATCATGTACTAATTATTTAGTTTCTATTTTTAATGGTAAGGGTTCTTTGAAGAATGGCAAAGAAGAATCTTAAGGAAAACCAAGGGAAAAAATCATTATCTACCAAATGTAAACGTTACATTTGAATCATTTCGCTCGATAAATGTACTATAGTAAATTTTAGATGCAAAAATTAGTTACCATTTATTCATTGCCTTAAATAATGCCTTTTTAAAATTATTTAAGCAATTGTTGGTGCTAAAATGAGCATAATATTAATTTTAAACAATTAAAATGTAATTAAATTTTTATGTATGTAGCAAATTTATATTTCAACAATTACCAAATTTGCAACAATAATAAAGCTTTTCAGTTTTTCCTGTATAACATAATCAAAACATCTTTTAAAGCTAGATCTATTTATGTTGTTTATAGAATTCTCCATTGGGCCTTAGAGAGCACTATATGAGAATGTGTAAAGAAAACAAGGTATATTTTGGAAACATCTGAATGGAAATACTACGGAAGTTCCAGGTTTGAGACAAAAAGGAAATGTAGCCGGTAGCAAATGCTGTGTCATCTTGCTGGAAATACTTGCCTCCTAAACCCAAGATCGCGGGTTCAAACCCGGCCAGCATCGATGAATTTTTCGGATGTAAAAGTCCTAAGTATGGCTTCCTTCGGAAGGGAAATAAAGTCGTGGGTCCCGTGTCCTACATTTACAGCACGATAAAGAACCTCAAGCCTGAAAGAAGAGGCCTCTGAGCAAAATTTGTCGGCTGTTTCATGCCCTGAGTTGAATGGGACGCTGATGACCTGAGATGTTAAAGAACGTCTGTAAATAAATCAAAACTTGCTGGAAGCGGAAAACTGCCAAGTTAGCCAAATCGGTGTATAATTCAGATGTAGATTATTTTCTTTGCCATTCTGGTTAGGGTTAATGCAAAACGAATATATAAGCATGCATCTGCGTTATTGCTCGGTACTGAATAAATTGTGTTATTATTAATAATATTTAATACTTATAATAAACCATGACAGAAGAGTTATTACAATTATACCGGCTGTTTTGTACTTATTTTGTCTATTCTACTTTACTTTCAAATGTACGTTCATCCGTGAGAGTGCGACCCGCTTGGCTCCCTGCCGAGTCTCATGCAAATTATAATTTAAAAAAAAAACACCTAATTTTGTATTTGAAGATATTATAAATTATTCCAGCACATATTTCTCACATCTTTTAAGAAAGTTTACATTCACGCGCAAGAGCCCTTCTTGTGAAAGTTCTATAATTTCTCTTCTTCCAACGTTACTTCATAAATTAGATTTCCAATTCAAAAAATTGAAATCGCTTACGGTAAGATCTGGGGATTGCGCTGGTAATAATGCCTTACTAATGGCCCTATCTTCAAAGTTAACGAGAAATCGGCTGTATGCTTTGTAGCGGAGTCTTGTTGCCCTGTATACCTCAAGGAATGGTGTGATATGTTATCTCTTATCTCTGCGTATTCATGGTATTTTCATAAAATATAGACCCTATAATTTTGTAATCATTCACTTAGCACCATACACAAATATTTTGGCCTTGCAATGTCATTTTGTGTACAAGAATGGGGTTTTCTGCACTCCATTACTGTTGTTCTATGTCCTTACATGACCATTAAGCTTCATTCATAATAAATCAATTAAAGTGCGTCAACAGAATCATTTCTATCATTATCCAAACCCTAGTTGCAGCAATATACCCTCCATAACACTATCACGTAGCTGCAATTCCTGAAGAACAATTATCTTATATACTCCTTAATTTAAAAAAAATTGGTGGCATTCCTAGCTAATATTTGCAAAATTCCTATTTCCTGTACAGGCCTTCGCAGAAATTTCTTTGGACTTCGTTCTAACCTTTCACAAATTTCCAATTGCAAAAATTACATTTATGATGCCCAGGAATGCCTTGGAATTTTCTAACTACTTTCTCATTTTTCTTTAAGGGTTTGTTTTCGTATACAAATCATACATACATGAAAACAATGTACTGACGTTTTAGCATTATAACAGCATTAATACACAAGTAAAAAAAAAAAAAAAAGACTCATCGCCTTAAAAATGTCCGAACGGCACAAAGACAACGCTTCAATTGTTAGGCGGGTAAAGCAACCGGTTAGCAGCACGTGTTTCTCCGCTATCATTGCCCACGCCTTAGGGAATGAACTCCCATTTGAAAGCACTGCCATATGCGATTCTAGATACCATCTAATGAGTCAGTACCATCTTGTCCTTGGTCAAAAGAGTAATCCTTTTCAATCTGTTCAATTTATATTGTTACTTTGCTGACATTAGTATAGGCATAGTGTGAAGAAAATCTCTAGTAGTATAAAATAAAAGCAGTGAGTTTGAATGATCGAAAATTTGATACTTTGTAAGAACAAAAATTTAAATAAAAGGCGACAATTGTAGATAACTAGTAAAGAAGAAGGAGAGCACAGAAGTTTGGTTCAAAAGAAGTTGTGTAATTGCAGTTGAGGAACAGAAACATAATACGATGATCGTTTTTAAAAAGTATGTACATTTCCATGAAATGTCCCAAAAATTCGTTAAATGGCACCTTTGTTGGCAAACAATATTCTTGCAAGTCTATGAAAAAGTTACGGCCAGATACGACGCGTTTTTGGCCTTTCACAGTCATCTGTCAACATCTGTCACATAAATAAAAGCTAGTTTCGTGTAGTGATTAAAACTTTTAATTTAAAGAAATGGACAGCCGAGCAGAACAAAGCTGAATTGCCTTAGCATTGGATAAATGAACTAAAACGTGGCCGTACATGTACAGAAAATGAAGTTCATTCTGCAAGTTTAATTGAGGTCTCCGCGAAGATATAATTAAAAAAAATATCCATGTTATTTTAATGCAACGCTGTTTAAAATGCGCTAGATAGTTGGGGCCGTATAGATGAACGAGTGCACAATAAAACCTGTACGTGTATTCAACGGATACCGGTTTTGTTGGCTGTAGATTAAAAGTGCACGTAAAAGGATATCAATTTAGTAGGTCATTTCGTGTCGATTCTTGATCGTGGACGAAGCATAGATTCACCATGAGTCAAATTAAAGGATAAGAACCAGCGAAGAGTGCACCGAAGGCATGGCAATAGCCCAGGGTGGTAACTTTGGGAGGGGGCGACAAATATTTAGAAGCAATATTTTTTTATTTTCCCATATGTCTGCTGTGGAAAATCAATTATTATTCGCTATCATGACCAACTAGGGTAATTAGTTAAATATGCATGTAAATGTGCACAACCGTTTGACGTCGGACCAGAATGTATTGTTGCCGCGTATATTGCAGAATTTAAGTTTGCAATTTGCTAATTTTTATGGCGCGCCTCAGATCATGCTCCTTTAAAGTATTTGACTCAAAAGCAAGTAACATTTGTTTTGTCACTATTATGTTTTGTCGGCTTATAAGCGACATTAAAAGAATTTATTTGACTATTGCACATTTATTTATTTCAATTATGGCTATTCTTTATAATGGCTTATTTTCAAAATTCGAAACTATTTCATTATTGATACGCTTTTTAAATCATCTGCAGTCATCTGTCCACCCAGGAAAAAAGAAATAAGAGTAAGAATTTATTGCTGTAAGAATTGTGTATTGTGGAGTGGAGAAGCAGCTCTGTTCCCGTACGTTTAGAAGCGGACTGCTTTAATCTCATTCTTATATTTAATTTAATTTTCATAATATCTAATATGCGAAAACCCTTAGCTGAAGGCTAAATGTAGAAAACAAAAATTAGAAAAAGGATAGATAATCCTTAATTCGACTCCTAAGATAGGACTTTTTTCAAGCGTCTAAAAATGATACTGGGAGTTTTCGTTGCAAGTACATTTTCAGTTTATGTAATGCGACTTATATTACAATGAATTAGGATAGTAAACATGGATATGTCTATAATGACATATCCAGCCCTTAAAAGCAGTGAAAATGATACGTGTAACACTGACATTGCAACAAATAACACTACTAATGCTACTGCATTATGGGAAATAAACGGAACAACTAGAGACGATTTCACTGTTCAAGGGATAAAACAATATTTGAATGATTTCAAATTTAGCAATGGAAGGAGGATGATAGTAACAGATATTGTTCTAAATCATTATTTCAGAAAGCAACTCATAAATGAAGAATCTGTTTCTAGGCCCTATCTGTATAGTATAGGCTCCATTTTCTGTGCTCCATGTCGCTAATATAGAGGTGTGTCCGTCTTTGCAAGTTCAGGATTTTAGATTGGAAACATGAAAATAACGTTATATCAGAGCATTTTTTTATTTGGTATATTTACGAACGTTCTTTAACATCTCAGGTCATCAGCGTCCCATTCTATTCAGGGCGTGAAAAGGCCTACAAATTTTGCTCAGAGGTCTCTTTTTTCAGGCTTGAGTTCTTTTCCGTGCTGTAAATGTACGACACGGGACCCACGGCTTTATTTCCCTTCCGAAGGAAGCCATACTTAGGATTGTTACACCAGAAAAAAATCCATCGATCCTGGCCGGAATAGAATCCGCGATCTTGGGTTAAAAGGCAAGTACACTACACTATCAGGACCGACAGATCGGAGCATGAAAATTCGATTGTTCATAAGTTATGCATTATGTAAATGACACAGATGAGTCCGCAATTGGGAAAGTTTGACTGTATTCTTATATCTGCATATGAAAGAGAACTAAGGTACTGAAGGAATATATCAAGACTGTTGTCAGAGGGCTAGTCTCATGTGGTCTGCTTTTTAGGGGCACTGGTTTTCGGATCATTACATAATGACGTTCCTTGAAGTGATTACAGAATTCTATTTTTTATTTTTTTTTTAGCAGGAAAAAGTCATATCATATCTGTCCTCCACTACCTGTAAGCAAATTGTTAAACTAACGTCTGATAAAATATTTGAAACAATAATTAACGAAGTCAGAAATTAAAATATTTTTCATTAATAATTTATTCTACTACAGATATTTCTCGTATATTTCTAGTTTGCGAGGAATGTTTTGAAAAGTGGGCAAGCTCTGGAACGGTTTCTAGGATTTATACCTAATCCGGGACATAAATCAGCTGAGTTAGTTGAAGCATTTCTAAACAAAATCGAGAGTTTAGGATTAGACATTATGAATTGTAGAGGACAATGCTATAATAATGCAGCTAATGTGGCGGGCGTGTACAGTGACTTGCTAGCATCAATTATAAGTTTTTGTCCGTAAGTATTTCATATTCCATGTTCAGCACATTCTCTGAATTTGGTGGGACATAATGCAGCTGAATCTTGCTAAGAATCATGCGCTTTTTTTTTTTTTTTTTGTAACTACTTCAAAAATTATATTATTTTTTACTGGCTCTACACGCAGATGAAAAATGTTACAAAGCATTTAACAGTTCCGGGAAGGTACTATCACAAACATGATGGTCAGCCAAAAGTGATGCGTGTTACAGCTTAAATAAAGACTGCTATGAAATTTCAGACACATTAGGTGGCCAGAAATGAAGCTGCAGGTTTGTCAAATAGACTGGGAAACTGGAAACTGCTATTGGCTATTATTTGAGAACGATGTGAAATTCAAGAAAGACGTTACAGACAGTTAATGCTGATTTAATTTTAGCGGCTGAACCCTATGATTCCCTGCATACTTGTAATTAAAATAGTAAAATATATGACCATCCGAAGAAGTTGCCATTGAAAAGTCTAAACTGACTAAATATGACTCTAGCAAGAAGTTCAAAGAAACAGACAATTAATTGTAGCAAGCTGTAAACTCTTATAAAGAAGCTACTTGATTCGAGGAAGTAATTTCGAATAAGAACAAACTTGGTAATGCTTGACCACATGCTTACATAGTTAGAAAAATGAAGGAAAGCATAAAGTGGTACAAAAACAGTTTTTAGTTTCTGAATAATATAACAAGTCTCACATATTGAGTGGCTACAGCTATACATTCATGTTTCAGTGCTGACCTAGACAGGCGTAATTCAAAAAAGCATCATCTAAGCAATCACTCAGTTAATTCAATAGATTCTCGTACAACTGTGCAAGAACTCTTCTTTTATTCCATAGAAGGATTTTAAGAATGTATATATGAACATAGTTCAGCCGAATGCTCATTTTCGTCATTATGACAAATCAAAACGTATCTTCGCTCTTCTCTTTCCAAGCAAAGCTAGCAAGACGAATTCTTAAAATCCATAGACTATGATGATGCGATTGATCCTTTTGCTCAACAGATATCAGGAAGAAAACCTCGTCAGCAGTGATCTCATGTTGGTAAGTATGTTAAACACAATTTTATTGACATTAAAAGTTTTACAATGTTATAGTACATTTAAATGTGCCATTCGTATTTCATGTTTTTAGTTGTTTACTTGTTTCATTATCTTTCTTCAATTAAATTTTAATTTCTAATTTCTATAGAAGGGGCGTAATTTCGAAAATGGTCTGGGGAGGTAAAATTCGGTCAGGGCCATTTGTTGCCTAGGAAATTTACTGCTTTTGTGGGTGGTGGACCCAAAACCGAGTGGGATTGTTCAGGGACGCATGGGACTCGAGTTCTGGGGGTTACGGGTTCAAATCTCTTGAGTCTGGTCATCCTGACCTTGGGACTTTTGTGATTTCTCCTGGTTACTTAGATGAATGTTGGAATGGATATTTACTTTCCACGAATTTCTCTGTTCTTCATTCCCTCCCATTTCATTTCCTTGTCCATTGTTTCAGGGTTGCAAGATCAGGCGAGGGAGGTTGATGGTGAGCGGCGTGCAGGGTGATATTTGCTCATTGAAAGACTGTCCTGGCATCTGGTGTGACATTGCTCTTCTAAGAGACTCGAAATCCTTGGAGGGGTAGCTTCACCGCCATCGTAACAAATGAACAAAAGAAAAGGATTTGGGAATCTGGGAACGTTAGATATCCCTCTTGTATACTAGGGACTAGTTCCAATCTCTTGAGCCGACTGACCTTAACATTTCCCTGGTTGCTTAGGCGAATGCTGGGATGGAAATTCTTTTCCAATGTCCCATTTCATATAATTTCATAGCATTGGTTCTGTTAGGGTTGAAAGATGGGCTGGTGCTTTCTCTTTGGAAAGATCTGGTAGGGAAGCGACACATATAAGAGGCTCAAATCTAAAAGGGCGGGAATCCTCCGGTGTGGGGTACTTTATCTGGAAACATGTCTACGTCTACATCCGTGCTCCTTGGCCGTCCGGTGTCTCCTCTACTTCCTCCTTTCCTCCCGGAGGGACATTAGGCACAAACGGCCAGCTTTTGAGCAAGGTTATTTTTAATCACGTTTTTACTACTATGGCACCACAGACGGTGGACACTGGTGTTACGGGAAATTAAATTAAAATTGGGAAAGATATTTTTAAGAAAGAACTAAATTTAGGGTAACTCCATTTGCCATTTATGAGGACTGAGGAAAACCTAGAAAAAACCTGAGTAAGGGAAGATTCGAATCCCAGACCTCCCACTCATGAGTCCATGCTTAAGGGCCTCTGCCATCCGTTAAAATACGGAAATATCCTCTTTCGTCCTTAACAATTCAATCAAATACAAGGCATGTGTTCCAACTAGAAAAACAGTAAAGTGAAAATTGCGCGATAAAATGGCACATCTTCGAATAAGGTTTAAAGAAAAGGCATTTGTATCTGTTTCAAAGTACTGTAAGTGCCACGAGTGTTACTAAATATGATAGTAAGTGTTAAATGTATTTACTTAGTAAACGAATGTCCATAACAACTTTTGTCATTGTTTGATTAATGAAGAACGTATGGGGTGACAATTAAGTACTGTTAGCATTAAAAGTGCCTCATTAGAAGCCTGAAGAGAGAAAGCGGTACAAGGGTATAAATAAATGCATCTCCAATTATTTGTCGTGCAGATGCTTCAGTACTGCAAAGTAGGTGTAGACAGCGTTCAGCATCTGAAAATAGATAAGTTAAAGTTAAATTTAACTTATAAATAATACGAATAATTCTAAAGTCATCTATTTGATACCGTATGAATAGTGGGTATCACTTGGGTTATGAAGGCATTTATTAACATCTAGCTCCTATTGGTAAAGCCAGGTATACCATAGATACAACAGGTGCATTTGCACGGGGAGGAAAGGGTGGCAAACGAGGCATAAAATGTAAAAAAATGAAATCTAATAAGAAAAATAAGCTATAAAATAAGTTATTACACCTTTCCTTATGCAATTAGACATGAGTCTATCTTCAGTATATTGAAATATAAGCTATTTCATTGTAAAAGTTCTGATCTGATCTACTAATACTAATACCAACCATTTTCTGCAATTCAATTAGAATTATTCTATTTGGTATTAAAATCAAAACCTTTTTAAAATATTCTGTGCTTAAGAAAAAGCTAGTAGGGCTGTAGATATACCGCTTTTTAAATGTTTGGTAAAAGTCGCTATGTGCTGGAAAGTAAAGTTTATATTACTAAGAAATCGAAAATGAAAGGCAAGTTACATGAACATAAATTAAAATTAGCGCGCCAAACACTTAAGGAAATCCCAGTTAACATTATTTATTATATGTATGTATTTATTCAATCTGCATTTGGGTTTATAACCCTTGGCAGTGTAGAAATAGCGAAGTTACTACATTTACAGCTTGTACTTACAATTGATATATATATATATATATATTCAACCTAATTAAATACACATCAGCGTAATTATACATATATATTTCAGTTAGGTTTATATATATAAAACTATTAAATACATTTCAAAATAATTATATTTCAACACAATTAAAATCATTTCAGCCTAAATAAATGGACGTCAACCTAACTGATACTTGTCAACCTAATTAAAAACAAATCAACCTAATTAAATACATGCACACCTAATGAAAAACATGTCAACCTAATTAAATACATGTCAACCTATGTAAATGCATGTCAAACTAAATGAATATATATTAACATAATAGAACACATTTCAACAAAATTAAATATATTTCAATCTAATTAAATAAACTTCAATGTAATTAAGTACACTTAATTAAATATTTGAATAAAAACACATTTAAATACATTGCAAATATAATTTAAATACATTTAACATAATTAAATATATATCAATCTAATTAAATACATGCCAGCATCGTTTTGCAATAATATTATGCTTATGTAAGCTTTTAACATCCTTAAACACAAGATAAAATAATTGAATATATTTACCAAACTTCAGAAAATCTTCTTTTAATGCCATATTCATGCATTCGGGGCTTTAGTAGAAATAAGAATTTCTTTATATTTAACTTGAAGATATAGAAACTTCATTCGCAACGATACACTTTATAGAGAGACAGAGCAGAAATTACCTTGCAAGTGATTCTTGTTAACTAACCTTTAACCAAGGTAGCTCTTGGGACTCGGTCCCAAATTCAATTCCATGGGACCGGTCTCCTGACCTTCTACAGCCCCTGAGCAAGGCTGAAGTACCAAACTATCGTTCTCCATCCAGTTCTATTCAAGCCTCACCTTGAGGCATTTCCTAGTTTCTCTGGTAATTTAGACGAATGCTGAGATGGATATTTACTTTTTACGAATTACCTGCCCCTTATTCCCTCACATTTCATGGAAGTAATGGAAAACTTGGAAATCATTGGATGCGAAGTTTAAGCTATAAGTGGAATCTTACAGCGGCGTGTGTACATGCATTGTCATGAAGGAAAAAAAATTGACGGTAGCTTTCTCCGTCTTAGATTCTGAAGGGCACGTCTCTTTTTTTTTTTTTTTTTTTTTTTTTTTTTTGAAAACTTTGTTATTGTATGTGTTGTTCCAGGCTCCATAAAGTCTGCAAGAAGTACACCTTAAAGGTCGCAGAAAGCAGGGGTTAAAATATTCCCTGCTGTCATGAATTGGAATTTTTTTCTTTTATGGCCAAGTTAAATGCTGCCACTTCCATGATACGTTGTTTTGATTCAATATTGATATAAGAAATCCACGTTTTATTACCAGCCACCACATGAGAAGATAAATTCACCTCCTTCTCTCTCATACCAGGCCAAAAAAGCACACGCAGCTTACATTCTTTCAGTTTTGTACTCGGCAGTCAACATTTTAGGGTCCCATCTTGCATGCAATTTATGATACTTAAGATTTTCGGTGACAATTCTAAACAACGTATACCGTGAAATGCCTGGAAACATTTCCATTGCAAACACACTGATTGTGAACGGCGATTTTCTTGAATTTTTGCGTCCACAGCTCAACAAGATCATATGTCTGAACACTATGTCTTCCTTAAAATGACGACATTCATTGCCTGACTTTTCCTTCATTCATTACAGCTGGCGTATAAACTTTACACAGTTCACAGTGACTTTCAGCAGCACTATTCTTTTACGATAAGAAATCGAATCACCGAACGTATTTAACAACTGGCGAGGTTGCTTATTCTCGCAGTCTTTATAATCAAATGTCTTGAAGAGGTGAACGACAATAGACAATATGTCCTATAATATGCTGATGAAACAGCTGAAGTTTCTTCCACCTTTCTTTTGTGACGGCCAGCCCTTACTTTTGAAACGTGCCTTGTGTGTATTTTCAGGTATAGTGGGATAATTTGCCAAAGATTATGCGCAGAAACCACGCGCAGTCCGCTGGGTGGGACGGAACTGGCTGTACTAAAAATGCTGAGAGGTGATGCTAAAGATACTGTTTGCAATTCAAAGCACGCATCTTTACGTTACTAAACCTGGTACCTTAAGGCATATAAGTAGGGCCGGAGTTTATGACCTAAAATGTTAGAAATATACAAGCATGTATGACCTGAAGACTGTGGAAAAATACAATAATTTCATATAAAATTAAAATTTCTGACCTTTTTCCAACTCTTATCTATGTAAAAATGAATTCTTACTGAATATTTTAAAAATATAACTCATTAATATATTAAATATAAAATATATTAATTTTGAGTATATTTATTTAATCAAGAGATAATCAGAAATAGGTGATCATCATACTAACATGAACTTTGGACGTTTTATTAAATGGCTTTATCATCATATTATTCCAAACCTATCTTCCAATACAATTTGGCTATGGATAACGCCAGTTATTATAATGTCTAGCTTAACCGGAAATTAACTTCAGCACAACCAAAAATGCAAATACCAGAATGGCTTAAAAATAATGCTAAAAATTTTCACTTTGACTATAATGGGCGAAATTCTGACATTTTCCTCCTAGCCAAACATATCCACACAGAAAAATCCTATATTATAGACAAAACTCTTCCTGACAATAATATCCTTCCTTTCCGCCTCCTATCACATCATGCGGACCTTTGATCCAATTGAATTAGCTTGGGCAGAGATCAAAGTTACCATTAAAACTTTTAATTCTGCAAATTCATTAGAATAGAAGCGAAAGGACATAATGGACCTTTTCGACAACTACACTGCACAAAAGTGATCAAGATGCTGCGAACATGCAATTAAAACTGAAAAGGAATACTGGAGATTGGCGATGTCATGAACAGCTTGATTATTAGAGAAGATGCAATCAGCAGCGATTCCGATATGAAGTCGTGTAACATCTACTTTTCAAAGCAAGGGAAGGAGATGCAGCTCCCAGTAAACCCAAAGCACGAAGGTAAGGGGTGTGGGAGATGGGAGTTAGAAATAGAAGAAACGTGGTAGGAAAGTTAGAAGCAGATTAACAGGTAGACAGTGGAAACGAGTGTTCTAACAAAGTATCACTGGAATTACAATCAGAACTAAAAGAGGTACGGGAGAGGGAAACATATATAAATGCAATGACAAGAGAAGACAGAAATGGCCTGGCTGCGCCTGGCGAGATGGAAAACGCAGAAAATGATGAATGACACAGTCGAAAGAATCTGTGCCATGTGTGATAAGAAGGAAAATTGGTACATACACTTGCAGAAAGTGAAGCTACAGGTGTTGGAGGTCGTAGATTCTCTCCGAAAACTTTGTAAGGTCGAAAAGGAGTAAGTGCGACGTGTTTAAATTTGTTATTGGATAAACTCATTGGCAAATGCTACGTAAGTTTATTAGGAAGATAATATGGGCAAGGGAAAATCTCTGGTTAGAAGGGACATAGAATATAATGTAATTGTATATTTTAAATGTACTTCTATTGTTTTTTTTTATTTGTATTTTTCTGGTATTTATACGGTATGGGTTGAATTATGTATTTCTCTTGTTTAGTGTCCTTTAATGCCATTTAAAAAGTTTATTAATGACATTTTTTCTGTCATGACTTGGGAAGGGGAAATTATTTCTTAAACATTTTAGGACACAACTTAGTGTGTGTGTTTATATATATATATATATATATATATGTACTTTGTGTATTTCTGTGTTTTTTCTTGCGTGTAAATAGGAGCATGAACGGTCCGGCTGGACCCGTGCGATGGATAAGTATTTAATTTATGTATCCGGAAGCCATTGTTGAAATAAATACACTTACTATTATTTAACTCAACACTTTTTTCAGTCAGGTATATCTGCCAAATGCTATCTTGCGGTCATGAAATGGGCAAACGTCACCCATACATACATTAGACGTGACAATGAATCGTCTTAATCAAGCCAGTCGGAAAGGAGAGCAGGCAGGCAGTTCCTCTCCCGCTTGTCAGCCAGCATTGGTGTTTAGAGAAACAAAACACTGTACTCTCTGCGCTATGTGTATCGAATTCCTCGTGTAAAAAGCAATTCCTCTGCCAGAAATATCAATCGACAGTGAAACGTTTCGTTATTCTCGTCGAAGCCCGCTCTGCAGGACACAAGACATGTGTAAAATGACATCTTACAACATCGTTGAATAATGCAGCAAGCTTCGTGAGCCGATTATCAAGAAGAATAGCTACAGAAACATTAATATTGACTTTCGCTGTGTTTAAAATGTTTACATCTTTTACCTGCATAATGCATAACTACTGCTGATCTGCATTTTGAACAGTTACAACAGACAGAAGGGAAGGAAGGGGAGAAGCAATTTTAATTCTTAAGCGGTAGTCTGGAATTAAGATAAATGTGGTCCTATAAATTACAGAATAAATTTGAAGAACTTTGCAAAACATTTTCATTATTGTTCTTTTAATTTTAGCCTTTTAATTACTCCTTCTCATCATAAGATTCAACATATTTACATAAAATTAATTAGGATTATTTTAAGCTTTTTTATTTTACATGATACAGCTGATATATGTATGTAAAAAGTTAATATACCGAATAAAAATATGTACTTTTGTTACATATAAACACACATTTTTTCTTTAGTTGTTATCGCTGTATTGTACATTTTTCTGAACTTGTTTCCCTATAGTTCAATATTTTACAGTTTATTTAGCATTAATGTTGTCTTAAGTTCGCAATGCTCTACTTTGTTTAAGGTTGAGATGTTTGCAAACGGCTGAACTTAAGAAACTTGAGGTCAACTCCTTTTCTTCATTCGTGTTCACGAAAGCGTGTAACAAACAACTTAGTTGGCAAGAATGCGGCGTAAGTTTTGCTAGCAGATATCATCCGCACCGAATCGAAACCTTCACACTTTGCTGGAGCTAAAGAGATTATTCCTTACCAAGAAAAAAACTTAAAGGGACATTTTTACCTTCGGTTATAGAAAATCTATCTTTACGTTGGGGGAGGGGGCACCATGTATATTGAAAGTTATTTTCTTCTTTATAATATTGCACCACCAGTGATAAAAACTGCTAAAACGAAGAATGGTTAAATTTATATCTCTTTGTGGCTTTTTTCAACCACTTTGTTTGGAAAAGATTGTATTTAGTAATTATTTATGTGTAGAGCTTTAAGGTACAGAATTGTTGAGACAGAAGACAGTCGGTTAAAAGCCAGTGGTTCTCAAACTGTAGTCCGTGGGACCGTCTCTGCGTTTTTACGAAGCATTAGAGTACTGTTAACAACATTAATTACTGAATCTATAGATACAAACAATGGACTATGAGAAAACGAACGATAATACAAATTTTCAACATGTATTTATTGAGGCAAAGTAAATTATAATCAAAGTGAAGATTATTGTTTCTTCCGGAGGGAGCTTTCAAATTGGTAAGCCGTGAATTAGGCAGAACTCTCATGTACCGCCATAGTTACACTGGAAACAGTATCCATCTTTCGGTCGCAAACTGCTAACTGAGGTTCGCCTGCCTTTACTAGAGTTTACCGCATTTTCAAAGAAGGTCATGAAAACATTGATGCATTTTGTAGCAACTTGCTTGCGTTTAAATTTCTTTTTTGCGCCTACTTTAAAAAAAAAGCATAGAAATTGTTTGCCAAACAGAGAACCGGAACGGTTTGTCTTGTTCTTTTGCTGTATTTACCTCCTCAGTTTGTAGAAGTTACGCCTCCTGGTACGGGTCAGTAATCTGTCAGGAAGGTATTTACATTTACACACTGAGGGGCTTTCTGAATGGATGATCAGTCCAATGTCATGGCCGCCTCAATGACATCACAAACACAGAACCCCACAGATCCCATTGCTCGCTCCACTGCGCGCATCAACAATCAGTTGTGATTGTAAGGAGGGGAAGAGGCGCTGTCGCTTGGTTGTGCGAGAGCTGAGTTTCTATAGCGGCCATTCTAAACTCGTCACTAAAACCCAGAAAATTCAAAACGAGCAAGATACTGGCGACGTTTTTTTAATACCCTAGAAGGGCTAAGTTTCAAGAATGCAGCACTGCAGACAATGCTCAGCGCTACACCCAGATATTGGACATCGAGTCATCAAGAGGAAGCTTACCGGCATTTTGTATTCAGGCCAACGGGCGTTCATGCATGGGAGGATTGTGCAGGAGACGTTAGCGAAGTGGGAGGTTTATGAGAACTCATCCTACTCTTGGTTCGAGCCTTTCATGAAATTTGTTAAAGGCAAACAAAGATGAAATCGAGGCTGTGGTTCGTAACGAGTTCACGCAGCAACCACGATACTTCTTTTCGAACGGACCAGCTGCTCTGTGAAGCATTGGGACACAGGGTGAGTTGTTTTTCTTCGTTGGTAATGCCTATCTATGTCTTAAACTGCATGTTTACTGCATTTTTGTTTGTGCTTACTTTGTGACTTCATCGTACGTATTGATTTTTACTAATAAATGGATCCGGACAGGTTTCAGTTGATCATGCAGCGATATTGATTACCCAATGTATTTGTATTTATAAATGAATTCTGTTGTTTAAAAAGAATGAGCCAAAAATACAGCCATGTCACTAGTTCTGTCTTTTATGTTGGTAGCTCTAATACTGAAATGAAAACAGAAGAAGGTACATGAAAATGTATCAGAACTTCAGCATTCTTATTTTCAAACGTAGTCTGGTCTGGAATGAACTGCAAAGCAAAACAGAGCTACAGTGATTGTCCTTTATAACTGTGTTAGAAAGCCAAAGAGATTTTCTAATTGCTGAAAAAGTAAAACAATACACCGACATTTATTTTCTCACCATAAAGAAATTCAAGGACTTCCCTGTATGAGGAGCGCCTAAATCTAGCAGGTCACCCCTAAAGGACTTCATGCTATCAGTTTTGTTTTCCTCGTAAGTTTTGCCTATTGGCGAGCGCGCCGCTTGTTAGCCGGTTTGCCGGCTACCGATTCTCGGTGATTAGTGGTAGTTTTTTTTTTTTTTTGAATGGTGTTTAACGCCCGTTTTTACTACCGAAGCACCACAGGCGGTGAACACTGGTGATACATGAGATGAAATGATATACTGGGAAAGAATTTTTTTTTTAAGGAACGAAACGTTCCAGGCCTAAGTTTAGGGTACCTCCCCGGCATTTGTGTCGGTCCTGGTGGTGTAGTGGTTACCATATTTGCCTCCTACACCCAAGATCGCGGGTTCGAACCCGGCCAGGATCGATGGATTTTTTCGGGGCGTAAAAATCCTAAGTATGGCTTCCTTCGGAAGGGAAGTAAAGCCATGGGTCCAGTGTCGTACATTTACGGCACGAAAAAGAACCTCAAGCCTGAAAGAGAGGCCTCTGAGCAAAATTTATCGGCCGTTTCACGCCCTGAGTTGAATGGAACGCTGATGACCTGAGATGTTAAAAAGCGTCCATAAATAAATAAAAAATCCCGGCATTTGCCAGTTATGAAGACTGAGGAAAACCTGAAAAAAACCTCAGTCAGGGAGGACGTCCTGGCGGGATTCGAACCCTAGACCTCCCGCTCACGAATCCGCGCTTTAACGACCGTAATAAATGAATGAATGAATAGTGTTTAACGCCCGTTTTTACTACTGAGGCACCACAGGCGATGGACAGTGATGATACATGAGATGAAATGATACATTGGGAAAGGATTCATTTTTAAGGAAGGAACAAGTTTAGGGTACCTCCCCAGCATTTGCCATTTATGAGGGCTGAGGAAAACTTGGAAAAAACCTCAATCAGGGAGGACGGTCCTGGCGGTATTCGAACCCAGACCTCCCACTCACGAGTCCATGCCTTCACGACCTCGGCCACCCGTGGCGGTCTAGCGTGACGGTAAGACAATAAAACAAACCAATCATAAAACAATGCACAAACCAATTTAAGAGGCTCATTACTTACCAAATTAAAAAACGAGGTGTCGAAACTGCCAGTCTTCATTTTCCACACATTTTGGCATCTCTTTAGGAAATTATTCATCATCCGCTGTAGTTCATTATGAGAAATCAGGTCATTTTCCAGACGAATATTATCTTTGAGTTCTGTATAGTGTGCGGGTTCGTCTTGTGCACGACATTTATTAAAATACCTGAGTAATAATAATCGCAGGCTCTTAAATCGGGGGACCGAGCGAACCATAAACTCCTACTAATAACTCTGTCTTATGGTAACACATTGTGGATTGCTCTCATGGAATTATTCTCAGTGTGAGTAGTGGCAGAGTCTTGTTGAAAAAATGCACAGTCGCTTTCCTTGTTGGTTAATTCTCTGAAGAAGAAGAAGAAGAAGAAGAAGAAGAAGAAGAAGAAGAAGAGGGGGGCTGCAAACATAGGAGGCATAATACATTTTATGATACTGACGAATTAAGAAGCGAACAACTCAGCACACATCCGGGAACAGCTGCGCTACGACTGCGACAGTCAGCAAGGTCAACAAGTAAGCAAGCAGGCTTGCTACTCCCTCCATGGCTCAGAGAGGTAACTGATGGTTTGATGGGGAGTGCGGCACTTAAGGGTGCCATTCCTTCAATTCTGCAAACGGGGTATCAAAGCCGAAACCAGATAATGTCAAGAAAGTATTCTGAAGGATGTTCTGATACACTTCGCTGCAAGGCATGAGCTTAGCTTTTTCTACAAGATAGCTCTGTCTCACAATTGACTCGAGCTCTATGTCCCAGGATTAAAGTTTGTACAAAGATGAGGTAGTTGAAGACTTATGGTATGTATAACATGAAAGATATTTTCTTACATTAAAATATAGGATGAAACAAATCCAATGAGACCAAGAACAGAACTAAAAGATTATATACATGTACTATCACTTATAAATTACCTGCATGTAAGTGCTCAGTGAGAGATCGTAGAATATTCCTGTGACCCGAATGGGCTTCATTGAACGCATGATGACAAAAGACAGTGTACGTTTGAAGTTCGACGACCGATTATACCAAAGTGAAGCATATGCCGCTTCTTGTACTGCCGCACTCTGCAATGCAATGAGAACATTTCTAATTAATTATCTCATACGTTTTTCTAGTATCAGTAATTCTGTTTTCATAGCTTTTCTGCTATTAAAAATCAGATTTTTTGTGTCATTTTGTTGATAGACAGCAAGAAAATATGATACATTATCGATTTATTCCTTAAAAGGGGGATTTAAAACTTGAATCGTACTTAATTATTTATCGTGAACACACAATACAGTAAAATATATTTAAAATTATTGTTAATTGCTAAAAGATGGAAAAAGAGACCAGTGAAATCAACAATTAATAGTATTTTTACATTAAAAAATTTTACTGCCAAAAAATTAATGATGTTTCTTATAGCCGGAGACCAAAAAAATCCAAGGCAACCATTTTTAATTTTTTAATTTAGAAGTTATTATTCGCTAGAAGAAATTCCTAGAAAATATAATTTTAGTTTGAGCTAATTCTAACCAAAACTTCTCAGTACTGAATTTGAAAAATAAAAGCACGGGGGACATAAAAGCCGGATGCAGTTTTCATGGTTTATAAATTATATATATATAATATGTACATTTTACATGAGCGCCCTTCAATTCAAAGCACTGTATTAAAGTTCAAAAGACATTTGTTAGCATATCGCCTGAAATCAAATGCTGAATGCAAAACAATATCAGGTTATTTTATAATCAGTCTAATTCTAAAGAGATGAAGTATAGAGTGTTACTGTTATATATATATATATATATATATATATATATATATATATAACTGTAAAAATTGTGACAAAATGGATTCTGGAATATCTTTTCGCTCGTAGGTAAAACAATGGCTAAAGCTATTTAAGTATATTAACATCCTGCGAAATTTTGCACACGATGAAAATATAGCATTATTATTACTTAATTGGAAACAAAAGTATTATTTGCCATGTTATCTACAACAGGGTTTTTTGTAACAGAGCCTCACGCGGTTTTCTAGCTCGCATTCTTGCATGCTCCTGTTTTTATTGCACCATTGGGGGTTTTCCCCGTAAGCAAACTCTTGTTATGCGCTGTGCAGATTAAAACAAACATGTTGCAGGTATCAAATAGTATACACTACTTCTGGGAAGCAAGAATTAAATTAGGATCTTAATAAAAACAGTGTTAATAGCCTGCCATTTCACTAATAGATACATAAATGCTTAAACTCTCTACAAACGCCAAAGTTTTAGAGGTTTGTAAAGAGTTTAACGCTTCGAATAAGTTCCTGAATGTAAGGCGCTAATGTTTCGAGGTAGCGTCGTATTTGAAACATCAGCAAGGTGTATGAGCGAAACATTTTCTCATAGTACCGAACGAAGATACGCATTGATAAATGTGAGGTAATATTATTGAAAAAATGTTATAATTTACAAATATATCAGTGAAGTTTATTTGAGTCATGGGTCGGCAGGCTCTTAACAAGCCTTTTTGAAGCTTTGGCATTGATATAGAGATTAAATGATGTATCGTAAGATATTAATACTATTTTGTTAAGATCGTGCTTTAATTTTTGCTTCCCAGTAGGAAAGTTAAACTATCCATTGTTAAAATTGGACAATTTATTAGATATTTCCTGACCTTTACTTCCTATTAATCACACGAGATGATGTAAATGTTGATAATGACTCGTGTTTAGGCCATTTTAGTTTTGTTTCTAGAAAAGTTCAGATACTTCTTACTTATTTATTTACTTCCATTCTTTCCCTGATATTCTGCTTGTAAATTGCTTTTCAACAATGTTTGCAATACGCTTAAAAATAAATGTGTTGGCAGTAGTAAATGTTATTGACATTTTATTGATGGATTAAGGCAATAGAACCTTTTTTATTTAGAGTGTATGGAATCTCTCCGCCTTTAGTTCCAAAATGTCCAGGAATCCAGTAAAAAATAATTAATTTTTTCTTAAACTTTGACTATAGAGTATATAACATTCTTGAATTTCTAATGAGCTGGGAGAGGTTTATAAATTGTCTATGCTTGAATGACATTTTTAGAATCTATAAATAAAACTACATCGTTAAGTTTATACTGTAAGAGATTAGTCTTGTCGTTTTAACCTTATGCTTCTACATCAAAAACGGATCTATACTTACCAATGTAATTAAATAACATTTACCCTAACCATAACAACGTCTTTCGTCCTTCTGTCATATGTTCGTAGTGCTAAACATGGCGGCAAACAGCTGCTTTAGCTATTGCCAACTGCAAGGTGTTACTTGCTCTCAAGATTCAGTTCGTGCAAGCGTCTAAGTTAACTAAGACAATAATCGAATTAATGAGTCTTCGGAGATGGTCAAGACTGAAATATTATTAAAACTACTCAAATGGTGCTTTTAGCTTGAACATTTTGTATATATTTACTACATATTGCTTTCAGCTTACCTCCTCTATCACGTGGTTACCGTACCAGCAAAACATGAGTGGTCCGCAGCTCGCAGCAACCAGACCCAGCACAAACTTCAGCGGGTTTTTTTCTTGTCCCCAGCTCTAGAAAGGTAACCAGTTACATTTGTACTTATTGCATTTATAGGAAAAAATAATTTCCCGCATAACATAACATAAGGTAAAACAGTATAGCATAATATGACATCGCTTGAAAATATTTGTCTTCATTCAGATTCTGTTCTTAGTATAACGTCTATCAACTGTTCAAATAAATGCATAAATACATTACTCCTATTTCTTGTTACTTTTGGGCTTTAAACTTTAAGTATGGATTAGTATACGGCCAGCTTACTCAATTTTTGTCTCTAATATCTGATTGCAGGATTTTGGAATTTTGCGTGTGTCATGCTATTAAGATTTAAAGATGATAGGGAAACAGCTCAGGTCCTGGAACTCCTATGACAGAAATAATTCATTTCAGAATCAACAATATGCAAGAAATCAAAGATGACTTACTACTGCTTGAGAAAGTTATAGGTATAGTCAATGCATATTTTAAAATATCTATGAAAGAATATAAAGTGATGCTCTTTATAGAAAAGAGCACTTAAAAAGAGATATGCAAATAAAAATTGGTACACATCTGTGAAAAACCTAAGCCTATACAACCGATTGGCGCCATAGAAGGCGCCACAAGCAACCACCATAAGCCATATTTACTGTCTTTGTCTTACAAGCTCTTCCTGATTTCCTTTACTTTCTCTCTCCAAACAACGCATCTTGATTTATTATAATAATACACAATTCTTGCTTCCATTAAGAGTCAATTCTTTAAATAATAATAGCCATTGTTTACAATTTTTCCGAGAATATCTGGTTCCATGATGTCATTTCGAAGACATTTCCTTTCCATAGCATTTTATTGCAAATTCTATATCTTTACAAATGCGAAGAGAGCAAGTTCGAATTTTCATTGTATTTCTTCATTCCAGAAAATATTTGTGCTGGTGAGCTTTGGGCATCTCTATTCTCAGAACTAAATTTGTTTAATTTTCTATGTCGATAGTTCAGAACGAAATATGTATTGGCAAATTTCGCCTTCATTTCATAAATAGATAAAATGTCTATTTATTCTTCATTGTTATCTAACCTTTTCATAAGTCTTTTAATCTCTTCTCCCATTTTGTTTAGATTGTAATATACTAGTATCAATATTTTTTGAAGCTGAATGTATGTGGAATCCTTTTGATACAAAAAAAAAAAAAAATTAAAGGAAAGGCTAAGAAAAATTAAAGTATATCCCTTGAAGTTACGAAATTGGTCTTTGTAAATTACAAAGCAGAAGACCGAGCTCTTTCAATAAAATATGCATCATCTTTCTTAAATGACTACCATCTGGGAAGCCGTGACAAAAAGAAAAACTCAATTTGCGACGCTTTAAGTTATTTTTTCCCCTTTCTTCAAACAGAATTTCGAATGAAATATTGAATATTTAGCACAAAATCTTTTGCGCATTTTCTCACCAGCTTAATAGCTTGGTAGATCGTGCAAGAGAGAACGAGTAGAAAAAGAGGTGGAGTGAGACATGGTAAATTAATCTTGAATAAGCTTTAACACTTTGCCTTTATTTTTTTTTTTGAAATTGCATGTATTAAAAGTGATGTGCTGTAATTCATAAATTACCTTATTTTACATAATAGCGCGTTTTAATAGCGGAAATAAGAAGGTTAAGAGAAAAAGTAAAATAGTAATAAAAATAGTAAACTGTTTGTGGTAAAATAATAACAATTTTCTAATTAGAAATTACTACCCTAGGATTCGGTGCACAGTACCTAACAAAAATGTTTAGCCATTTGTGTCAGTATATTATATTTTCATTTTATTATCCTATGTAAATAATTTAAAATGCCAAATAATAAATTGTTTAATATATTTTGCATATTTTGTCTCGTAATAGCTTTATGTTTTAAAGGATTATAGTTATAATTACGATTAGTCCGCGAAATACAGAGCCTCTTGCCGAAGCAAAGTAGCTGTGAGTTAAGTGATTCTGGGTGGTCCCTCCTGAAAAGTTCAAACTTTGTTGGATGTTTCTTCCATGAATTTTTTCCCTTCTTCCCTTTTCTTCGTTGTTGTAGACTAGTAGCTAACAAAGCCCACCTTCAAATTCTCCTCTTTTTTTTTTTGCATAATGTTTAACGCCCGTTTTTACTACTGAGGCACCACAGGCGGTGGAAACTGATGATACATGAGATGAAATGATTTTTTAAGGAAGGAAATGTTCCAGGCCTAAGTTTAGGGTGCCTCCCCGGCATTTGCCATTGAGGAAAACCTGGAAAAAACCCCAGTCAGGGAGGACGGTCCTGGTGGAATTCGAACCCCAGACCTCCCGCTCACGAGTCCGCACCTTAAAGACCTCGGCCACCCGTGGTCAAATTCTCCTCCCATCTTCTTGCTTATGTATATTGGTTCAAATATTTAGGGACATGTTCCTATCAGCAACAAAAAGTTCATTTAAACATGGGCCTGAAAACTCTTGTTTCAATGTTCTGTTATTTTGAATCCACTTTCTCCTTTAAAGTAAACAATGATATTCGTTTTCCTTTATTTGATTTTTTTTAAGTTGAGTGAAGAAATTGTAAGAAAATATATTCGATAAGTGAAATGGCAGATATATGAGAGAGCATTAGGATCATGTGAACTTTATGCAGAAAGGCAAAACCATTATCAATAAACTGTCAACGTTTGCGAGAGAAAGGCTCATTTGAGAAGCGGACTCCTGATGCTGAGAGAATAAGAGAGATTCGAGAGGGCTTCATAACGTGAGCGTAAACCAAACAGATAGTTCAAGAAAAATTATATTAAGGCAAAGCGCTAAGCATATGACTCATATTTGGAATATTGTTCATGAAAACATTCTGTGCTCATTATCACACTCAAAGGGTTCCAGGGCTTGCTTGAAGCGACTGAATTTCGACCACGAAGAAAATTTTCCAAACGCGTTCTACAGCAGTGTTTATGCTCATGCATTTCTTAGCGTATTCCTTGTATGATGAGCTTACTTCAGCTATTATAACGACACACTTGAACCTATGAGTGCTCTAATGGGGTATGACGGGACAAAAATCAACAATTCATCCAAATTTTTGGGCTGGGATCCTTCATAATTATCTTCCTGATCCCCATTTCTTCCTTCCGCCTCTGATAGGAGACATTTGTTTTCATTTTCTCAGAAATGAGTTGCACCATTGACATTGAGTTGAGATGACATACCTCTGAACGTCATCTGATGAATGTGGTAGCTTACTTTAGTCGTAGAGTTTATCATTTTAATAACAACTGATAGATCTGTTGAGGGTAATTCATTGGCTGGCGTGCTGTTTGAATAAAATATTTGTTTTTATCTGTGGGGCATGTAAAAGTTATAGTTTAACTCCTGTACCTTATGTTGATTCTGAGAGACCATATCTAAAAATGGATTTGCAAATACGAAATACTCCAAGAGTTTTCAATAGAGTACCCCAAAGTGTAGAACGTGTGCTCAGTGTGTGGTTCAAAGCGAGAGGTCACTTTGAACGAACTTTGTAACACATGTTGTTTATTTTATTACTTATACTACAATGCGATCACTGATTCTTTCTCCCGCGGCGCCGGGTTTTCCTATGAGTGAGCCCCTACTCGTTTGCCGCGCCATGGAGGAGGTAGCAAGCCTACTTGCTTACTTGTCGATGTTGTTGACTGTCGCTATTGTAGCACAGCTGTTCCCGGGTGAGAGCTGTGTTGTTCTTTCTTAATTCGATAGTACACATAAAGTATATTATGCCTATTGTATTTACAACGACACAACATGTCTTTGTGTAGAATTCATATGTTTAACTCAGTCAGCTCATGAATTTCGAAGACTATTTCAAGTAAGATTCCCAGATATAGATGCTCCAGATCGTAAAACAGTCCACAATTTGTATAATAAACTGGAAGTGCCCAGCCTAAGAATTATATATATATATATATATATATATATATATATATGCAGTGTAGGGCTTTCACCGAAGAAAGATTACATGATATGACATTGGTAACCGTTTAGAAAATTCCCCTAGAAAATCATCTTGCTCAACAAGTGGGAATTTTATATGGGTCTGTTCAAAAGGCTACTACTTAACAGACTGCTATTATTATTTTTGGGTTAAATTAAAACGAACCCGCTCAATTTACAAGAACTCAAAGATAACATTCGTCAGGAAATTTCCAAATTTCTCAAATGAAACGTACCGGATGATGAATAATTTCATTAGGAGATGCCAAAATCGTATGCAGAATGGAGGGAGCAGTTACAACACCTCATTTAATAATTTGGTGAATAATTAGTCTTTTAATTTGGTTTGTATAAGGTTGTATGGTTGGTTTATTTTATTGTTTTATTCTTTTGCTAATCACCGAGACCTGGCTAAAGATTGGCGCGCTAGCCCATGGGCAAAACATTCCAGGACAAAACAAAACGGATCACACGGTATTAGCTGGTTTGCTAGCAACAAAATCATTTTCAGGCCTATTTTACATACAGGAGGTTGGAGTTACGAACCACCTAAGCATAGCTGCTTATTGGGGAAGTGCAAGGGAGATAGCGTTGCCACAAATAAAGCTACATTTTTATTTTAGAATCCATATTTTTACGTAAAACATAAAAGATTATTGTATTTAAAACTGGCAATAACAACCGTTAACCTGTATTATAAGAGATGTTGAAAATAATGATATATTGCCTGTTTCTGCATTCTGTATCGACTGAACCTGGAACAATTCAAATAACTCCGAAACGGGTGACTGAGGTCGTTTAGTCGCGAACGCATGATTTCAGGTTTAGCTCAGTCCTCATAAGCATCAAATGCCTTGGAGGTACCCTAAACATAGGCCTGGAAGGATGCCTAACTTTTAAAATATCCTATCAGTGTTCATCATCTATGGTGCTTCAGCAGTAAAAATGGGCGTTAAACACATTGCATCTGAGCACC
Source organism: Metallyticus violacea (assembly GCA_030762175.1). NCBI lineage: Eukaryota > Metazoa > Arthropoda > Insecta > Mantodea > Metallyticidae > Metallyticus > Metallyticus violacea. The sequence continues at coordinate 55,974,635 of CM060840.1, forward strand.
TTGCTCTTGATAATCAATTGTATTATTTAATATTTCCATAATTAGAAAATATTACGTTCTATACATGTTTTGTACACTTTTGTGTCAACATTTTAAGGCTTTTTCCTAAAGCAAAATATATAAATAAATATATATATATAGTGAGGTTATTTGAGCTACGAGCCGGCAGAGTGTGGCTTTATACTGGAAGAAGCCAGTCGTCAATAATACATATACATATGCAGGTAGCTTCAGTATCTTTAGTTGGAGGGAGACTTGTCAGTTGTGTTATAAGAGATGTTGAAAATAATGCCCCTCGGTGGCAATACATTGGTGGCTTCTGCGTAGGAAATTCCTGTATTTCTTCTAACTTTTCTTCCTAAAAACCGCGTACTAACATTTCTAGCTGAGCAAAAGAGAACTTTTTACAGATTATACGATGTGCTCTGGTAGTTGACCTCGTACATCATTGCGACAAATGCACGGGAGAAAATTGTTCAGTATTTTAATACTAGTGCATATTCCTTTTTTGGTATACAATATGTGAGAAAATATAGCCTTTAAACAAGACTTTACTTACTTTATATAAAACTTGCGGCAATCTCTGTGTTACTTAAGGCACAGCTTTTAGAGACATAGGTGCGCAAGATATCAATTAGAACTAAATTCAAGCTATTATCAAACGTTTTGTTGTAACTCATGATGGAAATTTGTTTTAATTTTTATTTAATTTTAATATATTGAAAAATAAATCTGAGAGTGCCTACTGTTTGATATTTTGCTTTGTAGGGCTAGTTGTCACATTACTGATAATTGAAGCAGGATACAAGATCATACGAAATATTGAGTGATTTATATGGCAGCTTTAAGCGCAAAAATAAAGGACTACGGGTATTTTTTTAACTAGTGTTTAACGCCCGTTTAACTTCTTTAAAAAAAGTATTATTTCGTTTTCTGTCCCTTTACCATACATTAACACAAGTTGCTACTTACGAGAACCACCTGAAATGTTACCACGCACATGATCAGTTGACTGCAGAAAAAGAAGAAAAGGATCAATGGACTAAGCAGTTCATTTACTTCTGTGACGAATCTGAAAAAGAACGAAAATTCCTACATTTAGAAGTATGTTACAGTTGAAAAATGTTTTACTAATGCAACCGTTATATATTAAGCAAAGATCGGAATATTGGAATTCATACATTTGTGCTCTCCAAACTTTATGACGTTTCATGAACACCATTGTTAGTACGGTGCAATGAGATTATTTTTGAGATTGAGAGATTGATCTTTTGTTATATTTGTTTTAATGTGTGAATGAAATAAACTATTATTGAAGTGTGGATTACTTGACTGTGCAATTCTAGATCATAGTCTATATAAACACCTAGGTGTTGATATAATTAATGACATTATTGCTTATCATGATGGACGGCACATCGTTTGAGTTTATTTTACGTAATGAACGTTCACGATTTATTAGCACACATTTTTGTACTCAAATGGTGACGTACAGATCTTCATTTAAGTAACGTAGTTAATATGCAGCATAAAAAGTAGAGGTCCGAGTATCGAATGCTACAGAATCCCTGCCTTAATGAAGGGCCAGCTCTACTTCGTAAATTTCCCATCTTTAGATGGTCTGTTGTCTCGTTATTAGCCATATTTTAAAACTAACAATTACGGCCTATTCACTAACAAATTGGTATTTTTTCCGTTACTGTATATTTTTCAAACTCATTACATGAATGGCATAGTATCTCTGTAAGTTATACTTCTTGATTGTCTTAACAACCGTTCCAGATACTAAACACTTAGGCGTACCGCTCTGGTCTACAAATATAAACAACTCTTCCCAGACAGGTAGGAAAGTACAAACAGTGCAGCATTGTGATTTGATACTGCACTGTGCTGCTGAGTAAGGTTCCCTACCCCTTCAACTGTAACGTAAGCATCACCTTCTGTAGCGCCCAGTTAATTGACGGTAATTAATCTAGTCACATACATGCATTCCTCTACTTTTGTATGCCCACGATCTAATTATTTTATATCTAACAAGAGAAAGTTTGCAGAAAGACATTCACAGTAGAAGATTATTGCCTAAAATGGGGCAAATTTTAGCGAAACCAAAACAACGATATTATGAAAAATAGTTAGTGTGTGACAGAGATGAAAATTTGTGGGCAAGAAAGATTAATTCTGTACTTTTTGATTGTATAAAGTTATACTTATGAATAGCTACCTATTCAGATATCATGAGAATGGAACACCAACTGAGAAAAATAAAACAGAAAAAACATGTTACCATTCTGAACAACGTGTTTATTAAGATTTATACTTAGGCAGATATTGTTACATAATTTACAAAATGATTTCAGACTGCTTGAAACGCAAACGCTTGAATGAATACACATTAAGTTAGTAAAATTTACAATTACTGAAAACGCAGAAAAGTTGCCAGTGATGCATGCTCAGGAATTATCAGGGCGTTTCGGAAATACTTTTACAAACTTTGGTGGGGGGGGGTCCCGCATATCAAAACAAGAAAAAAAGTCCATACAAGCATTAGTCCGGAAATCTTTAGTTTTTGAGTTATTAATGAATTTTAACATAACAAGAGAAAATGTCCATATAAACATATGTCCAGAAATTATTAGTCTTTATGAATTATTAATGAAATTTGAACACAACAAGAGAAAATGTCCATATAAACATATGTCCGAAAATCCTTAGTTTTTGAAACTTTACGCCAGAGTTAAAGTGACAATTTCTATCTTTAATAGGATTATTACCAAATCGCATAAATGACTAAACTTCAATAGTGCTATTGCTGCATTTTTCAAATAATATTTTGTCATAAAAGTATGCAATGCTGATGCGCCAAGTGCATTAGCAGATTTGTATCGATAACACTATTCGATTACTTAACAAAATGCTTTTATTTTCGGCTACGAACTTAAGTTATTAGATTTCACCTTGAAACGCGTTGAAGTAAAGTCTCATTAATAGCTCAAAAATGAAAGGTTTTCGGACACATGTTTATATGCACTTTTGCTTTCTTGTATTTGTAAACTTTCATTAATAACTCATAAAACTAATACTTTCTGGATATATGTTTATATAGATTTTTTTCTTGTTTTGATAAAGTTTCATTAATAACTTAAACACTAAGGATTTCCGGACATATGTTAATTAAGGACTTTTTTCTTATTTTGGTGCAAGGAACTCGCCACTAAAGTTTGTAAAAGTATTTCCGAAACACCCAGCCTGTATAGTGGAGGTATAGAGTTGATTACACTGACACAAAATAAATGCACTTCGTGTGATAAAACCGATTTTATAAAACTTTCTGATAATTTCACTGAGACGTAAAGCTGTGATTGGTCAAAATTCAACATTTCGTTTCGTTTCATTGGTCGATTTTATGATAAGTGAAATATTATTGTTAATTGTATTTTTGTATTTTACTGGTGTATAAAATTAAAGCATTTTGGAATTAAATTTTTTATGCAGCAGCTCTAATTACATTTCCGAATCACATTTGAAAACTTCTGTTTATTTCATTCTTTTGTAAACAATTTAATTTGCCTTATGAAATAAACTACTCAATTAAGACTAGAGCGTGCTGTTACCATCCATACCTTATCATAGCTTTATGATGTTCTATGCAGTCAACGAAATATTTATATAATTCTTCAGATCCACTCGCTGCTGTTGCATTTGAATGTCTTTTGCCTTTTGGTGGAACTCCAGTTTGAAGAGCACAATTTCTATGATTTTGACTGATGCTTTTCCCACAGTCTAATTCAGTAGGAAAGAGGACGTCCATATCTCTTAAAGCAAAAGCGAGGATCCTTAACTGCGCTGCTGTGTGGATTATGAAAGTGATGATGGTGGTGTTGATAGAGGTGTAGTACAGAGAGGCCATTAGAAAGCTGATAGTCTGCAGAGCATACACTAGCTCGTACATGGGCGTCCTTGTTGCTTCAAATGGAAGCCATATGATGAAACAGAAGTACGGGGAAGGCTTGTTTTGGTCAACGTCTTCCTCCATACCTGTCCAGAGAGATTAAAACACTTTAAAAATAACTGAATATGAAAATCGCTATTTCTTTTAATATTTAAAGAATAAGGCTTACAAATTTTGAAAAAAACTTATACTTTCATAAATACAGTGCGGCCCATTTGAAACCTGCCGGCATTCTAGCGGGTGATACTGCGTGCATTTATGGAGAGATGCGAGCTCAGGATACTCGTGAAAGTACTAAGACTTCTCTGCATTCTTACCTTAAAGTCTGCAAGTTTTTCCTCTGTCAAAACTGCCTTCTTTTGGTTTTTTTCTTTTGTCTTTAAACAGACCCCGTTTTATGGCACTTTCTTAACAGTTCAGTTACGCACGGTCTTGAAGGGACAGTAGCTCTAGAAATACGACGTCAAAATTTAAGTGCACATCTGTTGCCTCTATAGGAGATAAGTTTCAACACTAAATATTCGTTGCTGGACACTGTAACGCAGCATTATAAACAAGGGATTTACTGTAAATCATGCTTTCAACAAGACGTTTGAATAACACTGAGCGATTGGTACGGCCTGCGTGGTGATTGATTTTCTTCCCTTGAGGGAGCGGTTAGTTCTCCTCAGTAAACGTGTACGGCCGGCAGGTTTGAAATGGGCCACACGGTAATACGAGTTGACAATATGACACTACTTATATTTATAAGTAGTAACATACACAAGTATGTTTTTGTAATATACCTTTGTAGGGGAGTATATAGTTCTTACTTATATTACTGATAAATAAGAGATCAAAGCGTCAATATAAAGCTCAAATAAAAACATAAAAAGCTAATAAAACTGTTTTGTTAGAAAGAAAAACAATTGTAACCAAAAATTTATCGACACCAAATGAAAAGTTTAAAAATATTTTAAAGTTACATACTTAAATTTTCAATATACAGGATGAATCGCCTAAAACTACCAACGCGAATGTTTCTGAAACGAAATGTATTATTAATGCACTGTTTTCACGCAAATGAAATTCAGACAATGACTCAAAAATGTAGATCATTCAATGATTACAATATTTATTAAAAAGTTTATTTTGATCGAAAAGTTACTTTTTTATAAAATTAGAAAATCAATGGGGTTTTGCACAATTTTAGGCCAAGTAGTTTATAGAGATATGGTTATATATAGAACTCGGATTTTCATATCTTTTTAGAGAGTACTCTTGATCATTAAATCCGATTGTTAGACAAAAACAACATGTACGTGTGGTTTGCGTTTTGTCTACAATTGAAGGAAATTATTAACGGTATGCTGCAGTTTATCCTGGATGCGCTTAAATTTCAAGTCTTAGTTATATGGAAGTATTGTCGGCTCCATTTAACTGCTTAGGTATTAGACTAGAAATTTACCGCACAATGTTATTCTTCAACCTTGGGAATTCACTGAATTTATGTGCGGTATATCTACACTATTACGTTCTTGTCGAAAGTATGACACCTAATGGGCCACAATCCCATGTGGTAAGGTTTCATTGGCTCTAGAGGTATTGAGAACAACAGTGCCCTCAGAAATTCATTAGCAGCGTTGCGACAGTGTTGCCACTACTTTCATTCCGGTTTTCATATATGATAAAATTGATAGCACGACACTGCTCATACTCTGAAATACTACTGGTGTCTCTACAATCCATGTAATAACTTATTTAATGTTCTGTTGTTTATCATGGTTATAGTATAAATATCTAGAGATGAAAGGCAGGAATCATCACTAAAAGACACTAGTCTTGGGGCTCTCATCACAACGGAGGTAACATTTTGACACCTTTGTTGCAATTCTGAGAGAATTCATTAAGAAAACTGTCAGAAACCCTGAATATTTGCATAGTTACAATCCAAAAATTGATAATAAAAAAGCTGCATATACACAATGCTTATTTTCAAAGACCGGTTTTTGCCGCACAGATTTAATGTTTTATTTATTGTCGTTTTTACTGTATTATTTTTCTCGGGACATCTGTGGGTTGTGAACTGAATATAAGTGTACACCTGTAGGGATAAATGAAATGAAACTAATTAATGATGCGCAAATGAGCCTTGGTGCCTTAAAGCTACATGCCATTCACCTTCTTAGGGTAAGGAAAAAATCCGATTAAAAAAACCTTATCCAGAGAGCTTGACTTGACTCAAGACCTCCATATTAGTAGTCGCAAATGCTACCATTAGACCAGGTAGGCGATCGCACAGATTTGTTTCGAAGTGGAAGGTAAGAAGTTTTTTTTCGCGAATGGCAATCGGTATCATAACATTCAAGAAATGGTTTCATTATATTGCATTAATACACGCTACTACAGAAGTGTATTGATGACCTTGAAAGATAATTTTAGGCTAAAATGGTCTAAATAAATGCTGCAACACGGTCTTTTTATTCCCATTTTGCATTAATTATCTGGCCAAAATATCATCCTTCCTATACGTTAGCTTTGGCTCAATTTTATTCTTATTTTTTTTTTTCAAAATTTAAGAAACACTTCTTAAGAGAAATTTTAGCCTTCAGAAGTAACAGCGAAAACTTTAAAGGCACTGATGAAAATCTCTATATAAATGACAGTTTTTGCAAGTGCTGAAATAATGCATAGACATGATTAGAAATAGCATAACAATTGGAGAAAGTAAGAAAAAGTCATTAATTACAGAATTATCTCTTAAAAGGATAAATTAGTCAGATTTTTGTGTTCTACTAACCAAAAGTGGTAGTAGCATTAACGCACATGCCAATCAGCTTAAAATATCTGAACCAAAATTTTATGAATGCTATACCTGAATGTGCGAAGCGCAGTACAAGCGGAGCTACGATCCACGAGGCTAGCATTCCATGTACGATGAAGAACAAGGACCATGTGAGCAGCCTGGCCTTACGATCTGCGACGGATACAACTTCCTTAGCGTGTGGCCATATTTCTTTTCTACACACAGAAGATGCGATCCTAGTTTTCAGTAGTTGTACCAGATCTAGGATGCGACTCTCATGACGAGAGACATATGCCCACTTTACATAGCACATAAAGATTCCAACCATAGTGAAGGCATTGTCCGTGATGACATCTATATCACCCCAAAACCTATAACATACACCTTATTCAATCGTGTGATGCACCTTCACACCCCTTGTTACATTTCTAATATTCTAAGACTTGAACAATGTAAAATACTGAATCATTTATTAGGGGTCTTTTTTATTTCTCACATTTTTTATTCACGTTAATTTTTAAATAAGGGAAAGAATAAGATAGCAAAAGAGCAAATTTCACTGTAAGGAAGTCCACTTATGTATTTAAGCAAAGAACAAGTAGGTGAAGCAGATTCTTTGATTTGTAAATAGTTTGGTATGTAAAAACAGCATCATCAGACAACACCATGAAAGCTTTCGTCGACCGTTTTACGGCAGTTGGGGAGTCGGCAGTCAGAGCGGTAACTCCCGGCAATGTGGATGCAATATTCACGCAACTGATTCAAATTCTAGCATTTACATCCACATTTTCAATGAAAACGATCATGCATCTTATGACCGCAAATGTATGAAATGTTGTCCTAGTACGAGATCCGTACATTTCTGGCATCTTGTAAAAATTGTCATCACATGCATAAGTTCATTTTCAAATTGAGTCAATTTGAACTCGAAAGATAGATAATCGTGATCTTCAGGAAATCTGTAATTGGATGTTACGGAACGTAATAATGGAGTAATTGATCTATGTTTAAGATTCTTTTCTGTTGAAGCATGGTTCCATTTACGTTATTCTTGCATGAAGAGAAAATCAGTATATGGTGCGCAGAACGGGACAATAACATGAATTGAGCAAACCTACAAACATTGGAAGAACTGAAAGAAAATATTAGGCGAGAAATTGACATAATTTCGGAAGATGAACTGTGACGTGTGAATGACAATTTTCTAATAAATATGCCTGAAAAACGTGGAAATAGCAGGACAAAGTATGTGCTTATTTTCATTGTAATTCAATAAGTAGTGCGCATATTACAGGTACCGCGCTGTATGTTTACCGGGTTTTAAGATCATTGCAATATTGTTTTTAGAAAATATAACAAACAGATAAATGTGAGCTAGTTACCTGTGCATGGCAAGAAACTGTGCCATTAGTATCAGCAGATAACAGATCAACACACTGACTGAATACATGTTGTATATCCTCCTCTTCCACGTGCTTTTACTGATAGACGCCGGGGGTATCACTCCTGCCAGAGATAGAAGTCTTAGATTGATACTCATCAGATCCAATCTTTCTTTAGCATCCACTTCAAGTCTCGGCATATTCATTTTCTGAAGCCTGAAACACCAGCATTCACCCACAACCTTGAGGAAAACAAGAACTAGCAATAATTAACAAACCTCAGCATTTTTTTCGTCAAGCGTGCGGTCAAATTGCACTTGGGAGCTAGCAGTATTCCGCCATTCGCTTGTTTACGATCTGTGCCTTGTTTCACAGAAGTATGGTCTAAAACATATGCAGGTTCTTGTAATTTTTGTTCCACGAAAGAAAAGCTACATGGGTAAAGTATTAGTAAAAAGTTACAAGTGACGTTATATAAGAGTAAGAAAGAGGAACAGCTGTTTGCCATACCTCGCCAATCCTTGAATTAGGTTATGTCCACTCATTAGGGATTTTAATGCACGGAGTGTATTATTGTCATTCCTGCAAAATGTGTTTTTTTAAATGTATTTATCACATTCAAGTGTAATAATCCACTTTGAGACAACGGGCCCATAAGACAACATTTAGAAACATCAATTTTAGCCGTTGAGAGATGGCAGGAGAATCGAGCTTTTAGGTCATTCATTTTATTAGCCCATTTGATCCTTTTATATTCATTTGTTTGTTTATATTGGTTGACAATCACGTTCTCATAAGAAAAAAATTGGAACTTTGTGCTAAAGGAGATTATTCTAAAAGAGAATGAGGAATGAAAAGAAATTATTTTCGTGGCATGTAGCAAGAGCCTTAAAAATACTTAACTAAGAAGCTGGTCTGAAATATGCACTTCCAACAGGAAATGCCAATGTGAGTCTGTATTTGCATTTAACCTAACTTTATCATTGTACACAATTTTTTATACATATTCCTACTCATCATTATCAATTTCGTTAATACTTAGCTCATTTGAGTCAACTGACTCCAAAAATCTTTAAAAAGGTAATAAATGTTGTGCTAGTACTTGAAGTAACCGATGTTCCTACCCTTGTAAAGAAATTTATATAAATTACCAGTACCGACTAATATTAATACTTCTGTGGAACAGAACAACGAAAAATCACTTGTACATTTGTAAGTATGGAGTAGTAAAGTACAAGCGTAGCAGAAACCTTTGTGGAACAGAATTTTACTAAACTACAAGTTACAAGTCCATACACTTGTGATGTATTGGACCATACTTTCGTGGAACAGGGCCCTGTTATTAACAAGCTCGGTTGCAGGAATCCAGTTCTTTTAATATGTTTACAACCATACAGGGGCGAACATAGCAAAAGAAAAATGTAAACCTTCAAACAGTTATACCCTGAATATGGTGAGGGTTACATTTCATTTTAGGAATGTAAATTGGTAGATAAGAGGCATGTAATGTACGGAAAATATAATTTAAAACGGCACTGTGTGGTCTGTTCTAAGGGAATAAATACAAAGACATCATATGTGAGAAGGAATTTCTTTATTTACGAACTGTCCGAGAATATAAAAATACAAAGGTGTCCATTATATAATTTGTTAACTTTGCAATATTATCATAATTGCTAATATTTATATTAATAATTAACAATATTAATGTTCGTTTAATATTAATATTAATCATTGCAGTATATAACATCAATACATTTAGAATTAACGGATTTTTAAATTAAAAGTTATCATTTAACTTTCTTTATAAATAAGATCTATATAAAATATGGATTTTTGCCTGTATTTTAGACATCGTAATCACAAGTCTTTTCCAAACGCAACGATATCTACTCACTACATTTTTTTAAATTTTTTCCTAGTTACACTCTTTTGGTAAAAATCTGCTAGTTATTGCATTTTATTGATTTTGTTTGCCAGAAAGATTCAATTAATATTCTTAAGAATAATTATGTTAATAGAGAATGCTTTAGGTCTGTATGTATTTAGAAGAATAAATGAATTGTATAATACAAACTATGGTTTATCTCTACCGCTAAAATACCCACTTCGTCAAAAATCAGACTGTACAAAATTTCTTTATTCATGCAGACTCTTTACAGTACAAAAATTATTCCTAACTCTGACACGTATGGCAATACTTCCCTACAATTGCTCAATACTTGGTCATTACAGAAAGTCGAAAGTCTTTGTCGCTGCTGAATTAATTTATTATGGATATTAGGATAAAGTACAAATTTACATTATTCTCTGAAAGGATTATACGGTTTTGTATGTACATAAACTGCTAGATATGGTGCTCATAAAAACCTTTACAGAGTTCCTAAGTTCAGAGTAGTATAAATGTTTCTTGATGATCTTTTCTACACTTCTTTCAACTTCTGAGTTCACTCTTTATGAGCTTACTGTATATCATTTGAATTTGCGGTGTTTTTTGATACTTATTAATTTTATATTCTATAGAGGGACAGCCTTACAATTATTGACCACTTGTATGTGACGAACTAGACGCTAGATGCAGGTTTCGGAAATCGTTCGCTATCGATAATGCAACAAAAAATGAATTCTTTTCTCAATGTACTTAAATATACAAATACCAATTTTAGGAAAAATATGCTGAAATTGTTAACTGACTTTGTAAAAACTATTGGATTCGAGAAATTTCTGTTTTAAAGTGTAAAAACGTTTAAATTCCATATGTTGTAACTTTATATTTTTTGTAATTGACCCTCTATTCTTCCTTTATAAACTGATACATTTTAAAAGGTTTTTAGGTTATCATGTCTGCCCACAATTGAGATCTCCTTAAGGCGCCTTTGATACTGTGAGCATTTCCCTCATACCGCGTAGGGCTTTTTCTGGAGATGCCGGGTGATTGGTGTAACCGCAATGGATGTCCTTTCAGAAGAGTGTTCTTTATTTTAAAGTGTATTGTCTTTCAAAGCCGTCTTTTATCGTTTTCTTATGAAAAGTTTATGCGTACCATTATCCATAACATTGGTACTGCAATTTTGTCGAGAATATTTTTCATTTAGTTAAACGACTTGGGTGGCTTCGTTTATGTTATTTTTTCTTTATATCCAAGAATTAGACAATTATCTTGTGATTTTCTTTTGTGAAAAAGAGTAGAGTAGAGGAATACAAATAGTTAAATTAGCACTGCAACAAATCAAGGAAATGTCCATACTTTTCCTAATTTTTCACAGATTTCAAGTTATAGCATGCTCATGAGAATTAATAAAATCTTGTGCCTGACATATATGTAGTCTCGTGGGCTGGATTATGCATCATTTGTTACATGGGACTTTAACATTAAGGCATCGTGTTCAGATAGTATTTGAACTTGATGATCCAGCTCTTTAATATATAATTATCTATCATTTTAAATACCGGAGTACCATTATATAATTAAGTTGGATTAGATTATATTAGTAGGGACAGGAGGACATTTCGGTACCTGAGCCTAGTTCATAGACTGGCCGCTTGTGCCTATGCCTCCAATGGGGGTACCTCCGGGAGGAAGGGATGATTGCTGGATTGCCAGCACTGAGGGAAATGAATGAATATGGTGTTTAACGCCCATTTTTGCTACAGAGGCACCACAGGCGATGGGCACTGGTAATACTTGAGATGACATGATATATTGGGAAAGGATTTATTTTTAAGGAAGGAAACGTTCCAGACCTAAGTTTAGGGTATCTCCCCTGCATTTGCCATTTATGAGGACTGAGGAAAACCTGGAAAAAACCTCAGTCAGGGATGACGGTCCTGTCGGTATTCGAACCCAGTCCTTACGATTTCTTGCCTTAACGCCTCGGCCACACATGGCGGTGAAGCACTCAGGGACAATGAAATTCTGACAGAGACGGGATCCTAATGCTATTTCTACAGAGAAAATCCAATGCCGGTAGAGTCCCTATCCAAAGTGTTAGAGCCCCTCAGAAGGGCAGACTCTATAACAAAAGCCGGGGCATAAACGTTTTTCAAAGCGCAAGCCATTGTTACACCGCACACAGCACAAACCCGCGTCGCTTTTCGACCCTGTACAGAACCAACGGAATAAAATGAGATGAAATGGGAAAACGGAATATTTTTGGAAAGTAAATATCCCAACGTTTGCCTGAGAGAAATCTGAGGGGGTGCGGGAAGTCAGCGTCACCATCTGAATCACCCCGCTCAGTTTTGGGAGCTCTACACGTAAGAAGCACAGCACACTTAACAATCATTAACTTGCTTGGTAAACATTCACAGCGTCAGCCTCTATCGACTGTGGGAGTGAATGCAGCACAAGTGGTTCTTACTTATATGGTTCACCGTACATTCCAATATCTGGATCATAATAAATATAACAAAATATTTAATGAGCACTTATCTGAACCTATAATAAGTATATAAGATTATTTGTGCACTGCAAGTTTACACAGTTTAATTATTTGGATTGAAATTGCTTTCTGTAATTTTTGCACAGAAACACTGAAACAAATAAAATATATATAAAAAAATTAAAAAACAATTAATTTATCTTTTATTATTAATCTTGTTTTGATAGGATGCAGTAATTTAGCATTAATAATGAACAAATTTTAATTAACGTTTATCATTATGGTTAATTAACTAGCGCAGCTAATTCTGTATTTTGTAACATTACCTGCTCTATACAATCCTCCGAAGGAAAAGCAAAAAAATTCTCGAACACAAATTTAAACTGTTTCACTTATGTTTTGTTCTTAGAAATTTTGTACTGCGAATGCAGTGTATGAAGAGTCATTCTCTTATACTTTATAAATGTTTGAATCAAAATGTAACCACTGTATTTAAGCTTCGTGAGATACTAGAGAAGTACTTTTCATAATAAGAGACATTTCAAGCGCTGTAGTTGAAAACGGAACATTATACACATTTAGGATGCATAATTCACAAAGGATCGAAAGAAAATTGCAGAGTAAATATCATTTAAAGGCAATGTCTTATATTTCTTTAGAAAACTTTCACAATATGAATGGCAAATAATACTATTTGTTTCTATAGCAACCAGACAGCGAGTGGTTTGGTCAACTTACAAGGCATAAATGCAGTTGACGAAAAGTCAGGTATGCCGTGTTAGCCATACAGAAATCCATTTTTAAACAAAACTAAGCGGCAACAAGCAGTCCTACTTAAAGTAATGGTAAAACACTATAGGTCCTAATATTATTGACTTGGTCATTGCTTATTCATCGCCATACCTTTTTTTTTAAGTTATACCCTCATTTATTTTTATGTTAGTACAACAAATACACTTTCCTCGTACGCGTTACCATATTGGTTGTAGCTTGCAGGCGTTTTAGGGATAATCAAAATTTGATGTTGTGTACGTTTCTTTCCTTAATTTTTCTCTAATATTTTGCCATTATTGAATAAACTGTAAAAGTAATATTAATCGATACACAGTTATTGATGTAAGTTCTCCTGTACTTGTGTACCTATATTAAGTATTTCATTGTTCGAATTGGCAACCAAATTGAAATAATAGTGAACACATTCAGGGACCGGTATGAGCTTTGATTGTGACTAGTCTAATCAACGTATGTTTATTATTGTTAATAATATGAAAAATAATTAAATATTCCATATTAATAATTCTAATAATAAATAATAATAACACTCCTTGTCTGTACTGAATCATAAATCTTAATATAGTGACTTTGACCTATATATCCATAGCTGTGCTTTGTGTACGACTGGTTAGGGTTTTTTAATGGTGTTTAACGCACGTTTTAACTACTGTCTATGATACCTCATTTGCCATTTATGAGGAATGAGAAAAACCTGATTAAAACCTCATTTAGGGAGGATGGTCCTGATAGGAATCGAAACACCCCTCACGAGTGCGCACCTTAACGACCTCGACCACTCGTGACGGTATTGGTTAGGATGGCAGGTTTCTACTAGGGAGATTCCGAGTTCGTATTTCGAACCCCCTATATTTTTTTAAACCTGTAATGCACACTTATTTCTACATTATTTATATCATATTTCTAAGCATTTCAAAAAACTTGTATTATTCGTCTAAGATACACGGTTTTTTTAGGCTAGAAGAATTTCCAAAATATTGCCATCGAGTGTAAAAGCGTTGGTTTTCTCGTAGACACAACAGTAACGTAACGAAGATGTACGTCGAAGAGTACACAACGAGATTAGTGAGGCTGGAGGAAATCTTTCAAGTGCACGTGCACTGTATCAACAACGGTTTCCGTGATGTCGTTTGCCGTCGCGTTATGTCTTACTGCGCACTATCGATTGACTGAAGACGCACGAAACTCTACAGCTAGTCCGTGTACCATGAGTTAAGCCGATTGTTGATTGGTGTCAGGAAGAAGTTCTGGCTTTATTTAACGAAAATCGTAAGCACCAGACAAGCCTCAGTCGATGACTCAGCAGCAAGACTTCCGTTCATCGACAGATATGAAATCCTTAGGAACTTCAGCTTATTCAAGTGTTAGTAGAAAATTTTCAAACCAGGATTTCATCTGCCATATTCTTCGGTTAGATGAAATTATCTTCACCATTACTGACAGCATAAACCGGCATAACATTGTACACCCGGCATGTCGCAGTCCTCGATGATTCCGAGAGTATCATACTCAGATTCGCCACTTTTGCTTTTTTCCTCTTGGTAATGATGGAGATTTCAACTCAGAGCTTTACTGTTTACTCTCAGGATCGAAATGATGTAGAAGTTTCATCAGCAGTGATTAACTTTCCGCATCTTCCTGTAACATCTTCAACTGCATGCAATTCTGTACCCAAGCGCCCTTTTTTCGGCAATCAGGCACAGTACATAAGCACGTCTCATGAGCAAGTTTTCAGTTACCAACGTGTGGGTGGCACATGATGAATTTTCAGAACTTTTGTAAGTGTTCTTAATATTATGTGACAATCCTTTCTCACAATGACAGCATGGCAGTTAATGTTTTCTTCCGTTAGAGAACAAACTCTATATTATTTGTTTATTTACCGACGCTCTTTAACATCACAGGTCATCAGCTTCCCATTCTATTCAGGGCGTGAAAGGGCCGATAAATTTTGCTCAGAGACCTCTTCTTTCAGGCTTGAGGTTCTTTCTCGTGCTGTAAATGTACTACACCTGACCCATGGTTTTACTTCCCTTCCGAAGGAAGCCATACTTAAGATTTTTACGCCCGATAAAATCTATCGATCCTGGCCGGGTTTGAACCCGCAATCTTGGGTTTAGAAGGCAAGTATGGTTACCAGTACACCACCAGGACCGACAGGAGAGAGAACAAACTAGAGAACCTGGTTCACCTTCCTAACGAAACTGATTGCCTCCGTCTTTAATCATTTTATACCATCTTCGAGCTGTGCTGCAGAGTAGAACAAACTCTCCTTAGGCCTCCTTTAATATTGTATAGGCCTCAGCGGAACAATTGTGGGGACGAAAGCAGAATTTCAGAAGAGCGTATTGTTCGTCGTGTGTTAACTCCATTTGTTTGCAGGCGGAACTGTACATGCCTCAACTTGAACATCTCTCACATGCAGGAACGGGAAATGACAACAATAAAATAATACCACGTATACATTACGCATAAATCTAACAAAATGTAAATTTACATTTTAGCTCTAGAAATATTGTAAAAATTATGATCATTCTTTATTGTATAGCCCTCGTACACATATCATTATTAAAGGAAGTGCTATAAAAATAAAAGAAAATGCATTATATGACAATATAATGTCGACAGCAACTTTGTGGACACAAAAATACAAAATATAAAACAAAATTATTTAAGACAAATTTAAACAGATACCGAATATGTTGCCGACTCTCTTCAATATATTTTGAAGATTTGTACTATGAGGAGGAACAGTAAATAAGAAAGAACATGTTTCTCTAGCAGAGCTCGTGAAAGGAGAGACAGGAGACAAGTTTCTAACGCCGTTCACCCCTGACATAGGGACGTCAGGGCCTTGTTTCACGAAATAACTAGTCTTCCATTTTATTAGTTACTGTCGGTAATTCTACCAGCTCTAATAAAATCTGTTTTAAGAACATTTATTTCACAATGTTAGAATCATAAAATATTGTAATTAGTCACTTATCAAAATTGCTAGTTTAGCGACTGTATCCAAGCGTCGAGAAGACTGTTTCGGGGGATATTTATTATTCCGTGGACTGTTTGTTGTTACAGCATGTATTTTAAATCGTATATTCAAGCCAAGAAGTAGCATTATGTCTACCATAAAGAAAAGAACCTCTAGTATTCAAAACAAAGTACCAGTGGTGCATTTAACTGATGAGCATAAGGAAGTACTATTTGGGCAATTCTCCCACAAAATCACGAAGAAAGATAAAACAGAAATGTGGAAAGTAATAACGCAAACTGTGCAAACTTTGGGCTTAATTATATCGGAGAAAGATTACGCATATGTGAGGGATACATTTTGGCCAAATTTTAAGAAACTATAATGGCAAGTGCTTTATTTTACATTTATATTGACATTCATATTATTATCTACAAATAATGTTGTAAGTAGTTCAGTTTCTATTGTAATTTTTCAGGTGAAAGTAGATAATTCAAGAAGAATGGTTGGTGGATTTGACACCACATATTGCATAAATGAACTTTATGAACTTTATAATTAAAATGCGTCGAGCATAATTGATAGAATCAATACTAACCTAAAATGTGTACACTAGTATATAAACTCACCATTTGAGATTCAAGGGTAGAATTTCATAGTTAACAATACGTAATAATACAAGACCAAATGTTTCGTGAAATAGAAACGCGGATAAACCAATATCTCGCGCTGATAAATCAGTCCGCTACACTAGTAACTAGTAGTTTACGCTTGTAAGTTCTAAAATCACGCCATTGCAGTACAAACCAAATATCTGCTGAAGACAGACACGACAGTAAGAGACTTCATGCACGTTTGAACCATCTGACATTCACTTTCACTAACGAGTTTAATGAACATATACTGCCCCAAGAAATATTCAAGATTCACCAGTACATCAGCTTTTACTGGAACGTATACATTGGCGTACTAAAAATAAATTTAAACTGTATGTCATTTTGGTTCAGGTCAGGTAATCTGTTAACGTGTTTAACCTCTTTAAACACGCCACTTTCTGAAACTTAATGGGAAGATTGCTGGAAATAAAGTTTGGCCCTGACTTTGCTTGTATCATTTATCTTCGCGGTGGTGAATATCGCTTCATTAAGCAAAGTAAAGCCTGGTGGCACCCGGCATTAATATCGCAACTTTAGATGTAAAGAGATTCTGAGTTCTGCCTTGCCTAGTGCCAGTTCTCGAGAAGCGCTTCTACTTTTCCCCTCTCTTCCTTTATGAGCATATCTCCAAGCCACTTTGCGTTTCTCACTCATTTCCAAGTATCATAAAGGCTGGAAGGTGGAAGAATACCATTAAGATAAACGTACAAGCTAACCGAAAGAGGAGAATTCTGCGGAATAACTGACGAAATTTGATTGCTCAGCAAATGCGCTGTGAAACTAGAATACAGGATGTTAAAAAACGAGTAAATGGCCAGACTCTACCGATATTTGATACAAGTCTTACAAAGTGAACCTTACTCACCATAGAAGAGATCATGGCATTCAAGGCAATATTTTGAACTGGGCATTTTGTGTTTAAATTAAAGTAAATTGTTGCATATTAAGTTTTAAATTTATACACACAAATTACTAATGTTATTGGACATATGAGATGCTCGTTTACAAAGGTAATAAGGAGCTAAAAATTGATTAATTCATACATCAAAATTGCCCAAAGAACACAGGATTTATCTTAAAATTTGTAAAAATCATAAATGGAATCTCATCATGCAAATTGTGTAAACAATATTTACAACACTTATATTGATAGAATAACACAGTAGCCCAGAAAAACATTTTAATCATCTTTAGCGAAAATCTTTCTAATTTTAAAGATATTTACATGCAATCTCAATTTTTTTTCTCATTCAGATTTCCCAGCAGTAATTTGTATCCTCATCTCTTGCATTAAGTAAATATGCAAGTACCTCCTTGGCACTGAATATATGTGATGATGTATTTCATCTCCTTCTTCGATATTCTACCATGGAAACGTGGGAATAATTGATTCAGAGTGTCGATGTTTTCAACATTCTCTAAATTTTCAGTTGTAGGTTATCCCATAGATGCTAAATTGGATTTAGATCTGAGGACTAAGCAGACCACTTTAATACTGTATTATCATGACTTTCTAACCACCTAGACACGCCCTACATCATGCGTTTTGAAATCATGCGTTTAAAGGGATTCAGGTTCAGATGCTTCAACAATATACAGAACCACAGAATGCAAAGAATATTCTATGGACCAAAACGAGATTTGTTTTTCTCTTTACCATTATTCCTCCCCAGACCATAATGGTACCTACTTTGAATTTGTGAAGCTTCTGTATATGCCTCGGTGTCACTGCGTTACCTGGTTGTCTCCATATGTGTATTCTCTTGGAATTTGGATGCAGACTGAAGTGTGATTCATCTGAAAAGAAAACATGGGTTAATTGTTCCTGTTGTGAAATACCAGTACACATCCTTTTCATACGACGTGCCCGATTTTCAAGTCGAATTGCTGGATACCATGATGGGCGTTGGAAATGAAGTACTCCTTCGTGTAGTCTATTTCTAACGGTTTTTATTGAATATAAAAGTCAGCATTGTCAAATTCTTAACATGAAATCAGAGCTTTTAGCCGTAGAAATCTGTCTTATGCAGCAGTTGTAATCCTTGGTTTACCTTGATGTTGTTCTTCTAAACAGCTAAATTCTTGATATCGTGTCCACAACGTGTACAAACGCTTCTTCCAACATTCAGAGCCCTACTGGTATCACATTGTGCTCCGCCGTTTCTAATTATTCCAGTCATCATAAACATTTCACCTCTGAAATGACGTCGTTAAGCATTTATTGCTTTAATAAAACGTCTCTTACAGTTTCTCCTAGCATTTAATAGAGAAAATGATAACCTGTATTAAAGAGCAGATTGTTTACTCATTCATAATGCAACAATTTAAATAAATAAAAATATATAAAAATGGCTTCTTTGATAACTAAAAGGAAGATATGAATAAAACACCATATTTACTTACTGTTTATAATTTGTTCGTTATATCAAGAATTTATTTAAAATGTGTATTGTTCCTTAGACAATTTTGATATTTGTAGTTGAGAATACATGCCACATCTATCTAATTTTTTTGATAACAATTCATACTCGTGTCTTGCAGCAAGCAGAGCTCTTGATTTAATAAATATACAGCAAATATAAACTTGCTGGTGATGACGTCATATCCTAACTGACAATGTTGATTCATTAGTTGTACGTTTAGAAATTGTTTGCTACTTCTAAAATTTTAATTATAAACATGAAATAAGTGCATTTATATATCGCTTTTAGGCTGTCACCATTCATTGGGAGTAAAAATAATAAAAAATTCCCTTGTAAAGCCAAGAGGTTCACATTTTTCAGAGTATTTAATGTTAATTTGAATATTTACATTTTAATGATCAAGAACTAAATGGCAGGAGTGACATAACATTAGGTAATGATATAAATGACATGAAGCGGTCTAAGATGTTAAAAACTCAACTTGAATATTTTTAAAATTTTATTGTAATATAGCAGGAGTGTAGCATTTATCAACTAATTTGTTTTTTTACATTGTTTAAAAAATTATCCTAGCTCATTATATCTATTACAAAACATTTGTATTGAATAATATGATGTACGTAGTAGATGAAACAGTATAGAAATAATAACTTTGCTTATAAAGCAGAATTTTTTAAATATCAATATTAATTTATGCTAAAATATACTGCAAAGTAGATAAACGAATTAAAAAGCATCACGTTTTAAATTTTCAATAACATTAAAGGAATAAAATATAATAGAATAATTGGTAAAATGACATTGGATTCTCTCGAATATTACTTAAAAACTTCAAATAATTTCTTACATTTCTTTGAAAATAAAGCTTTGTTCTGTCTACTGTAAAATTAACATTTTTGATTTAGTACGCTTTGGAAATAGCTTAAATATTATCATAAATTTGTAATATCTACATATTTAAGCTAATTTTCAAAGAGCTTAATTGCTGCAAACTATTTTATTTGCTGGTCCTATTACTTAATCCGACTTCACGTTTACCTCCCTCGGGCACTTCTATTAAAGTTTCTTAAAGTATCTCCCTGGAATATTTAGAAAGTTAAGATTTACCTTAACTGATACACAGTTCAGTTATATTGAAAAACAGTTATTGTAATTTTCTCCCTGCAAAACTATGTTGAAATAATATAACAGGTAATAACTCGGATGAAGCAGATGATGAATTAAGATGTTAAAGAACCTTAAGAAAACGTAATTTAGTTTGGAACTTATAATGACGAAATGTAAGTACTGGATTAACATTCTTCACAACTTTAAACAAAGTGTTCTACTAATTACCGCTCGTTCTGCAGTTCCGCATCCAAGCGAAAAATGAAACAGAAAAAAACAAACAGTACAGCATTTCGGACAGACATGTTGATGAGCATGAATCGTAACCAGTTCTCAACATTGTTCAATACAATTATTCATATGTGCTATTATTATCGATCACTTAGTAATAATGGAATAGAATATTGTGGGTAACAGGAAACAGTGCCCCATTTGACTCCAGGTTAAGATCCAAATACCTTAAGCAACCAGCTCTTTGAGTAGAACGAGAGCTCATTAGTAAGTTCAACAATAAATGCAGTTGTTTCGCTTTGAAATTAATGGTGTCATTGTTCATACTTAATGAATATTTTTGGAAAATTTTGTCAATACTTTCCATGTTGTATGAAGCTTTCATTGCACATTTGGTCACTCCGTGCGCCAAATACTCGTGTAAAATTATATTAGCTATTAGCCCAAATTTGAGTTCTATAGAAGTAATGGACAGCTAAATGCTTACTTACTTCTTGGCTGCTGTCAGTAAGTTGCACAGAGAGTCTCGACTATTCTAACACAAACAGATTGCAAAACTAAGTGATATAAGGATTAGTTGCTGTTCATAGGCTCCGCAGGAAAGACAATGTTTACCATTCTAACTGTAATGGTCTTGTCAAGGGTGTGTGTGATGATCCCCGCCACATTTTAATTCGTACTAGACTTATAAGCAATGAAAGCAATGCTTACATACGAAAAATTCATGTGTACCTTAGGAGTAGGGCTGTGTAGGTATGTAGGCAACACATTTCAACCATATGCGAGATACTACAGCGTCATTGCTCAGTGCGCCAAGCACATCAAGAGGTAACTTGCCTTGTAAGCATTTGAAAAGCATGTGAATGCGCGGAATGTTTCTCTCTTGAATTTTGAATGTATTGGCGATGGTATCGTTTTGAAAATCGATATTATCAACCAGTAATGACTGAAATTGAGTGTTCGAAAATTTTCTGGTGATAAAACCATTTGGTACAGATATATCTAATATTAATTCAAAGAGATGACCATCTTCATTAATCCCTGTGCTGCTATTATATTGATTAAGTAAGTATTGCTTTTCAGAGACTAAAACAGAATCGAATTGGAGAACACGGTGAATCTAAAAATGAGTAGCTGTGTATGTTTTGTGACACTTAGCCTTCTCCTTGTATGAACCGAAGTCTGCTAATTGAGAAATCTACCATTTTACAGCCTACTTTGAGGTAAATTTAGTATCTGTCAATTCTACTTCAGATGTGTCAAAATGCATTAATTTGCATTATTCATGTCAGTTAATGTTGCCACAGTGATCTATTCAGTGTTAGATTATTTTTAAGGTTATTTATAATTTCAAGAATATCACGCCACATATATACAAGATGGATACGACTCTAGCAGGTTGTTCAGAAACTTAGAATGAATTGATATAAGAAACGCTAATATAAAATCTTCTGTGACTGATTACTGAATAATTGAATTTGTTACATGCTTCGAACTAAATCTACTTTTCTATTGCTCGGCTTTGCTTCATTTTTGGAAGTCAATGACCTTGTTTATTATGCGCATTTTCTGGGAGATACTGCTCTGATAATTCGAAGGCATGTGCAATTTTAACATTTCTGGGCATGGTACACTTGCAGACGATATTAACGGATTATGATTCACTGTCTGATCAAATATGGATCAATCTGCTTCAATCGTTTTGGTCACCAGATGTGACACCGAGGGACTAGCAAATAGTTCAATGTGCTTTAAAGAAAGAGACGCTTGCCATAGCCATGTGCAATGTGGGACAAACCTTGATGGTGTTTTTTCCTCGACCGAGATTACATCATCCAACTGCTTATTATGTTACGATACGCATGAGGAATGACGTGTATCAGAATTCGCTCAGGAAAACAACGTCGTTACGTCTCTGCATTCTCTTTCAGTTCATGTTATTGCTAACAGAGATCGGATGTAGAAGCGAAAGTAAATAATTTATTAATATCTCCTTTTTATTAATTAAGATACCCTCAGATATTGTTAATTAAATGAGAGACAGTAAATATTTATAGTTTATGCTCAATCTGTGCCATACAAAAACAACAGTAGCAACGCTGGGTAATTACTAGGTATTTCGTGGCAATAGGTTGTTGTTTAGACGGAAGGAATAATTAAACCTCCGATTTTTAGGCAAATTTTAGGAAAATATCAAAATAATTGCAGATGTTTGTAATTCATGGAAAATGGAACGATTTTATAGTGCCTAAAAGGGGGATCAGTGCCTATTTGTGTCTAAAACTGCCTAAACAGGTAATTTTTAAGAATCAATATAGTTTACGTCGAAATTGCTTACTTTTATATTTTTCTCACGTACGGAACGACACCACATTGTCGTGCGAAATCTACTGGCGAACAATAAAAAGCCAACATTCATGGCTGGCCGCGCCACGAAATGACATGCTTCTGATTATCATTTTAACTACCACAATACACAATACACAATGTTTAATACACAACACATAGTTTAAATTTCATTTCTAGTTTTCCTCTCTGTGTATATGTTTAGTGCTGATATCCTGTAGTGTGTCAGTTGTATTGCATAGCAGCCTGAAGAGAAACAATGTCAAAATACAAGTGTTCGAAAATTTCTTTAATTCGTTCCTGGCCGACGAATTACAATGACCTAGTTTATGACAGGAAATTGATTTTTTTTTGTCATTTATGTAACAATCAGATAAGAGTTAGACATTTTCTTCGTAACGGTAGGAAGTTGTAACTAATTTTTTAAAAAAAATGTAGAGTCATAGACTTTCTTTTCTTTGTATTTATAAAATTCAATAATAATAATAATAATAATAATAATAACAATTTTACTATTATTTATTTATTTAAGAGGTTAGGTTATATTTCCTCATTTGAAGGAAAATTAAATCAATTAAAACTATTCATTCCGAATCATACTTACAAAAGCCCCCCATTCTTTCAGATTTCACATTAGAGAAAAACTCATATTAAGCAGCATAAAGATGGACACACAGGAAGAGATAAAGAATAATCTGAAACAAACTCTACTGACTCAAAACTTTCGCGAGTTTAGCAACAACTGATGATTTCAATTCAATCTTTGAAGGACATTGATAGCGGCTATCATTCCATGCAACATGCTGAAAAATCAGGTATTCCATAAATTTTTTAAAAAGTACGACAAAAATCCATTTGGGTCCACACCCAGGAAGACAAAGTTGGGTATTGAGTATCAGAAAACACTTGCTGCAGTTAGGGAGGCCCTGCATTTGGGTAGATGTCGGAGAGACAATGCTCTCAATTATGCAATTATAATAGTTGGTAAACTCAATGATGCGCCTTCCCTCCGCATCTTGTAGCAACCAGAGAGCTTCATAGGCCAGTCCACTAGCTTCATTGTAAACCAAAGGTTTGCGGTTATTTCCTGGTGGTGTTGAAGAGAGTAGGGTTCTTCTTCTCTGCACAGACGCTGCTTCCTGTATGATCTCAGCCTCTTCTCTTCTGAAAATATTCTTTATGCACGTCACCTGTTTAACCCAATGCCTTTCACCGGATCTGAGAAAACTTAAGGAATGAATCTACGCAAGTCAACACCCTGATCTGCTATATGAAAAAACTTTCTGCAAAGCTCCATCGCGCATTGCATTCCTCAAGGAAAAACTTCAATGAACTTCTTCCTCTCCCTCCTCAACCTAATTTAACAGGCTGGGGCAACTGGACAGAGGCAGATCATATTATGCGGAACTTGGGATGATATAAAACAATCCTATTGAGAGTACAGCTTGTATTTTGTTTGCAAAGAAGCCGTTCAAAAATTCAACATTGAAGCCAGATCTTATTTACATTAAGACAATTTTTTCATTCTTGCCCTCAACGGCAAAGCTGTAACACAAATGAAACCCTTTCTCTGATCAGATGTCGGTCAGTGGCGCAAGAAGTTGAAGTGAAAATTAGTGCTGCTAAGGAAGAAGTTGGGGACAATGTAGGTGCATGTGGGAGAGTGTAATGGGAAAGAAGAAGAAGAAAAAATCCCGGATATGCTGTATAATGATCCATGTGCTAAATGTTTTGATGGGGGAAGATGGAGAAATTCCAGAAGAAACGGGCATGAAAAAGTAACAAAATATAACATATGTATCAGTGAAAAAGCCATTTTCAGGCTTTAAATTGATTTTAACAGACAAAGGACATAGCCTAACTGTTGAAAATTTGGAGAAAATCTTGATAATACATTGTGCTGCAAATTATGAAATCAAATAACATGTGATGTTTACAGCACTTACAGTCACACTCATAAAAATTTAAAAATACCTACTTTCCTGCTAATTAAGAAAAAGTTGTACGTAATATAATAGCTCTGTGGCTCATTTTAGATGCCAAAACATAAACATTTTTGCCTGAAATTAAAAAAATTGGGAAATCAAATAATTTTGAAACCTATTTTGGATGCCCAAAAAGTAAATTTTTCATGCTAAAAATTCCAAGTTTCAGTGATAACATTAGTCACTCGGGACTCGAAGCGATGGGGCGAGGTTATTAACGTTTGTTTTGCACATTACCATACTATAGTACTATATAGTACTATTGCACTGTGTTTTTCTAGTATTCGGTTATCTGTTCCCTAATACTGCTTTTTATTAATGATATCGAAAGGCAATGAACACTTGTATATTTTTTTTTATTATGAGTCACCGTTCAAGGGACACAATTCATGTCTAACACATATTTACATCAAATACCTCTGTAATAAAATACCAGAGGCTAGGGGTTCCTTACAACAAAACAAGAAAAAAGTCCATGAAACATATGACCGAAAACAGTTTTAGAGTTATTAATGAAAGTTTAATTCAGCGCGTTTCAAGTACACTCTAAAAACTTAAGTTCGTAACCGAAAATAAAATCCATTTTGATAAAGTATTCCAATGATGTTATCCGTACAAGTCTATACGTATATGATAAAATATTATTCGCAAAATGCAGCAATAGACAGTTGAAGGTTAGCCATATATGTGATTTGGTAATAACCCCATTAAAGATGTGATAAAAATAATCATTTTAACTCTAAGGTAAACTTTCATTAATAACCCAAATCCTAAGGATTCCCGGAGCTATGTTTATACTTTTTTTTCTTGTTTTATTTGAGGAACCCGCCACCAAAGTGTGTAAAAGTATTTCCGAAACATCCTGTATAAATCTAGATGTACTAAAAATAGAAAGCACTTATAGAATAATATTAACTAATGAAGAAGAACAAAACACCCACACACATATACATAAACTATGAGATATTTCAGATAATTGCGTATTGTTCTTCACAGTCTAAAGAGTTGCTATTTCTGAAATAGTCTTAGTGTGAGGAACCCGCCACCAAAGTTTGTAAAAATATTTCCGAAACATTCTGTATAGGTCTAGATGTAATAAAAATAGAAAGCCAGACAAATGTCATATTTAAAAGTATCTAATTAAAAATCCTTACGTTCTTAAATATTTTAATATTACCGTTTCCTCATTTTGTATCTTTATTAATTTTATTCTTTTAAATGGTCTTATTTTCTTTTTAAATGTATCTTGTTAATATGCTATTCCAGTTACTTTAGTCTCCGCTAAAGTTCATGAAATAACTACACCTCTACGCTTCGGACTATATCACTTTTCTGATCTCTTTTAACAATAGGACCTCAGACAGTTAATGAAAATGTATGGAATAACAGTTCTAAAGGTGCTGAAAAGTTATTCGTTACATGTTATAAACAGTCGTGACAGTGTGCTTATATTTCGCAAAGGTAACACTTTCATGAACTAATCAGAGTGATTGATCCGGAAGAACGCTTGAGGGTTTGTTTACTTCAAAAGTTAGCCAATGAGGTATAGAGAGCCGGAAGCGAGAGAGCTAAAGGGTTGTCGGAGTGATTTTGAGATTCCACTGCAATGCATTTCGGTTCTGAATGGATAGTGACTTACGTAAACTTAAACTTCCGCATAATCTCGAGATGGAGGGAGAATTATTGAATACTTGAATCCTGTAAAGGATTGTACAATATTGCTTGGATGATTATATTTAATACCATTTTTCTCTTTAACACTACTACTGGTTAATACAATAAATTATGACAATAGTCACAATTAACTCATAAACCTGTAAATGTGCATATCAAAATATGAAAATGATAACTGATTTGTTCTCAGTGTTTCATTCCTCCTCTATCATAAATATCACTTCACTAAACTATTTTGTCGGTCCTGGTGGTGTAGTGGTTACCATACTTGCCTCCTACGCCCAAAACGCGGGTTCGAACCCGGCCAGGATCGATGGATTTTTTCGGGCGTAAAAATCCTAAGTATGGCTTCCTTCGGAAGGGAAGTAAAGCCGTGGGTCCCGTGTCGTACATTTACGGCACGAAAAAGAACTTCAAGTCTGAAAGAGAGGCCTCTGAGCAAAATTTGTCGGCCGTTTCACGCCCTGAGTTGAATGGGACGCTGATGACCTGAGCTGTTAAAGAGCGCCCATAAATAAATCAATCAAAAAAAAAAAAAACTAAACTATTTTAGCATTGTCATAAAATGTGTCAAATGCAAAGTCTGTTTTATCGCTGATCTAAATTCTTTTATTTTTCCTATTTTTAATTTAATGATTATTGTTTTCATTGTTATCTCAATTCTGTTACATTCCAGGTAATAGAAATAACATTTAACTAGTTGAACTACAAGAAATACTCGTTTTTAAATGTTTTATGTGAACTTTATTAATTCTGTATTTATTATCTTGCCCTCATTCTACTATGCTGCCGAGTTTGTATGCACTAGTAATTCACGGGATTCCCGGCAGTTGAACTTGCTCAGTCATGTTTATGACGCACTGTTTTAGTTGCATTCTGTAGGAAGTGCCTGTTAGACTTTCTATGTGTATTTATGTATGTGGGATATGCCGAGAGTGATAAATGCACTAGAACTGAAAATGTTATTTATGATTGTTATATGCAAAAGAAATAAGTACTGCAGGAGAGGATTTCATACTGAATGTCCAGGAGTAACACCTACTCCGGAAAGTGCACTTTAAGACTGATGGAGTAAGTTCTAACCCAAGGCGTTTTTAATTGACAAGAAGCCGAGACAAGAAACCGGGTTGTTGGTGAATTAGGCTATCGGTTAGTCTTTAACACGACAGTGCATAAAGCCACTCTGCTGTTGCATCTTCATTCGTATAAAATTACTGCTGTATCTGAAACAAACTCCTTGAAGACGTTGAAACAAAATATTTGGGAGGCAGTTTACAATATTCGAAAGGATGAATTGCCGCGAGGTCTCAAAATGTTTGCAAAAGTATTCATGTCTTACAGCAGAGGGCAGGCACTTCGAGCATCTGCTGTGACTATGAATACATTACTTACTATTTATTACTGCAACAAATAAACAAGTAAATAATGAAAGAAACAACCGCACTATATGGTTTCCCTCGGCGGCTTTGCTTAGCAAGCGAGAACTTCTAAATAGTCGCACTCATTGCATCCTATTTAGTTGTTTTTTATAAGTAACAAAACACCTCTCTGTCATCTAACTTCCTTATAAGCAAATGAATGGACTCTTGTTGCCTTGGTTTATAAAATGCATAGAAAAGCACAGAATGAATTCTTATGAGAACACGTAAAATTAAACTTATAACATGAAAACCGTTGCTAACTAATCTATGTATGCCTTCTAGAAGAATGGAAGTTTCGTTCAAATTAATACACAACGTGCCCAATTGATTTATTTTTTGTTACAGATTAACGTCCCCCATAACAACGAAAGTCTAAAGAGACGATGAATGAATTATGAAATTATAAATGGTCACGCAGTCTGCCACCTTAAAGTTACCAGGCATTTATCTCTTCATGGTAAGGAAAATACTTCAGCCAGGCAACTGATTTTCGGGATTGGACCGGATTTAAGGCAGGCCTGCTGACCACAAGATCACGAAGGTGGTTCGCACCATTGATTTTTTTGTTGATTTGGTATATTTACGGACGCTCTTTAACAGCTCAGGTCATCAGCGTCCCATTCAATTCAGGGCGTGAAACGGCTGACGAATTTTGCTCAGAGGCCTCTTCTTTCAGGCTTGAGGTTCTTTTTCGTGCCGTAAATGTACGACACGGGACCCACGGCTTTACTTCCCTTCTAAAGGAAGCCATTACTTAGGATTTTTACGCCCCGAAAAAATCAATCGATCCTGGTCGGGTTTGAACCCGAGATCTTGGGTTTAGGAAGCAAGTATGGTTACCACTACACCACCAGGACCGACTCGCACCATTGAGTACACATATAATTCATATCTTGAGGTAAATCCTTAGGTTTAACTTATTCAAAGGTTAAGAAAAGCCTTTTCTCTGAGATCAAGAAGATTCCAAAGGAAGAAACTGGGTAGTTTTGGGCCTGGATATTTTGAAAGCTACGTAATTGGCCCACTGAGAAGCTAAAATGTGTTGAACGATACGTATGTGTGTTCCTGTACTGTGCTTGAAAACATTTTTCAACATCTGCAAGAGCTGCCTTTTCTCAGGGAATGAACGATTCATATAAGCTATAGCGACTTATCATGCATCAAACATTAACCTTAGGACGAGATCTGTTCAGTTCTTAGGAGACCTGCAGATTTTCCCCATCCCTTAAGCTTATATTATGAATATTCATTCATTCACTGATGCCATGCCCATCTATTCAAGAAATCCTCTTCAGCCTCCATATTATTGCATACGATGAAAATGCCAACATCGCATAAAGCCTGAACACATTACATGTGATAAGAAGCAGAGTTTCAGGTTTTGTCTGAGAATACATTGAGAAGTTATGCATAGCACCGTCATCTGAGATTTTTCTTGGAACGTGTTATTATAGCGCTAACAGCACTGGGAGTAAGCCAATGTGGCATGATCTAGTGTCTTCAGACATGCATATTTTGACATTCGCTTGTAAACGGAGTCCTGCAACTACGAAACTCACGTTGAAAATAGTATAGAACTGCTGTTATACTTTAAAATGTAACGACAACCCACATCTTACTTGTAAGCGGTAATTTGTGGTATTCCCCCCCCCCCCTTATTTAGTGACAATGATGACCAGATCATTTGAAAAAATGCACTTCGTTTTTCTTTTAAGTTTGATGGTGACTCATTCCTAAACAAAATGTGTTGTTTTTTTAGAATTTATTGAGCTAAGAAAGAGCAAAGATATTTTGCAACTTCCACTTAAAGAAATCCAATCTGTAGGATTAGTGAATGAGAATGTATTTCAAAGATTTTACAATCGCTTTGATGCAGCCTGGGCTGAAAAAGACGCGACGCGACGAGTAAAAGGAAAAAGGTAGAAAAAAAAAGGGGGGGGAACTGAAAGAAACAAACTTCACCGCTCGTTTCGTTAAAGTTACATTGTTTCAATGAGAACGGCATAGTTGAGCGGGTCAAACCGAAGCGACCCGAGTTCATCCCAGCAGCTGTAACTGAAAATTGCAGTAGATGAAGCGGCCTGCGGCCTGTAATGGTTGCCTTTACCGTAAAATACGGGACTGTTCCTAATCTTCACCTCATCATCTAGCGCAATGTGATTGAATTGAATGCTGTGAGTGACTTGAAAGGGGCCACATCACTGCTGTCTCACACCCCGTTTGGAGAAGTTATGCTTTATACAGCATTTCAACTCTAAAGATTTATTCTGTGCAAGCAAATAGTGTAACGCACAGTTTTTTTTATGTAACACTGGTAATTGAATCAAACCAACGAAAACTATTGTATAAGTTTATCTTTCATTTATCACTGGGGGCTACTTGTATATAAGTTTCGGCGTTTCGCTATTAAAGTACTTATATTTAGTTCACAAACAGGGCTTCCATTTAAATTTTTCTAGTTCGAATGACTACCTATTTGACATGAATTTAATTTAAACAAAAACATATTAATTTAAATATTGAGAGCAGAGTTTAAAACCAATATTAACTAAATTTTAGGTTTCACTCTCTCACTCCCAGCCACTCTATTTTGAAAGTTTAAATGACATCTGTGCTTTTGATACTTTTTAAAGAGGATGCAAATTGTTATCAGTATTTTGTTTTCTATCGTTATCTGAAACCTGCACTGTTGTTATTGATGTTTGAACTTGGATTGAACAGAAAGCAATTCAGTTATTTACAGGATGAAACAACAATTTATTTTGGGTAATACAGCCTGTTTCGGAGCTTCTAGTTAATTTGCTCACATTTTGTTCTTCCTTGTAAGATATATCCAATTTTGAAACAATTTATTACCAAAGTACAACATTACATGAAGTGATCAGTAGTTTTATAGTATTATTCTTGCCCAAATTCAAACCAATAGCAATAGTTTATATTGCCAAGACAACAATCATAAAGAACATACAGGTTGTGCTAAAAGTAACTACGTATTAATTATTGATTGTACATGTTAACATCAACGCAATTATAATGGAAATAGTGTACCATATTACGTCATTAAATAGGATTTGAGCTTTTGCGCGTCGGAAGAACAAGCGATGGCCGTGAGAGGTGGTACGCGCTATAATAACAAAGATGGCTGAACGTCTATTACGAAGCGCACATTGCCGCACGCTATGAAATGTGGATTTCCATTGTTCTCGTTCAGAGATCACAATTATTATTACTGGGCGGAACACGATCGATGCAGAGTCGTCCGTGTGGTGCGAAATGACGGCCACAAATCTCATCGTGCCATATATCCTTTGGACTCCCTTCCCGGCCGTTTGAGCAAATTAGGGTGCCCACATTGAAGTTTGAGGTATTCCACCATATTCCCATGTAACAGTGTACACATAACATTAGAAAGTTTTGCCACGAGTTGATTTTGTTACCGTAAACCACAAAACACGTGACTCAAAATGGTAACATAGAATAATGGTGTTTACTATTAAAGAGCTTTTGCCCAGATACGTTAAAGCTGGAGAAGGAAGATTTGCTTAACTCGCCGCATTGCGAGACTATGAGGACAATTTATTTGAAAATGTGCTTTTACACAACCTCTTAACGGACAGAAATGTTTAGAGACAGGTTTAGGAAAACCAAAATTGAATTTAGGTGCATTATCAGACCATTTGTCTTTTAGAGTTCATTAGAATAATAGTATTTTTGCAGATAAAATAGAATTGGTTAAAAAAAAAACTATGACTGGTTTAACTAACTTGTTATAACTGTTAGTAAATAAAACGTGCAGGTGATATTTTTAAATAAAAATGGATGATAATTTTCTATTGCTTTATTTTTAGACATTATGTATTTATTATTCTTAAAAACAGTAATGTAGGCCTGAAATTAGTCGGCCGCCTTTTGGCTTTGTTTTAGCGTTTAACAGTGCATCACTTCCGCATTATACTTGCCAGTTTATAGCATATGCACCTCGTATGTGGAAAATAGAGGAATTACTACAAATCTCAGCGTTTGGAGGCATTGGACATGAATTGTTGGAATATATTACACAACATTCATAGAAAAGAAATATCCAGCAACGAGCATGAATTTAAATCAGTTAACTAATTAGGAATGGCGAATCTATTTCCGATTTAAGTAAATATATCTACAACGTCTAGTAGATGCTTTACATAGCTCCAAGAGTTATAACTTAAAACAATGGTACTCTGCTACAGGTTGCCCTAAATATAAATTTTCTGTATCTGCTTTCCTCCAGAGTTACAATAGATGATCCATATGCTCTTTTATTGCACGCAAGGAAAACTTTTCCCCTGTGGTGGTCACGGTTTTCGTTTGAATTTCTTTCCATATATTCCTATCATCATGCAGATTAGAGGCAATAGTCTCTCGTAGCAAAATAAAGTCATCGTTTATGTCGAACCGAAAATTTTTTATACACATGCTGAGGTCTTTCCTGATTTTCAGTACTCATTTTTCTCACCGTAAAGCCTCAACTTAAGCTTCCATCAAAGTCGTGTCA
Organism: Metallyticus violacea; assembly: GCA_030762175.1. Taxonomy (NCBI): domain Eukaryota; kingdom Metazoa; phylum Arthropoda; class Insecta; order Mantodea; family Metallyticidae; genus Metallyticus; species Metallyticus violacea. Next base: position 56,007,267 of record CM060840.1, read on the forward strand.
CCTTATCAAATTTCTCGTTACGGGAATCTGACGCATACGCACATACAACCTACGCGATTTTGTCGTTTACGGTAACTCAAATAGGCTGAGCAAAAACTCTCTATTAGCATTAATAAATTACTACCACAAATTTAGGAATTTACTCGATTTTCAATACCTAGTTACTTTCCGCCCACCCTGTATATATGTATGTATACACAGTGGTCTTGAATTACCGAATAAACTACAAAACTAATCAATCGATGCACAGCTATTAATATTATTTTATTCTCTACTCATGAAGCTTTTTACGTATAAATTCTTTTATCGGTTAGTGATTCTGAACTGTTTAATTTAATGTCATTTCACCTGAGTAAAGTATTTATGTAATGACAGTTAGTGAAACAAAGAGAACAATTTATAATGAAAATTCATGAAAATACATGTACGAAGTATATGCAGCACGTTCTCAGTAGTAAGGTCTTGACGGTTGATAAATCGGCTGTTGGTTTTACCCAACCCTTACGGGCGTAATTTGGGTTGTTTATTCCGGAAAATTATACGGCGATTCTGGGACACTCTGTATATATCTTTTTTGTCTAACAGCGTGGTATTACAATTTTATCGCATTTTTACAACTTCCAGTTATGGTACTATCCAGATATTCTTTAATCAAATTTTTAATTTAATTTGCCCTCTTAGTGGTTTTCGACAGTATTAAGCGTTTTATCTTTATGTGCCTATTCCTTTCTGATTGTATTGCAAATCTATAAATATTTAACATCATTAAGTTACGTGAAAATATTATTAGTGTAATTGACACTCCATCTGGTGACAATTTTTGAAATGATTTTAAAACTTATCTCCCAGGGATAAGTATTTGTTTGAAGCAAATAATGTATAAAATCAAAATTCCCATTAATTACATCTCATTAAACAGGTTTTGGAGAGTGCTTTTTTTTAAATATTTCCGTGATTTGTAGCAAAAAAGAAAACAGTTTGCAGTTTTTTATATACTAGTGCCATTATTCACATATTGTCACAAATAGCAGTTCATAACGAAATTCTAACTACCTGTGGAAGCATTACTAATTAGTGAGTGACTTTCAATACTATTGAAACGAACACAGCCGTTTTCATTTTCCATTGTGTTAAATTAATTGTTGGTGTAATATATATCATCCGAATTAGATTTATGAATGTCGTTTGAAATGTCCGGTTAATTTCCATGAATGGCGCGATAATCGGTTCGGTGGTATTATTCTTTTTAATATTTTTAACTGCCATTTTAATTACGGATGATGCATGAGATGAAATGATAAATTAGGAAAGGAATTCTGGGAAAGAAATGTTCCAGGCCTTTGTTTAGGATACCATGGATGACTGAGGAAAACTCCCTCCCCCCTCAAAAAAAAAAACATCAGAGAGGACGGTCCTTGCAAGATTGAAACCGCAGATCTCTGCTCACAAACCTCCACAATCAGCGATTCTGCATGTGTGTGAAATAACTTTTGCAATCTCTTTTAAATTTAAGCATCAAAAAGTAAAGGTATCATTTGACATTTCAAAGTGGGGTAGCTGAAACCTACAAGTAATCAACAATGGTTTGAAATATTCCCTTCATTATACAATTTGAAGTGCTTCTTTGTTTAAATTTAAGTTATGTTAAATATGCAGATATTCAGATAAGAAGGTTTTGAATAAACCCCTGATGATACAGAATGCAGGAGGTGCCTATCGAACCTGTTATAAAAGTTTATGCGAGTTTGTGCTCTCAGCTCCTTGGAATAAAGAATAATAAGAATAGTAAGGTAGTTAGTTTCTACCAACGCCCCTTACTTAAAATTACCACTAATAACGTCATTCTTGCTCTTTCCTGTACTTACCTTCCTCCCTTTGTAAGACCTACATCTGCTGGAGCTTAATCACTGATTTCAGGTTAGTCACCTGTCAGGGAGACTTGCTCGTACAAACAGAAGGCAATCTACAGCCGGCAGTCCCGAACCGTAGCGAAGAAAGCCGGTTACTATGCGATAAGCGGTGTTATTGTGAAGTAATATAATTTTTTTACGTTCTACTTTTTTTTGTTAAACCTAAACTAAACAACTAAACGAAAAAGTAAAAATTTATTCGAATAAGAATAGTGTAGAAAAATCACGAAGAAAAAATAAACAAAAAAAATTTAGAAAATGTTTATATGCAGTAACATTATTTTTTTATGTTATATACTTTTTTTTAAACTTAAACTAAACTAACCTAACCTATCGTATGAAAAAAGTAACATTTATTGGACTAAGAATAGTGAAGAAAAAAGTATTATCATGGGGTAACATTATTTATGTTTTATCATCTTTTTGTTTAACTTAAACTAAACCAAACTAACCTAACCTAACGTAACCTATGAAAAAAGCACATTTATTCGATTAAGAATAGGGTAGAAAAATTATGAAGATTAAACAAATGAAAAAAAAGAAAGATTATGAGTAATAAAAAATATCTTTATATCTTGAGCACGATGCTCTAACCTACTGAGCTAGCAGGACTTCCAGTGGAAATTATTTACTTAAGCAATAGCTACTAAAATCGTAACCAATCGGCAGTCTTCGCTAAGGTTAGGGAATGTCGGCTGCAGATGACTTCGACTTGTAAGGGTAAGTTCAAGGAGCTATTTACTCTGGGCGCATATAGAGTATTATATACGTTGAGGGGGTCCTGAATTCTAAGTCAGAGCCGTCTTGATGACATAAACGCACGAAAACTCAGGTACATGCAGATATGAATGAAGATGAATGATAAAACGTGATTCTGTGGTAGAGAAACGCTCACCCGGCTTTGGCTCTTTTGTAAAATGGGCTAAGAAAAATCTTAGAGCAGCTCAGTCAGGTTAATTCGGCAGTAGAGTTTGAAGCTAGGACCTCCAGAACACGAATCCCACACGTTACCGTCCGAGCAAAGGCACTCGGTAAATTTAGGTAGATAACTATTAAAATTAACCTGTTACACACCTTTGTATTTTGCAGTATCCATACTTCCACATGCTATGTTTACATATCGTAATTTATATGGGCAAAATTCTAAGTATAATTTACGTAAAGTGACCAAAATAATGTGTGCCCCAGACAAAGGCACCTGAAATATGCAGTACCTGCACTAAAAAAACTGCCTTAATAGCTCCCAAGACAATTTTAACCTTCTGCAGAAGTTAGGATTTTTACTATAAATCTTTAAGAATGCAGTGAAGAGAGGTTATTAAACCCCCATGACTCCTTGTCAGTATAATCTAATCCAATCTACATTACTCACAACTTGTCTTCAAATCGTAAAGATACGCAACAAAGGAAGTAATCCGAAATTAAAGTTGCAGCACTTTTTACTAAAAATGAATAGCATTGCCAAGATACGAGGGATAAGTCATAAGTCATTGCAGCTATTTTTTTTTTCCTCTCGCGAACAAGAGAAACAGGAAACACCTAAGATATTTGATTGAAAGTATATGGAATTTACTGCCGAGTGGTGCCACCTATGTAGGAAAGAAGCAAAACAGCATTGGGCTATTATGGCATGAGCAAAAACTACACAGGGTTTCAAATCCGTCACAGGAAGGGTATCCCAAGTAATCCGTGGTGTTTAGCAGCTTTCGAAGTTGTCTCCGAGCACATCTACGGTTCGTTGTCCACTATGGGAAGACCTCTTTCCAGCTCGCCACAGTTCGATAGGGCAGGGCATGTGCACCCAGTGTTTCCCGTAGCTCTGTATGGCATTCTCGTGCATTCCTACCGCGGGAAATGCTATTTTCATACATGCATGTGACCTCCATTACTGACATTCCTGACCACTGTCGCTCACCAACTGAACTTTGGGACGTGCTGAGACACGCAGCTCTGCTCACATACACCATCTGCAGCCTTCACTCAAAAGTACATTCCATACACTTTCAATCGTATATCTTAGATTTTTTGTGCTGTCCCTTGTTCGCTAGAAAAAAAAATAGTTACCAGGACTAGAAATCGAGAACTAAAATATATCCTTTAGAACAATTCTTTCTAGAGCACAAAGCGCAATGAGTATGCAAACGTTTAAAGTTTTCTACATTTGAAAGGAAAGTACCACAGTGTTAACTGCTCCATTTGCAAAGCAAGTCACATATGTGAACCAATTAGAAAGCAAAGAGTCCTAACGTACAAAAGTATCTAAATTATAACGGCTATGATGGAGGAGAGATAGAAACAATATGTTCAGCATTTACCATCTCCTGTACTAAAAACTAATATTATGCGAACAAATGACTGTTGCCTAAACCTAACTTAACACTTATTTGTAAACTCCAAAATTCCGTTATTAAACTTAAACCTGGCCTACACTTTAAGTTTTCAACAGCCGTGGTGTACAAAATTATGTAAACCCCTAATAGTTTTGAGTTTTTGGGGAGGCAATTGAAAAAAAGTTTTTTTTTTTGTTTTGTTTTTAATATTTGCGCCATCTCTGATCGCAAAGTACATAACATTTTCCTCTTTTTATCTATCTTCCACTCAACGCGTTAACAGAAACGTATCAATGTATCAATATTTCTTATAATTCCACATCTCCAGCAGGATCGCCACGGGTAGCCGAGGTCGTTAAGAGCGGACTTGAGCGAAAGGTCTGGAGTTCGAATCCCGCCAGGACCGTCCTTCCTGACTGAGGTTTTTTCCAGGTTTTCCTCAGTCCTCATAAATGGCAAATGCCGGGGAGGTACCCTAAACTTACGCCTGAAACGTTTCCTTCCTTAAAAATAAATCCTTTCCCAATATATAATTTCATCTCATGTATCCTTGCCTCCTAAATCCAAAATCGCTCAAACCCGGCCAGGGTCGATGGATTTTTTCGGATGTAAAAATCCTAAGTATGGCTTCCTTCGGAAGGGAAGTAAAGCCGTGGGTCGTACATTTACGGCACGAAAAAGAACCTCAAGCGTGAAAGAGAGGCTTCTGAGCAAAATTTGTCGGTCGTTTCACGGCCGATTTGAATGGGACGCTGATGACCTGAAATGTTAAAGAGCGCCCATAAATAAACCAAATCAAATCATCTCATGTATCATCAGTGCCCACTGCCTGTGGTGCCTCAGTAGTAAAACCGGACGTTAAACGCTATTAAAAATACATCAGTAGCAATAAAACACTTTCCATACAACTTCGGATAACAGAGCTATGGCAACATAGCACTCATGTTAGCAACTTTTTAATGCCATTAATTAGTAAAACACATAGCTAATGTGTTAATGAGCTGCAGCTTGAATTTTATACCTCAAGCCGTACTTTACAGATAAAGGGAGGCATTCTGCAGCTACAATGAATGCCACGTTTTTATGTGCCTCTTTTGTGTATGTTCATGTTATGCCTATGAGGATAAAGATGAAAAGTGTCAGCTGTGATACATTAGCAAAATTGTGCTTCAGCTCGTTTCAACCCTTTTCGCTTCCAGAATATTAAGGGGGAAAAGAAAAGAGGTCGTATTTACGACTCAGGGGATTTCGTAAGACTTTCGTACCCAAAAGTGAGTGTGAGGTGTGGTATATCTCTTTAAGATATGTTAACAAGAGTTATAAAACCGTGTTGGCGTGTTTGCTAAGTGGTAGTCAATATACTCTTGAACGTATTTTCACGCACTTGTCGCAGAAATAGGAGGGAGATGAGCAGGAAATAGAAGTGGGTAAACAAAGCCCCGCTGCGCTGTTGTCGGAATTACTGCAGCCCATATGGAGGCTTAAACTTGCAGGGACGAACTGTCTTCGGACTCAGAACAATATTACACAGAATAAAAAATTGTGTTAACTTTCTAAAACTACAGTTCATTACTCTTCATTTGTAGCATTTTCAATTAGCAGCTTGAAGAAAGCACAGGTCAGAAAGACGGTTGTTCATTCGAATCAGGTAATAAAAGAAAGCTACGTTGCGAAATTGTAAACTAATGCATAGGGAATGAGCTTGTAGAAGAATATTTCAGGATAAAAAAAGTGAAATCTATGAGGTGAATGCTCAAGTAATTTAACTGTAACTTCGGTTGAGAGCTGGACAGATGGCTAGCGACGTATGCGGGGAGAAAAGGGCTTTAGCTGCCAAGTAAAGCATTACGCACTATGTGTGTCATTCTTTCGAATACTTAGGGCGGTTCGTTCTTATTGCATTAACGAAAACAGAATATTAATAGTGAACAGTTGGCGTTTTAAATTGCATGTTTTAGTTAAGTGTTAGTATATTGTGTTACACCGCAATATGTCTCATTTGAATGCCCTAAATACCAGTCATTTGTAGCAGAGGAAAGACGACTACTTGCTGGGAAACGCATCTGGAACATCATGAGAGACGAAGATGATTTTAGGGCATTGAACGAACTAACAAATAAAATATCATGCAAAATGGCAGAAGAGTATAAAAACGGCAAAAAACAAACAAGAGAAAAAACTCAAAGGTTAGAAACAGTATATTCCCCTAGAAGATCCGAGAGAATCAGGGAAAGGCAAGAATGATATTTACAACTAGAATTAGTTAAAGAAAAAAGATGATAAAGAAGATAACACCCAATTTGAATAAGAAGAAGAGAGCACAACTGACAGAAGAAAGGAATAATGGCAGTTTTCAGGCGGAAACAAAGCAGTTGAGGGAAAAAGTAGACAGAGATCAAGAGAAGGAGAGAAGCGAAGGAAACTACACTATCAACATACCATGGTCCAGTATAGCTGTTGCTTGAGACCGGCAGCAACTCCACTGATGTCCAGGTTCTGATGCCAGGAATTCTAGTGGGGAGCAGCCCGGATACCGAGCGTTAACAGAAATGAAGATGCATATATCAAATTGGATAATAATTGTAAATTAATAAAGTTTAAATTTAATCATTGCTACTGGGTACCAGTTGCAATTGTAGATGTTATTATAAGTCATAGTAAATAGCCGTAGTGCTGGATTCCAGTACCGGTTTTGTTTATTGAAGTTTTAATTTTGTTTAGTTATAGTATTAGTAGTGTAGATTTTAAAATCTGTAGAATTTAAATTGTAATTTAAATTGTATTGAAAGATATAAGAGGAATAAATAAATGAAATCTGGAGTATTACGTCCTGATGTAGAAACAAGATATGACCTACTAATTATATATACATACAAGTAATGCATGTCCCACAAAAACGAAAGAATGGAAACATTACACATAGTAAAGTTCCTGGAATTGAGAATGTTGGATAACTGCATGTGATGAGTCCAGACAATAAAATTTAGATTAAAACAATCAAACTTACGTGTATCCCACTATACCAGTGTTCCAGTGTGAACAAGTACGAGGGTAAAAAGAGAAGGGTCGGTCTTGGTGGTGTAGTGGTAAACATACTTTCCTCCAAAATCCAAGATTTCGGGTTCAATCCCGGCCAGGATCGTTGGATTTTTTCGGGCGTAAAAATCCTAAGTATGACTTCCTTCGGAAGGGAAGTAAAGCCGTGGGTCCCGTGTCGTACATTTACGGCACGATAAAGAATTTCAAGCCTGAAAAAAAAGGCCTTTGAGCAAAATTTGTCGGCCGTTTTACACCCTGAATTAAATGGGACGCTGATGACCTGAGATGTTAAAGAGCGTCCGTAAATAAATCAAATCAACAACAACAATAAAAAAAGAGAAGGGGTTGAAGCGGCGAGTCTTCTCTATTCCAGGTAGACCGGAGCAAACGATAGTGAATTCCAATGATTTTGACAAGAATGGGATACGCTGCTGCATAGGCGAATTTTATTTAGCGAGGAAAAAATTTCGTACATGTGCAAAATGTTTATGATATTCGAAAAAGAAAAAAACTGCATTTCCTTAAGGGTACACTCTCTGAGACGAGTTCTTGATACAAATGGAAAAAGTGCTAAAAATTAAAGGAAAATATTAATTGAAAAGCGAAACAAATGAAATGGTGCTGTATCTGAAAGCAATACTCGTCGATTTGGTTTATTTACAACGCCCTTTAGCATCTCAGATCATCAGCTTTCCATTCAATTCAGGGGCGAAACGGTCGATAAATTTTGCTCAGAGGCCTCTTCTTTCAAGCTTGAGATTTTATCTACGATACGAGACCCACGGCTTTACTTCCCTCCCAAATGAAGCCATAGGATTTTTACGCCCGAAAAAAATTCATCGGCCTTGGCAATCTTGGGTTTATGACGCAAATATGGTTACACTAGATCACCAGGACTGAATGAAATTAATAGGCCGCTTTAGGTAACAGAATGGTACTATTGTATATTTATGCAATGGTATAGTATAATATTATATATAATATATTTCTGCTTCTCTACTTGTTATTTTAATTACATTGTTCCTAACGTTGTGGCAATACACGATGAAGTAACAAATTAAATTCTCCAAGAGTTTGTTTTTAATTATATATACATTATATAAATGGGACTAGGTGGACAATAATTTTAAATTAGGAAAATGAAAGTCAGGTGTATAGACTAAGCCGAATTTCGGTAACCGTCTCATTGTCGTCCATGCAGGATCCAAAAAGGTGTTGCGAAGACTTCATTATTAATTTTTTCTAGCAGGTAAAAGCTCGGGAGAATATCATGGTTAAATGAATTTCAAAAAATTTGAGCTTTGAATTAACAATCAGCTTCTTTCTAACCTCCCGGAGGGAGAGAGCGGGGGGGGGGGGAAGGGGGAGAGAATAATGCTCTGAAATATTCAGAAAAACAAAACCTTTTCGAAATAGGCTGTAAAAGAAGAGGTGAAACTATGACTGCAAAATAGCCTTCCTCGTTCGTCAAGAGACATGAGAAAATCTAAACTCTATATAGTTAGAAATACATAAATGGCAAGAATAAGTGTTCCGCTTTGACAAAATATTAAAATGGCATGGCCATGAAGCATTTTTTGCCCATTGAGCTTACGTGGCCCAAAGTAAAACTCCTGCTAAGAGAGAAAATAGTTTGTGGAGAAATGAATATACTTATGGCTTTTTATTTCTTCACTGCTGAACATAGGCGCCGACTCCTGTTATATATTGGGGCAGGGGGACAACATCCCTTTGTGATATTTGTAAATACAACGTTAGCGATATTAACCGCAAGACATAGTTTGTAAATGTTCATCCCGCTGTAATTAAAAATTAAATCTCCATTCATGGTATGCATTAAAAGAACACAAATTAATGTAAAGTAACAATTTAATGATATTACTTGAAATTATGTCTATGAATTTATTCAATTATATTTTATTAATTCTTTATTAAGTTAGGAAAAGTTAAGCATATGAACTTCAACCATTCATTTGTTTGGGGTTGCTCATTTAAGTCGTATGTGTCACGATGTTCAAAACTGAATATAGACCGTAATTATATGTTTTAATTAAGGACTTTACCCTTGAGTCACATCTGTTTACAGAACATCATACGATAATCTTGGCTTCATTTGTTCATTGTTGATTTACCTGTCACGTAGCAACGCTATCATAATGTATGTGAGCTACATCAGTTTACAGAACATCATACTACGCATTACTGTCGTTTTTTGATTCAACTATGAAATATATTAAATAGATATCTGCTGTGAAAGTGTGTATACATTTTTGGCACTCTCGGTATATATATCTTAAATTTTACCAATTAGTTGGGCTTTAAGGATTTTTGAGAGGGGAAAGTTTATCCCTTTTTGCTTATGTTAGGTGTTTAAATTAAATTTGTATTTAACTGCATTTGTACGTAATTATTTATGTTTATATACGGAATGTCTTGTTTATTTTGCTCACCCAACATAATTTTTTTCTGGTGCGTCATATGAAAAATTGTTTCAAACAAACGCTTTTAACAGTGTAAGTTATTTTGGGTGAGCAAGAAAACTGGCACACCAAAGTGTCATTCAAAACTTCCTCTCAACAAGAGGGATTTTTTTTTTTTTTTTTTTTTTGTGCCAATACCTCCGTCGGCCTGCTCTCGCGTGAATCATTTTCAAGGCCCTGTGTTACCCAAACGAAACAATTTTGACCTCTCTTTCGCAGTGAAAATAAAAAAGTCAATGAGACCAACAATCATTCAATTAAAACAAGGACAGTGCATAATATAATTATTCTATATCAGGCTATAAAATATAGAAGAATAAAATGACAGAAAGATAAAACACAGAAAGAGTATATATACTTACATTCACGGGTTTCAATTTCAAGATGCAGACCATATGAGCATTTGCAATGCGTGAGCATTCTTTGATCTCATATTTGAATTATATTCACTGTTACTGACAACAAGAATATCTGGATATCTAGACTAGATGTTGAACGATACATTTACAATTCTTTTGATGCAACTTTTCTAAGAAAGTTTTATACATTAGAGAAATAATTTTATATTTTTATTTATTTATTTGTAGAAACTGAAATTACTTCCTAACACTTAGCGAAACACAACTGCCAAAGAAGTATTGGGATTACCTCAATCCAAAATAATTGGTAGAAGCAAATGTCTTAAAGCTGATCATCGGCCGGATAACATTTAAGACTTCATATGAAGTAGTTTTCATTGTTATTTACTTTGATAACTGGAATCCAAATTTAACATTCGATAACGTTTATTGAACGTATCGGCAATAATAAATGATGCCACTGAATGCTACCCGTTGTTTCATTTGCCATAAATTAATTAGTTTCATTTATACTCCCAAAGAACTAAAGTGAGCGTGGACTATAAAATAACAAACAAACATAGCTGTGATCGATGAACGCACGTGTTAGAGAGATAACTGCTATCTGTAAGTTAGATGTGGTCCAGGAAATACACCTAAAATTAGTATGCAGCTCTTCGCTCCAACTGAAATTATATTCGACGCTCTATCACCGTCTTTCATGGTTATTTATCACCTCTCCGACTGGAAACTCCAGTTTACCGTCCCTATCAACGGGTCTTCTGTTTACTCTTAGAGCGAAGGGATTATTTTGATACGTTTGCCTCCGAACTGCCGGCAGGAAATTATTTCCACATTAAAAATACAGGAACATTGGAATAATGCGTTCAGATATTCATCCTTGAGCATACTGAAGAAGCCGGAAGGGATTGGTTGTGGTGGGTTATTATGGTAGCTAACTGGATTACGAGGGCTCTCTGGAAAGTTCTCGGTTTAAAAATGAAGGAAAAAATGTTTAAACTAGAGAATTATTTTATTTTTTGACCTAATTTCCCTTGAGGTTAATGCATTTATTCCAGCGATGCTCTAATACCATTATCCTGTCTCTGAAGAGGTTTTCCGGAAGAGCTGCAAAACATTCCTCTATACTGTCGATGAAGATAACGACGACTGAAATTGAGGAAGAGATTGAACTTTTGGAACAGATGAAAGTCAGAAGACGCCAAATCTGGGGAGTAGGGTGCATGCTTTAATAATTCAAACTTCATATAGTTCAATCTTCCCATCGCTAAAACACTTTGTCAGCAGATGTAAAATTATTGATGAAAATAATATTTTTCTTCTGCAAACCGGATCTATTCTCAGACATTCTCCCTTTCGTTGGTTAAAAGATTAAAATATTGCTTTGGGTTAAGGATTTATTCTTCTGAAGGTAATTAATTAGGAACATTTTGTAGGCCTCCTGGAATGGGCATCATTATTACTAGATCCATCTCCTGTACTTGTGTAGTTGTTAAATTCTTAGTTAGTGAAAGGCACAGATCGTATGAGGGCAGTTCAATGAAGAATGATTTTAATTTTTTACAAGCTAAAATTTAAATGTCCAATATTCTGTTTAATGCATAATGTACACGTGGTATTAGTTTCATTGTTCTTACTTCCGGTTCCGCAAGTGATAGAAGTGACACGAGACGAACAATATGCTGGTTTGAAATTCTGTTTTCGTCAAAAAAATCTGAAGTTGAGAGGTCTATGCAGTGTTACAGAACTTTATGGAGATTTTGCTCTTCCCTACAGCAGCTGGAATATGGTTTAAAATGTTTAAAAACGGAGAGCAATACATTTAAATTAGAAAGATGGACTCGATCCTCCAGTTTGGGCTCTAATGAAAGAAAATATTTATATTGCTGCTGTCATAATGAGAGAGGATCGTCTAATAACATTAAGAATACTTTCATAAACAGAAATGTTCACTGAGTGCCACCCACACGTTAATAATTGAAAAGTTGCACATGAGACTTTTTATGCACCGTGACTTATTGCCGAAAAAAAATAAAGAGAAAAAAAGGACGTTTGAGTGTATGTTTACATGCAGATGAACAATGTTACAGGAAGATGCAATGTTTCAAAAGTAATCCCTGCTGATGGAAATTGGCTGCATCATTTTGATCCTGAGTGCAAACAGCATAGCTCTGTGTGGAAATCTCCATTATTGTTGGTTTTAACTGAGAGTTAAATCATATCACACGCAAAATGCCACATGTTGAACTAGGATAATGCACGGCCGCACAAGGCAATTATTGCTGATACCTCACAAAATCAATGTGAAGCGTATCTCTCACCTTCCCTATAGTCCGGATCTATAGTTCCGTGTGACCTTTTCCCTTTCTTCAAATTGAAGAAACATCTTCGCAGAAAGTATTTTCCATCATCAGAAGCGATAGTGAAGACTGCGGAAATGGTTCTGAAAGCTTGTTAAAACGATTTGAGGATCGCATAATTGCTTAGATAGAGGCATTGCATACAACATGAAATACTTTGAGAAAGATTACCAAAATTTTGAGTATGAGTATATTGCTAAAAATTATGACCCTTCTTCGTTATATAGCTTATAAAATAAAACAATGATGATAATAATATAAATATTAATTACAGTAATACCTAATACTAATATAATGGAGATCAATATATTATCATAATATTAATAATAATAACAATAATAACAATAAAACGAACAGACAGAAATAATGAGTAACAATGGAACAACCTATCGGAGTGCATTTACGAGACACTGTGTAAATTGAAGACCACACTGCTGCTATTTGAATGTATGATCGCCAGATTATGTTTGATGTTGCAGCATTCCTTATAACTAACGCCATTCTTGCATGGATAAATAAAATAATAACCAAGAGCAAAACATATCACATTTTTGTTCCTGGCTGGGGTTTTTGAGCTTATTCTCATAACATTTAGAAAAATATAAGATTTTGAACACTCCCCGTTTATATGGGCATAGTGCCTAAAATGAGTAAACCTCTTAGAAATTGATACTTCTAATCGATTTTAAAAGTAATTTAAAATACCATCGGGTCAAATTGATTCTCTTGACAGTGAATTCTGAGGTACAACATTTACAAAATCTAATAAGTTTAAAAGGACAATTATGGGTTTGCACTGCAAAATCAATTTATTAATATTGTAAATAAATTTAACCATTTAACGATTTTTCATAGAAATTATAATCTTTTATTTGAGTTAAAATCTAATTCTAATAGGAAAATGCCTGTTCTGTAGGTATATTTTAAAATTACATTGTTATTAGTTATAACAATTATTTTTTACTGAAATGCTTAAGAAAGTAAATACCAGGAACCATACATTATACTCGGATAATACTCAACCATTAAGGGGCAAAAATAAAATGCCAATTTTATATTACAGCATAAGTATACATATGTTTTAAAATTTATCAGATTTTATTAAATATATCAGTGTAAAAATTAGCATAAAAAGTTACCAGACTTGAAGTATTTTATAATGTTAAAATTATATAGAAGAAAGAAGACGTGGAAATATTTCCCAGCAGATGGTGTAAATTCCTACATTCTATTAAATTGGAATTAACAGGCTAGGTTGACTATAATTGTGTTTGAAAATAAATTATATATTACTTTATATTTGAACATTTCTGTTTTTAGCTCTGTAACATTTTCCAAACTTAAATTACATTTTTCACCAGATAAAAACGAAGAATAAAACATTTGGTTGATGTAACGACAGCATAAATTTGTTAGACAAGAACCACACATTTGTGTGACTAGTTGAAGAGGCTTTCATCATGATGAAGTGCATACCGAACAACTTTTACAAAGTGCCTTTCCGATCCCAAAGAGGTCACGGCTGTTCTAAATTTATACACTCGACTAGCAAGTAGACATTTTTACTCTTTTCTGCGAATTAAATAGATAATGTTGGCAATCATATACATATAAATTAAATTTAACACTGTAGGGGCTTATGAATCTGCAAAAATATGTAATCAGTGAAAAGGCATCTCTTCAGGGAGCAAAGTAATTTTTGAAACAACGCTGACATTTAGATTTATTCATATTATTACTTGACACCAAGTATAAGCTTTTAATTGTTCTAATAACATAAAGAAGCAAATTTCAGTGAACGTTAGTTATATCGGGTGTCCCATTTTTTTCTCTGATGCACAAAATGAAAAATTGTTTCACACTAAGGTTTTTAGAAAAATTTTATTTTGGGTGAGGAAGATAAAGGGACACTTGTATATGTTGTCAAATTTAGAATTGTGTATTACCGAAAAAAAATATTTTTAGTACCTTTTTAGATGTTGAAAATTTGAGCGCTTAAGAAAAACGTAAAGGAGGATTAAAATTCACTTACTGCACTTCCTCTTCCCCGTGTCCGTCCTTGGTAGATTGACAGCAATGTCCCATGGTTAATGGAAAACAATAAAGGGTCCAAAAGCAATGCTTTACAATGCAGGATAAAGCTTGGTTTGCAACCCGTTACGAAGCTTGGCATTCCTTATACAGGTGCAGAGTAAGCCTCGCGCCGTCAGTGGATTCCAAGACCGTTGAGAATTGTCATGGCACACTCATGAACACAAGATCTGTGAAGTTACTCCCTTGACTTCCGGATAAGAGGACAGTGAATGTGGTTCGGAAGATGTTCACTATAAGCTCCAAAAGGCAGCACTACAGGCCGCTTGTGAAAGTGATCTTCACGATTCGAGATGTTTTAAAAAAGGAAGTAACTTTTCATCCGTGGAAGCTGCATAATTAACACCAGAGGGCTATGAGTTCCGATGGAGTATGGTAAGATCATGCTTGATTGGTATGAAGACTAACCGCATTTGTTCATCATCATCATTTGGAGCGACGAAGCCCATTTGTGGGGAGGGGCATTGTAAACTACCACAACTGTCACTTCTGGCTACAGAATGAGAGGATGAAAATGTAGTATGACATGACATCTAATCAAGTTATAGATTCCTTCCTTCTTCGGGACATATGAACGGAGAAATATATCTAGTCGGGTAATAAAGTTTGGTCTATTATATCCATTTAGGACAAAAGCAGGTGGTGCGCCACCTCATTTTGCACTCAACCTTCTTGCCTTGACTTAATCAACATTTTCCATGACATCGTAGTCCGCATGAATGGCCAGCATGGAGTTCTGATATCACTTCATATGACTTCTGCTTGTAGGAGTGGACGAAGGATGAAATCTCTAGATGAATTGGAAGACAAAATTTGCTATCTTCTCACCAACACACTCGGAAGTCGAAATTAAACTCAAGAGATTACAGAAATATTTCCAATTTAAATGCCGTTTCATACTTTACAACAAAATTTGCTTCACTACAATAGATCAATTATTAAGAAATTTATTAACAATTTCAGGAACGGAGTTACCAGGTACTCTGTATATTAGTTGCCACTAGGAATTTTTAGATTAAATATTTCTTACAGCTCGACTAGCCGGATGAACATACAAACACATATTATATAGAATGTTTAAAAATAAACGGCATGAATTCCTACTGTGATACCGGGCATGAGAGTTGCTGCTTCCAGCTTGCTGAAACGCTCTTGTTCCGAAAGGTTGGGTAGATGATGGAGAGGAACAGCTGCACTGTGAATTATATACACCTACCTTCCTCGCAAGAATGTAAAGAATACGAAAAGATTTAATCAGTAGTTCTGCAAAATTAAAAACATATTTTGAACTTTCTCTTCAAACTTTAATATAATAATTGAAATATAAAAATAAATGAATAAAAACAAAACATCACTGTATAGGGCAAATAATGGAATTGGTTTTTCATTTTTTCTGTTTGCACACTTCTCGCATCTTTGAATTAACATTTCAATCCGCCTCCAAAAATAGTCGGAAGTCTTGTCTGCAAACAGCATCCACCACTCCCTCGCCACATTTAAATTTCCTTCCTCGAAGGAACTTCTTGAGTTTTGAGAAGAGGAAATAGTCGCTAGGAGCAAGATCTGGGCTGTATGGTGAATTGTCGATCTCCATGAAGCCACATTTCTTCACAGCTTCCTTTGCAACTAGAGCGGTGTGCACAGGCGGATTGTCGTGAAGAAGGCGCACACCACCACTCAGCTTTTCTCAGCCTTTTCTCTTTGGTGGAAGCACATTCTGTGCAGTAGACTAGCATAGCACTCCCCATTTACTGTGATGTTCCACTCCTTGAAGTCAATGCAGAATGTTCCTTCACAGCCCCAAAAGATTGTGGCCATGATCCTCTTGGTTGACTGAGTGACCTTAGCCTTTAGAGGCGGTGCTTCGCCAGGTTTACGCCTCTCCATTGATTCTCTTTTGGACAAGGGATCATAGTAATGGACCATAGTTTCATCTCCTATAACAATGGTTTGCAGAACTTCTCTCTCGTTGCTCCGGCAGAGCTCCAAAATGCCTGACAACAGATGACTCGTTGCTGCTTTTGAACTGAGGAAGGAAGTCTAGGCACCCACCTTGCACTAACCTTATTCATGTTTAAATGTTCATGAATAATTTGCAGGACTGATTGTTCTACTGTTGATTTAGAAAGACCCAATGTTGCTGTTATTTCTGTAACTTTGTCATCCATAATTTCTCCTTCCACAAGAGCGATGTTTTCAGGAGTGAACACCTCCAAGAGCCGACATGCACGTTCTTCGACTTCAATGTTTTCTCAACCAATTCGAAAAAATCTGGTCCATTCTTTTACGGTAGAATATGGGGGGGGGGTGCTTTCCCGTATACACCGTCCAATCGATGTTTATTTTCATTTGGAATAATACCTTCTTTTGTGAAGAACTTAATAACAGGTGGATACTCCATTATGAACATGTCACAATCTTCTACACATAGCCTTCTTTATGCAACTATATCTGAACAACTGGACACCCGCTGTGTTACAACTGCAATTATTTACTTAACAGATGAGGTATGACACCAGAAGGATTTTGTGATAGCGAACTTATGGACCTACCCTCTTACCACAGATATTAACGTTAACAAGAATGGTTTGGACAAATTTTTCTGAATAGAACAAACACTTATATTTTAATGGTAAGAGTGAGATTAGTCCGAAAATAATTTCCATAATTTAATGAAACAAATATTTAATGATTTAAAAACACTACATGCTGTCGTTTCACTTCACAATTCATCAATGACGTAGATTTCTTTGAAGAAAAACCTGGAGAACAATTAATTATGCGATCTTTGGTACCCATGTCATCTAGACACTTTACAACAATATGGTCTCTACAATCTGCAAGCGTCACCAAGACCTACATTTGTTTATGGAGTCTCCCTATAGTAGGGTTACTACATTCTGAAATCTGAAAATGCTGACACCCATCCCCTCACTAAGGCATTCCATGTGACTTCAACTGTAACACTTTGCATCCAGCTCCATACTTCTCATTAAACTGACTTTTTTTTATAAACAGTTCCTTGTTAATATACAAACAGCCAAACAAATGTTTGCATGTAAAATGAGTGAAATTAAATTTCTTTTCTTAGTCAATTCTATGCTTGTATTAGAAAAAATAGCCTTTCAGCACTGCCATTGTAGTCTAATAGTGGGGCGGGGATTAAGATATCTTAAAATTTTCTCTTCATACTGTTCTTCACTTTTGCAAAATTTAATGCATTCACTTCATTTCTCTTGGATTGATTCTGCTTTTCCATCATATGAAGTGACAACTTTCTTCAAATTGGAAACGTGATCAAAAACATTTACTGTTAACAATTTGTACACTTCGATACCGGATATTGCCGATTTGACATCACATTTCAAAATTCTGAGCCACAGAATATATATATATATATATATATATATATATATATATATAGTAAAAATGATTTGGGTGTTTCGCGGGATCGAATTCTGAGTACGCATGTCACGAAATTGTGTGTACTACCTGTATTCTCCTTCATGTGACTCTGAATGAATAAAGGGACGGCATAATTAAATACAAAGAAAAGTTATGACAATTTTTAATAAATTAAACAGCTATCAGGCATTGGTATGCTATCGAAACCTTAATAATTATTACTATTAGCGCTAAAGCCACACTAGCCGCTCTTGTGAATTAAAGTTTGTTCATACTTTTCTCGTTGTTCAGGATATGTCAATAATACAAATTTAATGTTGAATGAATTAATCTGAAGAGTTCTAACCAAATAATCCTACAAGTTCCAGATTCATAGTTTCTCACAATTGGAAAATGTTAAAAATCCTGAATAACAATTAATACTGTTACTAGTACAAATTGGCAATAAAATCTTTATTATTATTATTATTATTATTATTATTATTATTATTATTATTATTATTATTATTATTATTGTGATACATGTGATGAAATGATATATTGGGAAATGATTTTTTTTGTAAAAGGAAGTGTTCCAGGCCTAAGTTTGGGGTACCTTCCCGGCATTTGCCATTTGTGAGGACTGAAGAAAAGCTGGTAAAAGCCTTGGCCAGGAAGGATGGTCCTGGTAGGAATCGAACCTCAGACCTCTCGCTTACGAGTCTGCGCTTTAATAACTTCGTCCACCCGTGACAGTTATAATTGTGCAGTGAATGCTCTTGGGTAGTGGCTTACTTTATATAGTAATTTTGCAGAACAGCACTCTCTCTTTACGATATTCTTTTCTCCTTCCCGCACTTAATTGTCGAGTATTGGGTATCATATGGTAACATTGCTGTAAAGCGCAAATACATATATATATATATATATATATATATATATATTATACATATAAATTAACAGTAATTATAATAGCACAAAAGGATAAAACACTAAGAAAAAGTCACACTTGAGATCGCTATATTTCGGACTCGTGGAGTCCTTCTATGGCAAGAAGACAAGTGTTAATGGTGTTACTTTATTTTTCTTTTCTTTTATTTTATATATATATATATATATATATATATATATATATATATATATATATATATATATATGCGTTTCAGAAACGTTGTTATTCTTCTCAGCTAAACATAAAGTAAGGATTTAGAATAATAATAATAATAATAATAATAATAATGTTTCACCATTATTCAGAAACTACCAATAAACAATAAAAACCGAAAACCTGAGCAAAAAGAGCACATTTAACCTGTCTTAACTAATGTGGTGTTTTGCATAATTTTATTTTAGTAACAAACACTAGAATTTCGTGTCTACTTTGAAAAGAGTGAGCACATTTTCATTACAGTTAACACATTAATCAGTGAATCTACGTTTAATAGCTGTTCGTTGAAGAATTACTTTAGTTGCGGCGATAGCCGCGACATCTGTTGAATTCACTCTCGGAGTCAGATTTAAACGAGTAAGAAAATGGAGGTGCCGACACAAGCCATTCTTTTGTATACACCGTGCTGGGAACATTAAAATATCGATTCGATTGTTAATTCAGCGGATCTATAGATCATGTCAGTGCTCTTCATGCAATATTTTTAACTTGGACCACGCTCTTTATGCGTACGAAACAAAAACTAATACATAAATCTTTAATTTGAAAAAAGCGGGCGAATTGCAGAATTTTCGAAAATGTTTGCGAACATTATTGTATTATAAAACAGCGGACATGCTTGCAAAATGCTAACGTATGGTAGCCATACGTTAAAGATCGAATTTTCTTGGCATGCCCAACAATCCTGCAACAACTAAAAGATGCTAACTCACAAAAAATTAGGGTATTCCAAAATTCTTACTGCATGGGATAGCAGTAAGAATGTTGTATGTTGAACAACAGAACGACACTCTTATTCCCAATAATTTATAAAAGCCATAACTAGCTTTACTTCTCCTATCTCAATTTTTATAATAGTTATAACGATTAAGGTTTTAGTGACTTCCGAAATACTCTATAATAGCTTATTCCATTAATAAATACAATTACTGTTGTGCCAAAACGTGTCGTCATTTTTGGTTATTTTTATTAAGTTGGTATCAACACATTGCACTCGGAAGTGAAGGTATTACAGTTGAAGGCCTGATTAGGACGAAGCAAGCTGTGCAAGAAACGAAGTGCCGTCTGTTTCGCTAAAGCGTCTTCATTTTAATTGCGAGCTAAGTTATTTGTGTGTATATATATATATATATATATATATATATATATATCTTTATTGGTTGCGGAGTAGTGTATTTATATTTTGATTCTTTGGGAGAAATCTGTTATGTTCTATCCTTTAGAAGTAATTGACATTTCTATGTAACCCTTATGCTGGTACAATCGCGAAGGTAAAATGTTTCAAATCTGTTTATTTTTACAAGTGTTCGAAACCCCCGTATGTTTCGCAATAGCGAATCGCGGTAAACTATTACATGTACATCTATGGGGTATCGGTTGTTGCACTCAATGTTAACTCCGTCAAATGCGCCCTGCTCGAACTTGGCATACACCCATTTTGTGATCATCGTTAGTATAATGCCCACATCACTTATTAGTTTATAACTACCTGATAAGAATTTCAGCCTGAACTTTGCTTCATTATCAGTCGAGATGTTGCCATTAAAATCGTCATTAACTTAGATATTAGTTATTTCTGTATAAGGAATTGAGAATGTTATTTAATTGGTTTAAAACATCATTAAAACTGCCTTATGGAGCCCTGCAAACAGACAATATTACTAATGTACCACTAACCATTTTTATTTTAGCACAGCTGTTTTCAAAATATTGCTCATTGCAGCAAGAAACTATGTAATTAATATTAAAATTGAGGGGAAAACCCACAACATAATAATCGTACATCTTTAAATGCCTCGGTTCTAGTTCTATACGGCGAGGTTTTGAGAGGCAGATAACTTTAATTTCTTGTTTATCAAAGTGACAGACCTCTTGGATTCCTATATTGAATTGAATTTTATTTTTAAGCAATCTAATATTTTTGTAAAATAAAACAAAGCATGCATTATTAATTTTTGAAGACTTTAAAGCACTAACTATCAAGACATGTTAAATGCATTAGTTAAGTTGTCTGGAATTAAACTATTCATACATAAGATAGAAGGTGTGAGTATTTAAAAATGCCTTTACTATTTTCTTGAAAAGTGTGCACTTCTGTAAACTATATCGCAATTTAAAGGAAAATGTAATGCTGCTTTATATGCACTTGCACTGCAGAGTAATAGCTGCCCTTCTAGAAAAGTTTTAGTGAGCGTATTGGTCTATTCAAGCTAGTAACAAGCATAGTATTGCAAGTTTGTATTGATAAGTTCATATTAAAGTCATCAAAATTGCCAAGTAACATAACTCACTAGAGTAAATGTAAATATATAAGAATAAAGAGCTTCTTAAATAATGGTTAAAATCATCCGGGCTGCTTTGCAATGGTCCATGGTTTAATATTCTACCGTAGCTTTCACCAACTTCTGCAGTTGGCATCATAATGGAAGATGAACAATAATTAACGACGACACTATTGATGGGTTTCGTCTGGTTTTGTAAGGTTGATTAAAATATTACGTGTGTAAGGGAACGGGAGTAGTTTGTTTGTTTTTAAGAACCGGCTTCCATGTGCTACTTTGGTGATATCCTCCTTTTTTGCTAAAATTATTTGGACGTTGTTGCATTTCAAATGCCTCCCCCCTGGTTAGATTGAAAAATTCTTGCGTTTTTGCAATCACCTCTGTTATTAAAGTGTATGCGATGGCATCATCCTTGCTACAGCAGATTGTTCAAGCTGATTAAGGCGAAAGTATTGTTGTTGTTCAATTGTTTTAGTCGATATTCCTGGTATACCTATGTACACTTTGCCACACTCACACGCACGGTGTTTTATAAATTCCCGTTGTGTCAAGAGCATGCCTATGGTCTTTTGCATTATCAATAATTTGCCCAATTTAACAGTTGGTGTGGAGAGAGATTGTGTGCATTTTTTCTTTAATATGCGTGCGGTATGCACAGTAACTTCTTCTACATATGTTAGAAAAGCCTTGGGTTTTATGTTTGAGTAGGTGTTGGATGCTGTAGTTTGCTTAGGACGGATGGCTCTGTCAATATCTTTGTTACTATACCCATTGATCTTGAAAAAGCGTAGTGATGGTTTTAGCTCATGTTTAAGATGTTCTGGTTCTGTGATGGTTTCAACTCTGTGTATTAACCTTGATTATGTTTTTTTTGTTTTGTTTTTTTTTTTTTTTTTGTGCAGTATGATTCGATCTGGCGTTGAGATATCTTTCCGTATGTATGCGTTTTCTATAAACTTGATAATCAAGGGTTCCTGGTGATTTCCTCCTAACTAAAACATCTAAAAAAAAGGAATGTTTTACGAGATAACACCAGCCGTGGAAGCCTAAGGTGTATCGTTCTTAAATAATGGTCTGTATGACTGTCGAGAACCAAATCCACAGAGGAGTCTTGTCGTTCTTTCTTCTTTCCTCTCTCTCTCTCTCTCTCTCTCTCTCTCTCTCTGGAATGATTAGGCACAACCAGCTTAGGAACTGTAGTCTGTGTGATTCTTCCAATTTAGTTCCTCGCTAATTTCTAGCCCTAAAAACTTGGTATAATTAGCGTAAATTGTAATCAATTCTGATGTCTGCTTGTTTTTAGTTCTAAATTGAATATTTAATTTGTCAAATTTAATAGAATCTTAACCTAAAACGAAATATTTATTTCCTTTATTGCTAAGTTTAAAGTTGAGCATATGACTGCCCAGAAATAAACGCATTTGTATTATCTCTAAAAAGTACTGACTTCGTTACTTAAAATTAAATATCAGAAAGAGCAAACACTCCGGTATTGAACCACGTGGAACATCAAGTTTAGCAATTCCAATATTGCGTTACTTATTGAAAGTTTTTTATCTTAATTATACGAATTTAATCTATTTAAAGATAATTTGTTATAGAAATTCAACTTACATAATAACTGTTTAGTATTTATGCTATCAGAAGCTTAGCCAAGTCAAAAAATATTTCCAGAGAAAAATTGCTTTTATTTAAAGCAGATATATTAGTAATGAACTTAAAAATTCTACTTGATAACCCACTCCAAGATACAGACAAATCATTGTTTTGAGTCGCAGTAGTTTATAACAGTATTATACATAGCCTTAAAAAAAAACAGTTAAGAGTAAAATAGTTCTGTAGCTAGAGGGAGTTGTGGCCTCTTATTTTCCAATGTTCATTCCTTAACACAAATGCCAGATACTTTCAGGCACCGAAAAATACCAAACTAATTTGCCATGTTCATTTCACCCAATTCATTCCCAGTTATAGATTATCCACCTCGTTTCATCAAGCATTTGCATTGAAATAATTAACTACTTTTTAATTACTTGTGTTCATTCGGAACATTGTCAGGAGTCTTGGTCAACAGCAACCTCTCGAAATCTTACTTGAAATTGATCTTACGTATGTTATCAAAAGGTATGATAACACAAAAGAACTGATCAACAGTTAAAACTACAATGTATACATTTTATTTTTCCATGCTCGCGTACGCGAACTACCTTGACAGAGAGCTGTCATTCAAGGATGCACAGTCTCTGGTTATTGTGTGAATACTGCGTTGAGTTTCACAGCTATAAGTGGCATTGAGTCTATAAATTCAATATGAACTGCAAAACAGCTACTAGAAGAAATAACCAAACATTCCGGAAGCTGGGCTTCAAAAAGTTTTCAGTATAGTCAGCCGCGGGGTATGTGTGGCTACGCTGTGATTCGCCGCTTCTCTCTACTTTCACGAAAGATAAACTGTATGCGTTACTCCAGGTGGAATGGGTGGAAGTCACCAGGTAGTATATAGACAAATGGAAAAGAAAGAATAAAATATAATAATAATAATAATAATAATGATAATAACACTTTAGACTTTGAAAACGTAATAACATTTTACCACATTTTTATGACATAATTATTCAAATACAGAATGATTACGACAAGGTATATTGAAAGATATAATAGAACACAGCTGTCACAATTTTTCCCCTGCACTTCCTTCTTTAAGCATTTCGTTTTGTCACAATTTAGCATTTTTTATTTATATAAATCGCAAGTTTTAATAGGAGTTCAATGTTGTGACAGTGCCTGCCAGTGCGAAGCAGGGCGAGTTTGAAGACAAGTACTTCCTGACCGGGTACATACTCCAAACCGGTTTGGTTTAAAAGGGGTGCGCGCAATGGAAGCTGAGCAGGTTTGGATTTTAAATTGGAGTTACTCATCGTTCAGTTAAAGATTGATTTTTGCAGATGCGCCCGCAATCACGATAACTTTCAAGAAGGCATTTATTTTTATTGTACTTCTATTTATTAACAAAATATTTCGCTTTTATTTCGTTTCATTGAAGGCTACATGAAAATATGAATGTTTTATTGGTAGTTTAACTAAAATGAGTTATACCTATTTGCTATTTCGTTTAAACACGTATAAGTAAATGTTAAAGTCCAAAATATTTATTTTCATTCATTCTGTCATTCAAAGGTAAAAAAAAGTGTTTAATTTTCAGATACTTTCATTAAGGATTGAACCTTTATCTGCAAATATGTGAAAGAACTGTTTTAGGAAGTAACTACAGTATCAAACAACATTATCGTTTCCGTAATGCAATTGATACACGCAACGTAATCGCGGCCGCTTTCCGACACTCAGTGCTGAACAAAACGGTAGTATGGGACCGGTCATATTTCCTCTCAATGCAAACACACACATGCTAGTACGAAAGCGCTGTTGCCAAACTTCTCTTTTCCACAACGTTTTACATATATATGAAAGATCGAAGAAAAGTGTTCATAAACTGTTTCATTGTCCTCATAAGAGATCTCTTACTGGTGCAAAGGACTACCCCTTCCAACTGTATAAAGATCTAAATCTTACGATAAAAGTTCAATTAATTCATTTACTTGATCAACTTATAATTGAGACTACTAATGTGTTCTTGCACTGCAGATTGTAGAATTAGTTATGTAGATTCCTGCTCCTTCAAGTTTAGGGATCTCACTAAATATTCATTTGATTCGAAACATATTCCAGAACGATCCCTACTTCATATTTCTGGGAAATATGATCATAAATGACATTGTGTAAAGTACATCTGCCTTCAGTCACACGGTCAATACCAGTAAATTTTGTTTCACATTCAGTTTATAAATAATGTACACTATAATAACATTTGCACGTTTATAACAACAGAAGACAGGAAACAGGAAGACATAAAACTTGTTGGATGTGAAGGGATTTGTCAGAGGTGAGGTTGACATTTTCTTCATAGCTGCTAAACAATGCCCTTCTTGAACTTTGCAATTAGAAATGCAAACCCATTATTTCTGCGATCCGTCCTAACCAACTGAACCATTAAGATGCGCTGCAGTAGTTCTTCTCTGTTAGACAATGCAATAAACGACAAGGTAGCCAAAGAAATAAAAAATACATTTGATAAAGCTGACACTATTTTTATTTTACAGAATAATAAATATGGAATTCTGAAAACTACTTTACTCACATTAATAAATAAAGTGATAAACACTACTTTTACAAAGGGCACACTTACATACTCACTTGATTTGTAGAAATAAATTACATTTACACTTATAATATTTCGTTCACATAAATATTGTCATTAGAAACACACACATAAAAGTCTTTTAAAAGCAGTCTCCTCTGATATCTGTTTCTGGGTTAGTCAGTTGAAAATGGATTATGCCGTTGTCAATCTTGCATGATAATTCATAGCATTTTCTAGAGTAGATTTTCAATGACAAATCGTAAGACATGTCCCTTTAAAGAAAATGTGGTGAGTATATTAGGAAGAAAGCTCTTTTGGTCATCTTAGTAACTACAACTCATATCTGAAAAACAAAAAGGAAGAGCTCATTGTACCGAATGAAATTATTCTATGCGACAAAATTATGAAAGGATATTGTATTTAGTGATGAATGCATATTTTCGCTAAATTCTAAGTTATAATTCAGTGATTTGATTAAGCGAAAGTGGAAACTATATTCGTACTGTCCATAAAGTATCCAGCCATTTTGAATATTTCAATCAATCGTATGCTTAAACGTTATGTTATCCAGGTCTGCTAGCTTCTCAATAGACTAATTTTTGCTTATGTAACTTCAAGCTTATTGCAATCTAATGGAAGGCTTTTCAGATAACGGATTAGATTAATGAAATGCACGAGAGAGCTGTAAATGATCCCAAAAGAGGTCATTGTACACCACTTTGAAAAGTAGAAAGTATTCTGGACCAGGCATGTGAGTTGATTATTATTGTTTAAGAGCGCAAAATTGCTAAGGTCGTTAGCGCCCAATAGGCAGGTGAGGTCCCACACACTTTGTAAAGGGTGATGGCTAGAATGACTGGTAATAGATATTTTTATTTTTAATAAAGGCAAATACTTATAATTTTACTTAAAAGCGAAGTTTAGTAGTAAGCTCTAGTTTGGAAAATTGGTTGCTGAGAGTCATCTTTGTTTTTATTGGTTGTTAGTAATGATATAAACGTTTCTTTTTGTAACTTCATTGTGTTTCATTTCGGAGCTTTCTGACTACTGCTTATTAATTGTTGTAATTTGCTGTCTTTTTTTAAATAGTGTTTAACGCCCGTTTTTATTACTGAGGCACCACAGGCGAGGGACATTGATGATACATGAGATGGAATGATAAATTGGGAAAGGATTTTTATTTTCAAGGAAGAAAGCATTCGCGGACTAAGTTTAGGGTACCTCCCCGGCATTTGCCATTTATGAGGACTAAGGAAATCCTGGGGAAAAACTGAATTAGGGAGGACGGTGCTGGTGAGAATAGAACCCTAAACGTGCCGCTCACGAGTCCGCGCCTTAACGACCTCGACCACCCGTGGCGGTGATTTGTCATCTTACTTAATATTCACCAAATTTTCACTCTTTTGGTGCTAGGGCATGAAAATATAGAAAAATAGATTCCATCGTACTTTATATATATACATTTTTGAATTACCTTGTTCGTGATGTTCCTTTTTTCTGCAAAATCTTTTTTTTTTCTCCCCATTTAATGCTGCTCCTAAATGGTATGCAAGTAACGGTTCGCTTTTCTGTTAAACAATGGGGTTTTATTTTTATTTAAAAATAGGTTTAAATTCGGGATAAGAGCAAATCAGTTTAAATTTATACATTGTTTTGTTAAGAGTGTTGTTTTTATAATTTATTTTGGAGTGCAGACGTGTATTGTTTCTAATAGTTTTTAATATTGATGTTAATGCTTTTTTGAATGGTTGAAACCAGTGCTAGGTGAAAATATCGGATTTTTCATGGATTTGTCGCCCGTTTAACGCCAGTTGACTGATCGGCAGTCAGAGCAGTAATTCCCGGCGAAACAATATAATATCCGTACCACTGCTTCAAGTTCTTACCAATGCAATTACAATTGAAATAAACACATACCTTATGGCAGATGTTGGAAATGTTGTTCTGTTATACTGCCATATTTCTGGCATTTTTTTTTAATTGTCATTCACATGCATCAGTTCATCTTCCGAAATTGAATTAATTTAAACTTGAAAGCATACAAGATCAATTGTTCACGAATTGCAGGCAGATGAACTTGATATTCTGGTAAATTTCTGTAAGTGGATGTTATGGGACGTTAGTTACAGGATAATTAACCCACGCTTAATAATTTTTATTGACGAATCATGGTTTCATTTACGTGATCATGTTCCGATACAAAATAACAGGTATTCGGGTACAGAAAATCAATTTTATACACGAAAACCCCATGCATGATGAGAAAAGCATTGTATGTGCACAATAAATGTATACATAGGGCCTAACTGTTTTGAGAATACCATAAATTCAGAAAGATACAGGAATGAGATACTGTTGATAGTGACTTATTTATCTAAGAATCTGCGAAATAAAGTATATGCAGCAAACCCTCACACATAAGAACAGAAAGAAAATATCAGGCAAGATATTTTGGAAGGCGAACTGATTCGTTTGAGTGACGATGCCAGACACTTTGTTATGTATATCCAAGTAACATTGCAGAGTAAAAATCAAAAACGTTTGTTATATCATTATATATTTTAATTACTTGTTCAAATTCCAGTATTCATTACAGAAATTGCTGAAAATGTCTCTCACTAGCCTCAATACATTCTTGGCAACGCTATTAACCATTGACTTTCTCACCTCGGCCTTATTCCTGACGTGTACATGGGTAGTTGATTCTTGTTCCAAGATTTTCTTCTATTGAAATTTTTCATTTACGAAAAACAAACCAGTTAGTTCTCTAATTGTGTATCTTTCTATCATGTGTTCAATTTTTTAATTGGGACTTCTTTTTTAAATTATTACGAAGCGAGTTTAACTCTCAAGACATAGATAAACAACGTAGACCATATCCTTTTTGACATTGGATAATGTACTCGTGTTTTTTTATCTTCATCTTAATTATAAATAAATGCTATTTATGTTTTTATTATAACAAAACTTCATTAACTTTTAAGAACATTTCTTAAGGGTGCTACGAATGTTACAAAAGAACATACTTGAAAGTTATTTACGTTTGGATTGGGAACTAGTCTCTTTGTGATTACTTCAGCGTGTCCACAATTTCAGCGACGTAATATGATATTTTCATTTACTATTTGCACAAGAATTGTTATAAACCGTAAACAAAATTTAATCATTATTAAGCTACTTTGGTTGGCAACGTACGTTACATCGCGCTTCTTTTAGTTTATTTAATGCCTGTATGAAGTAATACGTCATGTCAGTAATTTAGATTGCTAATTTATGCGCCCAATTTCGAATTAATATTAAAAGCATAAAACTCATGGTTAATTCTTTGCAACAAAAGAAAACACATAGAAATTAATTTTGTTTCTAACAAGCTAAAGAAATAGATTACTGATATCAATTAGGCTCGGCAAATACAAGTATGTCAAGTGAGCAAGATTCCATTCAAATGTGAACACACTGTATTTTGCGCCTTTCATAACACTAAACGTCGCTTTTTTAAATATATTTGAATGCACGTTTTTACTACTGAGGTACCACATGGGGTGAACACTTTTTTTTTTTTTTAATTCTTCATATATGGACGCTCTTTAACATTTCAGGTCATCAGCGTCCCATTGAATTCAGGGCGTGAAACGGCAGACAAATTTTGCTCAGAGGCCTGTTTTTTCAAACTTGAGGTTCTTTATCGTGCCGTAAATGTACGACACGGGACCGACGCTTTTCTTCCCTTCCGAAGGAAGTCATATTTAGGATTTTTACGCCTAAAATGTCCATCGACCCTGGGCGGCATTGAACCTGTGATCTTGGGTTTAGGAGGCAAGGATGGTCACCACTGCACCACCAGGACCGACACGGTGAGCTATATGAGCTGAAATGATAAATTGGGAAAGGGTGATTTTAAGGAAGGAAACATTTCATGCCTAAGTTTAGGGTACCTCCCCGGCATTTGCCATTTATGGGGATTGGGGAAAACCTTTGGAAATCGAACCCCAGACCTCCCGCTCACGAGTCCCCGCCTTAACAACCTCGGCCGCCCATGGCGGTCAAACATCAACTTAACAACATGATGGTCTACATCAAAGAAATCAAACTGATTTGTT
The DNA here is from genome assembly GCA_030762175.1 of Metallyticus violacea. Lineage (NCBI taxonomy): Eukaryota > Metazoa > Arthropoda > Insecta > Mantodea > Metallyticidae > Metallyticus > Metallyticus violacea. The sequence continues at coordinate 56,036,965 of CM060840.1, forward strand.
TTACCATGCAATGCTACTTAGTTCACATACACAAAGTGTTTAGCTTCATAACGGTTTTGGAAATTATTCTTATAAATTACATTTATAAGTGTGTAACAAAGTCACAGACACATTTTGTATATTAGTTGACTTTCAAGCACCTTTTTACTGGCCTGATGTAAAGCTGCAAGGATATCAACCTAGGGGACATCTTAGAAAAGCACAGAGAATTGCAAATGTGAAAAAATTGCACTACAACATAGACATAACCACTTTGCGACTGCCGGGAGAGTTGCTGTGGGCTGGTAGACGGATTTGCACTTGGGTGCGTAGAGATGTACTGGCACTGATGGAACCGGAACGACGCGAAGAATGCTGTGTCAGTGTTTCTGTCACTGTGGACGTAGAGTTGGAGGCGCCATAGCGAGGTCTCAGGTTCGGGAAGCATAGAGCAACTCCAGCAAGCATCCAACTTACTGGTGGTACTTTCCTGCAAGCAAACATATCAACCTTGTCATTAGTCTGATAGTTTTCAGCTTTTCACCCACTGATATGGGCGTTGGCAGAAAAAGACAAATGCGCTCCTTTTTCAAATGCCAAGTACTAACGTAGGCCACCATTACACGTGCAACTTATTATTATTATTATTATTATTATTATTATTATTATTATTATTATTATTATTATTATTATTATTACTACTACTACTACTACTACTACTGCTGCTACTACTACTACTACTACTACTACTACTACTACTACTACTACTACTACTACTACTACTACTACTACTACTGCTATCATCATTGTATCACCAATATCGTTGCCATCTTCATTATTATTGCCATATTTAGACTATTTTATAATTTGTAATTTCAAATGCAAGTTTATTTTTTGAACACAATAGATCGCTATTTCCTTAGGTCTATGATTCCTAATTATGATAGCTTCACAACTGTTTCTTCTGGCTTGGTTATACTCGTTTTCTACTTGCAATACATACTTCACTAATAAGCTTGATGCTTAGAAGAACGTAATCTGTTAACATTTATTTATTTTTGACACCAGTTATATTACAAAATAGGTAACACATTCAGCATCGTACAACTTATTCAAAATTTACCTAAACAGCTTCTAGTCCCAATGTATCATAACTCAAATTTTTCTAATCCTCTATATCTAAACTCTCTTCTTCTGTGTTTCTTCTAATCTTTCTCCACCATTTATTTCTAGCTTTGCCCAAGTATTCTTCCATAATTTTTTTATTTTCTTCTTTAATTCCTGAAAATTGCCGTATTAAAATTTCTCCCTCAAATTGTTCCATATCTTTTTACAAAAACTGTACTTTCCATCACTTCGTTTGTCCACAATATATGCTAAGGTATTCTTTAGTTTCACTACACTTTGGACTTCATTCTCACAGATATTTCTCAGTCCTCTTATTCTGGCACAAAAGAATCCTTCCACCCCAAACTCCCTTTATCTATCGATAAAATTCTAAGTGAAATCTTTTCTCTAAAGCTCGCAAAGACTTCTTGTTTCTCAACATCTTCAATTCTATCTCTTACTTCTTTCCATAGATCCCTATATGTTGCTTATTTACCCAACACCTCCATTCCAATTTTTTCAACATATCCCGAGTTTCAAGCGCCCATGACCTTTTAGATTTAAGTTTCTCCTGTGCACCAAGACATTCCTTATCTGTTAATATAAAAGGCATCAGCAAGCAATGCTTCGTAAATTTTGCGTCATTTTACACAATAATTCTATCAAAGCAACTAAGCAAGTTATATTGAAACCGTAATAATGAAGAGCGCCTAGTACAGCAGAAAACAATGGCGATTATTTGCGGTTTACCAACAGCTAAGTTTACTTTCCCTTTTAAATCAACAATAAGCAGCTTAGGTTTCAATCAAGAATATGAACGAATGAATTAATTTTATATGTTCACTACTGTCTTTCGAACTTCCGAAATAATTTTTATTAGAGAGTGACTTCGCATTTTGCATTTTAGTGGTTCATGATATCTTTCATGAGTTTCGTCATAATCTGTATGCCAGTTTCATAATTGTTTGGTGTAAATAAAAGACAGTCGCAACTTGCTCTTCACCCATACATGGATGATGATGCAGTAGAAATTATAGCTGCAGTCAAAGAAAGGCTTTCTTGCCAGGTCATAAACAACAATCAAACATATAAACCCATGGTATGAGATAGCAGTTTTCCTTAAAGCCATTTGTTTCCTTGCTGATTCTGTTCCGTTTTAAACCGCATTTGTTCTCTTGCAAGGGTCATGAATTATGTTACTATATTGACGACAATTGTTGGTTTCATTTATATATCTCGTGACCATCACCACATTTTTTAAATGAAAGAAAAAGTGCGAAGACAATGCTTCGTCTGTTTCTAGTGATACAGCCACAACTGACCCAGTTTGTGTAAATCCGGATCTGCATGTTTATCAAAATTAACGAAAGAAGATAATTACTCTGCAGGAGTGGTATTAGATTATGGAATGTTATTTAAATAAGCACTGACTTAGGTATGAACTTTATCGACAAGGTTCCGAACGGCCAAATGCTTCTTTCCGTTGTGCTTGTCTTTTGACTGGTGACTTTAATTTTCCACAGTTTCTCGTCCTTCTACTCTAATTTTGTACATTTCATACACTTGTGTCTTATTCTCAATGTTTGCAAATTTAGACTGGGTTTACGTCCTCCACGCTAAAAACAGAAGGCATTGCGCAACGAGTGTACCTTTTGCTCAGGTATGATGCAACCGACAAACGAAAGACTATGAGAGGCTAATCGGCTTCCCCTCTACTCATGAAAACCTCACGGATACTTTTCACAAGTGGCAAAATAAAATCTACAGCCTATATTTTATTAAATTGTCTCTGCATAAACTTAATAGGAAGTGTGAATTTTGGAAGCACAGACGTGTCAGTTAACATATGATGCTTAACGGAAAATCATCCTTTCTGTGTGACGTATCATTTCTCAAAGTTTGCCGGTCAGGTCTTGTTACACACTATGTATAAGAAGCTACCCTAATTTGCCTAGGACCGCCTGTGGTGCCCCAGTAGTAAAAATGGGCGTTAAACAATTGCCTGGGTCTTTAGTACAGTGTCCAAGAATCCATCGCAAAGTTGCAAGTTGCGTTTTATATGGTGCCCAGGAACTGTATAAAAGATTATATGTATTGTATGTATTTGTAAAAAAAATTATTGCAAAAATAACCTATGGTGTACGAAAAACACGATGGTCTTAAGCGTTGACAGTAGTTGTCGTTAGTATCAAAACAGACCTTTCATGAAGCTAATTAATTTTTTATTTTATTTATTTATTTATTGCGATTCCACAAGAGACAATGGTTATTTGCGATATACGTTTCGTTTCATAATGCTTCATAGGAAGAAATTTGATGGGCTAAGGTAAGACACCTTAATGCTCAAAGTTCTTTAGAAATGACCGAAAATTAAAAAAAAAAAAGTATGCCATGCTAATTGGGAGGTGTGGCAGGTAATACCATCCTGCTACAAACATTTAAAAGGAATGTCCTTGCCAACCAATTAATTTAAACTTAACGGAAGATTTCCAGCAATATTGCGACATCCACATTGTACGAAAGAAGATAGGACCAATAATATGTACCAATAGATGCATTGTATTGCTTTCAACCTAAATACACGACTGTTGCCAATTCTGTAACAACATTAGATGCGTCAAATATGCAATCTACTTCATTAGCATGCGCAACATATGGGCTAGAGAGTAGTGCCGCCAAATGTATTCCTCCGTAACAATGCATTTCATACAAGGTATGCTCACATAAACTTTTATTGCTTTACGTTTATTAGTTTGAAAATTATAAGGGAAAAACCAGTTCCGAGGGCGTTTTAAACACCCGATATATAAGTACATTTTGTACTGAATATAGCAAAAATTGTTTGGAAAAAAAATTAAAAATTTAATACATTAGTATAGATGGTATCGAAGAAAACTTGTTCCAGATACTTTATAAAGCTGTTTAAAATACGCTTATACTGTTGAATTGATTTGGTTTATTATTTACGGGCGCTCTTTAACATCGCAGGTCATCAGCGTTTCCATTCAATTCAAGAGTCATCTTTTTTCAGACTTGAGATATTTTATGTGCCGTAAATCTACGACACGGGGCCCAAGGTTTTACTTACATTCCCAAAGAAGTCATACTTTTTACGCCCGAAAAATCCATTGACCCTGGCCGGAACTGAGGCCGCGATCTTGGGTCCATGAGGTAATCCTCTAGACCACCAGGACCGACTTAACATTGTTGACCTGAACATTTTAATATAACTTAGTCCTCCATTCTGTGCACATCGTGCTGACAAGTTTACTATTATGCGTTTTATCCTGTACTTTTATTTACTTGCTAAAGAAGGGATTGATTTTTTTTTTGATTGATTTATTTAAGGACGCTCTTTAACAGCTCAGGTCATCAGCGTCCCATTGAACTCAGGGTGTGAAACGGCCGACAAATTTTGCTCAGAGGCCTCTCTTTCAGACTTGAGGTTCTTTTTCGTGCCGCAAATGTACGACACGGGACCCACGGCTTTACTTCCCTTCCGAAGGAAGCCATATTTAGGATTTTTACGCCCGAAAAAATCCATCGGTCCTGGCCGGGTTCGAACCCGCGTTAAAGAAGGGAGGGAAGTAAAATATGGTTTTGGTACCTATTGGTACCTATGTTCTATAAGTATTAACTTTGTGCCAATATTAATAACATATCATGTGTAAGTTTTCTATTTTTGTTTCATTATTCATTTGTTTAGATTACAAAACATTTGCAGGTCGTAGGTTTTAATCGTATCATTCATTATATGCTATATTCAAATTTAAAAGGCCTTGCATCATTTCACGACGTCATAGTTATGTTTGCTGAACCTAACCGAAGCTATCAAGCTAAATATTTCTTTCTGCAGGTGCTTTCATTTGTTTAAAAAATTAAGCAAGATTTTTATGCATTTGTTACGAACATGATATATCGAAAATAGTCAATTTAAGCTATATAATTCAATTTAAAGAAAAAAATAATTGAATCTTATTTTTTGACTTGAAATTAATGTATCTGTTAAGATTTTTGTAAATATTAAAGGTAAAAGATGGTTCGAAACGCTGAAAGTGTGGCCAATTGCCCAGGAATTCATTCACATCCTCCAGTATATTGAACCAAAACTACTGTGACTTGTAACTTTTAAGAATAAATGTATAATTCTGTTTTATAATATTCATGACGCACTTAAGAAGCACTTTTAAAAACGTAATGAATTTTTTTACAATGAAAACACGAATCGCATTTAATTTTAGTAAAATGAGTATAACAGAAGGATAGTACCCAATGTCAATAAAATTCAATATGTCATTTATCTACAACTTGAGTTTTAGGCTCGCTGGGTAATAATTATAAAAAGGAAGCCCCATTTAAAATTGAACACAGGATATGAATATATTGAATACTGGATTTCTCATTCATACTTTGTTGGGACTATAAATTACGAAAATACAATGTACACAAATTGAGAGTATTTGTAGAACTGAATCTATAGAGAAAGATAGCAATTATTATTTTAGAAAATACGCCATATTTAAAAACCAAAAGTAAAATAACTTTTAGGACAAGTTCAAAGCTACAAAGAAAATTCCATTGAATGGAATAAAGAGGTCCATCACTGTTTGAGGCATTTGGGGTCACACCATTATCTCCTTTTCCGAGTATTGCCGCGTCATTTGGGCAAAAAAAAAAAAAAAAAAATCTCTTGCTAACGTTCATTGATGTTCATGCTATCTGAGTAGCAACTCTCAAAGTTGACCTCTAAGTTTTGTTACATTACGAAAAAGAGTACGAGATATAGAAGTTTATTCTTCTATACCAGGTATTCCAAGCAAGCGGCGTTTGACATATGCGCCCCTTTATATGTTTTTTTTTTTTTTTTTTTTTTTTTTTTTTGCGGCAGGTACAACTTTCCTGAATAAAGAAATGAATTTTGTGTTTTATTCGAAAAATCCAAGTCTTAAAGTCTTAACTATTGAAATCACTTTGATATAACCACTCTTACTATGTCAATACACTTGCCACTGCCTTCATTTAGACACTACTTAAGGCAAACCTTTATTGGAAGGTAGGCAATTTTGTTTCGCAGTACACTGATTACAACTAAGCTACATATAGTTTCTAGATCGTGCCAATTCTAGCGATTTATTACCTTCTATTACATTACTTAAATGAGCATTTCGCTTGCTAAGAGATATTTTAACTGCGGGTTTATACTGTTCGAGCTTGTTGTACTAAAACGTAAGTTAACAAAATAATTGTTTCACAGTTTGTATTTAATAATGTAATTAAGTAGGTGTAGAAATGGAAAGTCTACGAGTACAGACTATATGAGGCCCATGGGAGATACAGTAATACGGGGAGAAGGTCTGCGGTTCAAATTATTGCTCGTTCACTATTACATATCCTTTATTCCAGTGTTTACTTCACTCGAGTTGATTGTTGCGCTCTGTTATCTAATCAGTGACACTGTGTAATGATGCAGCACGCTATAGGGAACAATTAATTATCCGGCTATGGGCCAAAACTAGCAAACTATTAGCGTTAGCTTAATTCCGACTACAGATTCTGAAGCTTAATTTTACCTGTAATATATGCAGTTTCGGGAAGGGCAAGAGAATAAAACTTATAAATAGTTGCACATGTGTAATGTATAGAATATGCAGTAAACACAAAAATAACCTATATAGAGTTAAAACGTTATATTTTTCTTACGGAATATAAATTTACCACAATATATTATTGAATAGGTCAGGTTAACATTTGCCGCTACTCTTTTTCTCTCGCTTAGTCCTATTTGCAGGTTTTAGGGATTATTCATGTTAATTTCTACAGAAATATGGAGTTTTGTGCTCCGAGAAGAATGTTCTAAAGGATATAATATGATTTTCAATTTATGTTCTCAAACACGCTGCAAAGAGCGTTACCAGGAAAGTGTAATCTTTGGAGGAAATCGGTTTGATAGCAATCGACTGCATTTTGTCGTAGTCTCAGATGTTCTTATTCAGGTGCTAGGAAATGAATTTGTGAAATTATATTAACCAGAATCTGGTATCAGCATGTGAAACATATTTGCGGTATTGCTTCAGCGGTTTTGCTTTCATATCGTCTTATGATTCCTATATAGGTTACGTTACTTTTTCTTTGCAATAACAGGCAGTTAGCTTAGCTTTAACGTTGGTTATAAATATTGTTTAAGTTCTTGAATAATGTTATCCTTGCTGAATGAATTAATTTATTTCTTCCAATTTCTAATTTACATGCAGATATGCTGTTTTTTTACATATAAATAAAACCAATTTCAAGGAAATTTCACAAACAAGTAAACATATTAAAATCAAAGTAAACAATTTACATTTCCATATTCTCAATACATTTAAACTTACTACTATTAAAGCATTTACATTTCCCACTTAATCACTCGACTTTATGGAGTTGCATTTCTTCCATACCCCATTACAATTAACACTAGGTTTAGTATGTCATGGAGATATATATTCACTTCTAGATAGCATAACTGCCAACATTGTTGTTCCCATTTGTCTTGCCCACCTTCCATAACCATATTGTCTTACTCTTCCTAGGTATTTTCCAAGTTTCTTAATATTTTAGTCTGATTTTAGATGTAAAGTTCTTCTGTCTCTAATTTCATGCAGTAAGTTTTCGTAAAAGGAAATGTTCCCTCCAAAACTTGGTTTGCTTACATTCTAGTATATAATGCCAATGACTATGGTTCGTCACACACAGGACATATTGTATCCAATTTTTATTCCGCTTAAATATATTAATCCTGTTCTAAACCATGCCAGTCCTTCCCTTCCTGCATTATCACAAGTTTCAATATATCTTTCTTTTCCCCACATAGTTTTTAGTGTGCTGCATACTTTCAGAGAATTTTTGACATTAAGATTAGACCACATTTCCTGTTTTTCAATATTCTCAATTCTTGTTGTTATCTCCTTCCAAAATCCTTTTCCCATTCTTCCCCCTCATTCATATTGATCCCATGCCCACTTCTTGTAGAGTATTTTGCATTTTAGATATCCAAGTTTCTCTCCCCTTAATTTTTTTGTGCTACCAAACACTGATTGATGACGATATCCTCTTCTAGTCTCCCTATTCTATATCAACATTTCAGTACTCTTTCTACGACCTTGCTTTTATAGCCCAATCTTTTTAGTTTCATTAGAGCAACCTCGTTAGGTGAAGATCTAGGTAAGCCTGGGAAAATTGTAGTCTATTTATCACATTTTCCTCCTCCATCTCGCCCACAAATTTATATTTCATACTATGCTTTATTACAAAATTCCACCACATCATGCAAGCAATTGCGGACTTGAATACATATCTCATTTGGCACCCTAACAGAAAAGTACCAAAACTCTTCATTTGCTCCTTTATTTCAAATATATTGCATAATCTATCCTTTATATATACTGAGTTATTAACGTTTAAAAATGTTAAGCCCAAACCATTTGCTTGCACGCTTTGAGTCAATAGTCGCACAGAAATGCATTATTTATCGTCAAAATATGACAAATTTAAAATGTGAACATCAAGAAAGAACGATAAGTATACAAAAATCAAAATCAACGAACAAGGTGCAAGTGTAACTGGTACGATTGATTGTAATAATTACAATATTGTCATTAGAACGTTGGTTCTAATATTTGGTGAAAGTACACCTCTACAGCAACTGTCGACAGTTGTGACAATACTGTGTTGTAGTCTAAATGAGATCTTGAGACGGCCAACACAACGTCTTTAGTGACCAGGCCTTAACATTTTCGGTAATGAAATTGTCATAAGTGGTATAACTTGGCTTTGTGTTATAGAGCATATGCTTTTATCGAACTTGTAAACTTGTAACTGGAAATAACACTTGTACAATGCAAAGAATTATTCTATCGGGTTCACTCCTATTTAAAATATACTTTTGTTGCTATATGGAAGTCTAGAAAAACCACTATAACGAGCTAAGCTAGAACGAGAGCGTATAGTTTCTCACGTACAACCCAAGATCGGGAGTTCAATCCGGGTCAGGGTCGATGGAAGTTTTCTGGTGTAAAAATCCTAAGTATGGCTTCCTTCAGAAGGAAAGTAAAGCCGCGGGTCTCGTGTTGTAGATTTACGGCACGATAAAGAACCTCGAGCCTGAAAGAAGAGTCCCCTCAGGGGCCCAATTTATTGGGTACGGGGCGTAGCGACCCCGAGGCACCCGAGCTGCTCCCTCAGGTCCGCGCTTAGCGCGTTTGACTCCTTTTTATTTCGCCTCTTTTATTGTTTTATTTGTCTTACTTCCCTGTTCTTTGTCTGATGGGTGCCCCCGTGTTTGACGCGGTAAAATGTGACTGGGTAACGGCGTAACTCCCAGCACAGGGTTATCATGTAGGACGGGAGCGTATCCCCTGGTAAAGGCCAGGCCCGGGGAAGGGCCATTGCATGAGCTGTAGTCTTCCTGCAGGCGATTGGGTCCCTTCGTCAGCCCACAGGAAGGTGTGACCCTGAAGTTACTTTGTTCAGGCCAGAGCCAGTAACCTAAGCCGGGGTGGCGCCCAGGAAGCAGCCCGCCATCGGAGACGGTTGCAATGGTGGAGGAATAAATCGCTATGGTACTGGAAAATAATCCTTTACATTTTAAACGTAAAAGAGTTGATGCAAAAGAAGTAATCGAGAAGTCTTTCCCTCGTTACTTAGTCATTAGTCGTACTGAAGAGAATCAATCGTTTACGACCGTAAATCCATTCAAAATTCAGAAGGGCATTGATGCCATAGCTGGACCCGTTAAGTCCTGTACCCGTCTACGCAACGGTTCACTTTTGGTGGAGACACTAGGCCTGTCTCAAAGCAACTCGTTGCTCAAGGCGACGCTACTCCACGGATATCCCGTCCGTGTCGAGAAACATAAGACCATGAATTCGTCGCGAGGAGTTGTTACCACAAATGTTCTAGACGGAATGACCGACCCGGAAATCCAGAGCTGTCTGGAAGACCAAGGGGTCACCTCAGTATATCGTGTACAGGCAAGGAAAGAGGGGGAATTACAGCCGACCCGGACTCTTTTCCTCACATTCGACAGGGTCGATTTGCCGCAGAGGATCAAGGCGGGCTACGAGGTGATAGAAGTGCGCCCGTATATCCCTAGCCCGTTGCGATGTTTCCAGTGTCAGCGTTTTGGACACACTCGCATATCGTGTAAAACTGCCGTATCCATCTGTGCAACCTGCGGTCAAGCAAGTCACGAGGGAGCATGCCCATTCGCTCCTGTCTGCGTCAACTGCCGCGGTGAACATCCAGCCTCGTCCCGCGATTGCCCTCGTTTTCGAGAGGAGCGCTGTATCCAGGAGATCCGGGTGAAGGAAAAACTCTCCTTTACTGAAGCCCGGAAGCGATTCCAGTCTCGCCAACCTGTCGTGCCTAAGACCGGCACCTACAGCGCAGCAGCTTCTTTTGCGCCCAAGAAGTGCGATAGCAGTACGCAGACCTGCGATCTTGTGTTTACACGGGTCCAACCTACGCCTAGTTCTCCGAAGCGCTCTACCGTGAAGCCCAAAGCGGTTGTTTTTAATGCCCCTGAAATTAAGTTCAGGACGAGTTTTACGCGTACAGATTTTTTAAAGTCATCAACTCAGGTAGAGCAGAAAAAGAGCCCTTCTCCTCCTCGGAGGTCCCGCTCCCATGATGGGAGCAAACCCGCAAGGCGGTCGCCGTCGCCGCCTATATCTACATCCAACCGATTCCAGGCGTTGGAATCGGTGGATGCTTCTCAGCGGGAGAGCCCTCCCTCTGAGGATGTGATGGAGCAGGATGTGCCTGCTCCTTCAAAACCACCGAGTCCCACGCGACTGAAAAAAGGACGTTTGTTTCGCCCTGCACCGTCCAAAAAGTAAGGTGGTAAATTTTTAGCTTCTTTTATCTAATTTTAACAATGGCTATCCTTTCGTGGAATGTGCGTGGTCTCCGTAGTCGAAGACCTGACCTCGAATTAATTTTACGTTCTACTGACCCTTTGCTTGTGTGTCTCCAAGAGACCAAGCTTCGCCCAAGTGATTCTTTTAATTTACGCGGTTACTCTTCGGTGAGATTTGATCTCCCTCCCGAAGGTGGCACTCCCGCTCACGGCGGAGTTTTACTTTTAATTCACAATAACGTGCACAGCACCTCACTACAGCTCCAGACTCCTTTACAAGCTGCTGCAGCTACAGTTCACTTTTCTGGCCTTAGTTTTTCAGTCTGCACTGTTTATTTACCTCCGTCCGACACCATCACCACAGTTGACCTGGACGATCTTTTGTCTCAGCTACCACCCCCTGTTCTTCTTTTGGGGGATTTCAATGCACACCATCCCCTATGGGGCTCCACCACGGAGTGTGCAAGAGGTAACCTCTTAGCTGACTTTTTGCTAAATCACAACCTTATACTTCTCAACACTGGTATACCTACTTTTCTCTCTGACAGCACTCACAGCTTTTCGCACTTGGACTTATCCATTTGTTCTGCCTCACTTGCTGTACATTTCACCTGGAACGTCATCTCTGATTTATATTCCAGTGACCACTTTCCGTGTCAGATCCATGTACTCTCTCCGAACGCACATTCACAGCGCACGCCAAAATGGCTCATTGATAAGGCAAATTGGACTCTCTATCGATCTTTGGCCGAATTTTCAGGGTGTGAATTTCCATCTATCGACATCGCGATCGAGCACCTCCGTACGGTCATCATGACGGCCGCAGATATGGCTATTCCCCGGTCGTCTTGTCACCCCAGACGCTTGCCGGTTCCCTGGTGGACTGATGAATGCCGGGATGCATTGCGTGCACGCCGGGGTGCTCTCCGAGCTTTTCGTCGCCACCCTACATCAGTAAATATGATTTGCTACAAACAACTTCGCGCCAAATGCCGCCGAGTCATTAAGGATAGCAAAAAGGCTCCTTGGATTTCTTTTACCTCTTCTTTTAACCGCACAACGCCTTCATCTGTAGTTTGGGAACGACTACGCCGCGTTGCAGGCAAACCTAGGTTTACGCCCATACCCGGTCTTCGGATTTTAAATCAAGTGTTCACTTCTCCAACGGAAGTCGCAGATATTTTAGGACGTACTTTCGCTGACGTTTCAAGTTCGGCTAACTATCCTGCTGCTTTTCGCACAATTAAAGAGCAGGTCGAGTCGCAGGGCTTCTGTTCTGCCTCCGAACATCAGGAGTGTTACAACGTCCCCTTTACCTCCAGGGAATTGGAGCATGCCCTTACGGACTCTCGACACTGTGCACCAGGGCCCGATGGTATTCACGTTGCTATGTTGCAGCATTTGTCAGCGGAGGGCAAAGCTTTTTTATTACGCACTTTCAATTTTATTTGGTGTAATGGCACATTTCCTAGCGCTTGGCGGTTGGCCACTGTCATTCCTATACCTAAGCCTGGAAAGGACCCCCATCTTCCTTCCAGTTACCGTCCGATTTCCCTCACCAGCTGCGTCTGCAAGGTGATGGAACGAATGATTAACGGGCGGCTTATGTGGTGGTTAGAGTCGAGACATTTTTTAACGAACGCTCAGTGTGGTTTCCGTCGTCACCGTTCCTCGGTCGACCATCTTGTGTCTCTAACCACACATGTAATGGACGGTTTTGTGCGTAGGTGCCAAACGGTGGCTGTATTTTTTGATTTGGAGAAAGCGTACGATACTTGCTGGAGAAGCGGTATCCTCCGAACGCTTCACGGTTGGGACATACGTGGGCGTATGTCTGTTTTTATTCAGGAATTTATGAAGGACCGGGTTTTTAATGTTCGCGTGGGATCAGTTTTATCATCTAGTTTTATTCAAGAGAACGGTGTACCTCAGGGCTCGGTACTTAGTTGCACACTGTTTGCCATTGCGATTAACTCTATCACCGAGTGTTTACCGCCGGGAATACATTCGTCGTTGTTTGTAGACGATTTTGCCATCTATCTTTCTTCTCGGAGAACCTGTCTCTTGGAACGCCGCCTCCAATGCTGTCTCGACCGCCTTTACGCTTGGAGTGTATCTCACGGCTTCCGTTTCTCCGCAGAGAAGACCGTCTGCATGAACTTCTGGCGCCACAAGGAGTATCCTCCACCTTCGCTCCATCTTGGCCCAGACGCACTATCTTTCGCAGACGAAGTTAGGTTCCTTGGCTTGGTGTTTGACAGGAAATTATGTTGGTCATCGCATATAGCGCAACTCAGAGGCAAGTGTGAACGTTCTCTTTGTATTTTACGTGTTTTAAGTGGCACATCTTGGGGAGCTGACCGGACTGTTCTTTTACGTTTTTATCGCTCACTTATCCGATCGAAACTGGACTATGGCTGTGTGGTTTACGGCTCAGCGCGACCTTCTGTTCTGCGCCGCCTGGACCCTCTTCATCACCGGGGTATCCGTGTTGGCATTGGGGCATTCCCCACCAGTCCTGTGTTGAGTTTGTGTGCGGAGTCTGGAGAACCTCCGTTGTTTTATCGTAGGGATGTTTTACTGGCCGCGTACGGTTGTCGCTTGGCTGCGCAACCTCGTCATCCCACGAATGGGCCGTTTTTTAATGTGTCTTTTGATCGTTTTTATGCTGCTCGGTCTTTTACTCCTAAGCCGGCTGGCTTTCGTTTTCGGGAGATTTTACGGACGTTGGACATGGAGTTATCTGCTTTTTTCGTAGCCGGGGAAACTTCTTCTCCCCCTGGATTTTAGCAGAGGCCCCCGTTCATCTCGGGCTCACGTCCTGTCCGAAATCTTCGACCGCAGCACATATTATTCGTTGTCCTTTTAGCGAGATCAAATCCTCTTTTAATGGCTGGAATTTTATATATACCGACGGCTCAAAATCTGACACAGGTGTAGGATGTGCTTTTGTTTTTAATGGTGCGAGTTTTACGTATGGTCTTAATGTTGCAACATCTATTTTTATGGCAGAGCTTTATGCTATTTATCAGGCGATTTTATTTATTTTGGATCAGGGGCTGGGGAACAGTATCATATGTTCCGACTCTTTGAGTGCTATTTTAAGTTTTAAACAGCTGTACAATCACCACCCTCTTGTACAGACGGTCCAGAATGTTGTGATAACCCTTTTAGACGCTGGCGTCAGGGTAAAACTACTATGGGTGCCTGGACACGTCGGACTCCCGGGTAATGAGGCCGCAGATGTTGCAGCAAAATCCGCTCTTTTAGACCCTGCTGAATATGAGCAGCGTTTTTATTTCGGGGATTTTATACATTCTTTACGTAGAGCCATTATTTCGCGCTGGCGCGAGGAGTGGGACTTACTCCCAACTAATAAGCTCCGTGATTGTAAACCCACCCCTTTTAACTGGTCGACTTCTTCTCGCGATGTTCGTCGCGAAGAAGTAATTTTAGCTCGCCTTAGAATTGGGCATTGCCGTTTTAGCCACTCTCACCTTTTTAATGGTCAACCCGCTCCAGCTTGCCCTCACTGTGACCACCCCTTTACAGTGCGTCACATTTTAATTGAATGCCATCATCTGGCAGTTTTTAGACATAGCCTAGGTTTGCCCTCCTCTATTGAGGAATTACTTGCAGATAATGTGGTTGCTGTTGAGCGAGTGCTCCGTTTTATCCGTGTTTCTGGTTTTTGGAGCAAGGTGTGAGGTGTTCTCTTTTTTATCCATGACGGCATTTTTAGACGCTTTTAAGACTGTTGTAGTTTCAGCGTTTGATGCATCGTTTTTAGTACCAGTCTTATTTGAGTGGTCGTATATAACCCTTGTTATTGTTTTGGGGTTTTATTGTTACTAGTTTAGACTTTTACAATACTGGTTTATTTTCAGCTTTTGCTGATGTGTTTTACTACCAGTTTTTATATGTTGTAGTGTAGTTGGTTATAGGGTTTTACTGACCCTATTTAGACCATTATAGGACTGTTGTTTTTCGCTATTGCGGCTTTTTTAATACCAGTCCCTTGTTTGTTGACCATTACACCCTCTTGTTACTTGTTATGGGCTTTTATTTCATGCACAGCGTGCTACTCAGACTTGCTTTGTGTTTACTTTTTATTTTTTAGTTCTGACGCAGTTTTTTAGTATGATTGGGCGCTAATGACCTTAGCTGTTGTGCGCCCTTAAACAACAATCATCATCATCTGAAAGAAGAGGCCTTTGAGCAAAATTTGTCGGCCGTTTCACGGGCTGATTTGAATGGGACGCTGATGACCTGAGATGTTAAAGAGCGCCCATAAATAAAACAAACCTCAAATCTTATGCACAAGTTCTTTCATTGTCAAAGTTATAAGTCATGTGGAACATATGATATTTTTATAACGTAACGCATATTTTCATTACTTTTTGAGAAAGTTTTTGGTAAACTCAGTGTATTTTGAAATTGTTTTAAAATAAAAATAGACCATTTTTACGATCACAGTCGTGCGTGTTAGGTCCTAGATTACACACGGAAATGACATTCTTTTTTCTTATTATCTGAAGGACATTTTCATATTAAAATATTGTTTTAAAAAATTAATGACAAAATGTGTTCCTGATGATGGTAATGATGATGATGATTATTGCTTAGGGCGCAAAATACTATGGTCATTAGCGCCCAAACACACCAAGAACTGTGTCAGAAAATAAATAAATAATACAAATGCAGCGTGTAAGTGAAGTAACAGTAGCACTTTCTTCTATGAAAGTTAACCCCAAAACAAATAACAAGGGTATAAAGCACCACAAACATAAGATTGTTACTAAAACACAGCCGCAAGAGCGGAATTTACAACAGTCCTATAATGGACTAAAATCATAGCAATAAAACCCAAAACTAACAACAATGGTATTATTGACCACAACAAATAAAGAACAAACCATCAGCAAGAGCTGAAAACTGATGATGGTAAGATTTCGCGACATAAAACATATGACGGAAAAAAGAATGCCGGCTTTAAAAGGAGTAAACAAACTCAATGTCGTCGGAAATAACAAAAGAACGTATTATGTGGATGTTTAAATGCTGTCGCTCTATTCCCGACATCGCCACTGTAGTCTTAAATCAGAAGATTGTTCGGATCTGGATTTCCTAATTTCAAGAAGTATAGAAGGGGAGGTTTTAAAGTAACCATGAACGACTAATGTGGCGAGTATCTTGTTGCATCACTTCCGAAGAGAATGAACACATCTTAGATCACGACAGCTGGGGAACCTGTGATTAAACTTTTGTTTAAAATCAATTGATATGTTTCGTTTTCTGTTAGATGAAAACGTGTTATTTTTACATAAATTTTACATTAATCACAATTCCTAGTACTCACAACATAGTTTCTTAATAGAAGTTAAAAGAAATCTTGCAATTTCTTTCATAAGTTTATACCAGTTCTAATTTCCCGACACACATAAGATTATTTGATCTCTAATTGGTGTTATTTTAGAAAACAATGATTATTTGTATTGTACATTTATCTTAATGTTATTTAATTTCTAATCCTCCTTTGAAACCAAAATACTAGAATGTAACTTACAACGATGTTCAGACCTATTTGAGTTTTGAGCGAATCTTATTTGCAAAATCAAAAGTGTCATATCTCATCGCATTATACTATAATTAATATAAATTCAGCAAAATATGTTTAAATTTTAGTCATCTTTCATATTTCCTTGTTCTTGGCAGTGACTGTTAACCTCCAACAATAATTATCGACTTTTACTGATGAAAGATGATTGCCCCAATATGGATATGTTTAGCTTTTACTAATCAGTTAGTGAACGTCGACAATTGCTAAGTAAATCAACTGGGTGGTGAGAGGCAGAGAAATGTTTTCAGTTTTGATAGCTAAACCTTCCATTGTATGGGAACATATTTTAACTGACTGTTCAAATCTGGAAAAATAGCGCCTAAGAAAATGTCGTGCACTCTGTAACAACAGGGAAAATATACCCAAATAGAATGGCAGTTGTTTACCAATCGATCATATTTTACCAATACTCAAACACAGTCCAGCAACACCAATTCCTCTAACCTAACCTAACGTAACCTAACCTAACCTAACTAACCTAACCTAACCTAACCTAACCTAACCGAGCTTTATATAGTGTGATGGAGGCTGGGCATAATTGGAATGATACAGTGCGTTTTTAGAACTGGCATGCACTTTAAAGAAGACGCTTGAATAGACGTATATATGAATTCATCCCTAAAATAATGGAATAATACCGCAATACTAAAGATAAAAAATAAGGCCCTTGGGAAATGCTTGAAAAACCTATAATCAAAAAGATTGGACAGAAATAAAATTGTACATACAAACTTTTCAAGTCTATTATGTTTTGTATTTGTACTTATAAATACGACATGCGACGGTGAAAATGAGTAATTTTCTTCAGTCTGATTCGTGATTGGGCCTTGCAGGCATTTATCCTGGCGATTTTTTTTTTGTTCTGGACTGCTCTATTTGGTGACTAGGTGTTTGTAAATAACATTTTAGATACTTTTATGTTAAATTTGTGTAATGGGAATTCTTTTCAGATATGCAAATTCTATCAAAACGGACAAACTTAGAGGCGAAAATTTAATATATTTAGTACAATTTATAGTTCTACCTCCTGAAATGTTGGTATGTTGCAAACAAGCATTTATTTTAAACTAGTCATGCTAGTATAAATATATAATACTTTATAGTCTGGTTTCAAAACACATTTTTTGATTCTATCTTCTAGATCTAAACTTATAGAATTGCATATTATGAGACATACTATAACCATAAACTCTTAAGTAATTTATTCATTATTAAAATTTTCCTCTATTTATTCACATCTTTAACACCTTCACGATAGTTCTACCCATAGCTTCAGATTTATACATTTAAAATAATGTTAAGTTTTATATGTACAAAGAATGGTCTTACCTGAGTGTTCGACACATATGAGTAGAGAATAGGCAATAGATGACGGGATTAGCAGCTGAGTTGAGAGGAGCGAGACTTTGGATGAAAGTGGCGATTGCAATGTTGCCTTGTGTCTTAGGTACATGACCATATACTTGTAGAAGATCGAACACGATATAAGGACTCCAACATAGGATGAATACTGTAAACATACAACAGCAGTTTTAGATATAATATTTTAACTTACCAGAATTAAAACCAGCATTGTATATCATGCATTTACTGAAAGAGCATTTATTATTCACTATATTACTAAGTAATATTATTTAATGTAGTAAAATTTCTACTCCTTTTACAGATTCATATGCAATAGGTAGCTTTGATCATATTTATGAATATATCGAATCACATTTATGCATATACCGAACTACTTAGATAAAACATGAGAATACAAAATATATGCAATAATACTTGTGTCCCTAAAATAATAACTTTCAGTGTTTTTGAAACGTTCCGAAGCACTCCACAGGAATTTCTTACGTTAAGAATATTTTCTGAATTTGAGAAACATTTATAACTTCAGAAGCTGTGTAACTAAAGGGTCATCGAGAAGTCGCATCAAAACCATTGTGTAACCGGGAATTCACTAGGGAAACGAATTCGGATTGAGCATTGACTTCGCGCCGAGCGTATGTATGTTCATGCGTATGTTCACTTAATCACCAAGGTAACACACTCTCCGAAGTTCAAACCTTAGCATCAGTGGACGGATTACCTGTTTAGAAAACCGGTTGCAAAGGAAGGAATGTCAGAAATGTAAGAGTGTCAACTTTCCCCTGTACTGTGCACATCACCCGAGTGCGGAGGAACTTGTCGATTACCTGTTATTAGCTATATATAACTGAATATAAATTCATAACTTTCTGAAACAAAAATGTAATTGTACTGTTTTAAAAATCAAATACAAGGAATAAAATCTTTTAAAATAGAATGCTTAACAGTTATTCGTAAAATACCACACTAAGAAAGCTATTAAGAACACTACATCTTAAAGCAACCGATTTTATAAATTTTTGAAATGTTCAAGTAAAGTATAAGGAATCCAGAAGGAACAATTCGAGGTAACGGTCGGGACTCATACTACTCTTGGGCTTGCCGTGCTGGCGTTCTTACGATCTGAGCAACCGTGCCCGCATAGCCATCTAAATCTATATACCCTGCAGACCTCTTAAAGAATTTTATCTTAATAAGCGATACGAAAGCTCGAATACTTGTGGCACAGTCATTAGAATTATCAGATTTTCAGCATTTCAATAAGGAACACAATACTATTTTCTAAACATAAAATGAGCCCCACTAAAGTAAATACAATATATTTATTTTATATGAGTACTACATATTCACGGCCAAAATACCCAATGCACGAACAATGAATCATGATGGGCCATCATATTAACAACTATTCATGTAATTATTTAGTAGTGTTTATTAGTTCATAAAACCTTGACAAACATTGCATTTTGAATTTATTTGAATTTCTTTCTAAAATTAAATTCAAACAATTTATGCACTGTTTGTTATTTAATATTGAAAACATATTTACAAACGCATTAGAGCTTGGAATACTTAAGTAGTATAAAATTAATTTGCCTATATTGGGAACATCTATACGAAGATGAATACTACAAAAAGTTAACCATTTTTCTTCTATTGACTGAATTTTTTTTCTCCATTCAATGATCTTACACTGTCGCGAAATATAGTAAACATAATTCTTCATAAAGAGACGGAAAGCAACACACGGCATCAAACAGGCAAATAACACCGTAACACGAGACGGCTGCACACACGGCCGAAGAGATGAAGTACGCTTACCTGCTCTTACTCCAAGTTATACCCACCAAGATTCCGACCTCTACCGCTATTCGCGTTAGCACTTGATTCCGATTTTGAAATGCAAAAATCAATCAATAGACAAAACACGGAATTTTCAAAGTCCCGTATGACTGTTAAACGGGACACAATTTTTGCTCCTTAAAAATTATATCTGACAAGTATACCAAGGCTTCATAGTTACCACACTTTTAACATTAATTCTTTTGAAATGTGATTTTTTCACACAAAGTACGTGTAAGGCTAAGGTTTGAGATCAGATTAAGGTAGAAAATGTTTTGAGGTCACGTAACCACGGATCTTCGGCTAGGAGAATATGTGAATTAGAAAAAGCATGGGCATGACAAACCAAAGATTCGCGAATCGATTCACATCATAAATCATACAATTTTGTGTTTTACTGGATATATATTACTCATTTTGTTTTATTTTGCGTTTAGTATTTGATATAAATCAAAATATGACAATGTTAAACAGGCTTATGATAACATTTACGTACATAACATGGGAATTAAAACATAAATATGCATATATACTGTTTATATCATACCGTGTAAGAACATGAGTTAATATCGATAGCACAGCAACGTAATCCTCATTTGAATGGCCGCGGCGGTCAACGGACTCGTAAATGAGAAGAGTGCGATTCGATTCATTCCTTCCTGAGATGTTTTGCATATTTTCCTCAGTCCCCACCAAGGCAAATAACTTTAAACTTACGCCTAGAATTCTTTGTTACCAAATAAGCTTTGTTTCTGCAACTTATTTCATCTCACGTATCGTTCTGTGACATCTCATTGGTGAAAACGGGCATTCAATACTGTTAAAAATTACTTTCTTCCATGTTATTGCACATGGACCAACCCTATGAAATCGAACACTAAGAATCTTGCAAATGAATATTGTCTTGAAATAAAATTAATAACGCACGCACGCACGCACACACACACATTGTTAGGAGATAATATGATTATCTGAGAGTTGCTTTTAAGTCGGTTAGTTCTCTTGCGATAAATTATGCTATATTTGTAAAAATCAACAATTTCCAATCATAAATACAAAAAGACTAATGCGACCTTTCTAAAACAGTTTACATTACTGCTAATAGTGCATCTATAAATGTGTGTTTCATGCTTAATATAATAATTCAACAGGAACATAAATTAAGTCAAATTTGACTAACTGCTCCACGGAAAACGGTATACACAAAAATATCGGCTGATTGCGCTGTGACCAAAATGAATCATTATTATATTGCTGTTCATCAAGAAGACTCTAATAATAATAATAATAATAATAATAATAATAATAATAATAATAATAATAATAAACAATTATTTCGTTAAATTGCATTTGGAATACGTGGGTCTTGCTATTTGAGTCCACTATGGTAATGGGGACTAAGCGAGAAGTCGGAATTACAGTGTGACCAGAGCGCGGGGTTTTTCCTGTGTATGAGCCCCCCATTCGTTTGCAATAGACAGGGTAACAAGTCTGCTTATTTACATGTTGACCTTGCTGACTCGCAATTGTAGGGCAGCTGTTCCCAGGAGGGATGTGTTCGTTTCTTAATTCGACAGTATACATGAAGTATATCATGCCTCGTGTGTTTACAACCCTACAGCTGTCTTTATGTACGATTCATGAGTGTTAACTGCGGTGAAAGAGTCATAGAATATTTTTTTGAGCATACTGTTTATTCTGTTGCTTATGTGAATATTAACCGTTTTTTTTTCAGAGAATTAACCTGCAGGGAGAGTGATCATGCATTTTTTCAACAGGGCTCTGCGACTGCTCACATTGCTAATAATTCCATAAGTGCAATTCACAATGTGTTTCCATAAGACAAAGTTATTACAGATATGTGCCCCCCTCGTTTAGGAGCCAGCAATTATCTCTGGGGTAAATAAAAAGAAATGCCGTATACAAGACAAACCCGCAGACCTTACAAGAACTCAAAGATTACATTCGTCCGGAAATTGACCGGATTTCTCAAAATGAACTACAGCCAGCGATGAATAATTTCCTAAAAATTGTGGAGAATAAAGGCGGGTGGTTTCAACGCCTCATTTGATAATTTAGTTAACTTTATTTATTTTTTTTATTCTGCAACCTGATATCTTGATTCTTCATCAGGACAAATACTCCAGATTTTTTGATTTATTCCTGTTACATTTTCCAATTTGATTTAAATTAGAATTTAAATTCTATATATTTTAAAAGTACAATACTAATACTATAACTAAAAAAAAACTAAAACTTCAATAAACTAAACCGGTACTGGAATCTAGCACTACGGCTATTCCACTATGATTAGTAATTTAGTTAACTACCTAAAAGTTAACTATGATTAGTAATTTAGTTAATTGATGAACCTCTTAAATTGGTTTGTGTATTGTATGGTTTGTTTGTTTTATTGTTGTACCAACCCGCTAACCACCGAAACCCGGCTGGCCGGCTAACCGGCTAACGAGCGGCGCGCTCGCCCATAGACAAAACGCTCCGGGGGAAAACAAAACTGATCGCAGGGTACTTTTAACTTGCGAGTACTGTGTCATATCTCATGACTTTATCAGAGTGTAATATGTGTGAGTCAGCTGCCCCTACTTTTGTAGTTTTATGCAATCTGCAATTTATACTATAACTGAAAACATTGGTCCCTGTGGTATCTAGGCATATTCTGTAACACGAATATCTTTGGTTGCACACCAAGCGAAATTATTAATAATATGGTTGGCATTAGAGCATTGTCCTTTAATGCACTCTCTAATAAACAGCTCACGCCAGCGAAGCTTTTGCACAATTGAAAATGTATATTGTGACAAGTATATACTTCATATTATGTTAACCTGACTGTCAAACTCTCATGCTCCTGAATAGCTCAATTGGA
The DNA here is from genome assembly GCA_030762175.1 of Metallyticus violacea. Classification (NCBI taxonomy): domain Eukaryota; kingdom Metazoa; phylum Arthropoda; class Insecta; order Mantodea; family Metallyticidae; genus Metallyticus; species Metallyticus violacea. The sequence goes on from CM060840.1 coordinate 56,059,657, forward strand.
ACGAGTGTGTGGTTGGTAGAAAATCCGTCTGTAGTAAAGGTGGTTCGAGTTACCTGTGAGCACTTCTTTTTTAATGTTGTGATATTCATAAATAACCTTGGTTTAAACTTACATTATATTTAACATTGTTATTGTCACTTTAATTTGCAGTGTTATTCCTTTTATTTGTATTTAATATTGTATTATTGTTTAGTTTTTCTTTATTGCTGGTAAATTAGTAGTTAAGTTCTTAAACGCGAAATAGGTACATTTGATGAAGATGTAATAAGGATTATACACATTTGATCCAAGACAGGAAATTGTATTTCAAATTTTAGCATGGAAGTTGTAATAGTAGCAATTTTGTTTCTTTGATGCAGTGCAAAGAAATGTATTTCATAATTAATATAATCTGGTTTGGGTATCTTATTACGGCCTTGAAAGGATTATTTTGTTAAATAGGGTTCTATTAGATTGAAATCGCCATTGAATAACACTGCCGGACTTCACTCTGGGTCCACTTGGAAACGGTTGAAAATGATGTAGAGTTCTCTAGAGTTTTTTTTGATTGATTGATTGATTGATTTATGGAGGCTCTTTAACATCTCAGGTCATCAGCGTCCCATTCAACTCAGGGCGTGAAAGGGCCGACAAACTTTGCTCAGAGGCCTCTCTTTCAGGCTTGAGGTTTTTTTTCGTGCCGTAAATGTACGACACGTGACCCACGGCTTTACTTTCCTTCCGAAGAAAGCCATACTTAGGATTTTTACGCCCTAAAAATCCATCGGTCCTGGCCGGGTTCGAACCCACGATCTTGGGTACAGGAGGCAAGTATGGTTTCTCTAGAGTGTGTGTCATATCTGTATGAATTTCTGTTGCATTCATATCCTTCTCTACCCAGTAATTAATAGCCGCACCATGTTCGATATTTGTCATTTTTTCCCGTCACGGTTGCACTGCAACAAACAGCCTTAGCTACTATTGTTCTCCGGATCCATTATTGCACAAATGTTTCTATGAGATGTGGCGGCTTTTGTTAACAAAACTGCTTCCGAACTGCTGCTGAAATCTGTGGGTTGTTCCGAGAAATTTTCAAATGACCGTCGTATATTCAGACACTGTAAGCATTAATACATAAGGAAATAGAAGTGGAGACTTATGCGATTATATCGCTACGTGGTACCTGTCTGCATTCACACAAAAGCCATTATGTGGGCAATGGAAGTATATGCACGTCTATGCAGTGAAAGTAAGGAAGTTGTACTTTGCTTTCAAGTTAAGAGCAGTTTTTTGAGAGAGGGAAAGTGTTCAACGTTCCGTGAAATATTTATGCGCACAGAAGCAAAAAGCACATTAGCAATAATGATAATATTTTTCATACTCTGCATAAAAGCCCATGAAGTATTGCAACAGTTAATCATGTATATTCGCGCCAATGCACTTGCCTTAATAATGTCACATTTCTTGTCGGTTTAATCTGGTTGAAGTATGAAAAATGACTTCTAGTAACCCTAAGCTGCTTTAGTTATGCAATTGCAATGAGTCTAATAGAACAAGCTTACGAAACGTACTAACAGGACTTGGAGAATACCTGTACCATTTCATAAAAATGGCTACATGTCACACACGAGGGAATTAATATGGACGGCACAGAATAACTGGTCCACTTCTGACTAGCGTTCTTAATGTTAACGACACGTGCCCATCAATTAATTCTCCTTCTTGTAGTAAAATTAATGCTTAAAATGTACACGTGCAACGCTAAATGAAAACGATCATTCGCAAGCTTAGGCGAATAATTTATTTCTGTTTTGCCTAACATTGTTAGAGATTGTGTTAGTTTTGCTCACTTGTATATGTACGGTATGAACAATTATAGCATTCGAGCGACAAAAATATGACTGTTAATTAAATGTAAAAACGAAAACTGTACACTTAATGTTATTGAATGGTTTTAAAATTATGTTATTGTAACATTTTTGTATCTTAAGAACTGCGTTATAATTAAAAGTTAATGACAAAAAGAAGTTATACTTTAATTATTTCATATTACAATATTTACTTTCTTAAGAATAAATTTTCAAAATATGCGTGCAACATATTTACGCATTAAAGCAACGAATAAATTCATTTCACGTAAAATAGCACAAACATTTTAAACTCTGTTATATGATTTTACAGGTTATAAAATGGCCTTCTCAACCACTATTTAACGAGTCCCACAACAAACGAAATGCAGCAATGAAGCTGTATATAAAAATATTGACATTTTAACGAGTAATAAATTTTAGGTATTTTTAAACTTGTTATAAATACTTTAAATAATAGAGAGAAAGTGACGCGAGTTTAACTCACCGTTTACTTTGAATTGTTTTTAAAACAGAGAATGTGTCGTTTTCGATTTAAGATCGACTGTCTTATCTTGTTAAAGCATAGTCGCCGAAAGCATATAAGTTAATAACTCCGTTCAATTTTTATCCACATGATATAACTAATCGGTGGACATAAGAGAGTTAACACCATCGAAGCGTTTTTATAGTATACCAGTCAACTCTTGCGGGCATTTCGTCAATGTATTTTCTCTAAAATGTCTAGCTCGCTGCATTATTTCTTGATAGAAATAGAGTCTAGGTCTTGCATGTAACTGAATTTCGCTGGTTTATTCTAGGAAGAGTAAGGTTTCGGATCAAGTATTCGGTTATAGTATAAGACAGATTAGAGATTATTACCCCTGACTCCTCTAAACGGTTAAGAACACATTATTCAAACAAATCTTTCTAAAAACGCGATGAAAGATTTTACTGAAAAATTAAGGACAACTCTTGATAAGGGATGAAGAAAAGTGTACGTTATGTCATATTTCCATTACAATAAATGAAACTATGAAATATAATTGGAGAACAGATGGTTACATCATAACAAAATCTCTATAACGGATCACAGAGTGTTTGGTAAAACCACATTGTATTGAAAGCATCGAAATATTTACTAATATAGTAATTTATTTTAATATTGTAGATCATCTACTTTTTAACTAGTAAATGGAAACCGATATGTTGGTTACAGCTATAATGTATTGACACACAGAAAAAAAAAAACCGAACTTAACGGCGATGTTTGTAAGATTAGAGAAACATGCTATATTGCAAATATACATAATATTTTGAGGAAATACCGTTCTTTCAATTGGTGGAATGTTTATTTTTACCAATTTGGAACATATTTAGGAGCTATAAGTGTACTATAACACCAAATGAATCGGTTCTAGAGATTGAATTTTAAATTAAACTGCAAATTTACGCTTAGTTTCAAGTGAATATATTTTTAAAAAACTACAAATACTGAAGCTTGTAAGAAGTTGACTTTAGTTACACACTTGAAAAAAACGAGTAAAAATATTTTAGCTCTTATACATCACGTGTAAAGGCATGCCTTAATGTGTGAAAAAATTACTTACCAAAGACTATCACAAATGTCATTTTAACGGTTTTTATTTTAGCACGAGGAATAATTCCCCTCGAACTGGCTCTTCTAGATTCCTGCTCCTCTGATCGCAATGCTCTTAGTTCCCCTGAAAAAAAATCGTAAAACAGTTAAACTTTCCCATAAGTAAACTGACTTTATTAACAATGCAGCAATAAAATTTAATTTTCGTAAAAGTTTTTAAACAATAAATAATGAATAAATAAATTTATTGATCACAAATTTCTTTTCACAAACGAATTTACAATTTCTGTAGTTTACCTAAAGCTGAGCCGACTGGAACAGCCAGAAGACTAAACTGCACTTAAATGAACAACTTTATGAAACACATTTTTGAATCATACATTTTCAATAAATGAAATTTTAACTAACAATGATCAATTACAATATAAATCAACATACTTGCTTGATTAAAACCTATTTCGTGATTTTCTTTTACATAATTTGAGAGATATATCCGGCCCCATTTGTTAACGGGGAGAGAGGTCAGTGGCAATGCTATACTTTGCTGGCAGATAGGAAGGAGGAAGAGGGAGTAGGCAAATTTTTAATTTAAGTGAGACAGCTCAGATGGGAAGAGGCAGACAATGGGGTAGAAGGTTGGGGAAAATGAGTCACTATATTTTTGGAACTATTTGTACATATGTGTGTGGAAGCGGAAGTTATTTAATCTTGCGCTGTTCTCTTTTCTGTTTATTTTATATATGTATTTCGATGTTTTCTGTTATTATATACATTTTTTCATTTATTCATACCATTATCATATATATTGATTTTATCTTAAGAGTTAAATATTGATTTGTGTAAATTTCATGCATTTTCCTAGTGTATTGGGAAAGTACCTGCTGTCCCAAGACCCGTATGACATGGATGAGCTAGATATATTTTACCAATATATTTTGTAAATAAATACACCACCACCACCACTACGTAATTTAAATCGCAATCTACATCAACACCCATGTGTTAGAATTATGCTATTTTCATTTCTTTCTAAGTTTATTACAAATCATCTATTAAAATCGATCTTATTTCACTTTATTAAATACAATTAACTATCTCATTTCTTGGTTTAATTAATTCATTTGTGTCTTACTTTAACTAGAAAGATTATTTGACGTCTCTCTTTGAGACAGTCCCATTTCAGGGAGTAGCGACCATGCCTACATGAATTCCACATTCCTTTGATCCGGAGGATAGTACCTGGTAGGATTACGGGGAAAGTCCACAACGGCAGCGAAGACAGTAAAATAGCCGCAAACAGGAATCCTTCTTTTAGAATAGCACAATAAATAAGGGAGGTTTGACTCCATAGCGTGGCATGACAATCATGTAGAATTAATATTCTCCAAAATCAACCATTGGTCCTGCTTTTAGCGAGTTATGCAATTACTGGACTTATGCCCTATGGTATTCTTCAATCTAGATCTTTTAGATTTGTTACTCCTGTCCTAGCAAATGCACTTCCTTTCCATTCTAATTTATCATGAAAAATCTACATTTTATCTATTTCCAATATATTATATTAGCCTTTATAGAGTTTCATCTAAAGCTTTTTTTTTTAAAGCTAAGTAACATATTTCTTCTACCTGGAACTCAATTTCATTTATTATTATTATTATTATTATTATTATTATTATTATTATTATTTGCGCCATTTTATATATCTCTTTCTATTTCTCTCTCCACTCGTTTTAATATTTTTGACATATATTCTACTATTTAGAGCCACCACTGTTTCTAAAATTAAGTATCAAAATTAATATCTAGATTTTTATTTTAGTATATTTTGCAGCAATGTATGGGGATTCTCTTTTGAGACAACCCCATTTCAGGGAATGTGTCCCTTCTTACGTGAACTCCCGTTTCCTCTGACCTGGGAGGCAGAGTGTGACTCCACGGTTATGGGCCAAGTCAACAAGCGAAGAGAATACGAGTAAAATTGGCGAAAGTGGCAGTACTGTGTTTGCGATAATAAAACAGAGGTGGAGATAAGTACTCCATATTCTTGCTTAGCAATCATATGGAGAAATATCTTCCAAAAGAAATCTTGCTGCTCCTACTAGAGCTTTATGCAAGTCGGGCTGGTATTCCACTAGTACTGCAATAAATGGTGTGAAAGAAACTCCGGTGATATTCCACTGAACGTGTGCACACAAGCTGGTTATTGGCTCATTAAATCACTAGGTATGTCATATAGTGGACATATGCGCTAGTATATCCACTTAGGTATTTGAAATGTATTACATATGCAAATATTTCCCTTTCCAATTTATTAAAAAAATTAGACTTTACCCTGTTTCAAATATATTATTTTGGAGCTTATGAAGTTGTAACCATATTCTATTATTATAATTTACTAATATATTTGTCTACGGTATTCTATTATGTTGTAAACTTTTCTTTCTATAACGATATTACTAGATATCCAAATATCTATCCTCATATTACCTTTCCAATATTCTCTACAGTAGATAATCGTTCTTATGTCCCGAAATATTTTGAAATATAGGTTTTTGCTTTGACATATTGGCATCTCATTAAGGACAGGGACTCCCTTGAGAGCCTAATTTCAAGGGGAGCGATCCTGCCTACTTGAGCTACTGGTTCCTCTGAGTCTCTGCTTAGGGTTACGGGTGGGTGAAGTCCACAACGGCAGTGGAGACAGTAAAATATCCGGAAATAGGAATCCTTATTTTATGATAATACAATAGATAGGGAGATGAAGATTCTGCAACGTGGCATGGCAATCATGTAGAATAAATATTCTCCAAAAGCGTACTCTGGTCCTCTATGTAGCTAATTATATGATTTTTTGACTATACTTTATGATATTGGACCTTGCAGATTTATTACTTCTATCCCAGAAAATACGAACCCATTCTGTTAAAAATTAACACAAAGATCTACAGTTGCTATATCTCAAATGTATTATTTTAACCTTTATAGAGTTTCAGCAATATCTTTTTATTAAAGTTAAGTATCATATTTTTTCTACTGGTTATCTCAATTTTGTTATTTATTATTCTTCAGAAACACAGTCCTATATATCACATTCTCTATCTTTTTCTTTGCACATTATATCCATTTCAACATTTTCTACTATATTGTCTTCTATTGATATCCACCACCATTTACAGATGTAATTGTCAATTTTATTGTCTATATTTTTATTTTTAATGTTTTGCACCCGGGTAACAGATGGGGACTGACTTCTGAGACAGCCCCATTTCAGGGAGTAGCGACCCTGCCACGTGAGCTCCAGGTCCCTCTGACCCGGAGGATAGTACCTGCTAAGGGTCCCTGCCCAGGGTTACGGGCCAAGTCCACAACGGCAGTGAATACAGTAAAATAGCAGGAAATAGAAATCCTTCTTTTTGGATAGCGCAATAAATAGGGAGATGGAGACTTCCAATTGTTATATGACGAACATGTAGAATAAAGATTCTTCAAAATAAAATTCTGGTTCTCCTGTTAGCTAGTTATGCAGTTATTGTGTTTATGCCCGATGATATCCTTCCATCTAGATCTTTTAGGTTTATTGGTTTGTTCCTCCCTTTCAAATTTATCACAAAAGTATATAGTTTATATATTTCTAATATATTACGAGGGCGAGTCAAACATTATCTACACTTTTGCCATAATACAGCTATAAAGTTGGCACACTGTCCTCTGCGCAAGATTCAGCAAGCTCGAGAGATGCTTCAGGCGGATATACACATTATCAACCTCATAGCGTCTTCTTTGAGGAGCAGTAACCTGCCTATCAAATCATCCACGACAAGTTTGCCTTCCGTAACGTCAGTGCGCAATGGGTAGTAACTTATTTCAGAACCCACGCTCAAACGTTGACATCTGCTGACGCTTACTACAAGGAAGGCGACACATTTTTTAATAGTCACCGTTGATGAAACGTGTCTTCATCACTATGAGCAAGAATCGACATTCCAGGGAATAAAATGGAAACACCCGGGATCTCCAACAAAGAAAAAAGTCAACGCTGACCCATCGGCGGGAAATATTATGCTAACCTTTTTTTTTTTGAGACGAAAAAGGGTCTATTCTGGACGACTACGTGAGGGCTACCAACAGCAAGAGCTACATTGCATGGTTGAACAAGAAGCTGAAGCCAGCAATTCGCAACAAATTCCGGGGTCTGTTGCCGCAGAAGGTGTTGTTGCTACATGAAAACGTCCGCACCACACCGCTCAAAACATCAAGTTGGGAAATACAGGATCACCTTCTCTACAGCCCAGATCTCGCTCTCTCCTAGGTTCATCTGTTTGGGCCGTTCATGGATTCTTTGCAGGATCGTAGTTTTTCCACAACTTAGCCGTGAAAGAAGCTGTGTAAAAGAGGCTTCGCGACCATTGAAAACCTTCTACTTGGAAGAAATACGTGGGCCTGTGGACCGCTTGACCAAATGCATTGAAAAGGGAGAAGGCTGTATCGAAACTTTATATATAGGTTGAACCGCTTCCTATGTGTAAATCAAGCGTAGAACAAAAAGTGTAGATCATTTTTCACTCGCCCTGGTATGTTAGTTTTTATAGAGCTTAACAATATATTTTTATTAAAGCTAAGTAGCTTTTATTTTACCTGTAACCTAAATTTTATTTTTTTATTATTTTTTATAAACGTACTCCTAATTTTAATTTTCTGTCTCTCTTTCACTCTTCACATTTTATTAATTTTTATACTTTCTACTAAATTTTATACAACTGATATCCGCCACCATTTCCAAATTAAAGTATAAAAGTTATTAAATAGAGTTTTTACTTTTGTATGTTTTGCACCTGGGTAATGGATGGGCACTCTCTTCTGAGGCAGCCCCATTTCAGGGAGTAGCGAACCTGCCCACGTGAGCTCCAGGTTCCTCTGACCCGGAGGATAGTACCTGGCAAGGGTCCCTGCCCAGGGTTACGGGCGAAGTCCACTACGGCAATGAAGACAGTAATATTGTCGGAAACAGTAAACCTTCTTTTAGGATGGCACAATAAATAGTAGGATAAAGACTTGGTAGTGCGGCATGGCAATCATATAGAATAAATATTCTAAATAATCATACTCTATTCCTATAAGTGGTTATTTATCTGGTTATTGTACTTATGCCCTGTGATCTTCTCCCATCTAGATGTTGTAGATTTATTACTGCTAACCTAGCAAATACGAACATCCCCTTTTCAAATTTATCCTAAATTATCCATTTCTATTTTTCGAATATATTATTGTATTCTTTAACGAGTGTCAGAAATATTTTTCTATTGAAGCTAAGTGACACATTTTTCTACCTCTAACTTCAACTTCATTGTTTATTATTCTTCAGAAACGCAATTCTACATATCACCTCGTCTCTCTCTTTCTGTCTCCAGGCACCTGTTAGGATGCCTATCCAGGATTACGGTGAAAAGTGAAGACAAGTGAAGTTGGCAAAAATGGCAGTATTTCGTTCTGGATAACAAGAAGAGTGGTAGATGACCCCGTAGTGTGGCTAGGCAATAATGTGAGATAAAATATTCCAAAAGATTTATATTTAAAAAATGATGTGAAAAAACGTGTGGTAATTTTTCACGGAACTTGTATACTCATGTTATGTATGTTGCCGTATCAGATTTTCGACACAACGAGCATATGTCCTATGATATTCATGGACTTAAATATGTTAGATTTATTACACATGTTCAATCATATGCCAATCCTTTCCCACTTTATCACATAAATATACTTTTTTCCTCTTTTATATACATATATTATTTATACTTTTTAAATCTTCATAAATCTACATTTTTCTTGTTTTCTAAAGCCTTCATTGGGTCTCAGTAATTTATTATCATCAAAGGTAGCCAACATATCTTGTCCACTGGTATTTTCAATTGTGTTAGTCATTTCTTTCGATAAGTCTAATCGTAGATATAACTCCCTCCTCACAGACTACCCATATCAATACCAGATTTAAATAACCATTTGTTTTGTAGATTGTTACTTCAGAGGTTTTGCATATGGATAACGGATTCGGACTCTTTTTGAGACAGGCCCATAAGGAAGTGGTGTAATCCACAATGCATTCCTGCAATGTGACTGCTTTGTCTTAATCCCTATCTCTGTACTTTTAATTATGTTGCTTTTAGCAATTGGTTATCCAAAACCACTAATTGAGATGTCAATGGGGTTTGTCCCATTCATGACCTCTCAGTAAATGTAACTAATGTAAAAACTGCAGCTATATGGTGCATAAATAACGGGAATAGTTTATTACTGCAATAGACAACAAAGAACTAAATGAAACATGCTTTTTGTGTTAAATAGAATAAAAGATAAGCATGTCATATCAGCTGGTGACTGGAATTTGAGCCTAATAGAGCCAGAAGTATCTCAGAAGTCTGTTTTTGACACTCCAAAGATTTAAATTTCAAGTATTGAGCTGTAGACGTCAACTATCTTCGGTATCTATATAATAAGATATTGCCAATCTGTATTACAATCCTTCTGCTAAAATTTCTTTAGGTGTTCAGTTTAAAATACAAGAGTGTTGTTACTAGGCTTGGTGAAAATTTTTACACATCTTACGTTCTCATACGTTTCTTATGTTCCAAACTGAAGGATACTTGCTAGTTTGTTTCGCTATTTGGAACACAAAAGTCAAGAAACACTTAAGTATCTTTGAGTAGTAGATTATAAAAAGGTTTAAATACAATTTTTGCAAAGTGATGTGTTTAAGCATACTTTATGAAAAGATAAAGTATGTTATTCATTGCTCATATACATTTAGAAGAAAATTACAATAATATTTATGTAAAATAAGTTAGCACATTTTTCTTGTAGTAAAATAATTTGTTATATATCCATTCGAAGTAATTTGAATAAAAAGATAATTTATTATTGATCTATCAGCACACCAATTAAAAAGTTCTTATAGAAGGAGGACACATGTTCAAAAGTTTAAAATTGTCTTTTTAAAAATATAACCTAACGTTTATATCACTTTACTTCAAAAGTATATTCTCAACAATCTGAAAATATAGGTAACAAGGAAATTATTTTTTTAAATGCATATGCTCTACATTTGTTCGTAAAACTTCTATTTTCCAAAAATATGGGCTCTTCTTCCAGTTATCTCCTCAGTCATCAAGATAAAATCTTCCGTTAGACAGGTGACTGCAACTCAACGCATTTTTCTGTAGTAATGATGTTATGTTGCATGAGTGAAATTGTAATCGAAAATCAGTTGCGGGGTGTTCGTAACGTGCTCAGATCGTGTTCCAATTTGAAAATTGTCACATGCAGATCCTTTGGTTTTAAATTCGAATCAACAAGAATAAGATGGTATGATGATCCCATATAGATCGAAGGACCAGGTTTACGTGTCAGAGCAACAAGTTGCAACTACGTTTTGAGCCCTAGCAGCTTGTAAGGCATGAACAAGATTCAATTGATTTCACCATTCCTCCTACCGCCTAAAGTTGACTTAGAAGAGGAGAAAGGAATGTTGTAGATAGTAGCATGAGAAAGTAGGGAAAATCATTACTGTCTTCCAGATTCATATAACCTGCCGTTAAGCCACATCATCTTAACATGAAACAAGAAGCCCTTCGCTTAGTAACACGGGATAAAGAGGTCGTAAATTTCCGCCATATTTCTACAAGACAAGGATGTAGCTGGTTATAAACTCCCCAATTAGATACATCAGAGGAGCAAATACCTAACGCTTTAGCATGCCAAGTATTTAATAAAGGTGGGAGTATGTGACGTCACGTAGATTCTCACCACCGCCGTTGGATGCCCGCGGTGCAGGTGTGAGCAGCTTGCTCTTGCTCCAGATGGTGAATACGATTATGGTGTAGCACGCTGAAATGATGATGGCCGGAATTACAAACAGCATTACAGCTACCAGCGTCATGTAGAGCTGCCACTGCCAAGGCTCCTGGAAGTCTATCCAACACTGCAGCTTCCCTGAAACAAGTGCATCCTTCAGTTTCTAATTACAGGCGTGTTTTATTTACTCTTAGCACATTGTTTTCTACATTAGCTTGCTGAGAGAAGCGAAAGGCTTACAGAGAAGACGTGACCTATGTTTTAGCGTTGAGGTTTAAGGTAGGAAATGGGAAACATTGTTTGTGACGTCTCCACGCTGAAACAGTGGGTCACAAAAAGCAATAAATTGTTAAAAAATTCCAGGAAAATTGTTTTAGATTATTTTATTTTGTTTATTATTTATAGGCATAGAAATAAAATCGTAAAAAAGTTTAATAAATATAGCATTTATGATTCTATGTGGGCAGGATATAATCCTAGAGACGTCTGCCCTTGAAAAAACCGGAATTAACACTCATTTCCTACTGCTTCAAATTTACACTTCTTGCTTCTGGTATACCATTCCTGTAATAAAGTAATCAGCTGGACTATGTACTCCTATTTTTGAAACTAGGACAGTTAGTTTGAAGACAAGGTTGTTCCTTTTGGATCGTGATATGGTGCTCCATGTTGCATGAAATTATGTTTGGTATAGGGGTGTCATAACTCTTTGCGCTTGATCTAGCTATTTCTTAAGCTAATTTCACGATTAAAGAATATTTGCTATGAATCACGCAATATGAAATGCTAGTATTTTTGTACAAACTGTTTCATTTACGGATTAAAACCCTAGAGTCTGTTATTAAACACACACCAAAGAGGTTGAGTAATTGCCTGATGACATTAACGAACATTGCGGTAGATCGGTTTTGGGTATCGCGCAGGGTTGGTGAGTTTCGGGTTCACTGCCTGATATTGAATGGTCAAGTGAATTATTTTGAAAATGTGTTAGGGAAATCAAAATATCACTGCTAGTTTAACCTTCGCTGAAATTGATTTTCTCTATTTTGTATACTTTTTTGCAATTTTTGATTCAATCGCTTGCAGTAATTTTTCAAAATGTAACTATAAATTAATAAATCCCAAATAATCAAACAAAATATTGCACTGAAAATTATAACCCATTTAGGAAGTTAAAAATTGCTAATTCGGCTTTTATTTACACTATCATCAAAGTGAAATACGCACAACTTATTAAAGTGGAGAAAAACAGGTTCAGTAAAGTGTGTGTGGTTTTTTTTCTTTTTTTTTTTTCTTTTTTTTTTTTTTTTTTTTTTTGCCATCCTGGACTCCACCTCAAGATGAATTGTTCCAAGTGAGAGATGATAATTTGGTCGAATGGATTTAGAGTAACTTCCTGGACTCAGTTTCCGAGGCTTTCATTTAAAGAGCCATGGAAAATCCAAGAAAAATTCTCAGTGAGGAAATAACCAAACTGAAAATCGTTTGGGAAGCCAAATACTACCGCTAAACTAGTCCTTACAAAAGAAACATTTGAACAAATGTGAGCTATGACTGAAGTAAGCACTTAATAAATATTTTCACTGCTGGGACACTTGCATGTCAGAAATTAAACAGAAAATGCAAAGTTGCAATGAATGTTACAATTTTTTTCGGAGAATTCATGCATGGTTAAAAAACTTTAGGCATTAATATAAATTGTTTAATTTCTTTCAATTGTTAATTAATGGTAGTGTAAATATTTATTTTGATTTATTAATTCCTACAATGCTATTCTATCGAGAGGAGATAAAATGAGCGCGGGAAATAGCTGGCGCATTCACCGCTAGTCCGTTCCTCACTCTACCCATAAAACGTGCGTTATCTGTTAACTGGTCCGCTGTGTATTTTTCAATAAACTAATTAATATTATTAAATACAACTGAGCGGAACATTGTGAGCGAATTAAAGTTTTAAAAACTTCGGAATTACGAATATAAATTTAAATGCTTACCTTGAAAGTATGTGGCATACGCTAGTATGCTAGTTACTAAATACCACAAATGCAGATGCCTCACGTAGAGTCCCAATAATTTGCAGCAGTCGGAAAATCCCTACTCTGCCTTATGTTACTTTTCATATTAAAATTCACACGAATATGATAAAATCATTTTAAAACGTCAAGATAATTTATACAAGTAAAAGTGGATATAGTATTCAAAATTTTTTTTAAATAGTCAAACTTTGAAATTTGGTATATTTTTCAGATTGACCGATCAAATTACCGAATAAACTAACTCGACAGTACGGCATAAGAAGAATAATAATAAACTAACTGCAAGAACTCAAGTCTTCTTTGGTTTACCAAAAATGTTAGTCATAAATCACTTTCCTTAATGGGTTGAAGGGGCAAGCGTTCTTCGGCCAAAGTGTCACCTGGGACATGGCACATAATTTGCTCCTACTTGCACCACATCTGTTGCCATTAACTTCGGGGCGATACTGCAACACTGAGCAAGGGAAAGTGATGTAGATATCTACTTTTATCGCCACCCAAATTAACAGTAAATAAAAGAACAGAGAGCGAAACAAACTAGAAACGTTGGCTTTTCACTCCATCCTTGATTAATGGGAACGCTGCCGTATAGAATTGGCGTGTTTTATATCTCTTAACAGGAGAGTTGATCTGAACACTGAGCAAAAACTTTTATACTTCGAAATGTAGAATGAAACAATAACTTACCTTCAACAAGCTTCTCTTTAAAGAGCACGATTATCGGATTGGAGAAGAGAGCGCTCAAGAGCCACGCTGCAACTACCAGTACGCGAGCTCGACGCCCTGCAAACCATCAGACATAAGGAAGAACATTGTGTTTAGAAAGGCAAAGAGCATAGTGTTTATTGAGAGAGCACATACTTAAAATATCTTTCAAGAAAAGTGTACATTCTAAAATTAATGACCACATTTTGTAACTTCGTAGATAACATAAGTGAATTTAACTTTTAGACCCAAAGAAATTAAAACCTTGCGAATAGTATATAAATATAAATAGTATATAAACAATTAATGAAATATTATTGAATAGCTTATGTAATTATATATATATATATATATATATATATATATAGTAATCGTCTATTGATAACTTAAAGAAAACAATGCATATTTATTTACAATTAAGGCTGAAGTCATTTACACTGTCAATGAAATAATTAATATGTTAACTTTTGTTATAAACAAAACGAAATGTAAACACATGGAAAGTTAATTAGCATAAATTATGAAAGCAACATTCTGCCAAACTAAATTTGTCGGTGCATTTGAGCTGAAGAAGGTGATGTTGAATAATTATTTTGAGCTTATTGACTCAATTGACTTATCAATTTATGAAATATTTATTTTTGCCATAAGGAATAATAATTACTATTGCCTTCAAAATATATAGCCTAGAAGATTGAAAACAATTTAAAGTGATATTAAAATCAACAATTTTACAATGAATGACTTTCGTTGGATGAAATTTCAAATCATTTTTATAGGAATTAGTCATCCACGTATATATTAACCCATAACTGGTGACGTGGAGTTTCCCAACACCAAGATTTAAAATGTACTTTTTTAACAAACTTTAGCAAGGGTTTAATACTTAATAAACATTTATTATATATAGCGAAATATGTTGTTTTCATAAAGAGTATTTTCTTAAAAGGTCTAGGATAAAAGTGCTTCATCTAGAACAAGGACTTCGGCTCGAGTTATTGAACGTTTTAATATAAGTTTTTATTTTCTTTAAAACTTTCGAACTGTATTTTGATTGTGTAATATATACAATTTTGAATTACAAAATAATTTCAGCTATTTTATAGAGATTTCAAGAAATTTGACACGAAAAATCTGTGATCTGCCTCTTCAAAGTTCAAAGAGTTACGGCATTAGGTTTGCAAGGAATCAGGGCGCCACTTATTTGACTAGTGTCAAGTAAAAGCGGATCATTGTTATCGACATATCTCATTATATTTTATATTATTGTTATTATTATTATTATTATTTACTTGTACTATTTTTGTACCAGAATGCTTCATAAATAAATGAAATGAACAACAAATATGAAACAAAATCACTTACTTCGTAAGATCCGAACTTACTATCTTAAGAAGTTAAAGTCTTTCTTTATCTGTTTGGTCATACAGTCGTAGAATAATTCCTACATTAAGAGTAAACTACACGACACAATAAATCATTTAATCTTTATTCAGCGTCGTATTGTCGTAAGGTTAGTTCGAGATCTTAAGATATTTTTATAGCACTAAATCTTGAACACGCCGTTTTTTTTAATAGTGTTCAACACCCGTTTTTACCGCTGAGGCACCATAGGCGGTGGACACTGATGATACATGAGGTGGAATGATATATTGGGAAAGGATTTTTTTTTAAGAAAGGAAACGTTCCAGGCCTAAGTTTAGGGTACATTCGCGGCATTTGCCATTTATCAGGATTGAGGAAAACCTGGAAGGACTATAAAGGCTGTCTCAAATTAACTGTCAAAAATTCCTCTAAAATCTCTTGAAATTATTGTGATGTAATTCATTAACTCCCCTTATAGAGGGGGAAAAATAATTTCTTTCTATATGTTAAAAAGGCTTGTAACATTTCTAAATCTTACAAAAGAACTCGTCCTGTAAAAATTCACTTAATAGGAAATTGAAAACTGAAATAGCTATGAAAGCTATGGTCTTCTTTAACATTGCGGACTTATTTTTTGAAAAAGTACACGGTGTAAAAAAGGCATTATTGAACACAATCTGCACAGAATTTTCTACAGTTGGGAGTTTGGCATCCAAAGAATATTTATTTCTTCTTCCTGTCATTATTTTCTGGAATATTTAGGATATCGTACATATTCTTGAATCATATAAAGGGTTAAATAGGAAGGCTGATCTTTAGAGTACGTTCATATATCACGCGGTATCATCTGGGGTTCTATCAAATCCCGAGCTAAATATGTTAGACGAAATATTCTAGCCCATTATAATATTTTTATATATTTTTCGTTCAGCCAATGTTTTTATAATTGGAGGTATTATATTATACTTTTATTCCTGATGTTTTGTTAGATCTCTATAGACGTTTACTGGAAATTGTTCCTGCCATAGTAATATTTTATTTCATTTTTCGATCTTTTGCTGGATGATGCAGTATGTTCTCGACTGGGTGTTATGATCGCTTTCAAATTCTGACGGAATGTGTATTCATCGTCTTCACCGGTAAGTTTTCATTACCACCCAACATGTTTTCAACTCGGTCTAGACCGCCACGGGTGGCCGAGGTCGTTAAGGCGCGTATTCGTGAGCGTGAGATCTGGGGTTTGATTCCCGTCAGGACCGTCCTTCGTGAATGATGTTTTTTCCAGATTTTCCTCAGTCCGCATAAATGCCATGGAGGTACCCTAATTAGGTCTGAAACGTTTACTCCCTTAAAGAAAATATTTTCCCAATTTATCATTTCATTTCATGTATCATCAGTGTTGACCCCGTGTGGTGCTTCAGTAGTTAAAAGGAGATTTAAACACTGCATTAAAAAAAAAGGAAAACAAAAAATAATTACCTGTCTGGTTATGTAGGGTTTAACGAACCCCATCAAGGAAATAAAGAGAAATTAACACAGAATTACTAACGCCAGTGAACGTTCAGAATGTTAGTTCTCACAATAACAATTGAAAGGTATATAAAGCAATACGTAACTTAAGGAGAAATTAACGCACAACACTACAAAAATCATACGTTTCTTTACGCAACCTTCATAAATCAGATTTTGGAGCTACGGGCACAAAAATGAGTAGAAATTCTCATTATAGAATTCTTTTTCAGTATAAATTTAGGAAAACGTTTTACTTTGAACTATTATTGTTAAATGTGTACGTATTATTATAAATACTTTAAAGTTTTATTATATTTAAAGTACATTTTCTGAAAAACTATTGGGCAAAGTACTGGGCTATTTGTAGGTGGAAAATATATTAAACTGAATTAGATTTAGATTTTTCATTACATTTCAGGAAAAATAATAATTTAAATTGGAAAAATATTAACAAATAGATTTATAATTATTTTTTTAAAATAATGCTTTGCTTAATATTGAATTTCTAAATAATTCAGCTTGTTTTATTTGCATGAAAAAGAAACATACAATATTTCACATTGGTAGGTTGAACAGTTTCTGAAAAAGGTGCATTACATTCTTAAAAGTGCTTTGCAAAAAAAAAAAAATGCATTTTGTAATATAATTTTCCTTTCTGACACGTTCCCTGATGCTCTTACTGGTCCCTTTCTCCATTAGTATGTTTTTCAAACCTTTGCTTGCCATCACCTTTTTTGTATAAGTTCACTGCGATATTCAGCTGTAACTGGTCAAAATAAAAACTTCGTTTCTTGTCATTAATGGGTCGATTTTAAGATGATGTCACATAAGTGAAATAGTTCTGCTAATCTTCCGCATGCAGCAACAACATGAAATATCGTAAACTCCACGTCACCAGCTACGGGTTAATGAAATAGTAGCTGTAACTTCGTGGCTTTTTTCGCAAAATCTACTTGTGTTTACGTAAAATTGGGCGTAATATTCAATTCATTTTTTTTCCATTACCACTTTATAATATTTGGTAGATTGCCTTAATTACATTTACGACCTTTCTTATAATATACAGCGTTTTAATGTTTTTAATTGTAAATTTTTTAAGAGGTTCATAGTGAGAATTCAACCAGGTAGACCTTGACCATTAAGGGCAACCATGAACAAAAATAAACAATTGACAAATATTGAATTCTCAACTTTTCAGGCGAGAATCTTACTCTCGAGAGACGTGAAATTGACCCGCAGTAATTAATACTAGCTTCTTCCATTTTACAAGATCTCAGTCAGTCCAAACTGCTGCAGAAAGTTTGATGTCGTCGCGTGCGCCTCCAAAACTCGTTTTGTGCATCTTAACAAAATTTTCAGGAGACACAAAAACGCCGTAATTTTAAATTTCCTTCATTTGTAAAATCACTTACTATCATTTCTTTACGCTTCTTAAGCGTTGGCGCGTTCTACAAATTGTTGCCTTTTAAAGACCTAAAATTAAAAAAAAATTCAGATTTTAGTGCACATAGCGGGTTTTAGGTGCACCGATTCCGACAATTGGAATATTTTGCTGTAGTATTAGTACGGAAACGCATTTTTTGAGTTAGATAAAAATAAAATGCATAGAAATTTAAACAATTATATGAAAGACGTCATCTATATCATCATACACAGCATGTATGAAAGGAAGCGTGACCTTCAATTCCCACACTTGTTAGGTGACTGTACAAATAAACATTAGTAGCGGCATTTACTGCCGGTTTCGATTATTCCAACCATGAATAATGGTGATACAATATGCAGTGATATTATTTGTTTTTGTCATTAATGTTGTACTTTTATTAACTAATAATAGAAATGTGATCAACAACCTGTATTAGAATATGTGGTAATTCATGTGGTAACAGTGAAAGTACAGCTGATTTAATTAGTCATATTTTATTAATAACTCACAAAATATATTTATATGTAACGAGTATTATCGAATTTTCTCTCAAAATATAATAGTTACAACAAATGAGATTCATAAAAGTGAAATGCAAGTCGCAGCGAGTATTTGCTTTCCAAGTGAAATTGCTGCTATTCAATAGTAAGTTTCCGATAAAAGTAATGTTTATAATGTTAAACTATTAACTTTACATAAACATATCACCGTATAGCACCTCTTAAACAATGTTACCCATTTTAAAAACAAAATAGTTGTACATTTATTCATAACGGTGCGTGCTTTTCATCATTAACAACAAAAAATGCAACATAGCAGGACTTAGAATACAAATTAGTAACTACATGTCTTTCAGTACACCAAGTATATTAAATTATTTTATATTATTTTCAGATTAAATTAGCTATCCTTCAGGTTGGCGTAGAAGAGGTGATGTATAAAGTGTTTCAAGCTCTGAAGATTTTCAAATTTATTTATTCGATTTTCATCTGTTCAATATACAGGACATTGAACTCCTTTTCATTTATTTTCCTTGTTTTTGAAGCTGCTGCCAAGGATACGTGTGCCTAATCTTGTGTAATACTTCTTCTGTTACTTTAATGTTCTTATTTCTGCCTCTGTGAGATTGCCTATTTTCCTCCTTGGCCTGATTGATTGAAAAATGAATTCCTGTTTTTCATAATTTTTTTTAAAAAACTGTTTCACATAATGGATATCATAAGGATTATTCCTTTCGTTTATTCTTGCCCCTTTTATCCTTGTTACAGAGTAAACAGGTGAATACAATGGTGGAATGAATAGATGTTCTATAGTGGAATGCAATGAATCAACCTCCATCATTGTATGCCCTTTCTCGAGTATCAACTGTTCAATTTCTATGTTTTGAATTTTGAAAATATCAGCCAGGATACTTGCCAGGACTTTTACTTTTGTTCTGATATGCAGATCTATCACAAATAAGGATAACCTTCTTGTAATTAATGTTTAACTTTACGAAGTCAGCAATATTTATGTGAATACGTTTGTTGTTGCCTTTCATTCACCTTTATGTCATATGTATAAGTGAACATTTTTTTATGTATCTGACACATTTGTAAAGTTATGTACTTGCAATTTCTGACTATAATATTGCTTTGACGCTAATAATTTGGGGCAAGGCAAGACGCTCTATATGTCCATAGTTGTAACAGTTGAGGCTATAACACTTTGTTTAGCAGCTCTTGCTTCCTCTCTTTTCAGTTAAATGCAAAGTCCTCTTCAGGCGAATGTCCCTCTTTGCATGAAACACAGAAGTCGCATTACTCTTTTCTTGACTGGAAGATAAAGATATTTTCACAATCCCACGCTTCTGTGAACTTCTTTCTTTAAATAATTGTAAGACCAATTTCCTGGCACCAAAATTGATAAACCTCATGCATATGGATCATATAGGTCTAAAACTGTTTTATACATAAATGTGAGAAGAGAAGGCTTTGAAATGGTGACTGGATACTTTTCGAATTATTTGAAGCCATTTAAGTACGCTGTCTGTTTCAAGTTGCTTCATTGACAAATCTCTCTCCTGTCTTTTTGCTAGCACCTGTAAACATGCACTTTTGTCTTTCTCGTTCAATTCGTGTAAAGTATTATCACTCTGAGTTTCATTGTTGACTTTTATTCATGAACTAAGGGAGTTTTTTTATGCACAAGACAGATGGAAAAATCCCCGGCAAACTCGAATTTTCCCTCTGTGTTGGGAACCACATGAATTTTGCTTACAGGAACTTTCTGGATCTAAGTGCGATCTTCTTCGTATAGGCGCCTTAGAATCTACCAGTCCTGCATTAAAAACCCCCTTTTTTTTTCATCCCACGTATTCATACGCCAAAAACGGTTATCTGATGCTAGTTCAATGGCGATCCTCACCAGCTACACCGCCCTATATTTTTATTTGTAACACGAATATAACTCAATTACTTAGATGGCTCGATAATCAAGTTTAAATATAATATGGCACAGCGTATTTTCAAACCTTATTGAAAATATGATCAAACGCATAAAGCGCATGGGGAATATGGCTAGCATATCGAACAAGTGTAACCTTGCTGTATTTTCATTGCTTACCCTATCAGAGTGAATCTCAGGTGTCACACAACACTTTTTACTACTGCAGTCACCAGGAAACAACTGGCAAAAAACTGGGAAGATGCACGTAAGATGGTCTCTGTTACACATAGCGCGTTTGGAAGTGCAACATTCTCTTGCAGTTTCAAGGACAAATGCAGCTATGTGCTGACTTCTGCACATAACGCCTTTAAAAGGGATAGATTTTCTCGTATGCACCTAACGGTTTTTTTGATTTACAGACAAGGAATGGGTCTTCTCAGTTCTCGTCTTGAAAACGAATCCGCAATAGAAAATCTACCTAAACCATAAAAAAAAAGAGGAAAAAGAAGAAGCGAAAATTTCTATGCTTTAAATGGCCCAGTATATTCTCTATCTTGGACACCCCTGAATCCTGTAAGCTGGACATCCCTAATGGCCATCACTAGGACAAATCCTTTCTGTTATGTATTTTTGCTAACTTATTTAAACTTGGTTGGAATTTGTCTCTTACGCTTTAATAGGTGCATTAGCAAGTACACAGTACTGTAACATCATAAGAATTGGAGTTTTTTCGTAACTGACTTTCTGCTATGTATTTGAACTTGAATAATTTTTACTTCTGTGCTTTGCAAGGGCCATTAAACGGTGGTATGGAAAGGGTGGTCTTTTCTTTAATTTTTATTCTCTGTTGTACTTCCTGAATTCTTTACCAAAGGTAAAATTGTTACTTATTTCCCAGAAAGTATACTATACGAGGTCTGTTCAAAAAGTATCGCGAATTTTGTGTTTTTTCAAAAAGTATTTATTTATTCATGAATATCTATTTTGTCCCCTTCAAAGACATCCCTACCAGATATTATACACTTGCGCCAACGTTTTTTCCAATCCTCGAAGCACTTTAAAAAATCATTTTTTGTGATCTTGTTCAGCTCCTCCTTCGATGCCGTCTTTATCTCCTCAATCGTGGCGTAGCGTCGTCCTTTCATGGGCCTCTTCAGTTTTGGGAACAAAAAAAAAAAAAAGTCACGGGGGGCCAGGTCTGGGGAGTACGGGAGAAGTGGTATCATAAGTGTGTTGTTTTTGCCCAAAATTTCGCGCACAAGCAACGATGAGTGAGCAGGGGCGGTATCATGGTGCAAAAGCCAATTTTTGTTCTTCACAAATCCGAGCGTTTCTGACAGATTGCTTCGCGCAAATTGCGCACAACTTGCAGGTAATATTCCTTATTAACCATTCTACCATAAGACATCATGACAAGAACTCATGATGCACCACGCCCTGCAATCGAAGAAAACTGGAAGCAAAACCTTCACATTCGACCGAACTTGGCACGCTTTTTTCGGTCTTGGCTCGTGTGGCAGCATCCATTGGGATGATTGAGCTTTAGTTTCCACGTCATAACCATAAACCCCATGATTCGTCACCAGCTATGACCCTCTGGAGCAAATTTGGGTCGTCGCGGACAGAGTTCAATAGCTCCTTAGCAACGTTAAGGCGATGGTGTTTTTGGTCGAAATTGAGCAACGTTGGCACGAATTTTGCGGCGACCCGTCTCATGCCCAAATCGTTGGCCAATCGATATGTTTAGGTCCACAGCAACTTCTCTAACGGGGATTCGACGATTGGCCAATACTATTTTCTTCACTTCTTCAATGTTTTCGTCTGTTGCTGACGAGCTCGGGCGTCCGGGACGCTCTTCGTCGTTCACATCTTCTCGACCCTCTGAGAACATTTTGTACCATCGATAAACGTTGCTTTGGTCCAAGGTAGCTTCACCATATGCCACAGTCAACATTCGGAGTGCATCCGCGCACTTTTGTTTTTCACACAAAATTTGATGCAGATTCTTTGTTCCATTTTTTGGAATAGGCAAAAATCGAAGACGAGCCAAAACACATCTAAGCTAAATAGCTGTCAACAATTAAGTGAACATTCAAAATGGCCGAGCTTGTCAACATAAGTGAGGGACATGAGTACCAACATAACGCCACGAAACAATCGAAAATCGAATATACGCAGTCCGCGGAAATTCAAAATTCGCGATATTTTTGAAGAGACCTCCTACATAACTGTAAACTTATTGAAGTAAACAATATCATGCCTAGACTATAATACTTTGGATTATACTCGTGTAGTGCAGTAATGATATGTACGAAAATAATTTTAATGAGAAAATGCCGATGAATGTTTTATTGATATTTGTAATCTTATTTTACTAGTTTCAAAAAAATATAAAATTTTAGTTTTCGAATATTTTGTAAATTATAATAAACAGCTTATTTTCCCCTTGGCAAATCTAAAAATATTGTTATTATGAATCGTTAATAGAGTTTACTTTGAAATGTTGTAGTTTTAAATTTACAATTTTGTTAAACTTGTTTAAACGATACTTCTTATTCAGCTTATAACAGAGTTCATTTTGTAATTGTTATAGAAAACATGTATGAAAATAACGCAATTTTTTATGAAAATCATATATTAGTTCTTAAAATGTTTCACTTCCATATAAATAGTGATTAATTGTATTTATTAATTTTATACTGATGTTAAATTCAAGATGAAGTCAGAGGATAAAATATATTAAATAATTATAATTACATTTTATTAAAGTATTTTATTCTTTTCTTTTTGCCACCAAACTGTAATAGAAGAAATTATGTATATCTGCTATGAAATTCTGAGCAAAAAGCGACTCAGTCCTAAATCTTGAGTTTCTTTCTGTAGTCCGATATCATTATAGGAGTTATGTCTTGTGAACACCCTACTTTATTCTTCCTTATTTGCAGTTATTTCATTTTTGTTCTAGGACGTTTTCTAGATGAAAATATTGGCTGAATTCTACTATACCTTTTCTCAAACAGTACATTTCATTAAACTATCGCTCCTTCTAGTTTAAGGAGCAGTGGTTTTCTATATATATTGAAATAGTTTTTTCACACCAGCCGTGTGTAGGAAATTATTTGGAAAGGAAGAATCAGATTTGAAAAATTCATGGCCGAGATTCGAATCACGGATCTTTGGCCTTACGTTAATCTAACAAACTCAGCTATCATGTCTTCCTCCAAGCATGTAACTACATAGCTCTCGAGACTTGAAACATTCGGTTTAAGGTCGCGATTTGAAACACGGAGTTTTATTTTTTATTTTGGTTTCACTGCATTTATTAATTTTAAAACTTATTCTTAAACTCCCATAATTTTTAGTTTACGTGGAAAATCCGGCCAATTAATAGGTCTGTAACTCTCAATTTATAACTGTATTTGTACATAATTGTCAACTGCAGCAGAACGGCGCAGTATCTTGGTAATAAGTTGATGCATAGTCTTTTTGTTCATTGTTATAACTTCGTTGCTAGGACATTTTTTATCGTTTGTCATTTGTCTTTGGTTATTTTGTAAATATGCATTGAAATTTGCAGATATGAAAAAAGTTTGCGCTATTTGTGTGCTAAAGTGTTTGAAGTGTCAAATAGGGGAAAAAGATGTAACGAACAATTCCGACATACTCTTCTTTTTGAATTTAACAGAAGAGCAAAGGCATAAAAGGCAGTTCGAAACATTATTGTCATATACGGGGAGAATGCTGTTGAAGAAAGCACGGCAAGCAAATGGTCGTTGTTTAAAGTAGTGCCTCTTTGACGTGAGCGATTCGTTATGTCGAGAAAAGCTAACGGACGTTGATGAAGGCCTTCTTAAATCTTTAACCATAATTATCCACGTCAGTCTGCCGGAGAATTAGTAGATGTGATGAATTGTGATCAGTCAAACATCATGCAACATTGTGTTCCTTAGGCAAGGTTAATAAATCCGGTGTTCGGCACGCTTAAGTGAAAGCAACATTTGTACATATCTGCTTGCTCATCATTGGTTAGCCAGTAAATGTAAATCGTGTGCTTATTACACTGAAAATTTAAATGAAATGCTGAACATTAATAAATCGCAAATGCATTTTCATACAGCGCTGTTTTGTACATGCCATATTAACCAAATAAACCGATATAAGATCAATACATCTTTCCTCCACTGTTTAAGGTTATTGAGTTATGTTATTGTAACTTTACAATACAAGCGGCTTAAATGGCATGTCAATATGTAATTTTAAGGTTATTTTGATTTGTTTTATTTATGGACGCTCTTTAATGTCTCAGGTTATCAACGTCCCATTCAATTCAGGGCATGAAACAGCTTAAAAATTTTGCTCAGAGGCCTCTACTTTCAGGCTTGAGATTCTTTAACATGCCGCAAATGTACAACATGAGACTTCCCTTCCGAAGGAAGCCATACTTAGGAGTTTTATGCCTGAAAAAATCCATCGACCCTGTCAGGTATTGAATACTGACAGTAATACTGACGGTGACAATGAAAGGAATATGTGAATTTGTATTGAAAGAGACATGGAGCACTGTTAAGAGTGGAAAGTATGTTGAATACAGAAACGATTGACTAAATAAGCTTTGGACATGAGAAGGTCGGTGAGGAGGGGACAATAATTCAGCGGAGGGAGGGAGAGAGGGAGGAAGTGCTGGAGCCGAGAGAAAGAGCTATAGGGAACTACTAGAGCATAAGAAATTGCTGGGGAGAGATAGGACTCTTGAAGCTGAGACACAAATTAAATCTGGAAAAGACCGACATTTTTGTGAAGTGCTCGGAAAATTCTCCAGGGAATGCCTTGGAGCACTTTTTGTTAAGCTGTAGAAAGCTTAAGATATTTTAAATGTAGTTTTGAAAGCATGGATAAATGGAAATGAAACTGGGATCTGTGTTTTGAGTCAAGTTTTTAACGAGAAATTGTATATACCTTTTTCATATGAACAAATAAAGTAGCAGAAAGAAAGGAAGAATCAGAGTTGAAAAATTCAGATCACGCCGGAATTCGAACCACGGACCTTAAGTCCTTCGTGCTAACGCTGTACTAACTAAGCTACCGTGTACTCTTCCAAGCTCCATTAAGAGGCGGCTCATAATGCTACGAGTACATTTAACCGAACTTCTAGTTTAACCATCACCAAACAAAGTAATAGACACTGATGCCGGCAGAATTTTTTTTTTAAGTTTGGTGTAAAGCGTAGAATGCTCCAGTAGATTTTTAATGTGTGATGACCAATGTATATGTCAATTGTTTATATTCTTTTTTATATTTTAATAACACTTTTTAATTACATTTAATGTTTAATTAAAACGACTGACGCATATTCGTTCGTGCATATATTTGAGCGTTATTGCATATTTCCATGCTAAGGATATATTTTGCGGATGATCATAATTGTTTTTGTTATGAATATTGTTTTTTGGTTTGTTAGACAGGTAAATTCATGCAACATACACCTAAGAAATTTAAATATGTTTGTATATTTTTTGTTTTTTTTTTCAACAGGATTAACTGTATATTATACTTTCCGTATATTTTATTATGTATTTTGAGGAGATTTTAATTTATTGTCTTTTTACCAGAGCCATCTTTATTGGAAATTTGGTAAGATTAGCAATGCTGGGCGTTGGCAATAAAATGTGGAAATGTTTGCCCATTTTGTACATAAGTTGTAGGTAGCAACGCATCAAAAGTCCTTGGTTCAAGAATGGATAAAAGATAAAACAATCTTAAACAACGTTGAAAATGTTGTATATTATAAACTGTGTGTATAAAACTATACAACCTCCGTGGTCTAGTGGTAGCGTTTGCGACTACTAATCCGGAGATCCAGAGTTCGATTCCCGGTCAGATAAAGCTGTGTGAGTAAGATTTTTCCAGAGTTTTTCCTCATCCTGAGAAGGTGTATGCCTCTTAAATTTAGTCGCCAAGGAATCCGGTTCATTTGCGCCATCATTTCATTTATCCATAAGTTTAAGTAATCCCCCTGGTGCATCATAATCATATCACAATTATCATATCCACTGGAACAACATAGCGGCACGCCATGAACTTCCTAGCCTCAGTACCGCCATGCCAGGGAGGAACCCCCACAATTTTGAGACAATAGGCTGATACTGCGAAGAAAAGAGCATGGTTTGGTACATTTGAATGCTTGTAATTTATCGAATTTTATTTTATTAGAATGAATTAATATTGTTTTTTATTTCAATTTTAAAAATTATTTGGAAAGTCGAACTATGCTATTAATAGCAGTACTTATGCTATTTTCTAGATTAGATGCTACAAAAATTTCAAGCATACAGGCAGAGAAGTACAAAAAACAGACATTCCTCGGCAACTATTCAGAGATTGTAAAACACAAATTGGAACTGTTCTCACAATGAATGATGGTCTGAAGAAGCTGCGGGAAATTAGATAAGTGCTTCAATTGAACGTTAAGTTTTGCTTGTTACCAGTTAAAGTTTAGTCACCTCACTTTATGTGACGAGGATAGGCCTTTTTATATGCACAAGTTATTTGTTCTGGTAATCTAGTGGTAACCATACTGGCCTCATAGCCTCAATGGTATTCAAACCCGGCAAGGATCGATGGATTTTTAGGCCGTAAAAATCCTAAGTGTGGGATTTTTATTGAACATTTTTAGCTTTCCGCTCATTTTTTAATGCTAAAATATATGATGCGAATTTATTTTATAAAGTTCAATTTAGGATTTCGGATGCTGGTTGAATGTTCTAACGTTCACTATACTGGAATCTATTCCTGTTTTAACATATATGCTCTTCCCATTTTCATATTGAAACGCTGCCAGTTATTCGTATTTCCGCAACGGTCTGTGGAATTGAGTTATCGACAGCAGCTTTATTTATATTGCTTTCTCGCGAGAGTGAAACTGGAAAGTGTGCACTGATCCGGTGAAATTTGCAGCTAGCATCGATCCAGAGTTGAATTTAATTTCATTGAGTTTGATAGTCTTTCTACCCGTTGGAAAGAGCTTTACAGGGTGTTTTTCTTATGAATGAATGTCCACTGGAAGTTCAAATACACACAAAGAAAGCATGTACCAAATTTTGTTAACGCATGGGAGTTTTTAATCACTTGAATAATATAATGAAATAACTATGGTGGAAGTATCTTTGTTGCTAATGATTATTATTAGGAATTAGCCATACGTTTTATGGCGAAACTGTGTATCCGCTCCTCTAATCATGCCAAGTTTTCTGTCTGTACAACGTCCAATTTTCAGTGCTCTTGCACAGAATTTCCGGAATGAGTTGAATGAAGTGTTCGGGGTAAACATAATTTGCTGGGTGCCTGGTCACATTGGCGTGCCAAGGAATGAGATTGCAGATCTGCTGCAAATTTTATTTCTAGAATTCCTTCAGATGATTTCAGAGCTCTGTACCTGTTGGCACAAGCTACCATCTGCTCTCCGAGAAAACAAGCTTTAAGTGGTCAAATTTGGTTGGAAAGAAATACCCTGTTTGTTACTATAGTTACAGAATTTAAAAGTGATCCTACTTAGAACTTTCTGCGTTATGAGAATCCCTTTCCGTGAAAAGTGTGCTAGTAACAAGAAAACTTCGCAATGTATCGAGAAGTGTATCTTTCGGCAGACCTAGTTAGATTTCACGTAGATGTGGCCACATAAGTGAAATGGTGAAATACTTCTTCTTTTCACTCCCCCTTTTTTGAAATTAAAGTTTTGTAAGATTTATTCTAATCCAAGGAAATAGGAATATAGTTTTTTCCTCTTTCCCTCATTTTTGAAATTAAAATTATGTAAGCTTTATTCCCATCCGAGATTACCTATCTAAAATGGTGTGAAATGTGTTTGAATGCAATTATTATTATAAAAAGGAAAAAAAAAAAACTTAAATATATTCTTTCTATATGCTAAGAATAAAACATTAATACTTTGGGCATATTTTACATATTTGAATTAATTAAAATAAATATTATATAAATGCAGAAAATATACGTGCAATAACAAAAAAAAAAAAAAAAAGATTGGTTTGGACAGTACTTCAAAGGTCAGCTGGTAGTTGTCTGTTGTGCTTATGAGAGGGGGAGGGAGAGGGAGAAAGCGATTGATAAAATAAACAAACACAGAGAAGTTTGAAGGAAAAATGAGAGGTTTGGACGTATATCTGTAAGAAATAGCCAAGCTCTTAATTTACCGTACGAAACGTAAATGTGCATATATCTAGACACAATTTATCATTCAAGATAGCCAAATTGAGTTGTTTCGCTTCAGAAGAAATGTTCGCAACGGCTATAGGTTTTGCTATATCTTGTCTTCTTTTTAGTCGGTATTTTTACATCTACTACACTAATCTTTCGTTAGACATCCAGGAAATATTCTATTAAGTTTTCAAGTTTTCTTTATTTTGTTGTATTTTGCTATTTATGAAAAGGATATTTTTTCCTTTATTTAAATATTCGAAATAGGTCTTTCAAGACCAGCCAGCTATATCTAAACATCTTTTTGCAGTATTTTGTATTTTTCTTTTGCCACTTCTGTTTATAGCCCAATTTTCAAATATATTAGTAAATATTGGTCCCACTATTGTTTTTATAAAACTTTAAAAAGCTTGTATTTCCTAGTTTTATTCTTTAATGTATGTTTAAGGTACCACATATATTCTGAAATTTATAAACTCGGGTAACTGAGGGGAACTGTCTTTGAGATAGCCTCATTTCAGGGTGTAGTGCTCCTGAGCTAGGTTTCTCTGACCCGGAGGTTAGTACCTGGTAAGTAGATTTACGGGTGAAGCCCACAACGGCAGTGAAGGCAAGTACAATTGGCGGGACTGATCGAAAGACAATCTTTATTTTGAGATAATACAATAGAGTACCAGATGAAGACTCTGTAGTCTTGATTGGCAATTATTGGCAATAGTAGATATATACTCCAAAATCAAAATTGGGCCCTCCTGGAGGGGATTATGCAGTCGGGCTGGTTATCCTACACGTATAAACTTACTAGTAAACTTCAGAAGAAAAATGGCCGGACGGATTCTGAAAATATATACAGTTACCTCGTCAAGTATACGGAAAACTTATTGATCATTGTATTTCTTCATCGTTATTAAATAAATGTATTATTCACAAAACTATTGCTCCCAAAAAGTTAGATCAATTCATACCGAAACACTAAATTTCATCACCACTTAACTTTCCAGGCATCGAGTATGTGGATTTTAAAGGACTGTTTCCAAATGAAGCGTTCAGCTAAAAAACGATCAAAGTCAAACAAAATTGAAAACCCTCTCACAACAGAACTAAGTTTTACTTAATCCTTAAAAACTAGAAATAAATATTGTACAAAAATATTGTATGTCACATTTTATATATGATGTTATAATAATTATCACATTAGTACACTCTTTGGGGTGAAAAAAAACGACCAATGTCAATATCCATATCACTAGTTAATAGAAGTTAAAACTGCTCTGAAAATTGAATACACATTGTACACTTACTGAAATCGTTCTTAGGACGTCTCAGTTATAAAAACAAAATTCAATACTTGCAAGATCACATGTTTGTGATTCGGCATCTATACAAAATTTCAATTCAACATCATTTGGAAAAACCGGCACATTAGTTTTTCTGAATTAATTAATGGCTTCATTGTCCTCCCTCTGCCAAGTTGTATGCAAACCTAAGGTTTATTTTTAATGGGTGCTGAGGTGAGATCATCCCAGTCATAGATTTTGTCTGAAAGGGGCTTCTTTTTCATAAATGAATGCATCACCGACTCTCCCGTTTCTGTTCTTAATGCTGTTTGTTATTCTTGTTCACAATCACTATTGGTTCTTCCTTCATTTTTTATCATGAACTACACAAAAGTTTCTATAAACGTTTTTCATTAATATAGAAAAAAAAACTTACTTAACATCCAACAATGTACTATTGTTTTGAATATAATACTCCAAATAATGCTTTTGTCCATTGTTGGTTAATTTTTTCAGTGAAACAGAACACTGAACCGACACCAGGTTTGACAAAGGACTCCCAATCTTTTTTTTCATACAGTGTTTGAACTTTGGTGGTTTTATCATTTGACTTGATAATTCACGCTCATATTTTGCAGTAAAATGTTATTGAGAATGTAGTTCTGAATGCATTTTATCGAACGGGCACTGAAGACTATTTTTTTTAAAAAAAACCTGAACTTTGATTGTTTTACCCTGGATCTGTCTAATCTTTTTGAGGAATTCAGCTACTACAATTATTCTTCCGAGAATCCCGTGTTTTTTAAGTTTTAGATCAATTGCAAATTTCAGCAGCACATTTCGTCGCAATTTGAACAATATCCAATAACTTCTTCCTATACCTGGTTCATATCCGTGTCACAGTTTCAAATGTTATGCAATAAATATGCTTCCCATCTACGGTGAAAAGTGCCTGTTATCTCAAGCTGTTTACAATTGGGTGCAGAAATTCTCTGAAGGGAATACCGCGTCGGCCGGCCAACGAGATTGCCTCGGAGGCCAATTTGTAACGAACGGAAGACAGAGGGGAAACTATAAACAGTATAGTCACTGCTTTTGGTTGTTCACACGGCATGACCTATCTCATGACAGGTTAGATTTTCACAAAATCTGTGCAATATGAGTGCAGCGCATCTTACCCCATGATACAAAATCAAATTGCAGCATTTCAATTGCTACCGCGATGACTGATAATGGGTTCACACAAAGTGCACTGGAAACATCCTGCGTCACCTGCTGAAAAAAATAAATTAAAGTGACAACATCCGCCGGCAAATGATGCTCACAGTCTTCCGGGATCGCAAAGGCATAGTTTTTGCCGCACTTACAGCCTCAAGGATAAATCTTAAATTCGACTCCTACTGTTAACATCCTCAAGAAATTTCGAAAGACCTTACAGTATTAACAAGAAAAACAAGACGCTGCGAAATTTCAAGTGGAAAGTCCTCCAGCATCCTCCTTATAGCACCGATCTTTTCCAAGTGACTTACATTTGTTTGGTTCTCTTGAACATATGCTTTCGGGTGAACATTTTCCTGAAGATGAAACTGTAGACAGGGAAGTCACCGCCTAGTTCCAAAAGCACCCCAAAGAACTTTAAGCTGGATTTTAGGTGCTTGTGAAGTGATGCAACGAGTGCCTCAATGTACAGGAAGATTATGTTGAAAAATAAAAGAACTCTTCAAATTTGTTTAAGTTTTTATAGATTTATATTTAATTAGTTATCCGCATAGTTCCACTTTCGAAAACTTTCTTATTGAAGCTTTGCCTCTCTACGCTTTAGATAGCGCATTGATAGAGAGGGAGATGCCACTTTTTCATCTTCTAATTCACAGTGCTAAAATGCTCCTTCACTTGTAACGGAGTTCAGATGTCTGATTTTACATAGTTTGAAACACTGCTAACCGCGCAGTTCCGATTCGTCAGGTTGGCACTAATTGCCACCTTCGATAGCCAGCTTACTGCTTGTTTACTTCAGAATTTCTTACTGAAAAACCTCTCACGAAATGTATTGTTTTATTTATATTATATATTTTAATGCTTTATTTTCACATATATGGTTATGCGTGTGAATATTTATAAGAGCTACATGTATGGTTTTTAAATTTGTTCGAAATCTAGAAATTCAAATAATGGAGGAATGTTCTTCAATTATTAAATGGGAATAATGGAAATAAAATTGTATTTAGAAGAATATAAAATACGAAATAGCATTGTACTCTAAAATAAAACCAAATAAAAAGAACACCTTTTTTTTAAAAAAAAATCTTGGATTTATTCGGAGAAACGGGGATTGATATTCCAAGCCTTCCCAACATTGTTTCAACAATCTCTATTTTCTGCTTACACTAGGAAACGGGCAATCAAAGTCTAACACATTCTTCTGATTTGTCGACTGCATTGGCAATGCTGAGAATATAACAAAATGCATTTCCACATTCCCACAATATGTCCTTTCGCTATGTCCGACGAGTAAGATATGTAATGCTGACTTAGCGCGGCAGCTGCCTGTTGTGAATCACAAGACATGTTGACTAATCACTCGTACTCTATCAAGGTCAGGGATGAGTTACATTTGTAATGTGCTCCTTATTTTTAAGATTTACATTATTTTTCTCGTCATAGTACATACATTTAAATAGAAAGATGGTTTCACGTTGAGTATTTTGAGAGTGACAATTAATACTGTCAAGTGCATCAATATGGAGAAGTCATATTTGCGATGTGACGTGTGTTCGTAGCTAGTCAAATGTAAATCAATGTCATTTCATACAATGTGGCTCATTGGGGGTTGAGACCTATAAAATTAGATGAATGATTACAGTATTTGTACTTCAATTAATTAATATTACGCATGTTTTTGACAGAATATGTTGTAGTACGGGATAAGCCTTGATGGCCATTTTCCTGGAGCTAAGATTACAGATCTGCAGCTGCTTATTTAGTTTACGTTGATATGATGGTGTATCAAAGTTCGCTCAGGAAAATAGCATTGTTATATCTCTGCAACTCTTTCAGTATATGTTTAGTGTTAACAGAGCTCGGACTTGGAAGTAACTGTAAATAATTTATTCATATATTTATTAATTTAATACCCTCGGATAGTTCAGAAACAGAAAAAATTCGTAGTTTCTGCCCAATCTTTGACGTGGGAAAGTAACAGTGGCAACGTTGGAGAATGACTAGTTTCTTGTAGCAAAATGTTACTCTTTAAACGAAAGCGAAATTTTACACACTGGGGATTCGGTGAGATGGGGCGAGGCTTTTAAGGTTAATTTCGCACTTTATGTGTTTAAAGTAAACTATTGTGATTTTATTTCTTTCTAGCATATACAAACACATTTGTAGCTGTGGAGTTAAAGCCTATAGCATCACAACGAACAGTCCGAGAACATTTGTTTCCATTCTTGAGGAGGGCATTTTTCGACTGCCTTTCTACTCGTAAATTCATTGTACATATTATTGCGCACTTTTATACAAATCGTAATTTATATCTTTGCTATTACCCCATAGAGTGGTTATTAAAATGCAGGAGAGTAAATGTAGGCATAAGGGAGAGTTGCTTTTTATATTATTAAAACACAGAAACCCTTTAAATTGAAAATACAATTAACACGCTATTTAGATTGCACATACACTCTTATTCTTAGCAAGCTATGGTCATTAAAATATATTTTCTGTACTCAGCATAAGCGATAAATTTCCTACCTCATCATCCATTTTAACGATTTAAAGGGTTAAATTTCTTATAAAATTCACCATACAATTAGTTTTGTGGTTTAAATAAATATTTTCTTGTCTAAAATTAAAAGATAGTGCCTAATTATATAATTTAAAACCTATTTTAGATGCCTAAAACATAACATTTTCATAACTAAAATTACAAGATCTGGTTATAAGAGATCTGGCTATATTCAGCTGAATACTTCGCTGGCACCTGTCAAAGAAATTTCTGTATTTAATATAACTTTTCTTTCGTAAAAACACCGAATTTCGGAATACGTATTTTGTTATGGAAAAATCCTGTCTCTCTTAACTGTTTAAGAAGTTGGCGAACAGTTTCTGTACCTGGAATACGATTGCAGGATATTTTCTTGTGAAGCGCTTTAACACTTCTCTGCAAGAATCGTTTTCAATACACAAAAGTCCTCTCAGGAGTGTAGTGTAGTGAAACACAATTAACACACTTGCTGACAAAACCTCCCTCAAACCAACTACAAGCTGTTAACTACGCATGCATTATCCTTGACGATTGGCTTCTTTCGGCCCGTAACTCGGATAATCTTAGTGTATATGACTGCGGCACGTAGGAACGTCATTGCAATATCACGTTCTTCCTTACTCCCTTCAACATAAAGTCATCCATAAACTTGCAACACGTGCTCATGCTTTGTAAGGTGATCGGTGTAACAGAGGGTTATTGCATTTAATTTCTGAATCCAGTTCAAAGTGATGAAATAGATCCGTAACTTTTTTCTGCATTTGCAAATCATGGTTCCATCTAAATGGGCTTGTAAACACACAAATAAGTGTTAAAAATAGTCATTTTGCATGAAACTCAATATGACTAGAAAATTAGTAAATACAAGCAGATAATAAGCCCAATAATTTTTAATGAAGCAAAAAAGGCAGATCAATAGATCTATATTAATCTTTGGTGTTAATACCGTATCTCCAGCTGTTAACAAAAAATAAAAAAAAAAATCTATTCTTGGTTCAACAGGACATAGCTCAGGAATCATTGTGTGTATGTATATATGTGTGTGCGCGCGTGTGTGTGTGTGTGTGTGTGTTCAATGATAAGAGTAATTAGTTTCAATTTACGGCTCTCGCACTCTCTCAATGGTAACTTTTTATTTGTGGGGTAGTTTGAAAGATAAAGTGTTTAACGCGGACCCGCACAAATTAGAGAAACTTCAGGCTAATACTGAATACGAAATAAACAGAATTTTATCTGATGAGTTAGACGAGTGAGTGACAACATATTCTCGCTAGAGGAAGGAGAACATTAAAACTTCTACTTTAAGGTAGGTTGGTTCATAATCCTTTCCTGTTTCTAACGTTGTACAAAGCATGTTACCATTTAAAGCCAGACCTGCCGCCCTGGAACCAGACCCCGTGCTACGGCGGTTTGAAATATTAAGCGGAATGAAGCGACCCGTTTAAACGTTGTTCGAATTAAACGTGTAGTATTCTCACTCAGAACAAACAACAATTGACTGTCATTTGAAATGATTCTACCTAAGTTAATAGTATGAGTACAGCGATAACTTTTCAAAAATAAAGTGTTATAATGTTAAAAAAATCGTTGAATATGTTGAAAAGTGTCTGTAATGCGAGTTTTTGAAATCCATGGTAGCCTAGATTCCATTCACTTTAACTATAAAAACACTCTTTGTAACTTAAAATCGGATATTCCACTGGTAAACAAAGAATAAAAGGATACCAGTTGTCTTAAAACCTTAAACAGATAAGGTATTCTGTTATGAATATAACTGTTGAATATGGGACTTAAGTTTATATTTCTGAATCAAAGATAAAACTTTATCTCTGAGACAGCACCTGCCAAAATCTCCATATTTTGGCGATTTCCTCTTGCGCTTCAGATGAAAGAAATTGTCCATGAGCTAAAATTTGCAAAATGTAGTCCTTTTAGCGAGTGTAACTAGCAGACGGTAATCAAATAAACTTGTAAACGGATGCTTTAGCATTCTACAGTAACACTAATCTTAATGGCAAATGAAGGCAAGATATGTTGTAAACTCTTCGAATTCATTTAATTCTAGTTTACTTTGGTACTTTACTAATTCTTGTTGATTGCAATAACTGACAAATGGAATTCATTATTTGCATTATTGAAAGGGTTTCTTAAAATAAAAACATTAGAATGGAAAAAGACTTCATTTTCTGACCATGACTGTAAAAGTCTTTGTTTATGCAGTACATTGAACGCCAGCTTATCAGTTTTCATTCTCACAGGATTTTTGAAATTATTTTCAATGGGTTGCAACGCGTGGTCTCTACAATATTCCATCACCAATTATTGTCGATTACATTTTTTGCCAAACATATGTGTTTAATGTGAAAAACCATATCAAAGCAAGACTCAAACAGGTTTTCGTGGTTGTGGCCGGAGAGGCACATTGAATGGTTCGAGTACTGGCAGATCCATGTCCATTGGAATCAATTTCAAATCCTTGCCAATATAATTGCTTACCGGTACACTATATCACAGATTAAAAAAAATACTCTTGGATAAAAGCATAGGATGGTTTATTTTGTCTTCATTTTTTTAGGTTGGTTATATTTATGTGATAAAATAACATTTTGCTGATATTTTGGGGATTTTTCATACCAAAATAGATTTAAAAACATAATTATATATATGATATGTTCCGTTTTTAGCTAAAATTAAAAAATTGTTACAATTATTCAAGCAGATATGCTGTATCTTGTGGAATAATTTCTGTTAACAGTAACTAAATTTCATTGTGCAATATTCAGGTATCTTATCATTAGATCAAAAGGACAAACTTGAACGTCTGTACCACCCTTTTTTTCGATGTCCCTACAAATCTTGGAAGAAATCGAAAAAGGAAGCGAGAAAATGGTAAAGTAACTCAAAGCATTGTTGCAAAACTGCAAAACGTACTGTTTGCAAAATAAGCGATATTCTTTGCGGACATGAAATAAAATGTGAAGTTTTTGGAACATAATTTTCTCCAGATATATTAAATTATTTCAGTTTTGCTCTTATATCCTCACGTGACGTCAAACGCATTTTCTTAAGATTTTTTTATTTATTTTGTTTATTTAAGAATGTTCTTTAGCATCTGTAGTCGTTAGCGTCTCATTCAATTCACGGCAGAAAATTGCCGATAAATTTTGCTCAGAGGCATCTTATTTCAGTCTTTAGTTTTGTTTTTACGTGCCATAAATCGACCCATGACAACATTTCCCTTTCGAAAAAGCGAATTTAGAATTTTTAAGCCCTAAAATATGCATCGAACCTGGCCGGGTTTGAACCGCAATTTTGGTTACCTCTAACCACGGACAGATTTCTCAAAACATAAGAATATCCTGTTTGACAATTAGAAGAGGCTTTAATTTCAATAACCTGAAAATGCACTCATCATCCAGTATATAAAATGATATACACTTTTGCTGTCAAAGAATACTAACCCAGAAAACATATTCCTATTTCTGTCTCAGGATTTTTCCAGTTTCAATTAACATTCTTTCCATTGTTGAGTACTCCTTTCCTAATCACAGGTTACTTCAGCTGCTAGTATAGTTTGAAATGTAGAAGAAATGTTTCTCATAAAATGTGATAATATATACGAGCAAAGATTTAGCATAGATTTAAAATAAATACATTATAAGATACTATTTTTGTATCATATTTAAAATAATATTCTAATATTTTTAAGTGATAAAAATCCGGTCTCTATGCCAGGTACAGTTTCTACCGGTATGTACATCTACTTAGTTTGACTACACCTTTCCGTGCACGCATTGGTTGCCCTTGTATGCCAACACATTTTTCACTCAG
This sequence comes from Metallyticus violacea, assembly GCA_030762175.1. NCBI lineage: Eukaryota > Metazoa > Arthropoda > Insecta > Mantodea > Metallyticidae > Metallyticus > Metallyticus violacea. The sequence goes on from CM060840.1 coordinate 56,097,480, forward strand.
TTTAGAATTTTCAAACTTATTAAATTATAAATTACGTACATTATTTACTTATATGTATTTTAGAAAATATAATTAAAGTTGAATAGATATACTATCAGCACTATTGTAACTAATGAAACTTAAGATGTGTTAAATTTATACTTACAACTGCCGGAAAAGTTCATTGGGTGTGTGATGGCGTCATAGCGATCTATACTAAGTGCTACCAATACATATGTAGAGGAATACGTCACCAGAGCCTGCAAAAGATGGAGCACATTGTTCTTCATTTAAATTCTGTTTACAAACGTTAATAGAGGTACATAAAGTGGATACTTGTTTAAATTGGTGTGTTTTACATGCAAATACTGACACATAATTGAATAGATCAAACTGACAAATGAAGAGCAGCGCTTCCTAAGTTTCCTTATTACGTATGGGAACAAATTCACTTTGAAAGATCCATATTTCATATGTATATTGATCAGATCTAAGGTATGGAGAGAATTGAAGTATTTCTAATATAAATATATGTAAATGGTTTATTTATAAAACAGATATTGTAGGTTTTGTGTATAATTAGTTACTTGGATAAAAAAGGGATTTATTATTTGGCACCTGACATGGTCTTCGAGTGACTTGATGGAATTAAATAAAAAATGATGACACAAACGAACTATTAGCCAATCAAAGCCTAATGTTATCTGTTGTTCCTCTTTTTATAAGGAGAGAACATTGTGGAAGAAAACTCATTCAAGTAGCTTGATCCTAGCAGAATTCGAACCTGTGCTCTCTACTTTTTCAGCTAGTTAACTTATGCTTTAGTACGGTGAACCGCGAAGGTTGATGATTAAACATTTGGTTTTATTTCTTGCACCTTAATCACGCTAGGATATTTTCCCAGAAAGAGAAAATTTACCTTAATTGTTATCTTATATGAGTAGCTTCTAATCTGCAGGTCTTTTTTTCCTGTTAACTCAAATTCTAACTTTACTAAGGGTTGTTTCCGATCTATAGTAACAAATTCAAACAATTTTTACTTATGAAAAGCCATGCCTCCAACAGCGCCGATGTTCTTTGGTGGCCTCAAGCGCGATGTTCATTTGTTCCACGTCTTTTGGTATGCTCAATAACCCACATTTAATAGAAATGTCTTTATAAGAGATAAAAGTATTTCGGACTCTCTCTCCATATTTACCAAAAATTAGCTGGTTGAAGCTTACGTATGGCTGAAGCAGCCAGGTGAACCTTTTTAGGTTCAGATCCCGGTTGATAGTGGGTTCTGAATTCCCCCCAGTTTTAATGGAATGGCTCTCTGTATTTCTGAGTTTGAACCACAGACAATGCCTTTAGCCTTAAGAATATATTTGGAGACACGGCTGGTAATTGGTTGTGAATTTGCCTGTTTCTTGTCCTCTAAAATAAACAATCTTCTGTATTCTGACCTCACATTTTTTTATGAAGCACACATGAAATGCCTTTCTTCAAGTGATGAAACCATGCCTCTTGCATTGCTTGATAATCTCGAAATTAAACCATTGTTATATCAGTTATACCCTTTCCAGAACAATTCCGTTTTCCATACCATTTTAAGTAGTAAGCACTATATGTCGCCCATACTGCCGAAGTTCCGTAGATTTAAGTGTGGCATTACTGTAAACTCCTAAATTTGTACCATAGAACGCAAACAACCTTCTTGTACAAAAAACTATAGCATTGAATGCCTCTGGTAGCATGTTATTTAGTCTGCCCTAATGCTATGATTTTTATATTCCAATATGAACATTTTACTGAGAAAAATTCAATATTATAAACCTTTGGTGGGGTTAATAGACACCTTGTTTTTAAAAATTGTTTATATTGACCTCCCATTATTTTAAAACTGCAGTTCATAAGCCTATGTCCTTCCTGCTTGCCTCGAGGACTAAGTTTTATACAATAAAAATATTTCTTTTGAGTACTCTTGTTTTCAATAACGTTATATCTTTTTGTGCTATATGAAACGTGGTTTTGATTTATATAGGATAAAGTAATTTTAGCTTTTCCATTGTTATTAATTATATTTCATAATGTTTCATCATTCATAAATTAAGAGACAGCGATCCGAAAGCATTAACGGGGTGTTTCACGGCTCTTGGCCTCTGATTTTTCATTATTACTTTGCAATATAGAACGTAGTTTAATATTTCACACGCATATAACTTATCTCTAGCACAGCCGGGCGGAAAGCTGTATGGTACATTCATAGACTACTCAAAGGTCTTTGACACGACAAATAAAACTATCCTTATCTTTTATAGGAACCAGGCTCTACTTAATTGCCGCTCATCAGAAAACCACCGAACAACTGGATACAAATTAGTGATGGCATTAATAGATCGAATCCTTTTGAACAAACTGTACGCGTGCTCCCCCCCCCCCCCCCCAAATGCATATATTTCATGCAAGATGAGCTATATCCATATTGTCTTGCACATTGTAAACTCTAAACGAAAATTAAAGTGAAAGGAAATAATGTAGAGATTTGACCAATTTTTACATATCCAAAGAATACTTAACCTGATATGCAGAATTTACGTACCTGAAGAAAGCGGATGAGCTTACACGCGATATTTCCGGCGTGCCAGTCAACGGTAATACGCCATACGATGTCCGTCAGAACGCTGATGAGTCCCACCGTTAGATCTAGAAGTTAAAGAACACAGTATTGTAACGAAGTAACAGTACCATATTCTTAAAAATGTTTATTAGATTTTCTAATGGTAAATAAGGTGGAAGGAGCTCATTACCGCAAGAAATACTAAGAGTCGGAACATTTTTTGTATATATTTCTTACTTTAGGGCAACACATTGCTTTACAATATATTTTAATTAGTCATTGTAGCCCAAAGTATGTATAGGTATAATATTGAACCGAGTTAAACTTATTCACAATGTTAATAACAAATTTTGTTCACTAAAGAGCTTGGCTACTTGGGATCATCAGGATATCATAACAACATGGCTAATAAAGACCCTCTTTAATTATCAAAACAGTCAAATTTATAAGTCATTTAATCTGTTCGTCTGTTATTATTTCTTGTTTATTTTTCTCTCACCCAAGTGTATCTTATTGTTATGATCCTCTTTAACATTCAACAAATTTTTTCTCTCTTTTTTAACATTTCTAATGGTAGATTATTTTACTTCTTTAGCCATAATAATTTTCTCCATAAAATTTCTTCCTTTAACTCCTCTTTCTGCTGTTCTCAACTTAGTTACACTTAATATACCCCGTGCAAACTTTTTCCTCCCAGATTTATTGCAGATTCAATGTCCCATTCTCTTTCTACCTTCTGTCGTCCATTCCAATTACAAGGGTTCATCCCTATACTTTTTCCATTAGCCCATTTCTACTTCTATATTTTTTTATTTTTGACTCGCATTTTAACACACTTTCCTTGAAGATTGATGCTCTTAACATTTCTACAGATTCCTGGAAGAAGCAAATCTCCGTTTACAATCCTGCTAGAAGGATTTCTTTCAGTTTTGAGAGCAGTCTGAAGTATGTTTCAACAGTTCATACCCCGATTTATAAACTGCAGATATTGTAACACATGACTTAAGGCTTGAAGCATCGTCCTGAGGAAAGAGCACAAATTTCATCAACTTTTCACGACATTCTTCCTTGCATCTTGTATTTTTAAAATTAATTTTTCATAATGTGGTTTCTCTCTGCAAATGACCAAAATAACACCTCGCATTCCAAAATGCAGCGATATGATTTCACTTATTGTTGGCACCCCGTATGGCTTCCTTCGGAAGGGAAGTAAAGCCGTGGGTCCCGTGTCGTACATTTACGGCACGAAAAAGAACCTCAAGCCTGAAAGAGAGGCCTCTGAGCAAAATTTGCCGACCGTTTCACGCCCTGAGTTGAATGGGACGCTCATGACCTGAGATGTTAAAGAGCGTCCATAAATAAACCAATAAATCAATAAATCCAATGTTGGCACCCCGTGAATTTTTTAGGGGGTGAAGATATTTTATGGTTCAATTTCTAACTTTGCATTTTGGTTTCAAGATCTTAGTAATGGATACTTTGCTCATCAGTAGTTGAAAATCTGCCAAGAAAGTTCTGTTTGCCCAAAAATGTCTTAAATTGTTTATAAATGCTGACTCTCAACTCTTTTTGAGTAGATTAAGAAATTCTTCTTGCAATAAATCTTTAAATGTATAGTGCTTAGTTAAATTGTTATAATTATACATATATTTGTTTGTTGTTATTTATTTATTGCTCCTTATAACTCATATAATGCACAGAATGCTACATGAGATAGGGCAAGTCAGAAAATCTTGGAGGTTACATAACATTTAAAATTGTTATAGTATACAAAGTTATCATATGATACACCATAGTGTAAAAAAACTCTTTAAATCCCTGTTCAATTTGTCTAGAACAAAATGATTTATTAATAGAAAAATAAATACATTAGCTGAACAACTTTGCGAATGTAGTTAACTGTTATACCAAATTAAAATTTATTTTATACAGTATGTATATATACTATATATATATCATTATTATTTAAAACTCATTTAATAAATAGAAACAGCTATAAAATAAATATGCCATTACTGACCTTTTAAATAAAGTTAACTTTTCAATTACTTTAATTTAAGAGTGGTAATTTGTTGTATAATTTGACGGACATTTGAGTTGCAATGTTTTGATGTTGGAAGAATTATTATTCTATTATTTTTTCTGCATTATAAATACTTTGTTGGATGGAGGAGAGTTGCCACAAAGCAAGATGCCACACTTTAATCGGGTGTAACCATAAGCAAAATAAATTGTTCTAAGGATATCAAGATTGCTTACTAAATTCCTTAACAGATACCTAATTACACTAAATTTTTTCATTAAATTATCAGTGTGCTTATTCCATTTTAGGTTATTTCCCTTATACTTCCAAGGAATTTAATACTACTTGCAGTTTCAATGTTGTTGTTATTAAAAATTACTGTCGGTTTTGGTGTTTCCCTGTTTTGCTTAAAGTGAAAATGCTTGCGAGTGTATTTTCTGTGTTAACTTTCAGTTTGGGTAGAAATGTTTCTTTTCAAATCGTCCATAACAAATAAAAACTGTACTGGACATAGCATTGAGCCTTGCGGTACTCCCAAGTTTTACCTCTTGTTGTTTGATTGATGGTAATTCCTGTTTTTTCTACTATGTATTTGACAGTCGCTCTTCGATCTTGCAACGTTACACTAAATCATGCACTTAATTTATGTTTACTTTTGTTGCTCATCATCACAGAATATTCTACTATAAGGCTCCAAATGATGCTGGTTTTTATTGATGAATTTCAGAGGACATTTCCTTCGTTTGCAGCTCTTTGCTAAGCACTTAGCTGCCACGATGCAATGCACCAACGTAGATTTTGAAACTAGGCAAGTAACATTAATACATTTCAGACATTCCTGTACCTTGAACATTTGCATTTTTAGAATTTTCTGTACACTCGGTGTGCAAGTTCTAACCACACATTTTTTTTTTGAGGAAAAATTGGCAGTACATTCTAAATGACTGTCCAGATACCGAACAGTGGAGGCTTACTGCGCTGGGAGCTAAATTTGTTAAGTCGAATAGGGATAGGTTAGCATGTTGGAATACATTTATACTGAGTAGACGGGCTCTTTGAGTATGAATGTGTGTGCGTGTGTTCGCACCCGTATATTTAAGTATTTGTGCTTAGGTGATAACTGTAAATGTATTTGACTTGAAGTACAAATGCTTTTCTGTAAGTGTCTATGTAAGGAATAGCACGATCGAAAGACGGACTGTGCTGTACAATGCTTGTAAACTATGAGCAATAAATAAACATTACTACCTACTACAAATCCATAGGTAAACCCAAATCTGAGACAAAAATGCCCTTTGTATATTCTACACTTTTATATTTCTCTGAATTTTCTCAAAGCAACTCTATGCAAATTTTAGCCTCTACTGTTGCATTATAAAACTTCTCTCTTTCTAGAATTTTATGTAAACAAAGTATTGTTGTTCTCGTGCTCTCAGATTTTATATTACCTAATTTTTTGCATCTATTGCTGCTACCTCATCCCAAAGTAATCAGTTTTTCTTAGTACTTCAAGTATGTATCAAGTATCTCACTTCAGGAGGAAAGGGGTTTATGTTTATTTATTTTATACCGACATTCCTATGCTTTGTGTACTTTTCTATGATAGCACGTAAATTTCTTCCTTCCTTAAACCATTATCCTCACGATCATATTTGAGGTATAAAATGTAGTTTACAGTAAATATCCATACACCAACACTCGTATTTCCCCTCGTTAGCTTCGTGGTACCAAACGTGCTTTTACGATTACAAATTATTAAGGTATATTCACATAAACCATTAAGAAAATATCGCCAGCACTTTTTAATTTGTACATAAAGGCCACCATTGACATATGGATGAAAACGAAACTTAAAGAAATAAGGATAGAAAACCAAGAGTTAAAAGCAATATAATTTGCAGACGAACGGCTTGTGAGTGGCTCGGGTTCTTTATTAACTAAAGAATATATTCTATTTCAGTTATGTTATTAATATGATTTTCATCTTATCTTGCATAGAAACTCTCCAGGTCTTGTAACAATGAAAATTATGACGAGAGTGCGCCTGGTTAGCGGAATTAAAGTTTTCAATTGCAGTGCAAAGAAGATCTAGGCAGGAATATGGTGCAAATGCCCCAAAGCGTCATACCATTGCGAATTTGCACAAACAGCTGTTAGAAACAGACTCTGTATTAAGAAAGAAGAGAAGCGGCAAAAAGCAGTGTCTGCAGCTAAAGTAGATGATGTTAGGCAAGCATTTCAGCGCAGTTCTCAGAAATTAATTCAGTTCAGATCTGGGTATTCCAAAGTCCATTGTTCACGACATTGTCCATAAAAGATTGCGACTTAGAGCATACAAATTGTATAGAAGCTGATAAACCCAGACGGGCCAAGTTCGCCAATTCAGTGTTATCGTACATTGTTGATGACAATGGACTCCCCAATCATGTCACATTCTCAGATGAAGCCACCTTTCTCACGTCTGGTAAAGTACACTGACATTATTGTAGAATATGGGGAGAAAAAATCACACATCGTAATGCAATATAAATGGGATAACCCTAAAGTTAACCTGTGCTTTGACTTGTGATTCTGTGATCTGGCATTTCTTCTTCGCTGAAAGCACAGTAACAAGAACAATATATCTTGATATGCTGGAAAACTATACAGTCCTTTAACTATTGCAACTATTTCGGATAGATGGAGCATCTCCACATTACGTCGATCACGTTCGAGACTCAATACACAATTTCCGAACAACTGGATGGGAAGATCAGTACCCACTGAAGGCCTCAAGGTCACCAGATCTAACTCGCTTATATTTCTTTCTTTAAGGGTACGTAAAAACCTTTGTTTATTGTTTATCGAACTCGAGTGCAGGATTTGGCTGACCTCCAAAGGTGGATAATAGACGCTTGTGCTTCCTTCATATCTGTAATGCTGCAGGACACGTGGAGAGAATACTCTTGACATTGTTCGGGCTAACAACTGATTATGCAATTTCTATTTGTTGTCATACCACGCACAGCGCACCAGCGTCATAATTTTCATTGTTTCTAAACTTGGAGAGTTTCTACACAAGATAAGATGAAAATCATGTTTCTAACTTAACTGAGTGAGGAAATATTCACATTTTCTGTCGTTAGTGACTCTACCGTACACATTGTACTTAAAACTCATACCTTTAAAATATCTATCAAGAAGAAAAAAAAATGCTTTCTTAGGAATAAATTATATTTGGTGTAAAATATAAGAGAATAAAATTGTGTTTGAACAAAATACTAGTTTTAAGTATTTAAGCCATTCCAATCTCACATGTAAAACGTCGGTCCTGGTGATGTGGCAACCATACTTGCCTTCTAAACTCTAGATCTGGGTTCAATTCTGACCAAGATCGATGGATTTTTTTCGGGCGTAAAAAATCCTAAGTATGGCTTCCTTCGGAATGGAAGTAAAGGCCGCGGGTCCCGTGTCGTACATTTACGGCACGATAAATAACCTCGAGACTGAAAGAAGAGGCCTCTGAGCAAAATTTGTCGGCCATTTCACGCCCGGAATTGAATGGGATGCTGATGACCTGAGCTGTTAAAGAGCGTCCATAAATAATAATAATAATAATAATAGTAATAATAATAATAATAATAATAATAATAATAATAATAATAATAATAAAACACGTAAAACAATTAGACATTGAATGCCGACAAATTTAGAATGGTGTATGTAATAAACATGGGGACACTGAGGAATCACACTATAACGAAGAACAAGTAAAATTATTATAAGATGGTGGTTGTTACAGTTCTAACCTATTACGAGAACTGAATATTAAACAGATATGACAAAAGAAAGAAAGAATCGGCGGAGATGACTGGACTTGTTCTATAAGACATGGAAGTAATAATATCGGAGAAATATGAAGTAAATATAATTTAAATGATTTGGTTCATGATATGAAAATAAAGTGTTTCAATTATACCAGAGAATGAATGAAAACAGACTTTCTAAATCACATTTTAAATACTCGTATAAACCAAAGGGAAGAAGAAATCATGGCAGAACTAGAACAAGGTGGGAAGGTATGCTATCTTGCAGTTGGAGCAGATTAACCGGGATAGTTCTTGTTGATGATAAATTAAAATGCTTCCGTATATGAAATATGCATAGAAAATATTCTTTCCGTTACGTTTGTCTACAGTTAGACTGTGTGAATCCTGATGCTTTAGCATAGTACACCAAAGAAAAGGGCGTTAAGTATTTTTTATATTTTGTTCATCATCGCACAAACTATTTCTTAGCATTTTGGCTTTTAATATATGTAGAAAACATTAAAAATATGTTACAGTAAAAAAATAATCAATCTCCTTTTGAGATTATAAAATTTAAAGGTCAAATAATGATCTAACTTTAGATTATTTTAATACAATTTACAACAGTAGTTATATAATATCAGTAGCCATGTTCCGAAACATTTTAAGATAAACTTGTTAAACTGTTCTTTAGCCTCTTTATCAAAAATACTCGCACAGGTGTAGCACTCACTTCTGAATCATATGCTATAAATAGCCACATTCTGTCGGTCCCCACTCCCTCAACACTCGGCACTGCAATAAACCTATTTATCTACGAAGCATGTTATGCCTTACGTTAGCTTATTGTGTTCTCGTATGTAAGGATGAACTAACCCTACGGCGCCACATACACCATCTGCTAGTTGCTCACAGAAAATCTCTAATGAGTTCACATCTTTGGAAAACTGACGGGGAAGGTTCAACCCCATGGAAGCAACTAATTTTCGCCAGGCACCACTAGAGTCCCCAATTTTCAATTCACTTAAGATTACACAGGCAATGGATAAAATGTACCCTAAGAGGTGATAGATGTTATGGTCTTCGCCGGAACTATGATTATTATGCATTGTAAATGTCTTAAACTGAAACGGGAGATAAAAGTGAGAGTGTTGGAGAAATAAAATCATGAAAAGGAAGAAATGAGATAATATCGGCGTTGTCCACGATAAATGCACTCCAGCATCGAAATTCAAAGTTTTTATCCAAAATTAAAACTTCGCCAATGATTTACAATTAAAAAAACTTTTAGATGTTTTTCAAATGTATGTGTAACCTTTATATTTGGTTTAAAAACATCGAATTGTTTAAATTATCCTGAAATTTATTTTAATGAACCTAACTGGTTTGTTCTTTATAAAGTGTGCATAATGCCACCAACTATTTATTTACAGCTGGATTTTTGAGAGAAAAAGAAATGTACCTGCAGCACGTTGGCACTTTTTTTTCGAAGGAAAGAAAACTAAATAAAAGAAGGAAAATTTTCTGTTGCTAACAGCCGAGCCTGCGTCTTGCTTTCTCAGCTCTGCACACCATCCCAGTTTAATAGCTAGGCCCGGTCTACCGACAATAGCTTCATCTCAACAGAATGGAAATTTCCCCCTCCTCTTTCCTGTACACTCGGAAATGGAAAACGCTCATAAAAGAGGGAAAGGGTACTAAGACAACAAGGTTTTGAAATGGAACAGTCACCATTTCCTAGGCTAAAAATGTGTACTAGGTCATAAAGTGGAACAAACTTAAACGTTAACTTCGTCTGTTTGTGTCACAATGTAGAGTGTTATGGAGACAGGCTTTATATTAATCCTGAAGCGAGATGCGTATTCCAAACAAAGGATCTATCTTAACTGCTTATATCGTCATCTTCTTTTGCTTGTCTTTCATGCATTTCTAAAGGATTCAGTGCAAATTTGAAAGTGTAAACTAAATACACCATAAAGAAGAATGGTTGTTGATATAATAATCAACATATATAAGCATCTTCCTGATAAGGTACCATTTCTCAATTTACTACACAAGTTGTCTATATAAATCCACAGAGATCTGGTCTTTCCATCCAATTTATGCAAGAAGTAATGAGATTAATCTCACAATATGACCGTCTTTTACTGGAGGAAAGTATACAGAATGTATGAAGAATTTAAGTGAAAACCTGGATTAGTAAAAAATAAATTTATAGGAAACATGGCAGATGTCAACTACAGTGCTTTCAATTTTATTCATCCGCTAGAGCGCGGGCAGCGACAGTGGATAAGCACATGCTGCTAATTGGTTCCTCTGACTCAAGTCCCCACTTAAAGCAGCTGAGGCGTTGTCTTTGTGCCGTTTGGATGTTCTTAAGGCGATGTCATTAAAGTATTTTTTACTTTATTGATGAATAAGTGCTGTTATAATGTCAAAATACTTTATATATGTGAGCAGAAAAGTAAGACAGCCATTAGTAAGAAAACTTCTTGTAGTTTATGAACCTCACATATAATCTTGTGAGTAGATATAGGGAAACGAGATCTATTTCGATAACAAACTTAAAGTAAACTGTTAAAGGGCATGAGGGATGTGTAGTTACACAGGGACATCATTTTCAACATCTATTATGACACAGATAAGTGGTTATTCTAACTGTAAACTACATTAGGGATCTTTGCGCTTGAATTGAGAAATTGGGTATGTACATCCGACACCATGCTTCCATCGCGCTTTCATGTCCTGTTGAAAGCACTGTATATGCATTGATATTTGTATGAAACATGGATTGTAAGAACCCAAATTAGAAAGTATATTGATATAGCTCTAAATTTCCTTTGATTAGTTGAAAACGTTACTTTATTACTCAAAGTTAAAATTAGTGGAATAACAAATTAAATACCAAATATAATATTGAGCAAAGACATGGCAGTAAGACGAGGAAAAATGCCTTTAGATAATTACCTTGATAGGTATATTTTTATTAATTTGAATAGATACGACCAATAAGACTGAAGAAGAGGAAACAAGCAAGATTTAAATCGATTTATAATAACTATTGTTTTTGATATTCAACATACATTGATATACAGTGAGGTCATTTGAGTTACGAGCCGCCTAAACGAACTACTTATTGGCGAAGTGCAGCCGCCGCAATCGGAAAAGAAGAGAGAGTGACCTGGCGTAAAGTTAGCATTTGTGTTTTGTTTTTATATTTTTACTAATAGCATAAAATGTTACTATATTGAAAACTGCTAATAATAAATACTAACCTGCGTTATAAGAGATATTGAAAATGATGCCTCTCAATGTTAATATATTGGCGGCATCTGCGTAAGAAATTCCTGAATTTCATTTAACTTTTCGTAAGAACATGGCGGTTGAAGTAGTAATAGGTGGGAGGATGCGGGGGGTTTAATTTTTGATAATTGCTACACGTTGGAGGATCAAGGTTTGATGGGGTTATAGGTGGCGGGAGAATGGTGATAGTTTGATTGTTCATGACCCAGCTCACCAATAATTCTTCACGTCGATCTCAGGGATGTATCTGGTTTTCGGGACCTGGTAGTGCCGGGTTGAGTGTAGGGAATTACGGTATTATATCGTCCAGAGAAACATTATCTGCAGGTTGACGTCGTTTATTTATCAAGAGTGCATCCCATGGCGTTTTTGCTCGGAATGCAGTAACGAGACGTCGGGCAGACACGTGGAGCTGTAATGTTAGATTAGCAGTGTGATTGCAGACCGCTCGGAAGACATGTCGCGCTGAAGTGACGCTCAAACATCGGCGTTCCTATGACATCTGACGCTGAATACAACCAACCAGACCAAAAGACCAGAAAGACCAAAAAGACCTCGACACGGGCGATTTCACGTCCTTAAATACCCGATATCACACGCTTTACCACGTGATGCAGGGACGCTCTATCTTCCCGCCACTATGACTTTTAGACATCCTCATAGGTTAGCTGTGACTTCATGCCACTCTCATATTATTGGCCAGTTTGATTATTTGAGCTTAACCACTCGTTGATTTGTCCAGCGTCTGAATTCAAGTTTTACTGAACGTTACAGATCAACGGCCTTAGCGGTATCCTAGCGTTGTTCTTTTCCAGCGTACCTGGCCGGGGCGACCACCCGTCCTCCTAATGACAATAGATGGTATTTGCTCCTTTGTCTGCCAAAACGGTCTCTCTGCTGTCCGAGCAAATTCCTGCTTTTCTAGACATTCCTACAAACAGAACCCTTCACTTAAAGCTAGCTGAAATAAATGATATATTCTAATCAAATTTTCGCGATTGATGGGGTACCAAATACTGTATCACGGTTAAGAACATATTTCTTATCACTGAGAGATCCTATCTCTCGTAACTTTTTAACAAGTTGCTGAACAGCTTCTCTACCTGCAAATTAGACATTTCTACGAACTTCATGAATGTCATATATGAACATAATCATTATTTGATTCTTTTCATATATAAATCTAATTATATAATGGTCATGAGATAATTACACGGAAGTTTGTGTAAGACCATTTAATTGGGAAATGATCACATTGCTTTAAAAAAGCGTTTATCGTAACAACGAAACAACGAGAGAAACAAATAACACAAAAATTCAGCAATTCAAATGAAGATATTTGAATACAATTAATAAACAGTAACTAAATAAACTCATTGTTGTTGTAAAAGATCATCGCAGGTGAATCAATATGTTATTTATAATCCTAGAAACGTTTTCTAAGAACAATGCGTTAATAGCAAACATATAATAAATATAAAAATTGATAAATGCATTAATAAATATACAAATCTCTTAGTTGAGGCTTTTAATTTTTATTATTTTTATTATTATTATTATTATTATTATTATTATTATTATTATAGAGAAAATTAACCCTCTTACTTTTCACTTATTTAACACAAAATAAAAGAATTATTTTTTTATTTATGCTAGCTAATAAGTTCAAGCACTGTTTACATTTTTCAATATAAACTGCACAATTTCGAAAAAAAAAAAAAAAAGGAGCCTAAATTTTCTCTAATAGGAGAGGAATGTATTGCTTCATTAACTTTGGTGCCATATGAAACACCATGGAACTCGAGTTTGAGCTTAGCTGTAGTATAGACCAGTGATTTTATCATAACTTTCCTTGGGCATGAATCCTCTTTAAAGATTTCTCGCTGTCGCCGATTGTTAACATTTACCTCATAAGCTCAGGATCTTAAAATTGCATTCTGTTTAATTTTAGACTTCATCACAGATTTACAAACATTAAAAATTTAAGTAATCAAATAAAATGCACAAATTTTTAATGTTGTGATAATGATACTTGTTAATTTCAATATCTGAATGAAAGAATGGTGATTTTACTTACAGCTCGATATACTGATCTTAATAAAGGAAAATTGTATTCTGAGTTCTGATTCAAAGTTTGCCGAAGTTTTATGTTTTTTTTTATATAAATGAGTGCACAGAATGATTTTTCATGCAAGTAAATTGTTGTGAAAGACAAATTCGTCCATGGCTCTCTTTGATGGTCCGAATAAATCTGGGACTCGCAAGCTCTGTCTGGCCTCCTTTCCGTTCATGCACGCTTACTTACGCTATTTTCATGAAGATCAGACATCACTACCAAGAGCAGTTGAGAATGGGGGAAATAAGACTTGGGTTTCAAAATTAAGAAGTAGTCTGGAAAATATAGGAATTGATAACATTTGAATCGCAGAGCGGGGAAACAGGAGCATTTGAGGAAAATTAAGAAACACCTGAGGAACATTAATAGGCAGCTAACTCTTTCGGAGTGTGCAGAAAAAGTTTCACTGGGGAGACAATCGGAGCTGACAATCGGATGAGGGATGGAGCAGTACATCCAAACAGGAACCAAACTCAGCAATCGGGTTCGCTTGGTTTAGGTAAGATACCTGGCGGATGACTAAAGTAACAGAAGAACAAAGAGGGTACGAGAATCTACCCTATATGCGCGGAGAAAGAATTTTGGGAACATATTCTGGCCTACTGGAAAGGACGGAAGAATAGAGAAACATATATCTATCGGTCGTTTGTTAACGGGTCGGTTCTAGTGGTGTAGTGGTTACCATACTTGCCTTCTAAACCCAAGATCGCGGGTTCGATAAATTTTTTGGGCGTAAAAATACTAAGTATGGCTTCCCTCGGAAGGGAAGTAAAGCCGTGGGTCCCGTGACGTAGATTTACGGCACGAAAATGAACCTCAAGCGTGAAAGAAGAGGCCTCTGAGCAAAATTTGTCGGCTGAATTGAATGAGACGCTGATGATCTGAGATGTTAAAGAGCGTCCATAAATAAACCAAATCAACAACCTTCTGGAAAAAGTTTCAGGAGGGAGACATCGGGCGGCAGGATCCAAGAGCGGTAAGGCATGGGCGTTGACGGAGTTCCTAACATCATATCCACATAAAACACTACAACGTCGGCGGAATTTGAGCTTCCCTTCCTTCCACTTCCCTAGCAGAAGCCGAGGAGGAAAGCACAAGCCATTGTTACTCCACACCAGCACTTTCGACCCTGAATCAGAACCAATGGAACGAAATGGAAAGCACGGTCATTCTTGGAAAAGAGCCATTCTAGCATTCATCTGTGCGAACATTGAAAACCACGATAAAATCAACGACAAGATGGCTAGGTGCAAGGATCTTCACCCCGCTCGGTTATCCTTCATTTAACTTCTTCGTAATCCTTAGCATCATGTATTGAAAGACACAAGTTTATCGAGTGTGTTAGTAATATTACCAAACGTTATTTCCATATCTTCAAACAACAATGAAATATCAACTATATCTCTTAACAAGGAATATCCCATAGCAGAACAAATAAAATCGCACCACAAGCTGTTTCCTTTCCTCTCATTTCAATACTGACGTTCATTTTTCTGTAAAATGCCGCATTTTCTCACTAGGGGCTTTCGTTTAGCCACTCTTCGCTTTCTTTCTGGTACATGATTCAAGAATGTGCAGGAGCTTGCATCGCATGCCTTGTTTGACTTGTACGTAATGAGACGATCAGCAATCATTCACGTTAATGTATTGAAATTGGTTGAGGTGAAAGTATGACCTAAAGTTTGTCATGACGATTTTTTTAATAGTGTAAAACGTCCGTTTTTACCACTGAGGCATCACAGGCGGTGTCCTGATGATACATGAAATGATATATTGGGAAAGGATTTTTTTAAGAAAGAAAACGTTCCAGGTACCTTCCCGGAATTTGCCATTTATGAGGACTGAGGAAAACCCGGAAAAAAAAAACCCAGTCAGAAAGGACGGTACTGGCGGGATTCGAACCCCAGACCTCTCGCTCACGAGTCCGCGCCTTAACGACCTCGGCCACCCTTGGCGGTCGTCATGAAGATGGGATTGGTTTTGTCATTTTATAAAAAAGCTCTCACATGCACTTCTCTTTTGACACTTGCATATCTTTACCATTCGTAATAAAGTGACAGAGATCAAGTCCTATGTACATAATTAGTTTCCGTTAAGGAAGAAAAAGTGGGCGCTTTTTCTCAGGTAATACAGGGATTTCCATATTTCCAGCCATTTAGAACATCCCCAGCTTTTCATGATTAGAAAGCTAGTCTTTAGTTTGAAGAGTGCTGGTTTTAATTTCCGAGTGGGGGAGAATTTTTCATTAGCGGCAGATCACAGTCTTTGATAGCCCTTCTCTTCTCATTGTGGCTATTCCTTTATCGAGAAGATTTTCCAGCTGAAAAACTGCCTTTTCATTCATTACGTTAGCGGAAACTTGATGACCAGTAATATCTCCTCGTATATTTTAAGCTCGCTTTAGTAGCTTTGAGATGATTAATAACATATTTTTTTTGCTAAACTATTTGGTAAATTATGTAGTCATGCTATAATACACATTTCAAAATTGTCTAAAAGCAACACTCATTTATATAAAATTCTTGGTATACTATATAATGATAAACAGTAAGTAAATATGGGTGCTTTTTTATTCGTCTACCTCTAGCTACATTAGTAGTAAATTATTAGAATTTGTTTAATTTATTTAAATTGTTATTGCGAATGAATAGATAAGTTGCTTTTTGATGCAACAGTCTAGTCACTTTTGTTAAAATATTGACAGAAATGGCCAGATATGCTTATATTAAATGAAATGAATGCTCAACAACGTCATTGGAATGAAAATCAAATGTTCATGGCGATTGGAATAATTAGAAATGACGGGTCACAAGCTGACGCGACCAGACCTCTGTATATTGGAAAAGGCATTATATCTTGAATGTGGAAACAACATAAGAAGAACAACATTCAGGTAAACCAAGGATTACAACTGCTGCAAAAGATAGATTTCCTTGGTTAAGAGTCCTGAGAGAAAGGAGACCAACTCTTCTATGTTAATAAATGTCCTGAAGAATATTGACAATCTAACTGTTTCAACTGTTAGAAATAGATAGCACGAAAGAGTTCTTCATTCCGGTTGTCCGGCGACTCACCTTAGAAAATCCGGCACGTCGTGTTGCATGATGCTGGAAGCATTTAGTTGACAACCCAAAAAAATGGAACCATATTCTCCTCAATGATGTTTTGATCTGCATTCTAGTTTCAGAAAATACGAATATGAAGACAACTAGGTAACTTAAAAGACTAATGCAATATAAGAAGTTGGTAAACTCAAAGTAGGTGTATTATGGGGAGGAGTAAAAGCAAACAGAAAAGCAGATCACGTTTCATCCGTGGAAAAATAATAAAAACCTATTGCTAAAGCGTCTGGCCATGACTTTCTTTACATGCATGATAAATGCCAAAGCACATGATGCAGCATGTATACCTAGGTGATTAGAAAGACACAATGCTACAATACTGGAATAGCCTACACAGTTCACAAATATAAATTCGACCAAGAATCTATCGGATACACTTCAAAGCAAGTGTTTGCACGAAACTCTGGATCTGCTGTTCATACGTCCCCATCTCTGGTAGAATATCAAACAAGATTAAATCCTTCATCATAATTCTTCAATACCACGGAGGTATCGAGCAGTACTTGATGCAAGAGGTGGTGGTATAAATTATTGATGCAACAAGCATCATGGAACACACAAAAAGTATAACTTTACATATTTTTGTGACTGAGTTAACATCATTAAAATCATTAAATTGTGTGATTTTCGTTAAAACGTGTTAAATTTTGCTTCTGAGGAATATTTTGTTGTATTTTCAATATAAATATTGTTCATACAACTTGTATAATGACATACATTTATAATTATAAAAATTTATGTGTGTACATTGTTGATTTTAATTTTAGTTTCGAAATGAATTGCTTTCATGCACTTGTGCTTGAAACTAGAAGTGTTCCATACATAGAATTTTAAGTCCTCATTTATGAGAAATATTCACAATATGCGAGTATTCATTCAAGATATGAAACGGAACATTTTGACTTCTGAGGGCAGCTTTTGCAGCATTGGAATTTACACATTCTTTTTTTTTTTGTTTTTCCACGAGAAACTTGACATTTTTCTTGCTAACGTGCTTAATGGTAATGGCTTAGGTTAAAACCAGTATGACAGTTGAAAAGTCACTATTGCAATGACGTCTGAACAAAATTTATTTTTCTTTATTAAAATGACTGTTTTTGAAGGGCTGTCTAATATACCCTATGCAAATGTGTATATAATGCAGCTTATTTATTATGTAAATAACTATTTTCACTTTGTGTTCGTTGCAAAGAATCTACAGTATTTTATTTGTAGTTAAAAAAAGAAAATTATATAATAATTATACAAAACATTCGTTAATCAAATATTTTAGAATTAAGTACAGTAATAATTGCAAGCTTTTCCGCAGCAGCTTGTGGTATGACCAATATTGATCTCCTTCCCGCATACTCACACAAATATAATATATCATTTTCGCTTGTCTAATAAGTGGGAAGCACACTTTCCTCTTATACACTTTTGTTTATTCGTAACAATTTCATTACTTATAATAGCAATGAACGAACAACCATTTAAAATTCATTCATATAAAAAGAAATGGTAATTTAAGGAACGATGTTATGTATAAAATGTTTTACATAGTCGTCATATTTGAACAGGCATCATAATAAGAGAAATAAAATTTAACGTTTTCACACATTCACTAAAAGAAACTCTTACAGGTTTTAGTCAAGGTCGCCCCTTTCATTCTTTTACATGTTTTACCCCTTCAATATTCTTTCTGCAAGACACCTACATTGTCATTTGTTAATGCTTTCTCTTTCCTCTGCTTTGTTGTTTTCTTAAGTAAAACGTAACTATTCTTAATTATAGGCTTTATTTTTTCTTTTCTATCTCTCTTTCCGCTTTTTAACACGCAATCACGAAGTGTTAAATTATCAAAATAAAATAAATTAACATAAATGGCTATTTTAAAGCAAAATAAATACAAGGACATTTATAGTATTTATGTGGTAAAGATGTATAATAATTTATATATCACTAATAGTAATTTAGGAAATCATTTGGTATCTCGGCAAAACCCTCGGTAATTACGAGCATTCGTCACCGAGCGCGGTAGTTCAGCCGGTAATTTCCAAACATCTAATCGAAACCAAGCTATCCCTTCCCTTTCATTCTTTTTACAAATTACGGTATATTTTTCGTGGTTTCCCGCGATTGCTTAGGAGAATACTGGAATGGATATTTATATTCCCCAGATTATCCGCTCTCCCATGTCTTATTTCATCAGTCAAACCAACCGGGTAATGGAGTAATACCTTTCTGAGAGAACTCTTTTCACCGAGTTCTAATACACGAGATACTATGGAGAGAGACATAGACGAGCTGGCCGGATGAGCCGAGAACTATTTAAAGCAAGAGAAGCATAAGACGCCTACTTCTTTTCATTTGTGAGTTCCCTATGTTAATCTATACCATAAAGATGTAGAAAGGCATGGGGAAGCTACAACAATAATAACTGCCTCTGCCAACGCTTTGAGGCTTGCACATCTTGACACTCAATTTACATGGCAGTGAAGATCTGACTGTTTCACTACTGTCTCTACATAGTTTGTATTCTGGCGCGGTGTTTTGCCACTCGCTCTTAACATCAAGCGAAATACACATATGCTCCACTCTTACAGTACCATTTGTAAGGAGAGTGTGAAAGAAGTTTACACTGAAGTTAATTAAGAACCAATTTGAGAAATTGAATTTGTTTTAAATGTGTTGACGAATTTCTAAAACTGTTTTGTCATCGTTTGTATTTTCTTATTTTAAATCGCACAATTCAAAAAGAAAGGGTTCAAAAATATTATAAAGAGAATTTTAATTTCTTTTTCTTCTCATAATACCTTCTCCTTTCATAGAAAGATATGCTTGTTTTCCTTTTACTTTATTTTTTTTTTTACATCCTTCATTGGCACTATAGCTGGGATCAGAGGTAGAGCTCTTTTTACATATCTATTTTATTAAACTCCAATGATATGTCTTACTATTGAATCGATTATTATGATCAGTTGTATAGATCGTTATTCATAGAGAACAGAAGATATATAAAGTCAGCTCATGAGCAACCTACATTTTTGAAAAATGAAAAACTATTATGAAAAGGTTCACTCTCAAGATTTTAACAGAAATATGGTTATCAACCAACAAAAAAGTTAATAAAAACGACCTTTCAATATTAACATAAGCATATTAGTACTCACCTGCAAGTGCCAGTTGCATGATGAAGAAGTTCATCCGTGACTTCCTGCTCTTGTTGAGGAAGAGAGCCACCAGCACTGCAGAGTTGCCCAACACAATCAGCACAAAGAGGATCCAGAGCAGCGTGAACTGCTCAGCCTGTCAAAAACGAACGCTCAATGAACATAATAGAATTAATTTAAATTTTGTAATATATGCTGATTTGAATGGACGAATAGGCAATTAAGAATAATTGAATGATAACAGATCTCGTACTCTACGGGTATAAAAACACAACTTATATACGTGTAATATGTGTCATTGTTATATAAACAACACGTCAATCGATCTCTTTCAGTGTTCCTTGGTGTTTTGTCACGTGAACTTGTTGCGTTACTTCAAGTTTTATTTTATTGATCAAGATTAGTACCTCTATCCGTGATGGTGTAAGGCTCTTCTCCTCTGTGCTGCTTGAGTGACAGCACATAGCCAAAAATTTCCTGGGGAATGGAGTTTTGTTTCGGCTTTGTTTAGAAATGTAATAGAGCTTCTTGGTATCTTTTATGTCTGAGGTTTGTTGTGGATAACTTCAAGATTATAATGAAATTATATTGCAAAATGTAAAAATTAATACAAAGTTTCTCGGGAGAAATTCTCCCATTTAGTTTCTGCAGTTACTGGACTTCAATTTTGGGAAGAAAAAAAATTGTTCCAGATAGCTATTGGTATGTTACAAAAATTGTTCCAGGTAGCTATTGGTGTGTTATGAGAGTTATTTGTTACCTGCTTAATTGTATTTTGGCTAAGAGGTGTATTTAAATCCTGTTAGCCCAGTCAGGCAGGTTTCTTTGTCTACCATTTTAGACACTTTGAAGAAAGGTTTGAAAGTTCAATTACACTCAGCTCTTGTTCATGTTTAAATGTTTTTTAAATTATGGTATGTTAACATTTTAATAATGTGCAGTGAACACCTTACTTTTGTGTCAAGTTTACCGCAATACATGTACTTGAATTCAGGGTTTTGATCATAATTGTTATAATAAAAAGGGGTGAAACTATTCATTTTTCTTTAAATGTTGCTAAAACTATTTTCTTCTTTTAGCAAACCACACACACAAATATTTCCACGGATTCTTTGGTCGTTCAAATCTTTTCTTTGGTACGCTTAGTGGCAGAAAGTAGCAGTGGAAGAAGCTATTATGATTAACGGTCATAGGTTAATGTTAATGAAGTTATAACTGCTCTAGGCAAAGGATAGCCGCTGTAAATATCAGAGTGTATTATTCCGAATATTACCTCTATTAGAATGTATCAGACTTCTCCAAAATGTAGACATTTACTTAGCTGATGCAAGGATGCATGTTAGTCTGTGCAGGATTTCTTTTCACATTTGTTTTCTTTTGATATAAACTAAAATTAGTCAGTCCAGTTCGAGCATGCATAGGTTTATTATCATTTTTTACTTAGAATAGACGGGTCAAGATCAAGGAATATTCTTTTCCCTCTGCCAGTGCTGTCTATGTGGGCACACTCCCCTCCCCTCCCTAACAAGTAAATAATCGCGGTATCATGTGACTGTTGTTCATAGGTAACAGTAATAGAGTGCGTGACTAACGAAGAGAGCAGATGGCCTTGACCCACCTGCTTTGAGTGAAAGTATTTTAGAGACTGTGATAATTTAATGACAAGGCTAACTAATATTTTTGTATTTGTGACGTCAGTAAATCTATACTTCCATCTACAAGTGTAGACGTTCCAATGCACATGTAGCTCGTGGTGACTGCCTAATTGATATGAGTTTTACGACTATCGATCTATCGCAGTGCTTCAATATGGTTTATTTAGCCTATTAGTTCAACTTTATAATGATGTTCGCCTGAAATTGTAATCCAGATTAGAGACACTGAAAGCGATGCTGCTACTTTAAATGCGCAAAACGTTGTGTTTAAGTTTTATTAAATTTAACTGAAGGTTAAAGCAACATACGGCACATTGTGTATGAAATGTGTCAAACAAAAATAAATGAGGGTATGCTTGCAAGGCCCAAGAGTAAGTAGCTTAGCGTTTTAGAAATAGCAACTTAATGGTAAATGCAAATATTTTGCTTAGTAAACTAAATTTATCAATTTTTGAAACGTCCATATAAAAATCAAAGGACACAGTACGTTACACCATTGTCGTTTTCTTCATTAATTGTATTATGTTATGATCCAAGTTCCATTGGACAAATAACACTGTACAGCGCTGAAGTTTGCATCTGAATAAAATAATTATTCTGATATATTGTATACAATAATGATGTAATTGAAAGCCTGTCCGCGATATCTCCTAAACTTTCGGAGATAATCGCTAAGGAGCATTTCCTGCTGTGCAGAGGACCTTACATTACGCGCATATTACATACAGTCCAACCAAGCTCCTATCTTGTATAAGGAATCTATTAATGAAAAAGTAATAGTGGAAAAATCTATGGAGCTCTTAAAGGGCTTTCTGGGTTAAAATTGGCGATTTCAGAAGGAAGTTTGGAAGAAAGTGAGAACTAGACTGAAAGATATTGATATGCAAATTTTACTCTCCCAGATTAGGGGGAAAAGGTTCAATAGCATTTATCAAGGATATAAAAAATGGCCCAGGCAAAGAAAAATATACCATAATTTGTAAAAAGAATGAAAAGGAAGGGATAGCTTGGTTTCGATTAGATGTTTGGAAATTAAGGGATTTGAGGGGAGATGTTATCCTAGGGGTCTGTCCTTTTACGGAGAGAAGGAATATGAAATACATATCATTTTTCTGAAAAAAAATGATAATAGTTGTAAAAGGAAAATCAACAGAAGAAATAAAAACAGATTGTAATGTAAAATAAGGTTGTAGTCTCTCTCCAATATTACTTTATTTATACCAACGACATTCTTAAAGAATGGAAAAATATTGTACATAAAGAAATAGAGTTAGGACAGAATAGATCAGTAAATATTTTGCTATTTGCAGATTATATAGTATTAATTTTTAACAAAGAAGATACAAAAAGTAATATATCAGCTAAATAAAATAAATAAAGAAAACAATATGATCATTTCAAAGACTGAAACAAAAATAATGACATTCCGACGTAAATACCCAATAAGAACAAATATTATGACAGAAGAAAAATAATGGAACAACTACCATACTTTACATATTTAGGTTTTGATGTCATATATGAATAAGCTCAAGACGTTAAAATAAAAATATAAGTGTTTCAAGTTGTGCGTGAAATAATTATAAATACTTCGAAAGTGAGAATATATACATTTAAGATTATACACAGCCATTCCCTTTCCATTTATTTTTTATATAAATGAGTCTTGAAATTTAAAGAAAAAGTAAGAAAATGAAATTCAAGCAACATAAATGCGCTTTTACTATCTGTCAAAGGTTGCACGAAAGAAGATCAAATAAGAAATAAGGATATAAAAAGAGAATTAGAATTGCGGTCAATATTACAATTTGGGAATTATAGACAAGTACAGGCAAAAACACTTAAAATGACACAATATAAAATACCAAAAATATTTTGACATATAACCCCAAAAAGAAGGGCAATTGTAAGACCAAAAATGGAAGAAAAATTATTTTTCAGTGTAAAGGAACAAATGAATGGACGGTAAGTTTGATAGGGTAAGGAATGGTTATTGAAGAATAAAGAAGTTGTAGTAAGAAATAGTTTGAAGATGAAATTAGGGGAGTTTTTGTGGAATATAAAGATGAAATGGGGATCGTCAGTAGAGAGAAAAAGAAGTACAATTAAAAATAACTAAATTATATTTTATTAGACAAAGTGATATTATATAGGTATGTAGCCATTCATATTTGTTGTAGTTTGGGGTAGTAATGCGTAGTAATAAGTAGAGCTAAAGTCGATTCATAACATTGTATATACTAAGATTAATTAAGTTTAGAGCTTGTAATGTAAATAATTACTTCCTTTTTAGGGCATAAGAATAGGAGAAGGGATAGTGATAGGGAAGATTTGCCTCTGGACTGCCAGAGGTGCAAATTCCATCAACAAAGGTCAGTATTTCTGCCTTCTGGTCTTCCGAAAGCGAGAATACTGACCATTGATATAAAGAAGATAAAATATATTTGTAGTTTTATAGCTCACTATTTGTCAACCTAATAATTGCATGACTCCGTGAAATATTGTAGTGGTCTAAAGGAAAAGTAGCTAGAGTCAGAATCTATTGACTTGTTCGCGTATATTTGTAATTTGCTTATTATTCAATAAATACATGAATAAAATATTTATTTCTAGGAATGCAGAATAGTTTCATCAAAGTATCTTGTTTTCTATACGAGTGGAATAATCGAACTAAAGAAAAGCATTCATGTAGTTAAAGAGGCCATTAAGGCATGTTTGGTTCCGGGTCAAATGTCAGAAATAAACCATTAATTACCAAAGACAACATTTTGCTGCACCTTCGCATAAAGTTAGGGTTAATGAAACATTCCGTGAAAGTCTTAGGCACAAAGGAGGGGCTTGCCAACATTTGAAGAAAATTTTCCGAAATGAAGTGAAGCTAAGATACTTTTAATGGACCACGAAGTCATGAAAATCAATTAAGGGACATTGAGAAACAAGTATGGATGGTGTTCAAGATCATATGCAGTAATTTTCTGGGGAATATAAGAGTTTAAAACTAGAAAGAAATAATTGAACACATGTTAATGACATAAAATCTTTGAGGTGTAATTTGTAATTTCCTATATTCCCACTTGGTCTTCTTTCCTGTAGCCAGGCTGCAGGGAGTGATGAGAATGGAGACCATCGCTGTCATGAAAAAAGGACACAGAGGAAAATAATCACCAAGCATGTTGTCAACAAATTAAAAGTTGTTCCTAATGTGTTTTATAGAAGAAATATTCATTGTTTTTAAAATTCTGGACAAATTTAGCATTTTTTCATATAATTACGTAATAACCCAAAAAGTAATGACTTTAGGTAATTCTAAATATTTCTGGAATGCTCACACATATTTTATACTGATTAATGTATTTTGTGAGGTTGAATTTTATAAATAGCTAAGAAAACGTTTCAATTGTGCATATTTTGAATTTTAACTTCCTGAAAAAATGGTAATTGATAGTGCTTTTATATTTCAATCTGAATTTTGTACGTACTAATTATACGTAGTAAAGCATTTTCTCACATACAAAACAAAAAGTTAAATTTTGTTGTTCAGTGTAATTTGAGAAGCTATGATATATATTTTTTAAAGTCAGTCTAATTGCAATTTAATTTGAAATAAAATATATTTTACTTTGTAATACTTCCATACTTCAAGCCAAGAAATGTCTACGATAAAGATGACAGTAATGCTCCATAAGGAATGTACTGGAATGGAATATTAAAGGTTAGTGTTTTTCTTTGTATATTTGCAATATATATTATTTAATTTCTTTATGATATGTGCTACACTATGATCCGAGTCAAATTAAATGTATAATATGAGAAACTGTGATTTAATTAATTTTCAATCGAATAGATTATATCCTGAAATGCATATGTGATTTTATAATAATTTCAGACTATAATCCATGTTTAAGTATTATTGTCAGAAGAAGGTTGTATAACCAATATTACAATATGTTTATTAAAAAGCATTGATAAAACTTGATAGTATTATTATTGCACACCATTCTAACTATAAATACTATGAGCTTATAGGTTTATGAATATTTAAATTATACTTGTATTTCTATTCTACATTAATGTTCGTTATACGTCCCTTATTCGGCCATCTCCTTAATTCTTTTCAGGCGCAAAATACCATTCTTTTTCAAAAGCTTTTCCGACAATCAGGAGTAAACCTTAACCATTAAAAATATCATAAGTACAAAATGACGTAAATGATTACATCTGCTTGTGGCGTCACTGCATAATGATAGAGAAAACGTGAAACAATTGCAGTTTTGTCATTTTCTAAACTAACCTGAGTTTTAGTTTGCTCTCTCCTTTCCTAAGCTAACTTCGTAACTTATTCAGTTCAGAAAAAAGTCGTGACGTACGTAACACAAAGCAGATTGACGTTATCTTCCGTTTGGCATGTTAACAGAAAAGCCTCCTATTTGTTACAAACACAGATTGACGTGAGGGAACGTATGTTTGGTAATAAAATCTGGGTTCCCATTGATTAAACGACTGATGTTACTGGTAGATATGTGGCTAATTTCACTCTGGGTGTTCTGTCACCAAATAACGCAGGGCAGACACTTTTATTAACAATTGGCCTACTGTTAAAGAGGGTGATAAAACAGTGTTGCTTGAAACATCTATGTCTCTTTTATGGTCTCGTGGAGTTCAACAACTAACGCCATTCCATATATTGTTAAAACAACCAAAACACTACGGGAACATAGTTAATGTAAGTTGCCTTGCTCAGGGCTTCACAGATTGGCTAAATTTATTTATGAGTCATATAGGGAGGGTGATAGTTTCATAGCCAAAGTGAAAACTTATTCTGAAGACCCTTTCTACAGCATAGCAGTATGGGAAAAAACGGCACCTGCAATTTTCCTTCTCCAGGTTACTAAATAGAGTTTGTGAATGATGTTACGAGTGTTCCAAAAACAATAACAACAACAATAATAATAATAATAATAATAATAATAATGGGAAACTATGGCGATTATAGAAAAAAATGAACATTTGGTAAAAGCCGTTTTACATTGGAAGAACCAGTTTTAAATATGTCCCAAATTGAAATGGTGTCAAAAAATTAGCAACGTAACTCATAGGTAACTGAACTAATGGAACGGAAACTCTGACGTTTCATATACTAGTAGAATAAAAAAGAAATCAAACATTACCTGGCTTCGCCGTGCTATTTAGGCAACTTCTCTGCCTTACCTTCATGTATTTTCAAGCGTGTATGACAAGACTGCGGAAGCGCAAGAGTAGTAGTTGATTGATGACTAACAAACAGCCAGGCACATCTCGAATTAATTTTGAAGGTCGAGCTGTCAATAAGGATACATGTTTGCCATTCTTAAGAGTCTTCGTGATGCAGTGAGACGAAAAAGGTCTCGTTTGTTTTAAGGAAAGAATTGCGTTCCCCATCATGACAACATCGCAGCACTTGAATCGCTCCAGGTGAGCGAATTTCTCGCAAAGTAGAATGTATCTATATTTTTTTCATTCTCCAGATCTTGCTATTGCTGATTGACATCTGTTTCCAAAAGTAAAAATGCTTACTCAAAGGGCTGAGGTTTGCTTCGGCCGAAGAGGTGAAGACTGTGACACGTGTTCTGCGTTCTGTGACAAAAATGAACTGCAGGCCTCTTTAAAAAAAGAGGACGGATGCTGACATAAGTGTATCATTGCCCAAGGGACTTACTGTGAAAGTAATTTTGTGCAAAAGGTTTCCTTTCCTCTATAATAAAATTTTCTAAACATGTTCCATTTCTTCTTGACTGTACTTGACATACATATATGTCGGCTTGGGAGAGTCTAGGATTAAGGCACTCTCCTCAGTATCCAAAGTTTGGCTGAGGTCGATAGATCTTTTCTGGCATTAAAATCTCTAGCGCAATTCCTCCAAAACGGACCTTAAACAGTGAGTCTCGAGTAATAGATTTACAGCACGTTAAAGAAATTAATACCTAAAAAAAAGAGGTCCCTGGACAAAATTACTGAGCATTTCACATGTAAGTAATACCTTAACCATCACACTAGATGGAACACGAGACGATAGATTGGCATCATTAGGTGCTATGTGTAGGTAAAATTGGAATAGTTCATAGATTCGTCACGAATCAGAACAAGCCTTAAGCCCAATTCGTGCAAGTCGATTTTAAATATATATATATATATATATATATATATATATATATATATATTATAAAACATATAATCCGGCAGAACCTCTGGCACTTTAGCTAATACGATTAATGTACGGAATTTTATGTTACTTCCAAGTAGCACTTGCTATGATCTCCGATAAGTATATGTAATTTCAATGCAATAGCAGTTATTAGGGGGAAATATGTCCAGACATAAGCGTGTTTTTCATGTTGTATGTAAACGAGCGAGCTGATCAACTTACAAAGATGGCTGCAAGTGATGCAGATGTGACTGCACAAAATATCCTGTTTCATATTTAAAGAACAATGAACCATTCATTAATACAGTTCCTCTACAAGTTCCTCTACACTCGGATGATGTGCACCGCACAGGAGAAAGTTTGTACTCCTGCATTTCTTACATTCCTTCTTTCGAACCCAGTTTTCAGCAGGTAATCCGCCCACCATTGCTGAAGTTTGGTTTTGCGAGTGTGTGCTTGTCTTGGTGGTCAATGAATGCAATAAATATTCGCCTGCGCGCGGTCAGTGCTGCCACCCGAATTCACTTCTCAAGTGAAATCTCGGTTAAGCAATTTCTCGATGATCCTTTAACAACATAGTTTATAACAGACACGGGAAATTTAGATAATTTTTGAACTTTTGGAAATAGACACTTTACTGATTCTTCATATCGCTGTAAACTCAACGCAAACATTGTTTATTTATATGACCCACCGTAAGATTCTGACTAACATACTAACATTGCATATGTATTACACCTTACACCGTGTTTGACAAAAATTTGAGGACATTTTTATTTAAAACTTCTTTTATTTATTGTTTATTTTTAAGATACTGTAAAGCTTTCTAGCTACTCATGTTTAAGTTTAATATCTAATAGTGTTAAGCTATAGCCCTAACATACATTTGAAAATATGACTCCCTTTTTTTGAGATTGAATAATTAATAGTGTCATGTACCATTAACAACACCATGACCGCTTTCGTGGTTTTGTAGTCAGCACGTTTCTCTGCAAATCTGGAGGTCCAAAGTTCGAATCCTACTTGTTCGTTTATATGGGTAAGGGTTTTTCTTACTCGGAAAAAATAAATGCCAGGTAGTTCTAGATAAATTTATGCATTCATTTGATCAATTATCGTTTTTTAGATCTTCGTCGTTAAGAGCGACGTTAATCTGTAGGGAAAATAAAGTAATAAAAAGAACCTTAACTGTCTAAATGCTACCAAAAGAAAGAAATACATTGAAAGTGAATGCCCATACTTGTACATTATAAAACCCCATATGGAAATGAAGGCAACGAACTCGGTGTCATAGTAAATGCATAAGTAATTTCATATTTAAACCATCCCAGTTTCTATAGTTGTTAGCAATCTATAAGTTCTGTGTTGGCCCTATTCAGTAGTATACGAAGCAACTGCAATATAACTATTAAGATCAAAGCCTAACTGAATGAGTGAAAAATAAGGTTTTTTGATTATTTTGTTGTACTCACGTAGCCTTAAATGATTACATTAATTTTATTCATTATAACTGAGAACAATGTATTTATGGGAGATTTTGATAATTCTTAAGCACAAACATTAAACTGCTATATGGTGAAAATTTAAAGTAATGTTTATGCTTGTATGTGAACTTAGGCGATTAGAATATCTATCGATACTAACTAAAACAGCGATTAGAGAAATAATATCAGTAAAATAATCTCACAACGAAAAATGTATAAAGTACTACATACAATTAGTAGATTTTTGGTTTTCATCAATCGAATTTGCCAAATTTCTGTATGTTCCAGCAATAGATCACATTTTTTTTTATTGGACTTCTGTCGTATTTTCTTAATCAATACTGTGGGGTTCGTTAAGGAAAGCATTAGATTTAATATCCATTTAAAATATCAGTGTTGTCAACGGATCCAATTATTACTCTTAGGAAAGCCAATTACCCATTGAGGAATTTATCCTTTAAATTGGAGCTCAAGAAAGAGATAATACGTATTGGAAACCTGGTAATCAGTCGGACAAACTGATGACAAGGCTCAGTGCCCAACGTTCTGTACTAAAAGACAGAACGCCTGATAAATGCACTGTTGTTTCTACTTAGACATTATTCCCCCAGGTAAGAAAACTCGTTCTTCTAGTATTTGAATGTAAAGGAGGCACAATGAACGGAACAGTCTAAACGTACACTTTATTTTGTGGTACATTTTCGATTGCTTATGATGTTGACTTAATTGACTCAATTATTTTATGTGAAAAAATAATTTTCTCCTTGCAGGTATCTTATTAAATTACAGTTAAAAGCATTAGAACCAACTCTAATGGAAAAAAATCCGTTTATTTGCATTGCTCTTTTAGTTTTATTAAAATGTGATAATTTGGAAAGACAGAAAATGAAAAACTAGAAGATGCATACAATTCCCCATTTCGTACACCACTATTTAAGGTTTTTTTGTTCAATGCACTCTCAAAATTGCATTAACGGTCTTAAACAATGTGGTCCACAGGATAAAAAATTCAAATTGATGTATGTGACAAAAACCATGAACAATTGATTGCGGTTATCATTAGTTTAATTTAGTTTTACGTTTTCGATTTTACTGTTGTTTGATGGTTTAGGATTTAAATTGAAAGCAGTGTACTGGGGTGCGGAAAAATAATGTGCAGAAAATTGTAGAGTAGAAAGGCAGCATCAAATTAAGCATTTTGAGAACAGGAACAAGGAGTTACAGAAATTTTGTTGCTACGCTACATGATTTAACATTAAATCCATCATATTGAAGTCTCAAATTGTGCAATTTGTTTGTGGTGTGCCAGATGTAAGCAAAACACACTAATGTACAACACTAATCACTATCGCTAGATGTTTCTAATGTTCAATGCAGTTTTGTGTTTTGAAGCCCACTGGATGGTACGGTAATGTCGAAAGCTCGTCTTGAAATTAGGCGAAACCTATGGTTCCAACATGACGGGGCTCCTGCACTTTTTCACCTGCAGCTTGAAATCACCTAAACAGAACATTTGGTAACGTGGATTGGGCGCATTGGACCAATGCGTTGGCCTCCACGAAACATTAATTAATTACGCACATAAATTATTTAGTTTCTCATTGTATGCCAGTACTCATTAATCGAGACAACACGTACACAGAGAGCTGCATTTCCTTTTGACTGACAAATGAACATGTTTCATAACGTCAGATTTCAATTATGATCATGAGGCTCTCCTCTTATTGTACTGCATCTGCGGCCCCCCATGTTCCTAAGCTTATGTGTTACTGCCTTTCCACTCTACACTTTTCTGCATCGTGTATTTTTAATTTTAAAAACAATTCTCATAGTTTTACGGATACTCAGGTTTTCCACCATGTGACTAATATAAACATTTTGAAAGTTGTTATTAACTCTTTATAGTTTTTACTGCAAAAATAACACAAGAAGAAATAATTTCACATTAGAAGCCAAATATAAATGTTACAGATTTTGGTATTTTATTAATATGGTTTAAAAATTAAAAAGAAATCAGCGTGCTACAATAAATGTAATATAATCAAAGATGGATGTGTAAATTAATAATTATTTCGTTCAATGGGTTGGAATGGATCGAATTTAGTGTCAGAGAAGGGTATTTTTGTACTTCAGCTTTGTTCAAAGACTGCCCTTTTGTACCTAAGCCCCCAATCGGGGCACCTCCAAGAGAAAGAAATGAAATGAGGAATACACGGACGTAGGCTGGGCCCCTAAAAATGTTTCCAGATAGAAAACCCTGCCACAGGCGGAAGGAGTATAAGACTCTCAAAAGGACTGCGTGGGCAAAAACCTTTTCAAAGCGCAAGCCACCGTCACACCGCAGCAACCCACTTTGGTAAGAGAACCAACGGAATAAAATTATATGAAATGGGAAAGCGGTAAATTCATGGAAGGGAAAGATCCATCCCAATATTTAACTAAGCGACCTGTAGAAACCACGAAAAATTCAAGATAGGAATGGCCGGCTCAAGGGATTTGAACCCAAGCCCTTGCAGATGCCAGTAATAAGCGTTACTACGTAGCTGCATCAAGGCGTTAGTCGTATGCAAGTAAGAGGATGTGACATCCATGAGATTATCGATTCCCTAGATCTTTGCTTCTTGAGAGGAAGGAGTTTATTTGTTCTTTGTGGTCGCTGTACTAATGCTCTCAGAGGCTTCAGGGCACGGCAGATTCCCTCGCCTCTTGGCTTCTGCACACCTTTGCACCTGGCACCTCTGACACTAAGCTTATTTTATTACATCTAAGGGTTCTAACCTCTGGTTAAGATATTACATACAATAAGTGAAAAGATCAAGTAATTGAATTAAACACCAAATACTCGTCTTTGGAGAAATAAATACTTAACATTCCCAACATCATTTTATCCTTATTTATAAAAAGAAAAAGAATCTTCCAGGGGTTTTAACATAGCTTGAAAAAAATCTGTGAACAAAATGTTCTAGCTGATCAAATATCAGGAATAAGGAACGAAAAAAAAAAAGTTGGAAACTACGCTGTAAAGGAGAGCAGTCTATTTGTGGAAAGGTTAACGAAAAGTTGAAACTTCTTTGGGAAAGTTCACTCACATGAATTGATTGTTCCCTCTAAGCTTCGTTGAAATAAAACAAAGAAAGACCCCTGAAATTTATGTATACGAAAAAAGAAAGAGGCAAGAAAAACTTGATTGGATTTCAAACTTAAAAGTTACCACCACTTGCTGTTGCTCATATTTCAGAATATAAATTTTTCCATAAATCCGTCTGGTCGGTTGTTAGTGGTCAGGATGCATTAAGCGATTAAAGTGTGCCCATTAATGAACCAAGATTTATGCTCCGACACGCTTTTATTACCTTCAAAATGGAATCAGCGCAATATGAAAAAAACTGCGAAAGTGGAAATATATTTCCAGAAATTTCCAATAACGTAAATGCAGTTTTAGATGATATGAACCACGTAATGAAAGGATTGACGTGATATACAAACACGTGAAAAACTCTTATTGGGCTATCTCTTTTCGTAGTTAAAATGCCTTTCAGTTAAATTATTTGCTTAAATGGCATTTTGTATTGTTTTCGCAAAAAGAATCTTGAATTATGAATATTTAATTTTTTTTTCTCTTGCTTTTTGCACAGGTTTCCTGAGTTAGATTTTCAACTACCAGGCTTGGATATTTCTTATGTATCAGAAACTTTAGATACTGGAAATTCCCGGCTTATTAGTGTCATTTTCCAAGGTAGTTCACTGTTCGAGACACATTCGAAAGGTCTTTGGTTCAACTCTTGTTATGACGGCCATTTTGACCTTTATTTTTTCGTGATTTACCCTAGTCACTTTAGCGAATGTTGATATGGATATTTATATTCCACGAATCTTCCACTCTCACCGCCAATTTTGTCACCTTTATACCTTTTAGTTTATTTTTTGTCGTTAAAACATGGTCAAGATTTGATCAAAGAGGCATTTTCATACGGAACTATCCGCATTATGTGATATATGATCTCACATATAGCTAGAAAACGGTATGTGGCGGAAAAATTGAGCAACGATTTCGTAATTAGCACACGGAAATTAGTGGAAAACACATATTTATTATGCTTATATAAATTGACTGTTTTCTAGTGTTATTAGTCCATTCACACTCACTTTACCCTACTTTGGGTGAATTTGGCGTAACACTCAAAATTATATTGCAGAACCTTCTTAATAATAAATTCATTCTTATCTATCCGACATCAATCCTCAAGATTTCTATGCCATATATCCACTAAAGCACCATAAACAATATTCAATATTTTTTTTACTTAAAAACAATTTTCCAATTGTAATTTTCACATGCCAAATTTCTTGGTATTACATTAGTTCTAAACTAGCTTGGAACAGCACATTGATTCAGTTTGTGTAAAGCTTTCTCGTCTCATTAATTTATTAAGTCAATTAAGACGGCTTGTATCTGTGGATGTTATGACTACTTATTATCTTTTTCCATTATATTTTATCTTATGGTTTACATATTTGCGTTGCGCATTATATTTAAAGTTTTAAAATTTTTATTATTACAGAAAAAAGGTATTCGTATTATAACCGATTCTCCATATGATACCCATTGTCAACCTCTATTTATTGAATTAAGAATTTTAACTATCATTAATCAATATATATTAATTGCTTAGTGAGGTTAAAACTCTCATGTTAATGCCTAATGTGCGATTGAACAAAACTTTTTTTAATAAGACCATAGATATGTTTAACAGATTACCCCATGATGCTCACTTTGTTAGTCTAAGGAGACTTAACACTGTTATCAAAATCAGGCTCATTAACAATCCTTTTTATAAGCTTGATGAATTTTTACTGCAATAATATCAGTTTTAACACTTACCTTTGCATTTATTCTCTTTTATCTTGACTAGTTCTAATACTATATGTTGCTAGTTCTGCCAAATAAACAGTTGTAATTGTAAACTGTCCCAAACACTCATAACTGAAGCTAGATATTGGACATCTCATTGAACTCAAGCCAATCTGCCTTTAGCTAATGTGTTTATCTCATCTTGACTCCTAGATATTTATTAACTATTTAGATTTCTCTGCTATAAATAAACGAATTTTCTTGTATTTTCAATTTGTTCTCGTTCTTAAAGACCACAATTTTGGACTTATACCGATTTACTCTTAATCCCAGTTTCTTACAGTCTCTTACATTGGCCATTAAAATTGCTTGAAACCAACTATTGATAGGTGTCTATCAAATCAACTGAATATAATAAACCAGGAAATTCTAATTATTAATCTTGCCTAAACTGATATTACACAATCCAATACGTCATCAATAAATAAATTCAACTAATCATGACTTAATTTACACCCTTAACTGAGCCCTACGTTTTGAAATACTCTCCTTGTCACTTTTCCTGCTCCACTCTTACGCAGAAGACGTGTAGTTCTGCACATATACCATTTACCTTGATATAATTTCATGTGGCCCGTGTGAAAAAAATTGTACCAAAAAGTATATCGTGACGTTTAGACTGGGA
Organism: Metallyticus violacea; assembly: GCA_030762175.1. Lineage (NCBI taxonomy): Eukaryota > Metazoa > Arthropoda > Insecta > Mantodea > Metallyticidae > Metallyticus > Metallyticus violacea. The sequence continues at coordinate 56,132,419 of CM060840.1, forward strand.
TAAGATTTATGTCTATAAATGTACAAATGTTGACAATTTACACTTGATGGACAAAGAATGGGGTCAGGTGTAGGTATCGGGCAGCCCACTAATTGTCTGGTAACGTATTCACCAACAACGAGATCAAAATGCTGATATCTTCGACTCGTTTGAATTCAGCCCTACGCATGTTCCATCATCTTTAAGTTTATCTTCCAGGAACAATTATAACTCATCCATATTATCTGTTACTGTCATATCAGAACAAAATAATGGTCTATAGATTTTCGATTTTGTCAACCCGAACCAAACATTCACGTTTGGTGTATCACGTTCCTATTCAAAAGTCGCTTTTGGTGTTCATGTTCGATAGCTATTGTTTTTGACGTTTCCACACACATGAATCGTAGCTTCAACGTCATTTTTATGCACTTTTTACTTAAAAAGTTTTCTTAAGAGTCCTTCACATTATATTACAATATTATTGAGTTATGTTTTGAAGTATTTAATATAATCATCAAAACAAAATACAAAGAAAACATTTATTATTACTTCATATTTATCCATTATTTTAATCACAATGCCTTTAATATAATATAACACACAAAGAAATTACTTTTATGCTAAAATGTTTGTCGAAAGGAAGCATTCCAGTCCTAAGTTTAGCGTACTCCCCGGCATTTGCCGTTTATGAGGACTGAGGAAAACCTGAAAAAAAAAAAAAAAAAAAACTCAAGTCGGGGAGGACGATTTTAGTAGGAATCGAACCCCAGACCTCTCGCTCACGAGTCAGCACCTTACCGAACTCGGCCACGCATGGTCGTTTGTTAGAGTGTATAGAGTGGTTCAGAATAATTTTTCAGCTTCCATTTTGAGACATAGCGACATGGCATTTGAAAGAGTATCACCGTGAAAACCAACGATTTTATTATTTTAAATAGTTACACAGTGATTTATGAATTATCATGAAAAGGCATTGAAAAAATATTAATAGTATACAGACAAAGTATATCGCCGTGTAATTGAACGACAAGTTGCTAGAGATATCAGCGGGCGATTATAAAAACATCAAAAGCGAGAAGAAATATACTAATTCTTCTTCTGTTTTGATAGATGTCTCATAGCAGTTGATTTAATAAGACCCCAGGTACAAAATTCCATTGGGATAATATCTGGGGAACTAACAGGCAAGCAGTAGGACTCTCTCTCCCAATTTAATTGTTTGAAAAATATACATTCAAATAATTTCGATAATTTAATCTGAAATGTGCCAAAACACCATCGAGCTTAAATACCATATTTCTCCCAATGATAACTAGGGAACTATTCTGGAAATAAATTCCATAAGCTCTTTCTTTTAATGGTAAAGACAGCAAATATGACTCATATACATAAGTATAAACAATTTCTACCCAAATATTTGCAGAAAACTTCCATTGATTGCGGACCTTTCTATAGTGTTGGGATTCATGCCACTCCAAAGGTGACTGTTGTGTGTATTGCAAAATTCATCTGTTAAAAAAAGTTCTCTATTTTTGCAAATAAATAGCATTCCGAAAGTGTAGTCTGTTAGGATAATCACCTGAAATTAACGCTTATACTTTCCATACTCACTAAAAACACTCCTTACAGCTACATGACTACTATTCATCAAATGAGCAACAGCTAGAATACTATATCGATGATTACTTGCACAAGCTGTGGAACCTCATCTTCAAAATTTATTACAGTTATACTTGATCCTGAATTACTTTTTAGGTGAAACCGACCACTATCTTGAAGAATCTGATCCAGTCTGGAAATTTGTAGGTAGGGAATATGATCAAATGGTGACGTACATTAATTATCTATTTCGTATTAGCATTAACGTTGAGTGCTGCATATGCTTTAAGCGTGTTTGCGTGTTTCCACATTTGTAAAGAATGAAAATTAAACAGATCTGACAGAAACTATTTTGTTTCCAAATGACTAAAATAATTTTAATAGTTATTGATATAATACTATTTTGGCAGCGGTTAGGAAAACAGACAGTTACATTGTTTTCCACGGTAACAGGAAACATAATTAAATGCAGCCATAAACAAAAATAGTTCATTGGTTAGCTTTGACTTTTGCCTCTTTATGTAGAAACTAAAGCATTTCTCGGCACTACTTTCATCACAGAAATGTTTAATTACATGTCCTCTTATCACATCAGATAATTAGAAAGTTTTCTGGAACGCAATGTATAACATGACCGAAATCCATGTTCAATAACGCTGGAACATTTAAACGGTCACGTTTAGTTAATTGCTTACACCCAAATATCTCCTTAAGTCAGCCATTGTGCAATATTAATTGTATAGTGTATGTTTTGCCACTAATTTATTTGAGCACAGGATACACCTACCTCTATTAAAATTATGGATTGTTCTATTTCAATAAAGTGTCATTTGTTTGTTTGAATTGATTTATTTACGGACGCTCTTTAACATCTCAGGTCATAAGCGTCCCGTTCTATTCTGGGGGTGAAATGGCCGACAAATTTTGCTCAGAGGTCTATTCTTTCAGGCTTGAGATTTTTTTTTTTTTTTTTTTCATAAATGTACGACACGACACGGGACCCTTCCGAAGGAAGCCATATTTGGGATTTTTACGCCCGAGAAAATCAGTCAATCCTGACCAGGTTTGAACCCGCGATCTTGGGTTTAGAAGGCAAGTATGGTTACCACTACACCACCAGGACCGACATAAAATGCCATGGATACTCAATGAAAGGTGCTTTTTTAAGCAGAACACTAATTTTAAAGAAAAAGTACTAGCGGAAGATTTTAATAATATAACAATGCAATTGAAATTAATTTTATTTGTATCTAAGCCTGGTTTTAAAAAGCTACATCCATTCCATTTATAAATCATAGAGCAGGATATCTTTAAGATAACGTCCTGTAAATGGCCTCCTTCCTGCATACACATTCTTGCATTCGCGAACGCATGTTCGTCGTAACTCTTCGCAACATGTCTGAATTTTAGAAAATCGAACAAATCTAAATCGCCCTAGCAGTGATAAAGTATTTTTCAAGCTCGTTGGCAATAGTTGAATGTCCGGACTGAGGCAAACAAAACTGAAGGTAAATAACTGCGAAGATGTGGGAGAGCTCCTGTCCTGGGAGCAGCACAGCGAGGCAAGGAAAATGAGCAGACTGTTCTTGCTTACAAACAGCTGATATTAAAGGAAGGCGATGACGGGTTAGGAAACGATGAATGTAGCGCTCTGCTTCCACAAATCAGTCAAGAGAATTGGTCTGGAGCGACGCCAGGTAATTACGTACACCCGGCAGTTAGTGATTCTGTGATATGTCACCGGACAATATTCTGGCATCGGCGGTCACTTAAAGTATTTCCGACACGTCGCCAGCTTTCGCGAGAATTAAATGCTTCAAGTTCCACTCCCATTTCTGCAGCTTCAGGATATACGACCTGTAGAACAGTCTCGGCAAATATGTTGGCAGACACGGTATCTTGCCTCCATGGGATTTTTCAACCACCTGGACACTATTTGACATGGCAAAGGGAGTACGTAAAATTGGTATCTCTAGTTGTGATGCACAATCTTTTCGTTCAAAAATATGGGCTATACTGATAGACTTAAAATCTCCAAGCATATTATTTTTGAGTATAACAAAACTTCTACTTTCGAGCTATAACTTGGTTTTTTACGTTAAGAATTGTAGATATAAACTCTCATGATTTGCTAAAAATGACATAATAATAGCGTTCATTTAATTTAATCATTTATTAAAATTCTAAGCGTTTTTGATTAACTTCGTATTTTATTATCACTATAAAATTGACAATCGGAAGCTATATATGGTAGGAATCACGAGATGCTTATGCTATTTCTTAATTTTTCTTTTTTCCCCAACTCGAGTATCCAAAATAGGTTGAGTTTTTCTGTTCTTTCCCCCTACCTGTCTGTTGCTGAATGGCCACGAGCAGTAGTGCGACATCATTGGCATCCGAGAACTCTCTTAAGCACAAGACTGGCAACGAAATATACGGCAGGTCATGTTTTTCACAATGCTTGCAATACTAGAAGAGAAAGTACTATCGCCTCCTTGAAGTTTAAATATCGTGGTGAAACTGAACTAGCAGCAACACTATAGTTAGTTGAAGTTTATCAATTTATGCTACATTCTTTTAGTATGAATAAATCTCGAAAATGGCTAGTGTAACAACATATCTTCTGCAATTGTTCCGAATTTCCAGTTAAAGTTAAGTTCAAATAGTGGATATCAACTTTTGTTTTGTGGATATGAGAAGCAGAAACAGACGAAAGTGCCTACTTGCTTTGTTCCCGGTTGCAAGTCTGATTATAAAACATGTGCAAACTACTTATTTAAACCACTTAAAGACAAAATAGAGTTAGCAAAATGGGCAAAAGCTATTCCTAGGAAAGACAGAGCTTTCATCTAAGTGTTATTTGTGTGACTGGCATTTTTCTGGTGATCTCGTTCAAACAGACTCATTTCCATTGCAAGGCAACAGGTTGAAATTCCAAGGCAACGGCGGAACTTGATGCAGCCGCTGTAGAGAGAAACAGAGAGTAAAATAAAATAGGTCATAAGCATTTCCCAGAATGCCAATGACTGGGAAACAGTTTACTTGACGCTGACAGCAGCAATCTACCTTGGAGGTTACGTTGTGTGCCAGACATCTAAAGTAACGAAGTCATATAGGCATCAGTCTTTGAGGAAATTCCTTGGAATAAATTCCTTCTACTGCAACGCTGACTTCATTAGAGACAACAGTAACAGCGTGGATCAAGAAAATGCCTTCTTCACACATCCCTCAAGAGCTGCATTGAGTATATTTATTCAAGTGAGGAAAAAAAATCTTAAACTTTTTCTATAGAACATAGCCTATGGGCAGACATTGTATGATGTCTAAATAGTTTGTGCTATTGTCATTGAACGTGATAAAATGAGCTGTTGTGAAAGTCGCGTTATTGATACTATTTCTAAATTATTTTTAATTGTAGTTTTTTGAAACAAGACAAATTAAAAGGGAACTGAAATCTTCGAAGTACATCAAATCAGAGACTGCCCTGAGGATATCCAAAGCGTATGATGAGTAAATTTCAGCAAGGGTAAGTTAACATAAGTATAAATTTATTCTATATAACGTTCCAACTTACTTACTGCTAGAATAGTTAACTTCAACAAGAAATCAATAGATAATTGATGGTCTTTCAAAATTGCCTTTGCACTTCTTCAAGGTTGTTTACTTTACTTTGTTGATGATTTGATTTATTACGGACGCTCTTTAACATCTCAAGTCATCAGAATCCCATTTAATTTAGGGTGTGAAACGGCCGACAAATTTTGCTCAGAGGCCTCTTCTTTCAGGCTTGAGGTTCTTTTTCGTCCCATAAATCTACAACAGGGGACCCACGGCATTACTTCCCTTCCGAAGGAAGTCATACTTAGTATTTTTACGCCCGAAAAAATCCATAGGTCCTGACCGGGTTTGAACCCGCGATCTTGGGTTTAGGAGGTAAGTGTTTACTTCCCTAATATAGTTATTTTATATTATTGCGAATTTTAGACACTCAGGTACTGGGGTCATCAACGGCACATTAAGTCGGAATGGATTATAATTCCTTGTATTCTCATGTCATTATTTGAGCTGGTACTCTTTTCAAGCAGAGGCAGTACTATCTCGCGGAGGAGTCATTGAACTAGGCTAGAGATAACACACTTTTTCTTCTGATCGTAATGTTCTGTAGCTCTGATTTGGGAACTCGTTTTAGAACACCCGCAAGAACAGAATTAAGTAATTACATTTATTTATCCAGCTTATTATTAGCACGACGATATATGGTTAATATATACGAGAAAGTTGTATACGATGCAGGGTACAATGCAGTTTTCAATCCGAAGCAAATTTAGGATATTAAATATACGAGAAAGTTGTATACGATGCAGGGTACAATGCAGTTTTCAATCCGAAGCAAATTTAGGATATTAAAAATAAGACATGTTTTCGCAGTAGGCGACTTCATCACTACTTTACGTATTACGACTTGCATTAACCATTTTTTTGTCAGTGCAACAATTTTAAACACCTGTATAAAGAAAAGAAACTTTACTATACTGTTACAGAACTCCCTATCCTCAATTTGTTTTTATATTCACAGCAAAGTCACTTGAATATTTTAATCTGGCCTTTGATTTTTAATTAATATTTACACCAATTTTAATATTTCTGCTGTTAAAGGTTAGATGAAGTTAGGCTGGTAGTACATTTTGAATTCGCGCACCATATGACAGACTGCAATCTATTAGTAAGCCAATAATGGAACAATTGGCGGGTGAGAGGCAGGGGGAGGGGAAAGTGAAGCAGGCACTAGAAGCATTGTCAAAGCGTATTAGTCGAACCACTCTGTAATACCAGCACATACTTATACTAGAGTTTTGATTAAGTTTTATGTTTCTCCTATTCGGCTTTCCCTTGCTTATGGGGAATTTGCTAAAATTCTTCTGGTCGTTTTTAATATTCCATAGAGAAAATAAAAGAAAATATCCTTTGTACCGAATAAACTGAGACTGCAGGAAGTTTATTGTGTCTCACAGTACATTACAAATGCATTTGTAAATTAGTACTGTAATTTTGACATTTAACAATCAGGCTTCAGTTAACACTTTTTAGTGCGCGACTTTATTTTAGTAATTTACAACCACGCTGAAGCGACCACTTGGTTACTAGTGAAATAAATTATGTGATTTATAATCGATATCAAGTTATCATTTGTGCTAATGTATATATAGCGTATGCTGAAAAAAAAAACATGTAAAGTCCCAAAGGAACTGTGATTATGCGTGATTCGTTAAATTGGAAGATACGATCTTTCAGTAACATTAAATAAAAATTGAAAATATTTTTCACTACCGAATTATTTCATATAATTACTTATTATAGAGAGTCAGACAATTAATATAATAATTTCTGCTCGATGCACACAGATACATTTATTCAGATAGGTCATCTACGTTTCGAAAATAAACTTCGATATTATACATTCTTTCTTATAAAAAAACGCGACTATATTTCTGGCAAATACTGTACTCACGCATACTTATACTAGAATGCAAGGGCTAAATTGATTCACAAACTCACAAAAGAGATAAGTCTTTACTTTGTCATTTTACCAATGTTATGAATAAGTACTCACAAAAATATTAGTCATTACAGGAATGAAATATAGTGTCATAACTCTTAATATTTTAAGCACAATACTGTGCATTTAACACAAGTAAAAAATACAGGGCTATACAAAAAGTATTAGCCGCTTTCATGAAACATATTTTATTAAAAGTACTACGCAATTTCAACCAAACCCTATTCTACTATACTCAAGCTTTATTTCTTGTCCTACAAGTGTTCTATGTGGCACGGACCACATAATACAACATGAGAATGTCTCCCAAACGCGTTGCAGCATATAACTTCCACTGAGTTGATCATTGTTGTTATTCGACGTTTAAGGTTACTCAGGTTAGTGGGTACTGGCGGAACAAAAACATTGTCCTTGATGTATTTCCACAGAAAGAAGTAGCAAGGAATTAGGGTCTGGAGGCCACTTGCGGACAGCACGGTCCTGAGATCCTTCGACCGACCCATTGCTAAGGCAGAGTTTCATGAAAAAAAAGCTCGAGTTCTTGAGAGAGGGCATGTACCCGTTGTTAAATCTCCTTCTAATAGTACGCTGCACTATAACAACAGGTTTGGATTTCGCGAACTCGAGAACTTAGAACGCTCTTTCCTGAGGCGTTAACATGCTGAATGAGTGTATTTATTCAAATTAACATACATTTCAATAACTTTGCAACCTTAACACGGATCCACCAAGTACATAACTTAAATAAATAAGTAGATTCGTCATACCTCCATTGCTTAGCGCAGTTAAAATAATAATATTATTAACAACATTAATCTCAATAAAATTAGCTTAATATACACGTTCAGGATTTGGAATCCCTCCCCCTTCATCAGTGGAATAAGTAAACACAATACATACATACAATTTTTTTAAAATTCAGTTTATTTTCTCCCGCCCCACCCCCCGGTTTTCAGACCAGAGGTTTCAACCTTCGACATATTTGCCTACCAGCTCCTCATCTTTGTCTGTCAGCAGATACCAGCATGCCTCTAGCCCGTTGTTAAAAGTCAATAAAGGAAGACGGTAGATATTTTTTTCTTCAACCTCAGTGCTGCTACAGTTCGCTGGGATGTGCTACCTGATTCTTCCTCTCCACATAAAGGGCAAATTCTCATTCCATTTTCACCTGAGATCCTGATCTGCCGCCTTGCTCCAAGCCTTAACCACCGGAATCCCTGTTTAATGAGTCTGGCCCCTGATTTGATGTACTGCTCTATCCCTCACCCAGATTTTAATGTGCACTTCTAACGAGATCTTCTCCCCGCATTGCGCAATTGCCTGTCTACATCCTTCAGGCAATTCCTGACCTTCCTCGATACAGTTCTCCTGTTACCTTGGCCTGCTATCTAAATATTCCCAACCCGGTGGTTTCTAACCCCTTTCTAACATTGAACACCCATGTCTTATTGGCTTCCAATCTAACCTGCTCCTTGAAGCAGATTTCTCTAATTAAAGATTGAAGTTACTATGCAACTGAGGGTAGCTCTCAACTGGCAACCGCTAACATCTGCGAGGCGGGGGAACGCGCTCTGGTGACTTCTATTCTTAACTTAGAAACCCTCTCTTTGTAAACATACCCATAGAGCAAGATTCGTCCTGAGGAAAGTCGCGCCTGCACGAACGGCAGCGGAAGAGAGCGTCCCTAGCCGAAGGCAGACAATCATCTTAGTGGGATAGCTCAGACGTTTGGAGCGTAGTGGAAATAAATGGAAGGTTAAAGAAGGGATGATTGTGCGTTCGAATCCTCACTGTGTAACTATATTTTTAAGGAGTTTTTTTGTTTTATTTTTTAAGGAGTTAAACGAGATTTGCTATTATTACAATGATTTACCCACTAACATAGTACTACGCACATTAAATTTATATTTACAGTTTTTTCCGTTGCAGTTAAAAGGATATTTGCCACCATTACAATGATTTTCCCGCCATCATTTATATTTACGAAAAGGAGAGAGCGTAGGCAATCAGGCCATAGCGAGCGGCAGCAAACCCGTGTGTCCAACGGTTTCAAGGATTTACTCTAGGTTGGGTTTGAGTTAGTGTGTATGTATATGGATTAACTGCAAATTCCAATACGCAAAAAATAGAAGAGACGCGATGACATTCCTAATTCCAAGCTATCACTGAGAAACGATAATTAGTGTGTGTGTATATGAATTAATTGCAAATTCCAATAAGCGAAAAATAGAATAGGCGCGATAACATTCGCAATTCCACTGTGACAAGCGATAATTATTGTGTATGTACATGATTTAATTGCAAATTCCATTAGACCAAAAATAGAAGAGTTGCGATAGCATTCACAGCTCCAAAGTACAAGGATAGGTCCATAAATTTCCGGCCTAACCATTTTCAGTGTAGGATAAAGACAAAGACTATATTTCACTTTTCAATATAGTTACCCTTTATTGCAATACACTTCTCACATCTTTGAATTAACATTTCAATCTCCCCCCCCCAAATAGAAGTCTTCTCTGCAAAATGGGCATAAACAGCATCCATCATTCTTCGTCACACTTAAAATTCCTTCCTCTAAGGCCCTTCTTGAGTTTTGAGGAGCGGAAATAGTCACTGGGAACTGGACATGGGCTCTAGGGTGGATGGTCGTTCTCCTTGAAGCCATATTTCTTCACAGCTTCCTTTGCAACAAGAGCAAAGAAATATTTAAATTGGTTTAAGTATCAATTAAAATCAAAGGCTAGATTAAAACATTCAAGCACACAACACAAGAACACAAAGCACACCCGTTATAAAATACTCATTTATTAAGGAATGTTTTATTGAAGCAGTAATCATGTTGTCTTTATTGAGGTTTACGTTTTCGTGGTTAATGCCACGTCTTTTTGCATTTATGTTACTGACGTTTCGCACAAAGTATCATGTGCTTTCTCAAAATTCTGGCATGTTGTCTAGTCATGAACAATTGCACATATCGCGGAACACTATCGCCAAACGATTGGTTGAGTTAATTCAGAATGCCGGATAGCAATTGTAGGAACGCTGCAAGAATTCCGTAGTCCTTCGATGAGAGCTCAAGACATGTTGGATGCTGAAACGCTTTTTACATTCCGGCCTGAACTCTTAGCGGTAGGTAGCAGTACGCCGTATTTTAGAGCAAAGCACGTATTGCTTCGAATACTTTCGAAATCTTCAGCTACCACGTTACCTTCGTGACACCGCTGCACTACATAAAAGAAGGCTGATATATGGGAGGGAAGATAGTATTAATATGTATAATTATAAACTTTGAGAAGGAGGAGAGAGAGATTAAAAGGAACATGGACAGGAAAAAACCAGAAGTCACGAATAAAACTGGGATCAGGATCAAGGCACTTAAGATGACTGACTTTGGATGATTGACTCAAAAAAATCAGCAACAACCATATAATTTTGAATATGTATCACCGTTATTAATATTTCAGTTTTGTAATAGCACTTAGCTGATTAAGGATAGTCTTCCTTTAAAGCAGTAGTAACATTCTGACTTGCACAAAAATAGAACATATATGCACATTATCTAATTTAGTATTTTGTCTCTTTGTTAAAAGTATGATCCTTATCTTTAATTTGTAGTTGTGAAATATCAGTCCGTCCACGAACTCTTATCTTATTCATATTTCAAAACTAGAAAGAACATATTGGTCTTATCTTGACACTTGTAGCTGCTCTTATTTCATTCCTGCTCTAGGGAACTGCAAAATTGACGTTTCTTTGATTTCGTTTTGTATTATTCCAGTACACTGCACAAAGAAAGCTCTCAGATGTCCATTTCTCGATGGACAGCTATACCGAATATCCTTTTTGCTAGCATAAGACACGTTTCAATTTCGGGTGAGAATATGAACTTGAATAACACCAGTGCACATGGAAGGAAAAACTTTGAGCTATTGAAAATAGCAAATGTTTTATAATAAAACTGATGTCCTTTATTTTATGCATGAAAAATATTATTGCGTATTTTGCTTATTTATTTTGTAAAACACGTTATGCAAGAATATTGTCTACACGCTTCCCTTTAAACCTGAAAAATATCTAATAATTTTACATCATTCAAATAATAATTTTAGCTAGGTTTTTGAGGTTGCTGTGTTGGTATTTTAAACTTATGCTTCGTTTGTTATTTATATGCTAGAGGTGTATATGTCCATTCTAGGGAGAAAGGCAAGATCAGGAATGGCCTGGTTTAAACTAGGAAGTTGGAAGGCTAAAAAATGTACACATATTAATGTACCCACTGGGAACACCTGAGAAAAATGCTGTTTCCTGAAAACATTTTTATGGCAATTAGAAGACAAGTGACATGCTGGGACCTAATGGCGAACCACACTAATTTGTTGAATATGGGCATTTTCCCATCCAAAGTGTGCGAAACATAAGCAATTTATTTTGTGGTTAAAACGCAATAACTAGTATAATTATAAATAATGTAAATTTTTAATATTTATGTATTTATTATTAATGTTCTTTTATTTATATTATACGTTCTTCTTTCTAATGGTGTATAGAATTTTACCAACAAAGATACACCTACTACTACAACTACTACTACTACTACTACTACTACTACTACTACTACTACTACTGCTGCTGCTGCTGCTGCTGCTCCTACTCCTACTTAAATGTTCTATATCTTCTTCGTGTTTATTAGTCTATTCTTCAATTTCCTTCTTTCATTCCTTTCCTATGCGTACTTAATATTATTGCTGTTTCTAAAAATTCTAGGAATTTAGGTCATTTTTCGCATTTGTAAATATTCTCTTTGATACATAACCCACTTTTAACTTTCTTACATCATTTTGCATGATGGTGTAGTAAATTATATTTAACATTACTGTAAGTTGATCATACCGCATATTGCTGGTTGCTAGGGTAGATAGTGTGTTCTAACTAGCGTGCCGTAAATAAAATTGTACGATTTTATTTGCGAATTCCGAAGCAATGTAACTATTGCGGTTGTACTCGTGAAAAGATTTTTGAAAAAATATTTTCAAATCTCCATCAAGCCTGTCTAAAAAGCACAGAAAATGTGAATAAAAATGAAATATATATTCTTCAGATAGATACTAAGTAATTACTATATTACAATCTTAACGGCTAATCTTCAGCCCTGGCTCTCTCTCAGAAAATCTGACATGATAACAATTAACACCTTAAAATAGGACACCAACAATACAACGATATACTTCTGATTATTACCCAAATCAAACAACTCCATGCCATGAATTATTTACTTATTAATCACTCACACCTATTTATTTATCCCTAAAATTCCTTCAACAGCCTTTCTTCTCCCCCACTCTTCTTTCTTCCTTTCTAACAGCAGCCAAAGACAATTTTCATCCCTACCAGTTTATCCCATCCTCCGCTCTATCTTTCCCTTCATTGATGTTTAAGTAATATTTTCACTTCCCTACACTCTTTATCAACCGAATCAATCCTCACTTTCTTAGCCCCCACAAAATTCAGAGCACGATATTTTATTTTAGCCCAGTCAGCCCGCCCACGCAAGCCTGACACTGAGGAATTAAACATTTCATAAAAAAGTTCTGGAAACTCTTGTCACTATTTACACCCCATAACACTGTCACTCATGTATATTGTTAGCTATTTTATAATCACCGATCTTGCATCTCCGCTATAGTGTTAAATACTACTCACTGGGTTCATTACTTTAAAGTTTAACACTTCAGATAGAACCTCCCACCTGCCAACATGAAATCTACCACAATTTGTCCCCCTGCATTATCACACGTAACTTCACCATTATCATCTTCCCTCATCCAGCCATTAACAATCATAAACCCATTATCTGCACATAAGTTTAAGTCCTCCTTCATTCACAATTCTGTCCTTACTGCTCCTTATACCAGCTTTACACACTTTATCAGCAAAGCTGTCCCGTGGTATACTATATCTAGCTTGCATATTCCCATTTTTTGCATTAAAATCCCAAAGTAAACAAATTAGATCTCTGGCATATCTGACTTGCTTTCCTCCATATCAGATTCTCCTATTTTGATCTCAAATTATACCTAAAATTTTGCACTTTTTCTTACTCCGAAGTTTAACCCCTCGATGTAACATTTCACTGCACTCTTATCCATTTTGTTCCAAGGCTCTTAGTTCCAATTAACTTATATTTAAAATGACAGTGAAAAAATGTATATAATATATGTGTGTGCGCGTTTGCTTTGGCGATCGTAATTTTTGTTTTTTGTTTTTTCAACAAAACTCTGCATATAATCATCAATCAACAAATCATTCAATGAGTTCGATAGGCAGCAAAACTGAACGATTCAGAGAGGAGATTAACCTAAAGCAAACATAGCGGCCGCAATTTTTTTTTCTCAACGAAACTCGGTAAATGTCATTAGAATAAATTAATAAAAATAGTTTTCCAAAATCAGCGTAATCAGACCATTAAGACTGATGGATGAGCTAAAACCTCAAATTTAAAAATCTCTCTAGTGGTATCAATATTTTTTTTTCGTACCGAAATTCCTTGTATAGATAGCATTTAAATAAAATAAGCAAAATAGTTTCTGAAAATAGGGAGTTGAACCATTAGGAGGAGGGGAATACCTGAAAACCAAAATTTAAAAAGCGCTTTAGTTTTAATTTTCTCTCTCTTATTTTAAAATAAAGGGACACATTAATTCAGCATATAAATTGTATTTATAATAACATATTTTTATATTTAATAAAAGCCTTTTCGTGAAGATAACAACTGTGAAATATTAATCTAATATGTGTTTTAGAATTATATTTGTATGTAAGAGCGCTGTCATAACATTCAGAAAACGTTTGCATTACATGTTTTTACTATAATAAAATTTAAATTAAATTTCAAAGCCACTGAAAATACATAGACCTTTCGATTTTATGTGTTGATTGTGTATATTTGGTTAGTACATTGTTAATTGTTTAGGAATAGTAACATGTTTTTGTTTTATTAAAACATATGAACATCTTCTTAAATACACAAGATAAGTAGACACTTTCTGTTATTTCTCTCCGTTTTAGAGAATGTAAAGATGATATAAAGGGCTCAGTTCATAAACATGGTTACATTTAAAAAGGTTTGAAAATACTCGCAAAGTACAGTTTTGTCTACCAGTGTCATATATTTCATTTAATTAATAGTATACCGTTAATGTTTGTGGTTTAATCTCAACAGCAACAACAATAATAATAATAATAATAATAATAATAATAATAATAATAATAATTCTAAAATGTGGTATCTCTTTTGTGATACTCATAGATTGCAAGAATTCCAATTTTGATCCCCTAATAAAATACAATTATGCCATAATTTGTTTCATTTCATTAAGTAATAAACCCTAATTTGGGTCTTATATTCATTTTTAAAGTTGTTCAACTTGCTGAGGAATTCGTTTAGTTTAACATCTCCTGCGTGATGGACTTCTCTCAGTTTAGAACTATAACTATAACGTTTGAAATAATTATAATCATAAATTACCGTGTGTAATGTTTACCGTCCAAATTAATCATTGTTTTGATCATTGAATATTCAGCTCATGTACTGTCAAGCTACTGAAGCATACGCATATTTGCAATTAATATTTTCAGTTAATAAATCCTATAAATTAAAATCATTAAATGTAATATGCGTCTGCAAAAAAATGGTATGTAAAACTCATTAAGTTAAGTAACGGCATAACGGAAAATGAAAAATAAATAAATCAATAAAAAGCCTTTTATCTCGATTTCGGTACAATACACTTACCAAGCATATATTACAATATACTATTTTATAATATTGCCATTGTTTTCGAGTTTAATTGTGTTGAAATCTTGCTTATGTTAATCTATTTAAAATAACTTAATTACCCCTAATTATATTTTTAATTAAGAATGTATCTGATTAAATATTTTACTTAAATTCGAGCATTTTTAACAAGTGTATTTTATGAACAATTATTTAAAGTTTACACCGATATTTTAGTATTATATGGTTTCCACAAGGGTTTTTATCCGAATTCTGTTCCGCGACTTTCCTTTATTTCATTCACTAAGGTGTGTTAATATACAAACAACAATATTGTTATATACGTGTTTGTGACTGATTAACCTACCTGAATCCTTTCCCAATATATCATTTCATTTCATGTATAATCAGTGTTCAGCCTGTGGTGCCTCAGTGGTAAAACAAGGCATTAAATACTATTAAAAAATAACCTACCTGGCGGTTGTTTTTCCGTTTACTTTGTTCTGATACCAAAGCTCCCTACTTGTCGCTCATTGAGGCAATAATAACGGAATCTCTTTGCAACTGATGGCGTTTGTTAACGAAAAATCCTCTGCATTTACTTAAATGGAATACTTAAAAATGATAGCTGTATTTTCGATGTTTTCTCAATGTGTCTAAAGTGAAGGAAAGTGTCACATATAAATTAATCTTTGTGCCTGAGTGTGGTGACATGATGACAGGATATTTAATACTGAAGAAAAAATTTAGAGGTTTTTTTTTTCAAGCAGCATCTAGTAAAGAAACCTAGAGGAATATCACAAGTCATCAAACAGTTTTTTTTTCCTTGTGAACAAGGGACAACACGAAAAATCTAATAATACGATTGAAAATATATGGAATGTACTTTCGATGAAGCCAACAGATGGTGCATGTGAGCAGAGCTGCATGTCTCAGCAGCTCAGTCCCTAAGTTCAGTTGGTGATCGACAGTGATCAGGAATGGAGGTTACGAAGAGTGAATAACTTGCATATTTGAAATTAATTTATGTAATCTCTTAATTTAAAAAATCTAAGGTTATGTGAAAAAGGATTATAGGCTCATGTTAGCAACTCACGTGCAGTAAGAGGTATTCAACTCCCCATTGCTAGTAACGGAGTCGATGTACTTGGAGACTGCTTTCAAGGCTACTACACATTGTGGATTACATGGGAGACCTATCCTGTGACGGATTTGCAACATTTTGTAGCTTTTACTCATGCCATAATAAACTAATGTTGTCCGGTTGCCTTTGTTTTGCTTCTTCTCTACGAGTGCCGCCTACATCTAGCCTGCCTCGGCAGTAAATGTCATATACTTTCAATCGTATATCTTAGATTTTTCGTGTTGTCCTTGTTCGCTAGAAAAAAAATAGTTGTCATGACTTATCCTTCCATAAACGCGAAGTTCATTGTCTGTTTACTTGGACACTCTTCTACAAAGAATTCAAAATTCTTTGAAGAGGATTGAGAACCCCATATTCCTTTATATAAACTTAATAATGGAAAAATGCAAGATTTTTCGAAAAATACTCAAAATTCTCTGCTATTATTTTACTTTAAGTAAAACAATTTCTGTATGTCTTGGTGCAAGAAGAAAATTGAATAAATAAAGAGGGAAATTGCAGATGAACAAACTGGATGTCCATAAAGAATACCAGCTATGCTGTAGGACATTATGTAGCAAACATTGAAGGAAGAAGAGTCCGAAGAATTCATCTTTTAAACTGTACCAGTTTGACGGGGTTATCACTCGATAATCTCTAAACTTTTTGACAAGTTCATGCATTTAATCTGGCAAAATAATGTGCAAAATGGTAGTGCACTGCTGTTGGTGACGGACGCTACAAGCTGCATGCTGAAAAGTTACAAACCCCTATGAAAATTGTACAGTAAGATGATATGTACGTGTTTTGCACATACCTAACACCGAGTCTCGGGAAGATACATGGTCAGATTCCCGAAGTGAACCAGATGAACTGTGAAGATGCTCCTGGAAGTAACGTTTCTTTAATTCGGTGGTTTCTTATGTGCCGATTGGTCCTGGGGAAATCCACATGAATTTAGATGAAAAACTTCAGTGAGTGCTTTAAAAAGGTGAACAATGCTATTGATAGCCCTGGTGGCAGTCTGTTGAGGGTGTCAAGAAACGAATAGCAAAACCGGACATAGAAGGTAAATTATAATATATTAGGGCGAAATTTTGTTTTCTTTCAGTCGCAATGAGTTTGAGAAACCTCAAATTAGTTGGCAAAATAATTTGGATAGTGTTTTCGGAAAAAGTGGAGATAGAATAAAACAAAAAACAAAAATGTATTAATATAAAATACGTAAAAAACCTGTATTTAGTACCAAATATTTTCTCTGGGGGAAAAACCACCCTTGAGGAAATGAAGGCATAAGGTAATAAGTTTGTCATAGAAAAAAAACGAGTGAATCATTTGAAAAAAAAAGTCATTCCATAAAATCTAGAATTTAATTTCTTAATAAATTTACACCACTACAGTCTCTGCCTTAGATTATTTATTTTAGAGTATATTGTTGGGACTTTTTCACAAGAGAAAGTTGTATGGACTCTTTCGCATCTTCATCAGAAAAGTTTCTTGATACAGTTCCTGTAGGCCACTCACAACAATTAGCGCGTATTTTCAGTTGCATTTCTTCCGCTTCGTCGGTCTCTTGTCTAACCTCATTCACGTTATTTTTGCTTCCAATACGGGATGCACCTTAGTCTTCCATAGTGGCAGGTTCAATATAAACATTTAAATTGAACTGTCCTTGTTTAGCAGCAGCTACTTCTATGGTCCTCAGCCAATTGTTAAATTTCCTTTGTTTTTGTTGCAAGTATTGATAATTTGTCTTCCTTTCGTAGTGGCTAGTGCTGGTTTTCTATGAAGGGAAAGTTTTTCAGTACTGGGAAGTCAGTAATTTTTCCTTTGCTTGTTGGTACTGTAATTCCAAGCACAAAAGTGCGCCTGTCCCGAGTTCTTGAAGAAGGCAGAGTAACAATAGTCAAAGGCTATATGTTAATGTCTCATACAAACTTTCCAATCAGTTCGAACACAATCGTATACAAAATAACGCTTCGCTTGCTACTTTATCAGCATAACAACATTTAAAACTGAAGATATTCCACAGAACTTGCGTGAATAAGCTCAAAAAGTTCCGTTTTTAATCTAGTTAGTTATGCTAAGTTTTCCGTTTTAACTTATAGTTGTATATAGAAAATAGTTTCGTAACAAACATTCATTTATACTTCTCCATATATCGTTTTACATAGACTTTACATAACAGAATTTTTTGTAACTATTAAATATTTTAAATATGTTTATTTTCGCATTAAAACCTGATTATTGGAATACATGCATAAGCATCCTATATTATGTCAGAACTTGCATATCAGCGAAACATATAAATGGTACAAAGTTAAGTAACGTAAATGCTGACTGTAGTAAAATAAAGACATTCCGATATCACTTTATTTCAGTACAAAGATACCATTAAAATTAGAAATGAGTGTAAAAAACACATCTTAAAAATAACACAATTCTGTAAGAAAACATTACTAATGGACTTTCCAAAATAAAAAGCATACCTTATTATCTTAAAATATTCTCTTTATGTAGTAAACATCAATGAAAATATGACCTGTGTGTATCGATATATAATTCAATTTGTTTCAATGAGTTATTATTGTGTTTCCTTCAATCCCCCCTTACTTCACCATTTCAGTAAGCTCTGGCTTATGACCGATAGTGCTCCTGGCACGTGTGCGTCATTTTTTACTGGCAAACCACTTGCAAAGAAGGCGATATAGCGGCAGTTCCATATCTCCTGACGTGCGAAAGGAAGATGGAAAGTGTTTCGTTGCCATGTCAGTAACTCCTTGTTCTGGCAAATTGCCTGCTGAACCGGCAAGTAGATTGGGTTGCCGATACCATCAGGCATTCCGTTTCCTAATCTCGACCAAAAGCACCCCACGTGCAGCTCACCGCCTGCAAAGCTTTCGTATTCCCCAGGGAACGCGTAACTCCTGACGAAGCTCAATATCGTATGATAGAGACGTGCAATAGCGTGACATATGCATAGGCTTTCATCGGTTCTTCTTGAAGGTCATCTACGTCACGCAGCCTTACAAGAACATTAAAAATAACCGCAACATCTTTATTCCTGATGATAAATACAATTACACTTCTTTATTTGAGAGTTTCCTGTAGCAGAATATCTTACAATGAATGGTGGAAATTATTTATAAATAATAACACTTTTCCGTCCCACAATCACTATATTCAATGGCGAGAGGATTATTTTACTCGAAACGGGGCAAGTACAGATAAGTCATGAAGGTCCAGGATATAGCTTAACGAGTATTTAGAAACAACGTGGATCATTTAACATGTCAAGAATTATTTAAATGCATTTAATACGCTAATATTGCTATTAAAATATGTTGTGTTAAACGGGTTGTAAGTATTTTCTTAGCTGGCGTTTCTGTCGTCTTCCTCTGGCCTTCTTCAGAGCTGGAACATTTTCTACTTTGTGTGTTGTTGATTTAGTTTTTTACAGACGCTCTTTAACATCTCAGGTCATCGGCGACCCATTACATTCAGGGCGTGAAATGGCTGACAAATTTTGCTCAGAGGTCACTTATTTCAGGCTTAAGGTTCTTTTACATGCCGTAAATCTTAGACATGGGACTAACGGCTTTATTTCCCTTTCGAAGGAAGCCATGCTTAGGATTTTTACACCCGAACAATCGGCTGGTCGGGATTGAACCCGCGATCTTAAGTTTAGGAGTCAAATATGGTTACCACTACACCACCAGGACCGACTCTCTTTGTGTTGAGTTGCCTTCCTTATATATGCATTCATCGTGGCTCCTTCCCTCAAGTTGTTCACTTGTCAACCTGCAGTATCATCTGTGACTTGGAGGTATAAGGTGGCGCTATGTCTGTTTAAAGAGGATGTTTTTGATTGGCTGGTGAAAGAGGGCCATCTTTCATACTTGAGATAGAAATTGCCCATTTTTTCTGTTCATACTTTTATTCCGCTTTATAATTTCAACCATTTTCCTAATTATCTGGATTATTATGTACGTTTTAGCAAGAACCTTAGTTTTGACAATGATATTATTTATTATCTGCAGTAGCCAATTTATCTATTTAATTATTTTATAGTATCTATATATTAATACATAGATATTTAAATAGGATAAAATAGATTAAACTTTCATCGCAGAATATAATGAAGTAATGCAGGGATAGTCAAACCAAGACATTTAATAAGCAGCTCATAGGAATATTTTCCATAAAACGTTCAGTTTTTATTGTTCATATAAAAATAAGTAAAAAATATTGCAAGCTTCTTATTTACCGACTTCATTTTGGAGCTAATACGTACAACCCTTGCAAAATATACCAAATTTGGAACAGCTTAATGGTTATTAAGTGGTAATTAGAGGTTTTAATAGCCTGATAAAATGGTTATGCTGTAAAGGTATTACAAAATCTTAGCATGTTGTAAGGGGGTATCTTATAAACATGTCTGTTTTAATTCACTTTACGTTTTAATATCTTTTAATATCTTATCATGTACCTATTAACAAAATAACATTAACTCTCTTTTTATGCTCATATTTTACTACCATAATTTGTTCTTACTGAATTAAAGATTAGCATTTTATAAGACATTATAGTAATTTCCTGGTTTTTGTTTACTTCGTGAGAGCTTAAGAGTTAAAAAATACACTTATTGATTATAGTTGTTTTTCAGTTCGAGGGCTGTTCAATAAAAATTATCATTATTTTGAAAACATACCTGTACTCATCCTCATAATTTTGACATTTCTCAAAATAGTGTCATTGGATGCACCTGTTTCGATAATTCTGCCAGTCTTCTAAGACATGCTGCAAACTATATTTTCTGATGATGGAAAAAATTTACCCATCTGGATGTTGATTTCGTTTTTGGAAAAGGAAAAAGGATGACGTTCAAATTGATTTTTGTGAAATATTCAGCAACAACACTTGCTATGTGCATCCTTGTATTATCGTGGTGGAGCATAATAGCGCGTGTGACATGGCCTTGCAGAGATTTTAGGATATATCTGTAGATTGCCCAGATACATTTGTGTGTGCAGGTATGACTTGTAGGTAAACCCTTTCTTGAGCATTGAAAAATGAGACTAACGTAACTTTCCTGCCAGAAGTTACAATGTTTGCTTTTTTGGTGTTGGTAACTACACAGAGCTTTACTGTTTGTTCTCAGTATCGAAATAATGTAATCAAATTTCATCAGCAGTGCTTAAAAAGAAATTCCTCCTATTGCTGTAACATCATCTTACTGCATGCAAACCTGCACGCGAACGTTCAGGAGTCTTTGAACACACGGTGCACAAACAACTTTTCGTTATCACATGTGTAGTACATAGTAAAACATTCAGAATTTCTAAATTTATTCTTAATGTTATTCGATGATCCTCTCTCACTATGACAGCAACAGCGTTAGGGCACAAACTGAAAGGCCCCGTCCACTTTTCTTTGAAATGGATTGCCTTCCCTCTTTAAATATTTTAACTTTTCTTCGAGCTGTCTATAGGAAAGTACAAACTCTGCAAAGGCTTCCTGTAGCATTTCACAGGCCTCAGATTTTTGATGATTTGGTTTACGTGTCCCATTCAATTCAGGGCATGAAACGGTCGATAAATTTTGCTCAGAGGCCTCTTCTTTCAGGCTTGAGGTTCTTTATAGTGCCGTAAATGTACGACAAGGGACCCACGGCTTTACTTCCCTTCCGAAGGAAGCCATATGTAGGGTTTTACTCCCGAAAAAATCCATCGACCCTGACCGGGTTTGAACCAGCGATCTTGGAGCTACGAGGCAAATATGGTTACCTTAGACCACCAGGACCCACATAGGCTTCAGCTAAATATTTATCGAGACTAAAACAGAATTTCAGAGCAGCACATAGTTCTTCGCTTGTCATCTCCATTTTGCTGTATTTGCACGCTTCACGCAGGCAGGAATCGGAAGGGACAGATAGTTCATTGCAAATTATACATTAAGCGAACAAAATATTGTAAAGTTAAATTTAGCTCAAAAATTCATGCCTGTAAAATAGTATGATTATTATTTATTGAACAGCTCTCGCATTTACACAAACTTTTGCAACAGATCTAAGTTAAAAAAAAGCGCGCTTGGGTTCTCAAACTGGTCATGTGTAACTCCATTCAGCAAGTTTGCTACTCCGGTTGTAGAGAAAATAAAAAAATAGAAAAATGTTTTTATATGATATAGACACCCTAGGAGTGCAACACCAAAATCGCCATTTTTGTAGAACGCAATAAAGGACATAATGCCGTTTATGAAACATGCATATAATAAAGCTAGAGCAAATATATAAGCCATGGAGAGTATAGTTTACTATGGGTCTGAGATAATGACTGACAAACAGAATACTGGTGGAAAATATGTTTCTAGTTGAATTTGATTTCTTGAGGTCAACTAGTCACGTGTGACCGAGGTCGTGAGCGGGAGATCTAGGGTTCGAATCCCGCCAGGACTATTCCCCCTGAATGAGGTTTTTCCCAGGTTTTCCTCATACTCCATAAATGGCAAATGCCGGGGAGGTCCCCTAAACTTAGGCCTGGTACGTTTCCTTCCTTAAAAATAAATGCTTTCCCAATATATCATTTCATGTATCATCAACAAAGCACGTTCTATGTTATAAAAAGAAACACATAGTGTATTTTCTTATTACATATTTACATCAAATTTTGTGCCCTTAATATATATATATATATATATATATATATAAATTTCCCTCTATTACTTATTAGTTTTGCACAGACAGGTTCTACTCCCAGAATAATTTTCACTTGGCTACTCATCACTCCCTAACTTAATTATCGCTTAATAAAGTTCAGCATTCATAAGGTAAAAAATACGTATAGTTGATGCTTAAAAAGAAGCGGCGAGAAAAAATTTCATGTCCACTTTTGACTTACAATGGAAAAATTACGTAATCGGTTTTGTAATACTTTTCTTCATGCTGCAAGACTTCAGAGCATTATTATATATCCTTATAAAGTGTACAACATGTTATGACAAAGGAACGCCTGGAATACTGGCAACATATACTGGAACATTGTCCAAACATAGAATATTGGCGGGTGAACCTTGGAGTCAAGTTTGCATACTCGAATAGGGGCAGGTTATCATGTTGAGTCTTGCTTACGCAGGAAGAAAATTGGTCAAAACTGGGTGAATTTTTGTATAAAGTGCGCCTAATAAGAAGATGTGTATATTTAAACAATGTATAATTAAGGTGTACAGACGTATGAAAGAGAAAACGTGTTTGTTTTCATGTAATATACTTTATAGTTATATGCGAATATTATTTACTTAAAAGTATATTGTCCGTCGATGTTAAATAGTGGCATGTGCGGTCTCTGGACCCACCTATGTCTATAATGTAAAAATGAAAATACATTATAGTTTGTAAAATAAATTACTTTATCTAAACAGGAGCTGTGGAAAAAGAACACGAGTTTTAGTGGACGTGAGAGACATTCATGCGAGTACACTGGTACATTATACATGGAACAACAATGAGTATACAACTAGGTTAGCCACTAAATTTAGGGTCTCTCTTACTGTCCTTGGCCTGACATTCAAACAGGGCCAACCGGCAGCATGGCAGCTACATTCATCCACAGTTAACAAATTGCAGTCGAGTTACCCTTGACCTTGCGGTCATATGTTTCTGTGTGTTGCTGAGCTGTCTCTTGTGTCCCCAACCCACAGCTTCAATATTAGAGGCTTGTCTTGGTTAACATTGTTTTATTTATGTATGTTATTTCTGTAACTATATCCCATCACAAACATCTGTCATTGTTAAAACACGGATCGTTTTACGCATCTGACACGGTTGAATTTTGTTTCACAGACTCCGGCGTGAAGCATTGAAGCAGAGCTTGTACTGACGAATTGGGAAGCAGTCAGATTTATATAACCGCTCTTGTGCTACCAGGTCAAAGGCAGGTTGAAAACATTTTATAAAATGTAACATTAAATATCAAACTAATTTGAGTGGTTGTCTTATGACTTGTTATTGTTTAGTGTCATAAGAATACACACGTTATTTAAATACGAACAACATATTTCAAAGTGATGCCGCGGCCGAGTAGTTTAGACTCCCCGCTTATCGAGACGCCATGGGTTCGACTTCAAGGACCGTTAGTGAATTTTTGGCGGACAAAGTAGCGCTGTACAGGTTTTCTACGGGCACTTCGGTTTCCCCTGCTACACATTCCGCGGTTGTCCATTATCATAAGGGCAGAGGTTAGTGTAGAAATTACAAATGGATGTGCCTACCAATGTTGTGTGCAAAATAAATGCATAAATTATATTTAATTAGATTGAAATGAGCAACAAAGTGCGTTTGGAACAAATAGAACGTGTAAGGATAATAACTTTGTAGTACAGCAAATCACAGAAAAATGAAGAAAATTCTGCTAAGAAATGCTTATTGCAGTCATAGAATTTGAAAACTCCTTCGATAAACTAAGCAACGTCTAATATGAAATATACTAGAAACATAATATACATTATGTTTTAGAAAATAGAGGCCATCCATTATGTTTAAGACAGATGTTTAGTTTGTATAACAATAAGAGAAAAGTAACATAAACTGATTAAAGATAAGCAAAGGATATAACTATAAATCGTATCAAAAATAATAGTAATAATAATATATCTCCAATTCATTATGTTTAAGACAGATGTTTAGTTTGTATAACAATAAGAGAAAAGTAATATAAACTGATTAAAGATAAGCAAAGGATATAACTATAAATCGTGCCAAAAATAATAACATATCTCCAATTCATTTTAAAATATACTTAGGCAACATTCGTTAAGAATTACCAAAAAATAACACACAAGAAAGAATTGTCATTTTTTTGCAATAAAATTTAACATTTTAAAGTTTTATTAGCTTAATGCGTAATATACACGTGGTACTAGTTTCATTGTTGTAACATCCAGTTCCCGTCTGTTAGAGCTGTGCAAATTGAGACATGTTCAGTTCCGCTTACAGCAAATTGGAGGTATGACACGCCGAACAATATATTGCTCTGAAATGCTGTTTTCGTCTAACGATCTTCAGCCGAGGTCTATGCATTGTGAGAGAGGATCATTGATTAATATATTGAATATTTTACTGGTTGCCATCCACCGTTAGGAACTGAGTAAGTTGCCCATGAGACGTGTTTGTGCAAAGACGGCTGATTTCAAAACAAGAGACCGTTCGCGTGCAGTTTCGTATAAAGTTGAAGATGTTACAGGAAGATGTGAAGTTTTTTTTTTAAAGTAATTACCGCTGATGAAACTTAGCTGCATCATTTCGAGAGCAAACAGCAAAGCTCTATGAGAAAATCTCCATCACTTACATAAAGTGGTTGCTCACGCTGCGAAAGTTGCGGTGACCTCATTTTTCTACATTCAAGGAATAGTTTACCAGCATGTCGTACCTGCACACACACTTAACTGACGCGGGTTCGAACCCGACCAGGACCGATGGATTTTTTCGGGCGTAAAAATCCTAAGTATGGCTTCCTTCGGAAGGGAAGTAAAGCCGTGGGTCCCGTGTCGTACATTTGCGGCACGATAAAGAACCTCAAGCCTGAAAGAGAGGCCACTGAGCAAAATTTGTCGGCCGTTTCACGTCCTGAGTTGAATGGGACGCTGATGACCTCAGACGTTAAAGAGCGTCCTTAAATAAACCAATCAAAAAAAAAAAAACACTTAACTGAGCAACACTACAGAGACGTCCTGAAAAACCTGCAAGGCCACATTTCCATACAGCAAGCGAAGACGCTGCACCGCGATAATTAAGTTGATAACCTGAGATGTTGCAGAGTGTCCGTAAATGAACTAAAACCACGATAATTAACACCAAGAATCGCCAAAGTTGTTGATGAATATCTCGAAGAAATCAATGTGAAGTGTGTCTCCCATCCTTGATACAGTTCAGATTTAGCCTTGTGTGACTTTTTCGTTTTATCCAAATTGAAGAAACAACCTCGTGGGAGGCATTTTCCATCATCAGTAGCAGTGCGAAGGTGCAATGGGGACTACTTAGAGAAAGTTAATAAAAATTGATGATGAGTAAAAGATTTTGTTCCAAAAATATAGTTATTTAACAGCCCTCGTGCATAGAGAATTTATTTAAGACAGATTAAATCACTAGATAAACATTTAAACATTAACGTTTTTACTTTTTGACAAAGAAGGTAGACTACAGATGGCAGTATCAATTAAACAACAGGTGTCAAAATACAAAGTTAACATATTTAAAAATAAAACTAAATAATGCTGTTTAAGTGGAGATACTAGACTAAAATAAAACAAACGGAAGATAATGTGAATATAATAGAAAAAAGTTACACTTCCAGTATCTAGGCTGCGATGTAATCTGTGAATAAGACCAAGTTTTATCTATAATAAAAATATAATAAAAATACAGGGGTTCCAAGAAATCTAAAGAACAAATTGTTAGATATGAAATAAAAGTAAGGAAGGAGCCGTTGCTTAGATGCTATACAACTATAGTTCTGCCAGTAATTCTTTATGTAAGTGAAGCATGGACCATAACTCTGTCTGGCGCAACTCATCTGAGAGAGCTGTTTTATATTTACTGACGCACTACTAATGCAAAATGACTTCAACCCACAGTAGCTTCTTAAACGTCCTTTCTAATGATCGATTAGCTGCCTGTTGTTCTTGTTTCATTATCAAGCTATTTTATCCGAGATACATTGCGCTCTCTAATGTATGTGCTTTGTTGTTTTTTTTTAATCCTTCATTGCTGTGGCCACGTTTTTGTGCAATTGTCACCACCACCATTATTATATCATCATCATGAACTTGTGGGAATTTCCCCCTAACTGAAAATATTTGTTAATCTGCAACGAAATAACTTTTAATAATGGCTGATTTTTCCTTCACGGGAATCGCTCCGCGAATAACAACCGGTCGGTCGGTTCAAGCAAGGACTATGGGGAACGGGAGTCAGTAAGTACGCACCTATGATTGTCGCATAAAGTTATTACTAACACTTAAATACTTCAAAGGTATTCACCATTATCGAACACGAAGAAGCGAGAATTGCCTTCCTGCATTTTTCATACTTTCTGCCATCTGCTTACGAAATTAACCATTAAGCTGTGAAATTTTCTTTGAGAAAAGAAATTTCCTAACGAATATTATTTTCAGTTCATGTAATGTATGCGGATTTGTCTTTCACGCATTTTCCTTCAAAGATAAAAATCGCAGGGCGTTAAATCTAGAGATAGAGGGGGCCATATGTTGTTAATGACGATTCTATCGTCGAATGTTTTATGAATTGCTTGCAAGGCTGTATGTGCCTTTGCAGAGTCTTGTTGGAAAGTCACGAACCCATGTTCCCTCACAGTTAATAAAGGGTCGCAAAATATTCTGCTCTTATCTATTCATTGCTTCTTTAAAAACAGAGAGGAGGCTTATTCTCTCACTGCTAATGGTACACCACACTCTTATCTTTAGATCATGCAGGGTTTCCTAGTGAAACAGGTTAGGTTTGTTTTTCTGAACTCCATTATCTATTGTTTTGGGAATTAACATGCCATCTTAAATGAAACCAAGATTCGTCTACGAATAAAATTAAAATAGGGCATATTTCTCCGTCATGCATATCAAAATCCCTTCACAAAATCTACTACTAAATGCAGGATCACCTGTTCTTGAACTACAGTGCCTTTATAGTGTTTTAACTCCAGTAGCTTTATAGTCATTTGAACAGAGAAATGGGAAATTCCTCTTTGCTGACAAAGACGTCAAAATTATTTTATTTATTTTTTAGGGGAATATTTCAGAGTATGTCCAATGTTGTTTAAGGTTTCTTCTGTGAGTACTGTACGTGACTGTACACCGCTTATCAAGAGTACTACCCGTTTCGCGAAATTTATTTACACATTTGTGAATCGAACTTTAACTTGCAAGTTCATAGCAGGGAATCTCTCTTGAAGTAATCTCCGTACATCACATCTGTACACGCGTACAAAATGTAAATAAATACTCTTCGGGTAATAGAATACCTGAATTATGCCATATTAACACAATTAATACTCTCTATTACGCTGACTAATGAATACTTAATGAACACCTCCGAAAGTTCCTAGAGTTAAACTCGTACTGGCCTCCCCTCCGGCTCCCCTTCCACTTTTCAAGCGTGGGATCGAGACGAGAACTGCAGAGCTTGGTCAACTGCTGCCAACTGTTCGTGGAGTGGTCCCTTATTCATGATCACCCAGTATATTAAACTGAAAAAAAAAATTACGGCAATTTTCCCCACACTTCTTGCATATCTGTTCTGCATGCACTAAACAGTAGAAGACTTTGCATTTCTTTTAGCAATGGCTTGAAAATCGCTTCCTTTTAGATTCCAAGGAACAGCTCTTACAAAATGTGCGTTTATTTCCTGTGAATGACTTAGGAGCAAATCTAGCTAAACTTTTTAAACATTTTAAAATACCTTTATAGTGTGTGTTGATTACTCATATGTAGTGCAATATAAGGTTGTTTCCCTTTCTCTTTTTGTACGGCAATAATTTCTTTTTGTAATATAAACACTTCTCATTACATATGTTGTACTACATTTTTTATAAAAATTAAATAATACTGCCATATAAATAAAACACTAAAATAATAATAAAAATAAAATATTATACATACAAGAAGTTTCATACAACTCAGAACCATAGTTAGATGGTATCTCTCAAGATATGAGTGCGATCTGTAACAATAGGATTGAGCCCGGCTGAGAGTAAAGGAAAAATATAAAAGTAAGACACAAACAGCAGAAAAGCAATTTTCTAGGCGAAGGGTTGCACAAGAAAGAAACATTTAATGAGCAAATAAATAACAGGCAAACACTTCTACGACAAATATAAAAGTATAGAAAAAGATTGGTAGACAATTTACTGTGAAATCCTTATAAAAGAATAGCGAAATACGCTTAAATCTACAGACTTAAGGATATTAACTGGCTGAAAGACCCTGAAAAACAACGGATAACAAATGTGAAACCAGAAGAATTAAGGAAGGAGGAGGAAAAGAATATACCAAAATACCGCACGTACGTCCGCACATATTCATGATATTGTTTCCACTTATTTCCTGGACATCCTGTATATTAGATTTTCATGAGTTTTTTGCTAACGAGTGAACTAAAAGTTAAAGACATTGAAAAATATAGTTATTATTTTATTAACCTAGAATTGTTCAAAGTATACTAAGCTCTATTAAAACCTTTCTTTCTACGCTTTGAAGAAAAAAGTAAAGATAATGATTATAAAGTAAAAGAGCATTGAATCTTATACTAGCCTAAAAAAATCAGTAACACTTTGAGACATTTAAAGTGTGTAAAATTCATCTTCAATTTGGTCAGTAATAAGAATCTATTTGATGGTTAATTGAAAATAAAATTATTGAACTCTCGAGATATGTATCTTCCAACTAATCTTGGCAACCATTGATCCTTACGGTATGCTGAAGAAGAAGGAAAGTGGCATTTAAATTTGTGATTTATCTTTATCAAATTACGAGAAAAAGTTATTTATTAGTGTATCATAAACGATTTATATACGATATTTTTATTCCATTATAAAATGATATTAATAAAATAAAATTAATATTAGTATCTAATTTTCAAATGAAATACTCATGAGTAAATACTTTCTTTTATTATACTTATGACATCATTATGTTGATTACGTTTGTTTGATTGTTATTGCTAGCGAGGATAGATTTACTGCACGACATTTTGGTCAAGCTAAAAGTGCTGAACTGTCTATAATATCGAGTTAATTGAATGAACACTAAAATGATTAAGAAATTTTAGTATTAGCTCATAGAACAGAGTAATATTTACAAATTTGATTAATATATTTGGTAGCTAACATTAACATATTAATTTTTTATTCATTTTTAATTATTTTTTCTGTAATGAAGATGAATGATTGTTTCTGTTTTCAGAATACATAAAATACATTTTTATATTTTTGTAACAAAATATTAAATTTATGACAGCATTTTAGCAACAAAACCATTTAATTACGTGGTTGTTACTATGGTAATTTTATGGAGCTAGTGTGATAATACAGAACTTAATTTACTATTTTCACCAACAATAAAGTATGTTTATAATTCTGCAATACCACAATGAACATTTTCTATTATAGCTATTTCAAATTTATTTATTTCATTTTTTAAATTCAACCCACTTGAAACTTAGCTTATTCTGTAAATGAGAGACAAATTCATATTCATAGCATTTATTTATTTATTAAAATACAATTATTCTGTAAATGAGAGAAAAATTCATATTCTTAACATTGCTTTCTCCGAGCAAAAAAAAAAAAAAAAAAAAAAAAAAAAAAAAAAAAAAACACGTTACAATTATGCCGGAAATATTTAAAGAAAATATTAATTATGTTTAAATGATCACAAATGGACTGGTTTGCTTTTGATCTCAGGAGCCCAATTCTAAAAAAGCATTCCATTAGTTGTCTTTAAACGAAAACACTATGAGTAACGAATGAGATTTGTCTCTACAAGAAAATACGTGTATTTTCAGTTTTCATTAGCAAGGATACAGTGGAACCAATTGAATCAAGTTACGAGCAGCGGTTCGCCGTGCCAGATGATGTTACGCACCGTTGCACCGCGTCAGCTGCACATTTGGACGCCATTCGTCCCACTGCTTTAACACTGACGTTCTTGCTCGGTTTGTCGTAAGTTCCGCTACATGTGTAGAATATAACTGGACACTGTTGCCTATAATTCCTTCACATAGTTTAGGGTATTAAATCACATTTAGCACCTCATTTGTGATGCGAATTAACGAGTTAGAAGGCGCAAACATCCGCACTTCGATTATGACGGTGCTCCTGCGTTTGTGGCTTTCTCAGCAATTGCTTATTTTACTTCACAGCTGCGCATAATGAATTTAGGCAAGAATGCAGTCTTATATTCTGTTATGACTAAAACTAAGCCAGCAATTTGCAGCGATATACTTGTACAAAGAAAGACGACAGTACGCACAAACAAATGCCCGAGAGGTGTGCCGGTTGCACTCTAAAACATTCCATCGATCGGTATTTCTTCGCTTTCTAGCTGTGGTCATGTGAGCGTTGCGTTGGATCCATCTAATTGGATAAGGGTAATGTTTTAGCTTTGGGACGACGAACTTACCAACAATTGGCGTCTCGAAAGAAGTACGAACTATTGCTCCCAGATATTATTCCACACCTACACTTCTGACTGTGCAACGCTTGCAGATGTAATTACTGAGGGCTCTCGTTGCCCCCAAAACGGTAGTTTTCCTTATCTGGATAAAAATTGTGACTCTCAGACATTAGGTTATCAACAATTCTGTCACCCACGTCTCCAAAACTTGTCATAGAACTGAACAGGCGTCAATTTGTCGACGGCGGTTAATGCTTGCACTACCTTAAGTGTATAAAGTAACACAAAATTCCCAGCAAACTGTTGTAGCTCAAGTCCAGTGTGTGATTGCGATGTAGCGATTGTTTTCCACTTATTGTATGACAGTCTATTAATTCCCCTTGTCCTGAAGGTTGAGGATCATCCAAGGCCCTGTTCCACAAAAGTATGGTCTAATACATTACAAGTGTATGGACTTGTAAATTGTGGTTATTAGTAAAGTTCTGTTCCACAAAGGTTTCTACTACGCTTATACTTTATAACTTTATACTTACAAGTGTACAAGTTTGGTTCCACAGAAGTATTAGTATTAGTCGGGCACTGGGTATTTGTATAAACTTTTCTACTTGTGTAGGAATATTGGTAGCTTCAAACACTAGCACAAAATGTATTATATTTTTAATGATTTTGGTGGTCAGTTGACCCAAATGCGCTAAGTATTAACGAAAGTGATGATAATGATCCGTAGGAATATGTATAAAGAAAGAACAGGTATTTGTATACAAAATTAAGTGAGCTGAAATTAAAGTACGGTTTACGATTGATACTGGCGTTTTCTGTTTCAAATGCAAATTTCAGACCAGCATCTTAGGGTTCTTGCTATATGCCACGAATGCTTTTCTTTATTTTAAAATAATGTCTTTTGACACAAATTTCTCAGTGTATTGTTTATAATGAGAACGTGATTTTCAAGAAAAGATAAATAAACAAATTAATTAAATGATCAAATGGACTAATAAAATAAATTTTCTAAAATTAATGCTTCTAAATGTATAGCCTGGCGATCAGAAGATAGCAAGAGGAGATTGATGTGTTTATCTGCACACTTACGAGTGTACGTGAGATATCCATGCTGCCATATATTCTCAGATTCGTTCATATAAACCCGTTAGACTTCTATGGGCGAGTATATGACAACACTATTTTTATCGGCACTAACGTACGTGAACATAGTGAGGAGGATAGAAAAGATTTACATAGCACATTCCTTATGCTTGCCTTCTTCTCACAGCCAGATAAGCATAGGTCCGTCGCCTCCAAGTGACTTATTATGCTTGAGTATCGATAAATGCATAATAAAGTATTAAATTATCATTATATCTGAAAAAAACACAACACTCTTTTAGCAGGAATGGCAATGACTGCATTAAAATTCCTAATTCAAGGATAGAAGTATAGCAAACAAACAAATGTTACTCCATCTTGTTCTTATATGACGTCACTTGTAACTTTTTACTAATACTACAGTGGTGCGCTTCTTTCGAGGAACAGAAACTTACAAGATAGTACTTTACAGGGATTTGTGCTAATACACTTATACCGAGGGTGCCAAAAATGTATACACAATTTCACAGTAGATATCTATTTAATATATTTCAAAGTTGAACCGAAAAACAACAGTAATGTGTCGTATAATGTTCTGTAAACAGATGTGACTCACATACTTTATGATAGCGTTGCTACGTGACAGGTAAATCAACAATGAACAGATGAAGTCAAGATTAACGTATGATGTTCTGTAAAAGATGTGACACATTACGTAATGCTAGTGCTGCTACAACAAAATGGAGCGAAGATTATCGTTTGATCAGCGGAAAGCAGTTTTGATGTGGTACTGGAAAATCGAGAATGCTATTGAAGTTCAAAGGCAATGGAGACGTGTGTACAGAACAGAACCGCCAACACGAGTAACAATTGCACGCTTTCGAGTCAAATTTGAGACTCATGGTACCGTATGCGATGTTCACAAGGGCAGTTCTGGGAGACCTCGGACAGCAACACGCTCCGCATCTTCGGCGATGGTTTTGGAACTTTTTTGAGCACTCGCCGCAGAAATCTGTGTGATACTGGGATTAGCAGAATCAGCGTACGTCGTGTTATTAAAACAGCAAAGTTAAAAGTTTTCATCCCAATACTTCTGCGTGCATTAAATGCAGATGATCCTGATTGGAGAATGCAGTACTGCCACACTTTCGCAAACGTTGCTCAATCAGTAATGTATCTACGCCGATGTTGGGCATTTTGAGCAACTGTTGTGACTGTAAAAGTCTAAGATGATTAGTGCTCATCATTTTCTGTTGGTGTGAACTTAGTTTTGTTATGTTAACACAGTTTTTACTTTGCGTGAAGTGTGTATGCATTTTTTGGCACCCGCTGTATGTATTAGATCGTACCTTTCTATAATAGACCCAAGAGGGGTGCTATTGCTTATCGCCTCTCTTCGTGCTAATGTCGTATGGTTAACTAGTCTGCAAAACGCTCATGGACACCTCTATTGTGCGGTTGTACGTTCCATCTCAACGGTGGTACCAGTACAAGCATCCCACCACTCAATTGTAGTAACCAATATAAATCGGACTCCCGCAGTATAAAGTGGATACCAACAGGAAGAAGTAAACGAGCAATTCCCCAACTTACATTAGCAAAGGAAGTCGTTAGAATAAGAAACAGGAAGTTGGCAGACGAAGCCCGAGAAGGAAGAGGATAATTGAGGTATGCTATAGAAAATGGGTAATGTGTAGAGGAAGGTGTCCAAGCTTTGTAAAACCAGGAAAGGGATAAATATAATTAGTAGCGGAAGCTGTGAAGAAAATTGTGAGAAATAAGCGGTTTACAATGCTTTTAACAACCTTACTGAAAAGAAAACAATAGGGCATTGCTAAACAATTATGGGAACTGAGATCGGAAATCATAGGACCCAAAACAAAAGTCTGATGAGCAGAAGGTTGAAAACACAACACAAAGATTCAAATTAACAACACAATAGTGTTGAATTCCATGAAATTCTGTAAACGAAAATCAGCATGTGGAACGTGTATAGTATAGTTACTTCTATATTGACATTTAGTACTTAAGTTACGTTTAAGTTCAATCAACAATGAATAAATAGTTAGGCATGGCGTTTCGTTTATAATATGCACGTCACATTTGGTTGCGTATATATCCCATTCGGCATGGTAACAGCAATGCAAAATATTATTTCGTAGTTGACAAAAGACTTAAAACAGTAAAAATACGATTTTTAATAACTTTGCTGGGAGTGAACCTGAAAAATAATAAATTAGGAAAGTTCTTAAAGTAACTTCCCCTGTAGGTATGATATAGTAGTGTAGAAACAATAACTTCTAATATTATAATCATTGCTTCATATTCTAGCAAGTAGATTGTTCAGAACAAGATGGAAACATAGTTCACTTGAAATTAAAGTTTATAAACATTAACTTAATAAATTTAATCACTTAAGAGTTATAAACTTTCAATACATTAA
Source organism: Metallyticus violacea (assembly GCA_030762175.1). Classification (NCBI taxonomy): domain Eukaryota; kingdom Metazoa; phylum Arthropoda; class Insecta; order Mantodea; family Metallyticidae; genus Metallyticus; species Metallyticus violacea. Next base: position 56,167,160 of record CM060840.1, read on the forward strand.
GTATAATTTAATTTTAATTATTTAATTTTTACTCTACCCCTTGTCTTTGGCTCATCATAGTTTGCTAATGCAATATTCAGAAGATTTCGGTCCAGTTATTTTAAATAAATATTTATTACAATATAATTGCGAGCCCTACTTTTTACTTTCTGGTCTTCGACAACATTTAGAGCCCCCCCCCCCAAATTAAAATTTTACTTTTTTCTTCCTCAGGTCTTTCCTTCTCCATTTCTCTCTTTTCCATACTATTCACCCACTCTCCTACTTTTTTCCATCCTGTCAGCATCTAAATTTCTGCAATACGTTCCATTTTGAATGCCAGGTAACTTCTCTCCAATTACTCGTTTCCCTGCAATCTATCAAACAATGAAATACTCTTTCTGCTTCCCCACAAATAACACGCATTTCCTTACTATGAGCCTAAATCCTTTAAGGTACAATGCTCCTGCACGCATCCAAGCATATCACAAATGTCAACCAGATTTCACTTAATCACTTGCATATCGTGCGGTCGGAATAGATTTATACCGAATTCCTGTATTAATTAACTAAATAGCACGCATTCCATGTTGGTTTTTAAAGGTAGCAGACATAAGACATTCAATTTCAGAGAACCATTAATATTCCAAAGTGTACTGTTTCATATTGCAATTTTAATTTTCATCTGCTACATAATATTGCATTCTAAGCACTTATTGCTAGGATTAAACCGTGAGATAAACTATGAACATCTTTCTACTACAGAAGCGTTTAAACTCTCAAAAATAAGTGTGCAGAATATTTATCGCGCTCTCGTCTGAAATGTCTTAAGAATGTTCTGAAAGATTTTTAACCTGAGTATACTTGGACAGACACAAAGAAGAGACACTGTGGAAATGCTCAACGAACACGCTCCTGTCACATACTTGGCATTAACATTGTTTTCTCTGGCTGCTGAACGTTCTATTCCAGGTTCATTGATCTGTCGAGTGGTTGTAGGAAGTGTCTCCTGTACACTTTTTTAAATTTTTAACTAATTATAGTAAATAAATTAAGAATTTAATTTAAATAGTTATACTAGAAAGAAAAGAACTCTGATAGCAAAGAAATTAAAATATTTGAAATATAAGGCAATGAGATATTTAGCGCAAGAATAAGATATTTATATAATTTTTTTTAAATTCAATTGTTAAGAAACCTGGTATGGGGACTAAATGTTCCGAGATTCGATTCATTGCGGCCGCATCAGTTCTGTACCGTCTAACCACTGCCAATTTTATTCAGTATGTTATTATAATAAGTGCTTGGGGAGTTTCCTTTCGTAAAACATTTCCTCGGAGTATAAACTTCCGGAGAGTGCTAACAATACGATGTGTATTTTGAGTCATGATGGTCTGCTCTGAAGCTTTATCTTGAGTTCGCGTGAGATTTTTTTCACACTCAGTTTATTTTGGTGTATCATTTAAAATTATAGTATTGATATTTTTTGTGTTCAAAAACTTCTATGCTGGTGTTAGTAAAGTTTTAAACATTGAAACAATAGGAAGCATTTACGTCTTTTCTTTAAATATTACTTCTAGGCTGTAAAACTAAAAATTAAATAGGATAATTTGTGAACTTAGTTTCAAACTTATAATAATGTACCTCTTTTAATCATTGAAAAAGTTTTACTGTATAGGGTGGAAGGCAGCTTAATGATGAAAATGCAAGGTACGTTTGATATCTTTCTGTAATGAATTAAGTTTATGCATTCCAAAGAATAGAACAAATGTAACCAAAGATATCTCCCCTTAGTTTTCTCACATATAGAAGAATTTTGCATTAAGCTCACCTTAAAGAGTTTTAATTTCCCCACAGAGGCAATGAAAATTAAAAACATGACAACTTTGTAAATAATCAAGACAAATAGATTAGGCAAGTCATTAAAGTAATTTACTAATGGATATAAAACTAAATAAATAAGAGCTCTGTTACTCTCCCTGTAGAATGAGGCACTTGTTCCATCGTTTCACAAGTCTTTAAAATCAGCAGCTAAAATTCTTCGAAACCAGCTGTGAATTCCTTTTCTGAAGATGCTGAGGGATACTGTAACCGAAACGGAGATCCGTATACCGAAAGTTATTCATTTAAAAGTTCATTGTCCACCAAAGGCTTAATTTGTCATTTTCTTTTGAATAGCTCGTATATACCCTTAGCCAAAGCATTGTTACCCCCAGTCTGCAAGGAATATTTTTCATTTAGTGAGAAGATTTGAATGATATCGTTTGTGTGCTATTTTTTGTTTATGTCCAAGAATTAAACAGTTATATGATTATCAGTTTATCATAATCTTTTCATGGAATAGGAGACAAACTCTCAATCTCCTCTTCGCTTTTCCAACATCTTTTTTCCCCTATGGTTGATGAAGTCATTTTTGGGTAGCTGGTTTATGCATTCTGTGTAAATTATTTCTCCATCTTTTTCTATATTGATTTATTTTGTAATTAATTAGAAATATACCCAATTGCTCTTTTACTTCTTCATTTTTCATTTTTTCCATTATTGTACATCCCTTAATAGCTCTAAAGGTATCTCATTTCTGTCGCATATTTTTATCTCATTCATTTTTCCTTGTGGTCCATGTTTCACAACCGTGAGTTAACGTTGGAATCGCCACCGTTTTGTAAAACTTAAAAATTGTTTCTTCTTGCTTTTCTTTTTAATGTTCTTGGTAATATTTAACAATTGTTATAGATTTCCTTGTGTGAAAAGGGGTACCGAAGAAGGAGAAGAAAATCATTACTGCAACGAAATTAAGAAAAGCTCTACACCTTCTAATTTTTCATAGACTCCTACAGATTCATAGGAAATCATAAAACGCTTATAGGTATGTCTTATATGCATGTATGAATTTTATTTTCTGAAAATTAAAAACATCCAGAAAAACAAACAAAACTGTACCACGAGCAAAAGGTTCACGCGTGACCATTCGCGGGCTAATTCTTCGTGAACGCCCTGAGAGGTTCTGAAGAGTTGGCGAATCGCTGACCAATGTAAAATGTCAATATGTATTCATATTTTCCGATGTTCAACGTCTTGAAACAAAAAACACATTTAACATTGAAGCAAGTCAAAAGAACTAAAAAAAAAAAAAAAAAAAAAAAAAAAAATCATCATTTCCAAGCTTAACTCAATTACCTCTGATCTGTAGGTATTACAGCCCCCCTCCTCCTCCTACTCTTCTTCTTCTTCTCCTCATTAATTATGCACATATTTGAATATTTCTGAAATAAATTAGTTAACGGCGTATTTTCAAAATTGTGATTTCGTTACTGTTGACTAAGATCTGAAGGGTTCATAAATTATTTTTTTTTTACTAATTTTGAAAGACAGCTTACATTAGACTGATTAAAGTACAGGAATTGTGAATATTTGCAGTATTAGCGTTAGTGACATGAACAGAATCGGACAAATGCATTAGCTTCTTTCTTTGTCTGCTGCTCTTTAGCCATTTTCTTTACCACAGAGAGGCTGGGCAGCTCTTTTTTTCTTGTCATGAAAAAATGAGACGGGGGAAGATGTTACATCTCTTTCATTAATGTTGACAGACGGCTGTTTATACACTCAGAGGGACCCCTATGGGAGCATAAAGCCTCTTTCGTCAGGATACTTCGTAACGAAAAGGTTCTTTACTTTGATGTCGAGCCCGACTAACCAGCTTTTCTTATTTCTATATTACATTTCGCATAGATGCTTTAGCATCTCTTGAGCTTATATTAAATAAATTTTGTTTTCAAAGATACAATAATACTATTACGAAATTCGAGCACTTTCTTTCTGACAAGTTCTTCGGCTCTTCTTTTCAATATGTGACTGGAGAATCGCAGGAAAATTTTATAAGTCCGAACACAGACGTATTGAAAGTTTTGCACATGTTTGAACGTTTTTTCCAATTGATTTTACGCTAAATAATACAAGAAATGTTTTGTGATCATAGTAGAATTCTTGTATGTGTATATATGTGTGTGTATATACATACACACATACAGAGGGTGCCAAAATGTATACACACTTCAAACAAAGAAAAAAGCTATGTTAACATAACAAAACTAAATTCACACAAACAGAAAAAGATGAGTACTAATCATCTTAGACTTTTACAGCTACAACAGTCAATCATAATGCCCACCATCGGCGTCGATACGCATCTGAGTGCGTTGAACTACTGATTGAGCAACGTTTGCGAAAATGTCCTCGGCGATTGCAGCACATGCCGTTTCAGTTTCTTCCCGAAGTGCTGCCAGTGTAGCTGATTTTCTACGGTATACAACATCCTTAAGTGATCCCCATAGGTAGAAGTCCAACGGAGTTAGATCCGGAGAACGCGGTGGAAACTCAATCGGACCTCTTTGTGCTATCCACTGCCTTGGAAGAGTTATCAAGATACGAACATGCATCTCGGTGGTAATGTGGCGGTGCACGATCCTGTTGCATACGGTACCATAGTCTCGAAAGCTTGCAATTGTTACTCGCGTTGGCGGTTCTGTTCTGTACACACGTCTCCATTGCCTTTGAACTTCAACAACATTCTCAGTTTTCCAATGCCACTTCAGCTGTTTAAACGATAATCTTGGCTCCATTTTGTTGTAGTAACGCTAGCATAACGTAATGTGAGTCACATCTGTTTACAGAACATCGTACGATAATCTTGGCTTCATTTGTTCATTGTTGATTTACTTGTCGCCAACGCTGTCATAATGTATGCGAGTCACATCTGTTTACAGAACATCAAACTACACATGTCTGTTGTTTTCGCTCCAACTTTTGTAATATATTAAATAGATATCTACTGTGATAGTGTGTATACTTTTTTTGGCACCCAATGTGTGTGTTTTTTTTTAATTACTTGCTGTGTTATGGTGAAGCAGAATAGTCAACGTAATATCGTAAAATCAATGCAGCCAACAGAAGTTTCTCGCTCTAAAAAAACTATAATCTAAACTGCATAATCGCTTAAACTACTGGATACACCTACCAAATGTCTTCCACCAGTTCTTGAAAAGGATCTGCTGATCTGTTTTTGTAGTCCTGGTGCAACAAGAATTCACAAATGTGCACATCCATTCTGTCAGTCTAATTCCGTCCCTAGATATTGTAGAGTTCTCCAGAGAGATTCGATGTTATTCGTGTGATAGTTTGTCAAGGGGTCCACAGTAGTTAACACTGAGATGAGCTACAAAACCTCCTGCCATTAGCCCATACTAACCTCCCCAGACATCTGGTAAACTCTATGTGCTGCTCAATTAAACTGACGTCTCTGCTGCTATTGGGGCAAGTCTCCATCCTTATTTCGTTTGTCACACTTCGATCATACCGAGTTGTCCTGTACGATGTGGCCGCTATGAAATTGGCGCCGTCATATTTTGCATTCGTCCATCTGAACAATGCGGCTGTAACCTCCAATTTCTCCCCTCACTGTGTAATTTGTGTCAATGGATTCGCTTGCTTAGCGCGCTTTCAACAATGCTCAGCTCATGACTGTTGGGTGTAAAGCAGTGAGCGAGAAGCAAAATGTGAAAGGATGACAAGTTTGCCCTACTCGATCACTTTTTCATGTTCGGTCCTGTAAAATTAAATAAATATAAAAGCATATATTATGCATTCGTAACTAGTGTTTTCTCTATTTTGTTATGCGATAAATAAATTTAAATGTGTTTTATAATTATATTGATAATTAATATTCTCTATTTTATTATACGATCTACTTACCTGCAACAAAATTTGGGGAACGTTCGGTCCCGTCTGTTAATAGGACGGAGGACAGCATTACACTCGGTGCACAGCATTTTTGTCCTCAGCAGAACCTCATGAAATTAAAATTGTAAACAGGTTTCTTCATTTAGATACTTTGCTAATAAAGCTATCCATATCAGTGTTAGCAATACTACGCTTGACTTTCCGGCTTGGCTTTGCTTTGCTCAGAAGAGTAAAGAATATACCGTAAGACTTCTACTCGGTCAAGAAATAAAGGTAACAAAGGGACATGGTCTGGCATTTTCAAAACTGCCGGTTCCTTCATTGCTTTCAGATTACTCTTGCATATATATATGTTGCGCAGGTGTCTGAGGCGTTCCTGCATTACAAGACTGCTGCTGACGTCTGCGTATTCATGCGCACTGTATCTCCTTCGGACTTTGAAGTATTCCTCTGAATATGTCGTTACAAACAGGGCTGAAAGCACTAGACTGCTAGTAGAACCATGGAATCGTTCCGAGCGACAGTGGAGAGAGCCGAAGATAGTGACTTGCACGGTTATAGCTAGATAATAAGACTTCACATGCAGTGGCATGATAGCTCAGGCGGTTAGAGGGGCATGCTATAGTTGTGAAGATAGCGGTTTCGAATTCTACCATCTCAATGCTTTTTTTTTTAATATGCTGCCGAAGTTGATATACTGCCAAAATTACAGTTATTTACTCACTGAATTAGTTGAGAATTGGAACAAGAGCTGTTTGCTACATTTACAATGATTTACTCGCTAAACCACTGGGTCCACCGATTTCTAGGATTTGCCAGAGATTAGCCAACAGTTAGGTAAGGTTATATATGAATTAGTTGCGAATTGGAATAAGCAACATTTCCCACTGTTACAATATTTCACCCGCCTAACAATGCCCTCATTACACTGGCCAGTCGCTCGGGCGTTGCAAGCAGCAAGAGATTCCACGACTCCATGATTCCATTAGCACTATTGCTTTAAGCACTGCTTATAACGCCAAGTTTCCTCTGATTCTCGCGTCACATGTTCGAAAGTTTCTTCCAGTTCTTCTTTATTTCCAGTAATAGCGGGCTTCAACTGTTTTTGGTGCTGCAGGCTAGATGATCCTCTTGGAGTAATTGCCTTTTACTCAATCTAATAGTGACGGTAAAGCTTGCAGGCGCAAAATATGTTTCTATAACAACGCAAAGAAAGCAATATAGACAACGGACGAGGATTAAATATCATGCTGAATCTTACGTCAGCGTTGATAATATTGTGAACAAATTAATACATTTGGAACTATCCGCTGCATATAGGATACTTGTGATATGGTTGATAGAAGGTAAGGAAATGGCGCCCTTTGGGAGCCGCTCTTGGTTGATAGGAAGTCCAGCTGAGGTTTGTGAACTATCAATAAGAAAAAGCAAATGTCTTAACATACGATAGTGGACCTAGAATCAAGAAAGAATTAATAAAACTTATTTTTTAAATAGTTGTTCTAACTTAAGAGCCGTGCTGCATTTGTGAAGAAATATTTGAGAATGTTGTTAATAATATCCTACAAAATAATCTGATATTCAGTTTTATATTGATCCAAATACAATGGAAACTTTACCTCTCTGTTGTTGTATATGACTGCAGTACTTCCAATTAAATACACTACATTATTTATTGGGAAAGCGTATATCTTATCTATGTTAATTTATTTTACTTAGATTTTTAAAATTAATTGGGCTTAATTATTTATGAACAATATTAAATTTATACATTTATGTTAAACACAATCTTATGATAATAAAATTTGTATTGACGTTTGAATTTAAATTTTCCTTAGAACTTAATTTCTATGCTTTGGGTTCTTATGCCTCTAGATGCTTCAGTTGAAACGCTTTTAGTAATAATAACGTTTAAGAATGAAGATGCATTGAAGACAGCGTAAGGACGAGAGCAAAGAAAAGAAGAGAAACAATGAGAAGACAGCATTGAGAGCCATTTACCTCTATTAAGATCATTTTCCAAACGTACCCAAGCTGTCACTCCCGGTGGCGTAGTGATAACCATACTTACCTTTTAAACCCAAGGTCGCGGGTTCATACCCGGCCAGGATCGATGGATTTTTCCGGGCGTAAAAATCGTAAGTATGGCTCCTTCGGAAGGGAAGTAAAGCCGTGGGTCCCGTGTCGTACATTTACAGCACGAGAAAGAACCTCAAGCCTGAAAGAAGAGGCCTCTGAGCAAAATTTGTCGGCCGTTTCACGCCCTGAATAGAATGGGACGCTGATGACCTGAGCTGTTAAAGAGCGTCCTTAAATAACAAATAAAAAAGTACCCAAGCTAGATACTTCTGTACACTTTTACTATTGCTAAATAATGGGGGGAAAAAGTGTGGCGAATAATAAAGCTAGCTCAACATCTAAATTCTGTGTTCAAAATGGCAGCCCTCAGATGCTTGTCGATCATAGAAACCTTTTAAGGAAAGACTTAACCAGGGTTTAGGAATGTCTTTTACTACCTCCTTCCAGATATTCTTAAGTTTTTGGACCTTTCTCGGTGTACCATCGAACTTCAAAAATCCCCACAAAAATAAGTCCAGGCGACAAATCTGGCCATTCTATGTGACCTCTCCTACTGTGCATCATTGTGGAAAAATCTGGTTCACTAAGTGCTGACGAACATTATGTCCATAGTGAGCTGGAGCTTCATCTTGTTGGGAATATGTGGCATCTCTGGGTATCTCATGACTTGAATTGAAAACATATCTGCAATAGCTGGTACTTTGTGGTTTCGAATCAAATTCAACTATCTATCAAGAGTGTAGCATTTCTCCAAAGAAGCAAAGACCAATAATATGATCAACAATACCAGCCTAAACAGTTACTCCGTCCCACCACCACAGAAATATAAATATAAATACTATATGTATGTTATAAACTTGATCATAATTTTGGTGCATTGTAATTAGTAATACATTTATTATGTATATTATACCTTTAATGTTAAATTATATGTCACTAAAAGAGAAAGGTCTCTGGTGTAACTGTCTACGGTAGCCAATCCAAAAACCGCTATACAAAGAAAGGGAAGGTACCAGTGCTATGCCATTTCTTAAAAGACCTTCCTTTGGCGAGGGTTAAAAAGTCCAGGCTTTCGAATAGGTTAGAGAATGACCTCGCCAGTCGTTTGTACAGTTAACATTAATCCATCATGCAAATAGAGGTTTTAAATTTTCAAATAATAGTGAGTGGAATGCGTTGGAGAAGAATTTGAACTGGTCAATAGTAGACCAGTAAATTTTGAAATTTTAAAGCAAAGCATGGGAATTCCGCGTGCTTGTGTGACCCCCATGGTTCAGTTTAGTTAATTTGATTCGAATATATAAGGAGACGTTTGCTTTGCTGGGGCACTCACTTCAGTTCACATATGCAGTCCAGTTTGGTAGCGCAGTTGTTAAGTATACGCGCCGCGACACTACTCTTGGTGCCTTACGTTTTACATTCGTCAGAGATATCGCTTCAGAAACTCAGTGGGGCAACTTATTTGATATTTCAGATAATCAGAAGATCAGATCAGACCAGACAAGTACAGTTCACGGGAGCAGTTCAAACAGTCATAAAATCAGATTCGGTTCTGCTCCTTGGAAGTCTACCGCCACGGGTGGCCGAGGTCGTTAAATCGCGTACTCGTGAGCGGGAGGCCTGGGGTTCAAATCCCGCCAGGACCGTCCTCCCTGACTGAGGTTTTTTCCAGGTTTTCCTCAATCCTCATAAATGGCAAATGCCGGGGAGGTACCCTAAACTTAGGCCTGGAACGTTTCCTTCCTTAAAAATAAACCCTTTCCCAATATATCATTTCATGTATCACCAGTGTCCATCGCCTGTGGTGCCTCTGAAGCAAAAACGGGCGTTAAACACCATTCATTCATTCATTCATTCATTCATTCATTCATTCATTCATTCATTCATTCCTTGGAAGTCTGGGCACTAAATTCGATGGAGCCAAGTTCTCTCGTACGCAGAACACCAGAGGACGCGACAGAATCTTGCGAATAATTCGTAAATTACCATACATGTTCAGATATACTCATCATACGATTAATACAGTTGATATCCTCTCCCAGTTCTGTTGAGCACGAGTCACAAAATAGCAAAATAAAACCTTGAGCTATTGTTGGCATGAAACATTAACATCAAGGCAATCAATAGTCAATTAACGATACGCCACTACAAAATATGGCGATCAGCAACTAAATCATTGAATAATTGGCGACCAACCTCGTTGCCATTGACCAAACCGCTCCAGTAGCTAAGGTTTACGTTAACGATTGCGATAGGTAATATCCAGGTAGATTTCGCTAAACATCATGTACAAAGAAAATCTCTGGCTAAATATACGAGTACATAAACATCATTAGGGTTTTCTGAAAGAACAAGGTGTAGTGTAGGCATTGCATTATACGGCGAGAAGAGCAGTAAGGAACCGTTGTTTTTCATCGTATGCCATAATTAAACAGCAAAGCACAAGTGCTTGAGACTTCCATCTCGGTGGCGGGACACTTGACCCGGTGCTCACACAATTACCCTGATCCCTCTTTCTTTGTTGAGAAGCTGGCATCAAAGAAGTGCGGGCTGTAAAGTGGATAAATACTTCGGTTTGGAAAGTATTCAAACTAGTGGAAGTTTGCGTCCACAAAGAACAGACTTTGAATGGCCGGTATAAGAAAGATCCAGTAGCTTTCATTAAGACATACTTTTCAAGCTCACAGTATACAAACTTTGTGAACATTATAATTAATGCCGGATAATACACCCTTATTTTTATCCTAAAATTATACTATTTAATATCTGGCAGTCACAAAAATGCTTCTTTTATTAGAATTAAACTGGTAGGAATTTCATTTACCCTAACTTTATGATCGTATCTAGAATGTGTTATATTTGGTAAATGTAGAATTGGGCTTCCCTTATGCATATTGCTGCTGTTTTATTTTTTCTTTCTTTATTCATCTAAATATGTGGTTGAAATGGCGATTTATACAGGTCTTTATTAACACATTCTCAAGTTGTGAGTATTTTAAATCATTCATTATATATTTACACAAGATCCATTGTAGAGTTTTTGTTTAATATTAATATCTTTATTAATGTTTATTTTAATTAGCAACGGTTATCACTAATTTACTATCGGCAATCCCTTATTTAGGTACTGATCTGGTTCAATTTTCACTCTTATATCTCGGAAAAAGCATTAGTTCACAAAGGGTATTGCTTTGCCATTTTAAGGGAAAATTTCTATTTTGTTCGCATTAATGGGAAGGTATAATTCTTCTAGAATGTCATTTTTAATTATTTGGTGCAGATATTGGAAGTAATTAGCATGGACATGTACAAGGTATGTTGGTCTGTAAACAACGTACTCAATTTCCTACACCATTTCATTATTGTGAGTATTTTGTTTAATTAAGAATTCATCTGCATACCCCGTTACCATAATAAAATTTCATGCATTCAATACATTACATAATACATTTTATTTTACACTGCTTTAACCTTTTTAATTACAATAAATACTACGTGACTATATTTCCTTTAGAATACAAACTTTCAATATCAACTATATAGCTCTCATTTACAGTTATTCGTGTATTTCTTATTAATGTATACCATATGTCATGTTATGTATAATCTAGATATTCATAGAGTTAATATATTTGCAGAAACTTTGTAGATGAGGATATATTAATTCTTCATTATTAACAGGCCAAGTACCTCATGTTGTTTGCTTTCTTTTATGTGAATGGGTCTTTGATAATCTGTTATATAGTTAGTAATGTCATAGTATGTACCATTAGGAACAGCTTGGGTATTTTGCAGGACCGAATCCTTAATGTACATATCACAAAATTGGGCTTACTCCCTGTATTCTCCTTGAGATGGCTGTGCATAAACGAGGAGATGGAATAAGTGAATACAAACCGAAAACATTTAATACTACTTTCAAGAATTCAGAAATGTTTTTACTGACGTTAAAGCTTACGTTGTCCTAATTGAATTTGTTAGAATATGTGACCAAATGATCCTAGAATTTCCAAGTGCATTGCAAAATCTTAAAAAAAGTAAATTAATAAAGTATTCAACCTAATAACAATTAATACTGATACTATAAAATTCGTATGATCCTTTTTATTTTTATTGCTTAAGGTTATGTTAGGCTATCTTTAATGTGACAAAATACTGTCAAGAAAATTATCACAAATAACATCATAAGAGAGTCTTGAGTTTACCGATAAATTCACGAACTATGTGAATTTATTTGGAAAGCTCAGACCCTCGAGTGATACTTGTTAGGACTATTTTACTAATAACATAAGAATTTATATACAATTCTAAACTTGGCTTACATAATTGTAATAATTGTATATTTGTACTTAACCTTTTCAAGGAATCTTGCGACTGAAGAATGCCGATAGAGAAGAGCAAAATCCGGGCTTACAACTATTTCATGAATAGTTCAGAAACCGTGAGACTGAAATGTACAAAAGTGGACTGTTATAATCGCTACCTTTCGATTTTCTAATACCAACTGAGATAGAGAGAGAGGGGGGAGGGAAAGATAACATACAGTGTCCCCGTTTTTCTTTGTATTCTTTGGTTTGAAATTCCTAATGATAAGATCAATTTGCACATTTGATGCATCACCAAAACGCTATGAAGAACTCCATTTTGCGTTAGGATTGTCGATTATCCATGCTTTTGTTGCTATCAATAGCTTCTCACCGCCTCTAGCAAAAGTGGTCATGATACGTGTTCAGGAATTATATAATGGAGGTACATAGTTGGCTATACTGACAACAAGACAAATGTACGTCGCTTGATAAAACGGATTTGTTACTTTTTTTCGATAATTTCACTCTGTAATATTATGGCTATGGTCGGTCAAAATTCAAAATCTTCCTTTCGTTTCATTAGAGTCAAATAGTCACAGAAAAATTATCAACCTCAGGTGCTATTTGTGTAGTGAAATTTAATCTTCGATAATGCTCTAATTTGTATAGTAATTTTGCAGAGTATCATTTATATTTCTTTGATATTTTTCTCTCCTTCTCCCACTTGATTATCGAGCAATATTCAGAGATCGGTCATTTACGGTAATTATAAATCTAAGTTATTTTCTCTAGTTCCTTAACATAACCTTTTTATATTCAGGTAAAATTCTGGAACATTATAATTTCTCAGCTATACACTAATTGGAATTTAGGAGAAAAAATAAAGTAGTAACAGTAGTGCATAAAATGCTTGACCATAATTCAGAAACTGCTAATAAAGAAGCAAAACGGAAAACCAGAGTAAAAACACCGATTAACAACTTAAATTAGTGCTCTACAAAATTACTTTTATTTCAGTAACAAAAGCGCTCATTTGAAAAGAAAAAATATATTTTTATTCCATTAATGTTTTAATTGATAACTTTCTAAATTCTACTTTTAACAGCTGTTCGTTACATAAACGTTAGCTGCGGCGATAGCAGCGACATCAAATGGATTCATTGAGAAGTAAAAACCAGCTCGGGGCAAGATTTTTGAGCAATAACATCAAAGATGTCGACACAAGCTGTGAGTTCAGTACTATTAATTTTTCAACAATTATTTTTAGAAGGTTAATAGTGCTTTATAGCATTTCCAGTTACAGAGAGTTTCGTTATCTCTTCTTCCCTGCATTGTCAGGAGTGGCCAAGGAAGTTAAGGCGCGGACTCGTGAGCGGGAAATCTGGTGTTCGATTCCTACCAGGACCATCCTCCTTGACTAATTTTTTTTCCAGATCCCCAGTCTTAATAAATGACAAATGCCGGGGAGACAGTCTAAATGTAGACTTGGAATGCTTCATTAAAAAAAAAATCCTTTCTGAGAATATCTCGTGTATCAGTGTCCATCGTCTATGCTGCCTCAGTAGCTAAAACAGGCGTTAAACACAATTAAAAACTATAATTGTGTTTGGGGAAACTTTATTTTCATGTCATATTGTTAATTGTTGCATTTAGAACACAGCGTACTCAGAATTTGTTGTTAATAATTGATCAGCTGTAACAGTATTTTCACATTATTATTATTATTATTATTATTATTATTATTATTATTATTATTATTATTATTATTATTATTATAAAACGTTATTCCCTTTATTTGTGTTTCTGATTATTTTTTATAATGTTAAATAAAAAAGGGAATTTGCATTATTCACATTGAAATAGATTTTATGCTTATTATAATATTTTCTACTTTGTAAGAATTATTTCAATACGTTTTATCATAATTAACATTAGTATAAATACAGGTTTATTAAATTTTCATTTTTCCTGTAAATTTTTTTGTAATAAAAACCACGTTGACATATGAATTAACATTGTTCATTAAATTTCTATCCATGGTTGTATTTTTCAACTTAATGTTATCTAATAAAGTTGGATGTTTTTGCTATAAGCAAAAAAAAATTCCCTTTATAATTCTGGCAATTATTCTTACCACCTTACTAAGTGTAGGTATCAGTGCTACATTCCATTTATCTGGAACGTTTACTCAAATTCCACGTGTTATTAATACATCTCTACTTTTGGAACACCGAGAAACTTAAACTAATCTGTAATAGTGTAACTGCATGAGTATTGCTTGGCGGCAACCTGCCCCACCTACACAGCTTTCCTGCAGATAGTACAGAGGAAGTGCCTTCCCTGTAGCTTGAACTGTTTTGTCTCCCCATTCTCTTCGTTCAGAGCGTAGGTTTTATGATTAACAAAGACTTCGTGTACCCAAGGCAGGGTTTATTAAATAGGTTTATGATAATTATTTTGGGCATTTTTGACCTCCCAGTTTCCAGTGGTATATATTTATGCCCTCTGTTCAGGCTATTGCCTCTTCTCTGTCTTAAAGGTAATTTTCATTTCTGCATTTTTATTGCATTTAGTTTTCTACTATTTTTGTGCATAACATATAAACAAGGGGAGTTAGTACTCTGATTGAGATATCTGGAAAGAGTGCCTGGTATGCTTTCTTCTGTATCAGAGCCAACTGACAGACACGGATTTAACATTTGGGATCTTTACATCTTACTGCAGGGTTTGCCATGCCATGCCGGATTACGCTGTGGCCGCAAAGCACGGCAGCGAGGAATCGCAACATGCTCTCGATTTATGGTATTATGTAATGTGCGCCACTTAGAAATGAAGATTGCAAACTTCACCAGCTTACTGGCTAGATCGCAGAAAAAATATTACAATCATTAAGGGTTATAAGTTTTCAGAATAATTTACTATGACCTTTGAACAACAGTCCATTAGCATTTAGGTATGAGATATCATTCTCAACAAACTAACTCACTTTCATAAAAAAATATTAGCACAGCATACATAAGTGAACGCATACGAATTAGAACCAAGTTCAGGCTCAAGTTAACAACAGTTACAAAACTGCAGTACTTATTATAAAATGAATTCTGGGTGCAGTTCATGAGTTTCCGATCTGACATAGAAGGCCATGATTCAATGTGACTTTCGAGGGCGGATATCACGAACATTAATGATTTTGAGGAATTTGCTTTCTAGCATTTTGTAGACAAAGATTCACATTACTTGTTAAAGGAGATTGAAATGTTAAGAATGCATTGAAATGCATTGAGATAAAGGAAGATTATGTTGATACCTGTGTTTTGATCACTTATCTAACGGCAAGGCCGAAAAATTTAATACTCAGAAGCAGCCATTATATCATAGTAACGTTCGTAATTTTCAAATTCGTTCGGATAACATCCTCACAACATTTGTAAAAAAACTGAAGTTTTCGAATCTGAGTTTTCAATATTAAAGCATATTTTAGAAAAATTATTTATGTCCATATGTATATTTTTGTCTAAGGAAATTACTACGTATATAGCAACTGTGACGTACATTTATTTTCTTCGAAATGTACCAGTAACTGCATAGAGAAAATGCATACCGTTGTAAAAACATTAATAAATAAAAGAGTTGTATATAAGTACATAAAATAAGTTATATTCGTTTCTTAAAAGTGTTAAGGAAAAGGTACAAACATTTGTAGATAATGTTTAATGCAAGTTTCAATAAAGTGCAGAGAGTAATTTTTGCCTTACGTCCGCTTTTGAACGCATGCCGTGCGGGGCCGAAGTCACACCAGCCCCCGGCATCATTTCTGCTCACAAAACTTTGATCATTAGCAGCATACGTCAATGCTAGTTTTATTTCATAATAAGAATAACAAATGTAGTAGGAGTTTGAAATAGTATTGGTATGCTGTTACACATTTCTGACATATTTAATTGAGATTTGCATTCATTCGCTATGCCTCTACTTCCGTAATTCTTTAAGTTTCTTTACAGTAAGGATTGTATCTAAAGATTTTATTTCTTCTCCGTACCACTCGTAATGTTTCAATACAATACGCTACAGTTAACTGTGCTTAATGACACACTGTGGTCAGTAGTATTGACCACCAACAGATTTTAATAACACAGAGACTTGAGTTATAATAATCTCTTAACCGCTGAGTTTTAATAGTTCAAATATAGAAATAATGCTTACTCTCCTAATAGCAAACTGCGACTGACTGGCAATGTGTAACCATCAGCAAAGAAACTGACCGAGAAGTATGGCTTAAGAGATAACGCGAGTATTTCACATTTGGGAGGTTCCGGGTTCAAATACTTTGGGGTCAGCCTTCCTAACCTTGATTTTTTCGTGGTTTCTTCTGGTCGCTTAGGCGCATACTGGGAGTGGAAATTTCCTTTCCATGAATTTTCCGCTCTTCCGTTTCATATCATTTCATTTCATTTGTTCTGTTAAAACTGCAAGAGCGAGATAGATTAGTGTTATGTGCGGTATGACGGTGGCTTGCACTTTAGAAAAGCTTCTGTCCTGTCAGGTATAGAAGCGGCTCTTTTGACGGGCTTGAATTCGCTCGACTTGGGGCTTCGCTGGCTTAGTAGTGTTTATCTGAAAACAATCTTATGCATCCTGTCTGATTGTGCGTCACCACCCGTTGTCCTACTCAGCTCATTCCTTCCTTCCTTCCTCCCGGCACAAACGGCCAGCCATTGAGCAAGGCTGAAGTACTGAATATCGTCCTTCGGTTCTAATAATGCAATACAAGGGCAGGGATTGTCTGTTATTAAGATAGGAAAATGACGTGACCTGGCTCAATGCCCGCTGAATTACTAGGAATAAAACTGCTATAAAAGTTGCAAATGGTAGCAAATGTTAACGCGTACAACAAGTAAATAATTTGCGCATTAATTTATTCTGTGTTGGTCCTGCAAACATTCTATTAATAAAATGCTTTCTTTAAAATTTGAAAAATATGACTTTACAAAACGTAGAATCAAAATAGCCCTCCTTTTCAAATTATTACCCACTAAACCATTAATTCCCTTGCACTCTGTATTAATCATTTTCAGCAAAAATATAGCAAGAAGCTGTAACATTTAGCAAAACTCATTAAAACACAAAAATTAAGAATGCCTTGCTAGTGCATAAGATACCGAGTTGTATTTCTTCTGTGAAAGCTATTTGAATTGCAAATTGCGGTCGTTTAAAGCAAAAATGTTGAAACTGTGAAAGTCCCTAATTATTTTCTGTATAAATGGTTTCTTTACTAAGCCCGTGTGTTACGGCATTGAGTAAATGATGGACCTGTATTCGGTAAATAATATTTAACACTAAGTATGTGAAGCAAGCCATTGAGTAGACACCATTTGCAGAAAAATTGCTCAATAAATACTTGAATCTTAAGTAAGCACAAATAAACTTTCATAAAGTTTCTGAAAACTCGATAAATGGATTGCTTTTGTTTGAGGCCGCTGTCATAAAAGCTTTTTCGTGTCTTTGAAGTTCTTCTTTCAAGTAAAAGTAACCAAATGTACGGGGAGTTTTAATGGCAGACCTCTTGGAATACGGATTACCAACTTAATGAATTGCACTTTTCTTTTGTAATTGCTCCCACAAGCTGAATGGAATGATGTGATTTATTTTTCTTATTTGTGAAACAAAAAAGATGCATTTTATTATTTTCATCTAGCTTATATTTCTGCAAGCTATCGCTTAAACCAAGTCCTTATTTTAGATTAAATATTAATATACTCGTATAAGTGAACACATTTTTAAAATACTTCATTAATGTAATTACGTTTTAGTTGAATATAATTTATTTTAAGAGAACAAATGGACCAATATTATCAATATGCCACTAACTGTTTGTGTATACAGTTGTAAATGAAATTTACTTTTAATTTGAAATTGTGAAATTCTCTGCGTTAATTCAAGCAAATTCTTCCTGTACAGAACAAAACATTTTATAAATTAAATTTTATCTCATTTATGTATCAAGGCTTAGGCGCAGGAAAAATTGGATTTTTTTTTTTACCTAAAACACATTAGGTTGTCACAAAATATTGATATATAACAACAAAAGGAAGGATTACTATTTTTTTCTGGAAAAACGGTACTATAGCGTATATAAAAACTTATAACAAAAAGAATATTTGTCCATTAATGAAATATATTGAACTAATGAACTTCAGCACTTGAAGTAATGAACAAGAAAAGAGGTGCATTTTTTGAGTAGATCATTGAAAATTCAGTGATAAATTATAGGGAATAAAACATTCATAGCAAGGTTTGTAGTAGATTAAAAATTAGAGTACTAGCATTGTGATGCAATTCTTTGCTGTTATGTATTTTTTTTATAATTAGTAAAATATTACTGACAGAAATATGGCTAATATTAATCAACGACACCCTATTCACCGCAATGGGTGGCCGAAGTCGTTAAGACGCGGACTCGTGAGCGGGAGGTCTGGGGTTCGGATTCCGCCAGGACCGTCCTCCCTAACTGAGGTTTTTTCCAGGTTTTCCTCAGTCTTCATAACTGGCAAATGACGGGGAGATACCAGTAGGCCTGGAACGCTTCCTTCCTTAAAAAAAATCCTTTTCCTATATTTCATTTCATATACCACCAGTGTTCACCGCCTATGGTGCCTCGGTAGTAAAAGCAGGCGTTAAACACCATTCAAAAAAAAAAAAAAAAAAAAAAAAAAAAAAAAACCTATTCACGTCGACCAGAGGCAAAATATTTATTTATCATGCATTCCATTTCAATTCATTCACTTTTTGCATCCCTTCCATGTGAATCTACAGCAGACAAATATGAAAGAGATTAATGAATATAAGAAGGAAGGATTATATCTAAAATTCGATAGAAAACATGGTTGATAGTGGAGCAAGACCCCTCAAACTTATGAATAGAATAGCGATAACTAAATAGATTTCCAGTACAGGCATATTTGAACAATGGCAGATATTACACATTCAACCCTGGTGTAAAGTTTCTGTTTAGATCTTGTTTTCGGCATCTGTATGCAGTAGGGACAAAGAAAATAAAAGGAAATAGAAAACCAATGTTCAGTGTTCCTATTTTCTCAATATTCAGTTAAAGAGTACCATGTAATACAAAGTTCACAAAGTTTAACTATTGCAATGAACAACCATGTACATTTGCAAATTGTCTGTTGTGAACATTTTCCATTGTCTTTCATTCAACATATTTTTATAGCCTGAGAAAGTTGCTCCACACAACATGCGTGCTTCATACATGTCACTGTCTTGGTTTTCATACTAATTCTTCAGTTGTATCTCTCTCTCTGAAGAACCGTATTCACGATTATTCTCTATGTATATCCAGGATTTCGTTCAAGGATTTTAGAGACCTTTGAAGAGAGCATACCACCCAATACCCTTGCTACTTCCTTCGTCGATATGTTTGAACAATTTTCATTGCTTCGTTTAGCAGAAGAGATGCACCCTCCGTGATTTCATTGGTAACAGGAAAAGTTGCAAAGTTTGTTTTGATGAACACAAGGAAAGGAATGAAGAAAATCCTTTGCCTTTGGGATGCAGGCAGCTTCGGCGATGTCGAATTTGCTTGTTACACTTTTCATTGTCTCATAATAATCGGCGTAAGTGCGACTGACAACCATATCCCCAGCGAGTGATGATTGCTCTGGAGGAAGCAATCTCTTTGAATGCAAGAAAAACTTTTTTTGAAAAATGAAATATCTCCTTTACTCCTGGAAAATTGCTCTCTAACTTCTTCCTCCGGCAACCGTGTTTACACAGAAACTTGTGAGAACCTCTGCTGCTTAATCATGTAAGTGGCACTATCTCTAAGAAAGGGGAGAAACTTTTCATCTCTATCTTCTTCAGGCCATAAGATATACTTATGATTTGTTTTCTCTAGTTCTTTACAAAGAAATAGATGCGGTTTTCCCGGTTCTTTTGGATCCAGCTTACTGGTGACCACATTAGCAATATAACGGTTGTAGCTATTCATAACTCTTGAACGCAAAGTCATGTGTCGGCTTTATAGTATCTATTGACTTCTCAAAAAGGGCTGGCTACAAATATATCTTACGTAAAGCAGACTCATCTGAAACTTTCGACCACCAGTTTTCTCAAGGAAAATGTGGAATACGACCTGGCATTACAAGCAGGGCTGAAAGCACTAATGCTAGTGGGATCATGGAATCATGGAATCTCTTGCTGCTTGTAACGCACGAGCGACTGGCAAGTGTAATGAGGGCATTGTTAGGCGGGTGAAATGTGCTCTTATTCCGATGTGCAACTAATTCATATATGCATACACTAACCTAATTATCCTCGGACAAATCCTAGAAACCGGTGGACCCAGTGGCTTAGCGAATAAATCATTATAATTGTGCCAAACAGCTGTTATTCCAAATCGCAACTAATTCAGCGAGTAAATAATTGTAATTGTGGCAAATCTCCTTTAACACCGACTTGATTAAAAAAAACATTGAAATGGCATAATTCGAAACCGCTTTCTTAACTATAACGTGCCCCTCTAACCGCCTGAGCTATCATGCCACTGCATGTGAAACCTTATTATCTAGATATAGCCGTGCAAGCCACTGCCTTCGGCTATCCGCTGTCGTTCGGGACGATTCCATGGTTCCACTAGCAGCCTAGTGCTTTCGGCCCTGCTTGAAACGACAAATTTGAAAACGCACATTCTATGGCACATTTGTTGATGCAAGTGCCTCACACAGCCTCATCGAAAAGATACAGCCTAGGACTTGATAAAATGAACGGTTGAATTCATAAATTTGCTTCGTTGTGGTATAGTTTTTATGGGTGATGAACTTATTTGCTGAAATTTGTCATATATTCATTTTTTTGACAAATCTGACAAAATATTATCTTCCCGTCTGTTGAAAAATGTAATTAATTGAAATTCCATTGTTGAAATAAATTACTTTTTGTCGCTTTTACTTTAGGCATTTTGCAACAACAAATGCTTGGTGTAGCAGTCAAATACCCTCCTCCCTATGCTAAACATGAACTGAATTACTATTTTCTTTATATACACCTTAAACCATAATCTGATGAATTACAGCAAAAGTAAATTGCGCTCACTTATGCAGGAAATTTGCAGTTATTATTAAGGTGTGTTAAAATTAAGTTTTCCTTTATAACACAGTGTACTAAGCAACTCAACTACCAGTTTCGCAGCACATGGTATCTCCACAGACTCTGAAAGTCGGTCCTTGCCTCGTAAACGCAAGATCGCGAGTTCAATCCCTGTCAGGGTCAATGGGGTAAAAATACTAACGATAAGCATGGCTTCCTTCGGAAGGGAAGTAAAGCCGCGTGGGTCTCGGCACGAAAAAGAGCTCAAACCTTAAAAAAAGAGGCCTCTGATCAAAATTTACCGGTCGTTTCACGCTCTGAATTAAATGGGACGGTGATGATATGAGATGTTGAAGAGTGTCCGTAAATAAATCAAATCAACAAAATCTGAAAGACTTCTAAATACTCAATGAACACAACAAAATCAGTAAAGAGTGAACGTTGCAAACAAATGCGCATTCGTGTTTCTTCCACTGACAGTAGGGATTTTATGTATTAATGCTAACATATTTTTTCCCGGAAATATGCAATATAGCCTCTTTTAGGTACTTACTTCGTTATATGTTCGTCTTATGTTCTAGGGTTAAGTATACTTGCCTCGTAGACTCAGTGTCGATGGTTCAATCTCGGTCAGGGTAGATAGATTTTTATTCGAGAGTAAAAATCCTTCGGAAGGAAAGTAAAGCCGTAGGTCTCGTGTCATAGATTTACGGCATGTAAAAACACCTCAAGCGTGAAAGAAAAGGCTCTGAGCAAAGTTTATCGATAATTTCAAGCCTGGAATTGAATGGGACGCTGATGGCCTGAGATGTTGAAAAAGCGTGCATAATAAGCCAAATACTTAACTGGTTATAGCCGTTTTAGTACTAATAGGATTCACACATTTAATAGAAATGACAAAAATATATTACAATAATGACTTTGCCAAATAAGAACAAAAATAAGTTAAACTTTTAGAATTCAAAATCTGCTGTATAGCTATGCTCTTTATATATGATGCTAATGTTAACTTTTCACCACATTAAATGTCATACCAAGAGCACTTCTTAAAACACAATTGCAAGTAGATTCTAGTAGATTCTTGCAGCTCAAGAATCACGTGTATCAAAAATTATGTCCACTCTATTTCAGAAGTGTTTCGTCATAGATATCTGATGTACGGAGTGGCTACGATATCTGGCACTTTCTATACTTCACTGCAAATATATTCAACTCTTTGATAGAGTATGCTTGAATTGTTAAACAAGTTCGCTTACTTCAATCGTTAGAACGATCTCAATAATAATAATAATAATAATAATAATAATAATAATAATAATAATAATAATAATAATAATAATAATAATAAGCCGTACAACAGTTTGTCATTTTAGATCTACAATGAACAGTGATTAAGCACATATAATTAACCTGTTCTTTTAAACTATAAGCACTTTAATCAAAACTAAGTTATATTTTTACACGAAATTCTTGCACTTAAACTATATCAGGTAATTAAGATTGGTAAGAGGACATATTGGGCCAAAGCCAACTGTATCGCTGTAAACTAATTACGATTATAACACGTGTTTCTCATATGATGTGATGTTCCAGTTATAGCTATGCATCAACTGTTAAAATTCCAGGAAGGCGTACCAGTGTCCTTTCGAGGTAATAGTAACACAACGCCTTTGCTTTGCATGCAGCCAGCTGGACAAGGCGGATTGTGGAAAAACAGATGACTGTTTACTGTAGCTTGCTCAGAGGTTTTTGCGCTCAGTTGCGTAGCCCCAGAATTTTCTCAAGAGAAGGAGGTTCAGATGTATTTGGAATAACTAGGTGATAAAAAGTATGAACGGGCATTTTAATAAAAAGCTGTTCGCTTTATTAATTTTATAAAATGGGTAGTTGGGTAATGGAAGTACAGAATAAACTACCTTTGTATTTTAAAAATTATAGTTATAGTTAGTTATAGTTTCAGAAGATCAAAGTTGAATTTGGGGCCCTAAATGGCGTTATAGCTTCACACGTGTTAACTAAAACTAAAAACTAAAGGAAGATTAAGAATTGGAAATGGAGCATCATACTTGAAAAGTTCGGGTCACGACCGAGGTCTTCAACGCTCTACCAAATGAGCTACCGTGCCCTTCAAGAAAGGAACTACAAACATCTATCATTTGATCCTATGTACCTCGGAGAAGGTTTCTCTACTGTGAGAGAGGTATTAAATATTGATCCCAAACAAATTTCTCAAACCATTAACATGAATAGTACTACATTCGATTTAATGATATGGGGTTTGGAAGGCCAGGTTAAACCATCAGAATGTCCGGCATTGATTTTTGTAAGTATCTAGAACTGCGATCAATACACAAGTAACCGCATTTAAATAACGATTATCAATTTCAAGCTCATTGGGTGTAAACATTTGAAAATTACACTCAGAGATTTTTTTTATTTGGTTTATTTATGGATGCTCTTTAACATCTCAGGTCATCAGCGTCCCATTCAAACCGGCATATTTTGCTCAGAGGCCTCTTCTTTCAGGCTTGAGGTTCTTTATCGTGGCGTAAATGTACGACACGGGACCCACGGCTTTATTTCCCTTCTGAAAGAAGCCATGCTTTTCTGGCCGGGATCGAACCCGCGATCTTGGGTTTAGAAGGCAAGTAAGGTTACCACTACACCACCAGGACCGTTACACTCATAGATTAAGACTAAACCCACTGGTAAAAATACATTTTGGACAAACAGGCATTATAAAGATATTGACTAAAATTATTACTAGAAAAAAAAGTATTTTAAAAAATTAAAACGGGACGATTCTTCACCAAAATCGGATCTACAACGCAAATATAAATGAATAATATGAAAATAAATATGTCTAAATAACAACTTTCCCCGATATGTGAATGAAGCAACATAATTCAGAGTCGGAAATAAGGAATAACTGTACGCTGTGCAGTTACTTATTTACATTTGCGTAGCTCATCTTAGCTTTTAATTTACGTACTCTTAAGTAGGTTTTACTTCTTAAAACAACGGCAGAAATTTGTCCCCTGCTTTCTTTTCCCATTCTATTCTCACATAATGTCATGAATCATGGAGGCAATGAAACTCTTTCTGAACTGTTGACGGCGTGAGGTAATAACTTTTTATTTTTTCAACGTTTTTATTATGTATTGCTACCAAAGAAAATGGAATGAAATAAAAGCCCCACTCTAGCGATAACTGTACAGATTTTCAGTGAAGAGGCATTGTTTGAACAATGGTAGGTATTTACATGTTCAACATGGGGCATAATGTTTCTATTTAGATCTAGGCTTCAGTTCTGCTTAAATGCATTGCAAAGCAAGCTGGGTGTTGGTGATTAATTAAACAGTGTAGTTCTAATTACCGGAACACCGGAAGGCACAGTTTTATGCATAAAGGATACTTGCTCTCTCTATAAAATGGCATTACTCATTAATATTTTACAACACTAGCGGATGATATATCTTTGAAGATAAGGTTCAGTCTTACGACTTTGCTAAGTGAAAAATGAGGAAAACATTAACATTACTTAAATTTTACTATACACAAATAACTGCATTAAAACAAAAGATAGGAAAAGTTATCTTTAAATAATTAAAGACCCAAAGACATCCTAACATCTTTGTAGTCAGGCCTCTTGTTGCACTACATAAACTTGCTAAAAAGACATTTCTTATTCATTACTCTAATAACTTAAATATAGATATTATAGTCATTTATATTGTAATACATTATAAAGGCGTTTCATGCGCTATTTTTATATCAGAAATATAAAAGGATATTAATGAATAAAATAATATTGTCTATTTTGTAATGGATTTCTCTGAAGGCAATGCCTTCTTTTATTATACTTATAGCATTATTGTATATATGGATATTATTAATTCGTTTATTTATTGTTATTTTTGTTAGTTAAAATGGATTTACCCCAAGACATTTTAGCCCAAGCTGAAAGGTCTAAATTGTCACTAATACCGATAAAATCTTATGGTACTTATCAGAAGGAATACGACAGATTCATTAATTGGTTGTTCAGTAAAAATATGAAGGATGTTTCAGAAGCGTTAGCGTTTGCAAATATTTCAGCACAGGTTAGTTATAAAATTCTGCTATTTATACTGTGGGGTCTAAGTTATTTATTATTTTAAGTATATTTCGATGAAGTTTGCGCCAAAACTTAAGCAGTAAAAGAAAAATAACCAACAAGAATCGATAACAATGATCTGATTTTACTTGACGCCAGCATTATATCCATTGCGCCAAAGCGAACGAGAGCTACAGAATTTATTGTAAGAAAATCTGGAACTCTAATTATATTTATTTTGATTATTAAGGGAATAAAATAATAATAATAATCAAATGATATATCCTTAAAACCCATTTACAATTATGTATGTCTAGTACGGTATTTGAATTTCCGTTAACAGTCTCACAAACCACGTTTTATTTACTTCATTTAAACTCTTTGCTACAAATTGAAGACACGGAAGCATGATAACTTAGAACACTAAATTAATGTTAAATTATTAAAACAACAATTTTAAAAATCCAATAACATCAGTTATATTGGTACTATATACTGTTTCTATTTGAATTAGTAATTTTTGGCTTGTACTTTGAATTACAAGACCAACTTGTGCATCTGACGTCACACCAAAACGTTTTCAATTGTCAGCCAAGTTGATTATTGATATCTAGTGCATACCGATGTTGAGGCTAAAGAACCTATAAAGATATTTCATGCGCTGTTCTAATGAATTTGTGTAAAAACAATTACAAATAGTGCAATAAAATGAAAGTAGTAAAACGGAATCAATAAAAGTGTGGTGATAGGCACCTATGATTGGTTAGAATTCATGGTATTCTTACGCCGGCTTGGTCACTAATTTTTAAGATAAATAGTTGTTGTAACTGTAGTTTTAATTGCGATAAGTTTAATCAGTTGCGCGAATATTATATGCGCCTCGCCTGGGGTCACCACTTTGACTTCCGATCCGCCAGTAGCCGTGAAACGGGCCATAAAACCATGAAATGCCTGGTAGCATAGGACTGATGGTCGAAGTATTGGGTCCTATGGATAAGAATTATTATTATTATTATTATTATTATTATTATTATTATTATGCAAATTTCACGCCAACTATGCCAAAGAATTATTCTACCCTATCCGTCCTTTATTGAGTGGTATCATTTCGAATGAAAGCTTCATTAGTAAGTGGAATACTGGTTCTTTAGAAACTTAATGTCATAACCTTGAAGTAATAACAGGTGAATCATAAATCCCAAAATTCAAATTGCTTGTTTAAGACCTCGTTACAGTCTCTAAAATAATTGTGTATAGTTCATTAACATACTTGAGAGAAGATTAGATGATATGAACATCTATTTGAAATAAACCTATTCCATTTTCCACTACAAATTTTTAACTACCTACCACTAGGAAAAGAACATTAGAGAACAATTTTAGAACCTTTGTAAAGTCAGAACAATTCAGAAAGTCGAAGCTATTTGAATTATAATGGTGGAAATAAAATCAAGAAATGTAATTAAGTAGCTATTGTGATGAAATAAAATCTAGCTCTTAAAATAAAAGTGACCGTTTATTTTGTTATTTTTTACAGACCACAAAAAGTTAGTCATCTAGTTTTACACTGTGTTGTTTGAAGACAAGTCAGAATTAGGAACAACGGGAGAAGCGGAAAGCTGCTTTGAGTCTCTCGTAGTAGTTAATGTGATAAAACATTTTATGAACTCAGGTTGTGAAACTCGTGGGGCTATACAAAGACGGCGGTCTTTAGCTAATGCATACGTGGAGATGTTACTCCCACTGCTTCTGATAAAGCATGAGTAACGGCGAAGGTCGTAGGGTCGCGCTTATTGTATGCAAATGTTCAACAAGATGACGATGATGCTGGCAGTAGCTTGTGTTTTCTAACACCATACACATACATTCGCTCGAGGAAGTGCACATTTTTCTCTGTGGCCGGTTTTAACCTTTATCTCCTCCGTTAGAGAGATGATACATGGCAACTGGTCCGCCAGTGTCTGCTTTTTTGTTTTTTTCTTTGCGCTCTTAGTGAACCACTTACGAGCAGATAAAGTGAGCCCTTCCTTTTGCATCCACGTGCCTGTTTTATATTCCTCGCTCTTAATCTTTTTCCTTGTGAACTAGTGCAATTTTTCCTCTCTGATTTTGGCAATGTTGAAGCTTTTAAGGATAATGCAATACATTTATTTGGCGGAACCCCTGCCTTGTGTGGTGCCACCTAACTAATAGTACTTACTTTCATAAGGAAAGCTTATTGTTTCAGCCGCTTAATTGATTGACACGGGGAAAATTAGTTGATATTAAGCGCATTCCTTTCTTTTCGAGCGGTACACTAAGCTTCCTTCTTCCATTTCTTTACGCCACCACATAAACTTAGTGTGATCAACATGCTGTTTGGGCATTGGTTGAAACAAATCATATGCTGATGAAATTAAGAGTTCTACCCATCCGTTTCTTGGTTTCTCTTCCTCCTAGACACAGCAAGGAGACCCCGGTCTAATGTGGAAACAGACTTTCTCGACTCTGCGATTCTAAATTGTTTGGCCCGGAGCTTTCTTCGCGTTTACACCCAGTGACCCAAGTAGAGAGTATTTGTAAAGGTTTATTTTAAATTATCTTTAGTCCATTGTTATACTGACATACAGTTGCTTTGTTATAATTTTTGATAAGCAAGGAATGTACACTTTTTAAGTCGTAACAGTAAAGGCAGAATATTAAGGGCTTATTTTTTCTTAAATTATATTATTTTATGACTAGTTTGAGTTGCCAATTACTCAGTAACTCGTTATGTGGTAAATATGACAAACGTTTCGAAATTTATGATTTAAATTTAAATGTTCATAGTTACATTCATGTTAACACTTTAAATGCTGCAAAAACCTCAATGATGCATTGCTGACTTGCGGCTACATCAATTGTATGGCAAAATATTTCTTGTTTTATCATTATTTTGTTGTTATTCTAAATTAAAAGCTATTTTACATGTGTTATGTATATTTTTATTGTTCAGCAAATTTTATTGATTTATCCATTATTAGAATTGCTGAATTATTAATCTGAACACCTCCTTGGTCTAGTAGTTAGCGTTCTGATTGCTGATCGGGAGCACCGGGTTCGATTCCTTTTACCTACTTAGAAATGTTTCTAAGTTAGGGAGATTTGGAATGGGATCCACGGGGTGAGGACATTTGGGAAGTTGCCTAATGGAGAGGTGGCGTTCTTCGATCACGAAAGCCGCGTGATAGGCGACCGGCGAGATGCCGGCATGCTGATCACATGCCCCCCTACAGTACTGCCCTCTATCAATCAAGTTGTAAGCGGCAGGCCAAGGTTCATCCCGGACTGTAGCGCCAAATGAGTACTGTTTTATTATTATTATTATTATTATTTATTATTATTATTATTATTATTATTATTATTATTATTATTATTATTATTGCACAGTTACATTTCCCTGGCCATGTCGCAGAAGTTTTCTTTCAGTATATTTCCAAAGTTAATGCTTGCCTGATATTAAGGGAGCGTGTCAAACCCAAGTAGTTGAATTATTCACTTGTGACATGTTTTAATGGTTCTTATCTCTCTTGATTTTCGAGGAGAATCAAACAGATACACCTCTAAGTCTTTGTTGGTACTACGCAATTGATGGAGTAGCTCAGCATAGTTCTTCACAGTCATAGTCGTGTTTATAGACTTCAAAGAAAAGAAAACAATTCCTTTGCAGTTCCAAAGACTTGTCGCCAGGATGATTTTCGTGGACTGTTTGACCTTGGTCCCTCTACGGAGTGCTTCACCCTTCTTTCGCATCTCCATTGATTTTTTTTTTTATTGATTTATTTATGGACGCTCTTTAACATCTCAGGTCATCAGCGTCCCATTCAACTCAGGGCGTGAAACGGCCTGCAAATTTTGCTCTGAGGCCTCTCTTTCAGGCTTGAGGTTCTTTTTCGTGCCGTAAATCTACGACACGGGACCCACGGCTTTACTTCCCTTCCGAAGGAAGCCATACTTAGGATTTTTACGCCCGAAAAATCCATCGGTCCTGGCTGGGTTTGAACCCGCGATCTTGGGTATAGGAGGCAAATATGGTAACCACTAAACCACCATGACCGACTCCATTGATCCTCTTTACGAAAAAGAATAAATGTAGCGAACCTAGTTTCGTCTTCTGTGACGATGAACTCCAATACTGCCCACTCGTTACCATGGAAAACGCTCTAAAACTTCTGACAACATTCCACATGCATTTGCATTTGAACTGCTGAAAGATTTCGGGGCTACGATCTTGCACAGAATAAACGCATATGAAAATGCTTATGAAGTTTCCTTTTAATGGTGTTTAACTTCCGGTTTTACCTCTGAAGCACCACAGGCGGTAGACACTAATGATATATGAGATGAAGTGATAAACTGGGAAATGATTTTTTAAGGAAGGAAACATTTCAGGCCTAATTTTAGGGCACCTCCCCGGCACTTACCACTTATGAGGACTGAGGAAAATCTGGAAAAAATCTTAGTCAAGGAATCCCGGCTGGATTCGAATCCCAGACCTTCCGCTCACGAGTCCGCGCCTTAACACCTCGGCCACCCGTGGCGGTATGAAGGGTTTGAAGCATAATTGTTTTAACTTGCAGCATTTATTTTGTCTTCAGACACCTGTCACAAATCATTTCCTCCGAGAAGGTGTTTTTCTGTTTCTACACATTCACCGACCTACCCTCATCTTAAAGGTTCTCTCTGCCAAAACGAAATAACGGTGATCATCGCTCTCAGTTGAATATAAAAGGGAAACTTCCCCATACACAACTTCAAGGCGTTTTCTAATATATCTGGGTGAAATTTCTTTTTTAGTGAAATGTTTAATCATTATTCTGTAATCAAATTTGAACACCACATTGTATTATGCAACATCTCTGACTTTAATGAATTTTTCAAACAAATAAATGACATGGTCAGAAAGGAAATGCAGTGTTACACCCCTGAAACTATCAGATGGCAATGAGCATTGCAATGAATTATGGCTATATCATGCCTAAAACATATGGATCACATATCGTAAATATCTACTTGTTGCATATTAGACCTGTGCACTTTCCAGAGATCTTTTCACTTGCAAATAATATCAACAGGAGAGCACCGTTGGAATAGTTATTTGATTTTGAATGTAATACATGTAATCAAAGGACAATGCAACGTGCACAATGCTGTATCACATAGGTATTCACAAATGTACACGGTATATCACACACACAGTATGAAGATATTCACTTAACATTATAAAAAATAACACAAATGTTGCATTAGCAGTAAACTAAATATGGTTTTTGGGTAGAAAACTTGCGCTATGGTGCTAACGTTTGTCTTTCATGCGCTTTATATGTGCCACGTTTGGTTTTCTGACACCCCAAGTTTCGCAAATAAAAATGTGCCTATCACTTTATAATATTTACATATAACATGTATAACGGAAAAAACGAGAAAAAACTCCGCTCCAATCGCGAAAAGTGATAAGAACAAAACAAAAATAAGGTACAAATTGTTCTGTGGTCGAGAAACGCTAGCGGCGGGTAGTTCTGTTTTACTACTTAATTACATCTCTTATTTCACATATTCTTATAACCACTACAGTTTCTCAGAAGTGTTTTTGTTTTACACGTTCTGTCCATTTAATAGCTTGCGTCATTTCGGTCACTAATTTTTAGGGCTTCAGGCATCCGAATATTTTATGTTTCTAAATGTTTAGTTGCGCTAGAAACATGCGCAAAGTTATTCTTTATGAGCTGTACATAATCATACATGTTTTATAATTTTAATTGTAGAACATGCATTATCTAAATGGCATCAATTACTTTTATTATAATATGACTGGTAGTTAAAGAGATGTGTCGTGGTGACGAACACCCAAGTCACATTGCTACTATCTGCCCATCGTCTAAAAACCAAATATATTCAATTTAAGGAGCGCTGTGTATTGTCTAGACTCATTAGTAGCTAAATAATCAAAGGTTTAAATGCTTTTAATTTTTCACATCCTTTTCTAAAATTAACTATAAGTTAAATAATGGGTGCAATTTTATTTAATAATTGTTATAAATTAAATTATAATTTTCTTTCATGTTATAAACTAGTTTATTGATACGTGATTCACAACTTTGACCGAATAAGATCTTCTAATGCATAGATAGCCCTCTGGGGAATCTGGCTAGTCCATTTGAAGAAAGACTAAGTCGAAGGATATCACACAATTTTTAAAGAAACTAAATCATCTTTTCACGCTGTGCTTTAGTGTCCCTTTTCAATTCTAACACCCCTCCCAGGCAAATTGCTATGCCTGCTATTTTAACAATATATTACAGTTCAAAAATATACATTTCCAAAGTACTCTTGCCACATTATCATAATTCTGCCTACTCAGATATGGGTAATTGACCTGAATTCACAGAAGTTGGTCCTGAAGATTACAAGCTTATTTATCAGTATATGATCTACCGTAGTGTGAGGCGAAGAGCTTCGGGTAATGAGATTCGGTTGCTCTTTTTCTTAACAAAAGCGTAAGTAGGTTCAATGAGCTATCAATTTGTGCTGGAGTCTCTTTGCAATTGCACAACACCACCTCTCATTTTACTTAGCAGATTATTGAAACCTTGTTGGTTATTTCTTCTTTTATTCAAGGGATGAATCCACCAAAGTCAAAGCCGAGCCCAAGATATTTGAGTTTTTAAATGCAAAGGATAACTCATAAACTTTTTTTTCTCGCGAACAAGGGACAACACGAAAAATTTAAGATATAGGATTGAAAGTATATGGCATATACTGCCGAGTGGTGCCACTAACGGGGAATAACTGAATACTATTTGCTGCTTGTGATTTGCTAACGTGAGCCAACTCGCGTCGAAATGCTATCAAAATACCATCTTTGTTACCAAAACTTTTCCCATGCAATGACTGCTTCACTTTTGGGATGAGATAACACGGACTGAGATCGAGTGAATATGGAGGGTGTGGAAGACGTTTACATCTCCACCGCTGCAAAATACACTTGACACTGTCGACTGTGTAAACTGTCGCTGGGCTGTTGAAAAGTTCTGGCCATTTGGCGCAATGTGACACCAAGAAAGGACATTCACGGGGTCACATCACTCGCCGGATGACACATAAGCGCACCTTGGCTATTATATCCCAGAATGATCATGCCTTTTGTTGGGTTACTAGTGTTTTAGCACCTGTTATTAATGCTGAGGCATTGGCGATACGTGAGATGAAATAATAAATTGGGAAAGAATATTTTTTTTAAGGAAGGAAACGTTTCAGGCGTAAGTTTAGGGTATCTCCCCAGCCTTTGCCATGTATGTGGACTCAGTAAAAAAACCTTAGTCAGGTAGTATGGTCTTGGTAGGAATCGAACCCCATACCTCCTGCCCACTAGTTCGCTACCCGTCTTGGTACCTGTTGCTGGTGAAGCACTATGGCGAAATTTGTGTTTGCGTTGTGACTTAAAGTGACTACATTCACTGAACTGTTGCTTGAGTTCGATTCATATGCCCTTATTCCATATTTCATCAATTGCAATAATGTGATTTAACAAGGCATTTTCTTCTTTCTGAAATCTCGTCAGATTGATGCGACATGGTTCATAGCAAGTCCACTTCTGTACCTCGCTCAGCTGATTTGGAACCATCCACTTTGCACACATTTTCCGCATGTTCAGGTTCTCCTGTAAAATACTATGCACTGTTTTTGCCGGAATTCATGTTTGCTCTTTTAATTCCACAAGTGTCCAGTGCCTATCATCGCGTAAGCATTGTTCCATCACCATCACCCATACTTCTTGTCATCGGATACAGGATGCCCACTGCGCGGTCGTTTGGCAGTCGACATCCTGCTCCGTTTGAAGGCTTCTGTCCACCTCGCTACTGTTGGATACGGCAGGGCACTCGCACCAAGTGCTTCCCGTAGCTCTGTGCGGAGAAATGCTGTTTTCACATATGTTCATTCTTCGTGACCTTTATTCCTGACCACTTTCACTCGCCAACTGAACTTCGGGACGTGCTGAGACGCGCACCTCTGCTCATATGCACCAACTGGTGGCTTCATCCAAAAGTACATTTCTTACTCTTTCAATCGTATATCTTACATTTTTTCAGTTGTCTTTTGTTCGCGAGAAAAAGAATAGATGCCGTGACTTATGTCTTAACCTTCGTATGTTATATCAAGCAAATTTACTACTGTAGGTTGCATGCTGTCGCGTCACTGACAGTCATTTAAAACAGCTGTTTATTTGTTCTCATTTATAACTTGTTATTATCTAAGTTTTAATTTTCCGTTGTGAATGCTTCTATTTTACGAACAATTTGTATGTAAAACATTTATGTTAAATTTATATTATGGGTAGGTCTTAAAACACGAAAAGAAGTACATTGTTATAAAAATGCTTGAGTTATGTCTTAGAGAAGGTATTCATATAGACTAACCCGCTCATAATAAATGCATCCCCAGCAGGTTAAATAACGTCCTGGTTCAAACATTTCCTTAGCGCTGTTCATGTTTTAGCTTCATAAACTGATTAATGAAACACTCAGGAAGCCTGGCAGAGCACAAAGATTGATTTTTCTTCTTTTTCATACAAATGAACAGGAAAGCGCAAAAGGAATCAAGGCAGAAGCGAAAGAAAGAATTCCTTACATCAGCAAAATTCTAGAACTCTACGATCTGGAAATGAAACCTTTGTCCATCTGCCCTTCGGGGAAAAAATATCCTGCGGATGTTGAGAGAAGGAATGAACGATAACTTTTGTTCTTTTCTTTTTATTTTATTCATACTGGAAACAAACTTTCTTTCGAGGAAAAAGTGCTGCAGAATTGTACGAAAAAATATGTACAATATCTTGCATTGGAATTAACTTTATTGTTTTTTATAAAAAGAGCACAATTTAATACTGAAAGCGTACATGGTGGCTTTGCGTGAGGTTTGAGCATATACCAAGTCTGGTAGGGTCAGCGAGGTCCAGCACGTGGGGGTTTGAGACTGGCGAGCTAACTTTGAAAACAGCATCTGATAAGAAGCAAGAAAGAGCTATAACTCATATACTGTTTTTGTTTATAAAAATAGGAGTTTTTCTGAAAGAATGTGCAAGAAGCACAAATGCACAGAAAACCTGCTTATGCCCTCTTGTTTCTAAAAAAGTATCCAAACAATTTTAACTGCCGCATTCTTTTTGTTAATTCAGTTCCTTTTAAAGCTTAAACAAGAACCACTTTTATTAATTAAAACAACTTAATACTAAACACATTTAAAACCGCTTTTGTCTGTTTCTTTACACTTCTTTTCTCAGTAGAGTACATCAATTCTACATAATTCTTTTGGAGAACAGTTGATATGCTCGTAGTATGAAATTCTTACTGTAAATTGAGAAGCTTTTTTTTTTTTGGCTAATATATTCCCAGAATTTCAATATTTTGTTTTTTTATTTAAATAATGTAAATAAAATTCAACATATTGGGAAAAAATAGAAATCAAGATTACTTACAATTTAATAATTTGTGTTTTAATATGCATATAAAATGGAGAGAAACATATTTTCCACATATAACTAATCATTAGGCAAATTTACTAATTCGTTTCTAATAATTTATCACTCTTATGGAGTTTATTGTATTCTCCTTTAGGGGCTACATCGAGCTCAGCCAAGTCATTACGACCTCCATTCCTCTTAACAATGCTCAGTTCTTCATTCATAGCCAAAGTTATCACATCTTTCTGCAGGAAGATAAAGGCAATCCTATGATGTCCAAAAAAAATTAGTTTGTTTGAAGAAGCAATGTTTTAAAAGTTTCTTTTGTTTACTTTTGATTTGGACTTAATAAGTTTTCCACCCTTTTCATCTCTCTTCTTTTAAATATTTTCCTTCTGGTTTCAACAGAAATTCATCATCGAACAATGAAGTGCATCGGACAAGCATCACAGATGCTTCAGAACTTTCCCTAAAGCTATTTCTTCTGCTTTCTATTCGGTGTCGTGAATATATCAATATATTTTAAAAATTGTAACACCTTTCATGAAGTAGATACATATGGAGATATGTGATTTACATGCACTGAGATTACGAATATTCACATTTCGAACATTTATGTTATTTTTCTATAATTTCAAACTACCTTTCGAACATTAATATTCTCATACCATATAAAGTCTTTGTCATCCATCTGTCATGATTAGACCTACTACAATCTTGAGGATTTTTTTCCCTCTAGATACTTCACCCAAAATTTGAGAACGACTTCTAAGAACTCCCTATTATCTTCTCAAGACTGGTGCTGTAACAATTTGGCTTTTACACAATCCCCCTTAATTTTTCCTTGTCGATCTACTCTCTGTACAATTATATATTAAACACCGCGTGTAAAGAATCATTAAAATATGTGTACTCATTCCTCTTTCCTTCACTTTCCAAACATTCCTGCATCGAGTAACAAAATTATCCATTATACTTCATAGTTCTCTTGGGGAAATGGAATTTATTTCTTAACAGAATCTCTTTTTTAGTTCCTCTAAGGTGTGTGGATTTGTCCTATACACTTTATTCTTTCATTCAACCCCAGATATAATAATCATGTGGGATTAGATCGCAGGAGCCTGCGGCCCAACTTTTATTATCGTCAAACCCTTTCTCAATTGCTCGCATTGAAACTGTGGTTTCATGAAACGTAGCATATTTTAATTCGTAAATCGCAAAACGACGTGAAACTCGATCGTCGAAGAGTAATTTCCTGGGCAGCAAAAGTTGATTCTGTACACATATCTGTGAATTATAGATAAACATTCGTTGTGGAATAGAACACTTCTATTATTACTCACAAATTCCTTAACACGCTACTGTACACGTGTGTTTTTAACAGCCGTTGTTAGCTGAGACTGATGACGCGTTCCCACGAAGCTCGTGATTTCCGGTCGTGGCCTTGGCCACGCTACTGAACTGACTGACGGACCCAAGCCCGCGTGGGAAACTCCTAATCTACTTGTCCAGAAATTAGCGCATTTGCATGACCGTGTCAAAAACATCTATCTGTTTATCTCCCATTCATTTTACTTCTTCTTTACATTGCCTTTTCGCTTTGATATTTTTGACATGGCCATGCAACTGCACTAATTTCTGGGCAAGTAGATTATGGGTTTTCTGCGCGCGCCCGAGTCCTCCCGTCAGTCCAGCATGGCCAAGGCCACGACCGGGAATCGCGAGCTTCGTGGCATTTTTAATTATCTGAATGGTGATAAAGTGAGCTACTTCTCTGCTAGTCTTATGTTTTACATTCTTGAAGCAGTAAAACTTGGCATTTCTTCCCTTCTGGAAGGCAACGCATTCGTTTTTTTCCATTTTGCCACTTTTTGATATTGATGTTTGTGGTGTTAACATCGTTAGCTTCACAGTGGGACTAAATGTATGTTTCTTGCAATGTGGTTGCAGTTTACAGATTGTCCCTATATGCTTCTCTTGTTAGCTGAAACTTTTGGTGTTCACGTTCGACTATTATTCAGAGTCTACTTTCATGTTCTTGACTTCCCTTGCAGGTTTAATTTAAAATGTTTGATACATTTTTATTTTCTTTTTTCGTATTCAATTATTTTACTTTATTAGTTCATTTTTGTAATGAGGTGCTATTGACTTTGAAGCGTAGTTATAATATTGTTAGAAATATAGTTGTTCTTGAAAACTTTGTAGCAAAGAAAATGTATCGTTTATAGTGAGACTATTGCCCCACCTTGAGAACTGGTAAGAAAACAGCTGCTAGTGAACATAAACATTTGGAGTAGAAACGGCTATGTGGGATTATAAGGGAGGGACATATACGTAACATACAAACTTTGTTTTAATGTTGCAATTAATTTTCAACGGAACAATGAAAGGTATCCCGCCGTTAGTGCTATACTATTCACTTGTTTCTTGGTTGGTTGTAAATTCTTCAGATTTATGTTCAGCTCATAGTTGCCTCTGAGCTGCACTTTCTGTAATGTATCTTTAACGCAGACACGTATTACTATTATTGAGTTTATTCTTTCCCTAAATAGAAGTATAAGCACTTGGTCGATCGTAAACAACGAAGACATGTGCACAATGGTAACAGTGCAGTCGTTTGCATTTCAAATTGTTTGTGTTTTGTGTATATTAATGACACATTGACTGAAAACATTTGTCTCAGTCAATTTTTAGATTTTATTAAGGCTGTTTAGTAAGGATAATGAATAGTTAACGAATCAATACCATAATGACGACTTTAACGAAGTGGTTTTCCAAGATTGAAAAATAGACAGCACGGAGTTATAATATTTTAAATGGTATAACATTAATTTAAAATATCAAGAATTTTTACTTTTTTATGAATGTAAGTTAAAGATCATTAAAATTTTACCATTTTTATTGGTCAAGGTATTGACACAAATACACGACATATACCATTTGTCTGAGCGTTTCACCAAATTCCTTGCCATAGAAATTTGGAAAATATTTGTTCATGTAGATGTTCTTTCAGCTTGTTCACGATAACCTCAAGACGAAAGATCCGGTCTGCACCGGATGTATCCACACCTTCCATCAAAAGCCCTGAAGCAAAGTTTGTGTTGCATGCACCTTGTGTGATGTTGCATTGTCGTGAATGAGAATAACGTGTTTTAACTTCCCATGCCTATTGTGTTTCATGGCTCTGAGCAACGACCTATTTGGCAGTAAGAATTTACATGGAGTTATGCACTTTTACAAAACGCGGTGTAAATAACTCCTTCACAGTCGAAGAAGATGCTGATGGTGCAACTTTGAAATCTACAGAGTCTCTCTTCGTTTCTGGGATGAAATAATGCACACAAGTCTAATCGCCCGTAATCATGCGGCTAAAGAAATTGTTGCCTTCCAAGAATGACTTTGTAGAATGTTCACAGAAAGGAAAAACCTTGCTTTTTTTTTTTTAGTTCGGGTGCCCATGAACAGGGAACAAAATTTGCGAACAAAATAATTCATGATTTCCGACGATGGAATGGCCATCGACTATATCCAGCTCAATTTCAGCGACATTTGTATTACTACATTACATGATGTCTTCTGTGCTTTACGTTGTTGGTACCGCCACGGGTGGCCGAGGTCGTTAAGGTACGGACTGTGAGCGGGAGGTCCTCCCTGACTGAGGTTTTTTCCAGGTTTTCCTCTGTCCTCATAAATGGCAAATGCCGGGGAGGTACCCTAAACTTAGACCTGGAGCGATTCCTTCCTAAAAAATAAATCCTTTCCCAATATATCATTAAATCTCATTTATCATCAGTGTCCATCGCCTGTGGTGCCTCTGTAGCAAAAACGGGCGTTAAACACTATTCATTCATTTCATTGCGTTGTTGGCCATCCTTGCTTTACCGATCAGCATCAGTAATGTCTCCAGTTTGTTCAAACTGCTGGCACCATTTCACTGTGGCTGAAGCGACATTGTATTTGGCACATAATACACCGCGGATTTTTCACGATGCATCTCCGTGCAATTGAGACGATTTGCCCGCAAAAATCTTAACTGCTTTCTCATACTTCAGTCTTGGGATACATTTTCATTTGCATCATTTTGCATCAAAACTCTTTTATGTATGAGCCACTCTTAGTGCTGCCAGATTCGAGAACAAGTATAACTTGCTTTTTGAGTTCTTTTCGCATTTATGGAGTTTGAACGGCCACAGATAAAATAGAAAAAATAAAATAACCTTCAAAAGCTTCAGCTGTAAGAAAAGTTACCTTTTTAAGAGTCTCTTATTGTAAGTTAATGTGTTTTCAATGCTATCTAAGGCTTTCAGCTTAGTTACGAAATTATAGAGGAAACACCACTTTTTAACACGACGAACGGCATCTACGGAGCGATCCAAAGAACTGTAAACCAGCATGCATTGAACGTGTGAACACGCGTCATGTATTTTGGTGTATATTTAATGGCGAAATGAATTACGCCTCAGTGTATGCTTTTTACTGCACAGCGTGTATTTATTTATGATTCATATGTTAACTCAGCCTTCCAGGTGTAAAATTTCCAGGCCGTATAATTTTCCATATTTTTTTTATAATAAATTTCAAAAATCGTTATTGGAGCGCTGAGAAGCCTGAAATTGTTCATGAAGAAAAAATTGCTGTATGGTGAGCCATGAATGGATAAAAAATATTAGTCCATTTTTTCGAAGCATAATGCAGGAACATACGTGAGTAAAATTCGTCTTTTTTCAACAAAAATCTGCCAAGGGAATCCAGGGAATATTTCGTTGAGAAAAATTTAATGATGTTTCATAATTATCAAAATGAGAATTGGTGGTCTCTTCAATCCTCCGACCTGACCCCTTGCAACTTTTATCTCTGGAATATATTTAAACATATCGCATACAAGAAAATCGCACATACCC
Source organism: Metallyticus violacea (assembly GCA_030762175.1). NCBI lineage: Eukaryota > Metazoa > Arthropoda > Insecta > Mantodea > Metallyticidae > Metallyticus > Metallyticus violacea. The sequence continues at coordinate 56,206,835 of CM060840.1, forward strand.
TGGAAGAGCCGAAATTAAATATCCGCTAGGCAATATCCAGCATTGCTCAACGTGAACTATAGCAAGTAGTGGAACGTTATTTTTTTTTTTTTAAAGAGGTGCCCAAAATATATTGACAACGATGGTGGCCATTTTCAGCACCTTCATGAAGTTAAAACTGAAATAGTTGAGGAAAATATTATTATGGTTATATCACCGCCAGTTTACGACACCCAAGACGGTAACAAGCGCCGCTCTCGCCTATAAGCAAAATGCCGCAAGTTGGCTCATAGTTCGTTGGGTCACTCTGTACTTATTAAAGAACGATAATCCTGATCGCAAATTGTATTCAGATTTATTTCCATAAGTAATTTACGTAAATGATCATAGTCAAAGGGTCACGTGATATTAAGTTCAACAGTAATATAAGTTTTAATCTCGGTGACCACAATCAGTAACAAGGAAAAGGTTTGCTCTGCCTTGAAACCGATATTGTTTTTATTACAATTACAAAGCAATTTTCTTCCTTTAGTAATTGCAATTAAAGCTACTACAATTTTATCTTGTACACTCTTTTTAGGACCACATCAATAGTTGTTTTATTAGAATGAGCTTTGTTTATAAAATTCAATGACTCCATTAAGTGTTAAATTTGAGAAGCCCTTTTTACTCTTCTACATTATCAAAATCAAGTCATCTATCTCTTGCAATACTTGTTTAGAATATTTTCAAAGCAATATTTCCAAGTGTGCTTTACGTGATATGTTTAAAAAAATTCGGTTAAGAATTTCGTTCTCAAAAGGAATGCTTTATTAACCGGACATGTTTATTAATCACACAAACGATGTAATTTTTTTTGAAGGTAACCATATCAACATTTGTTCATAATTATATTCAATGATCGTGGGTGTTGACAATGCAATTAATTTATCTCTGTTAGCAGCAGTGAATCAATTGATTTATGTAAACGAACATGAAACCAAGTATTATCTTTTTTTTTTTTGAATGATTTATTTATGGACGCTCTTTAACAGCTCGAGTCATCAGCGTCCCATTCAACACAGGGCGTGAAACTGCCGACAAATTTTCCTTAGAGGCCTCTCTTTCAGCTTGAGGTTCTTTTTCGTGCCGTAAATGTACGACACGGGACCCACGGCTTTACTTCCCTTCCGAAGGAAGTCATACTTAGGATTTTTACGCCCCGAAAAAATCCATCGGTCCTGGCCGGGTTCGAACCCGCGATCTTGGGTTTAGGAGACAAGTATGGTAACCACTACACCATGTGTGACACTAAAGGTTTACTTGGAATGCCTTGGTTCTTGAACCCAATAGCGGGGGCATGTGTTAGTTTCTTGCCGGCCCAAGTCTTACCATTAAATTAATAGGAGTATACGAAGGTATTGTTAAACACTTTACGTGAAGCTTAGATAAGATTAAAACCCATTTTTAGTGATTGGCTAGAGACATAAAAGTGACATTTATTTATGAAGTGTGTGCGCACAGTATTTTGGGTTACCTTGTTAGCCTTTAGAGCGGAATGTTTTTTTTTTTGTTTTGCATACTAATAAAGAATGTTTAAAAAAAAAAAAACATAAGGCAAATTTTCATGTATGGCTTTCTAAAATATTAGAGAAGGAAAATACAATACATTAAATAGTCATGCATAGTATAATTGATGACACATTCATTCCACAGTGTCGGTCCTGGTGGTGTAGTGGTAACCACACTTGCCTTCTAAACCCAAGGCCACGGGTTCAAACCCGACCAGGATCGATGGATTTTTTCGGGCGTAAAAATCCTAAGTATGGCTTCCTTCGGAAGGGAAGTACAGCCTGGGTCCAGTGTTGTACATTTACGACACGATAAAGAACCTCAAGCCTGTAAAAAGAGGCCTCTGAGCAAAATTTGTCAGCCATTTCATGTCCTGAATTGAATGGGACGCTGATGATCTTAGATGTTAAAAAGCGTCCGTAAATAAAACAAATCAACAACATTCCACAGTAGCGAGATGGACTCTTTAATAACGACTTTGGTCTACTCGACTGCAGTGAATACTGCAGAATCTTTCTATGATTAAGTTTTGTGATTATGTCAAACATTATGTCATTTTTGGGGGGGAGGTTTGGTGAAAGACGAGCTAGGGCATGCTTTGAACATTTTAATAAATATACTGTGAAGAGAATATAGTATCAATTTATTTCGAAACAAAGCATTTCCGGACTCACGATGGCGCTCCTGCTGGTCTACTGGTAACCATTCATGCCTTGTAAATCCAAAATTGAGGCTTCAAACTCTGTCAGGACCGAAGAATTTTTACCGTAAAATACTAAGTATGGCTTCCTTCCGAAGAAAAGTAAAGCCTTTGGACCAAGGGAATATAAAACAACCTCAAGCCTGAAAGAAGTCTCTGAGAAACGTTTATCGGTCATTTCACACCCTGAATTAATGGAACGAGAATAGCCAGAGATGTTAAATTGCATCCTTAAATAAAGGAAATAAATAAAAGAAAAAAACCATGGTGATATAATTTTTTCTTCTCTAGACTCCAGAAAACCGTTCCTGTACTTAGTTCCTCTACTTTGTTTATCTTCTATGGGCGCCTTTGTTCTTAGGCAATTTTTGGTACATTCTATTATAAGTCCTTAGTATTTGAGAAAATGATCACATTTATACATAATTGGCATTGTTAAAAATTCCACGCACTTTTAAAGAGCCAGAGGCTGTTCTACTTTACTGTTACCATATGTTAAACGTACTCCAAATTTTATTCATAAAATGCTTGTAGCAAGATCAAAAGTTGCTGGATTTTTCACAGTGATCCATTATTTATCCTGTCTTACTCCCCCAGCTACTCAGGATTTCTTAGCCTACCATAAGGTAAAATTTTCATTTTATATATATATATATATATATATATATATATATATATATAAAAAGGCTCAATTTTTATAAACGAAAAATATGTATCCAGTGACGTCGCTGCTGTCATTTGCCCTGGGGAGGGGAGGCGGAGTGCAGTTAAACGTGTAATAGTAACAATGAAACATGTTCTGGATTTAATGGAAAAGTACATCAATTGTGCATCGCACTATATTTATTACTCGGTTTTTGTCATGACACTCGTAGAACCAGCCTCCCAAACTTTCAAGCAAGCCGTCAGAACGAAGGAGGGTTACAAATCCCATACACTGAACTTTAAGCGAATTCCGAAGGAATTTAAGCTATTGCGGTTGCACCCATGAAACAATTTTTGAAAAATTTCTTCAAATCAACATCGATCCTACCTACTAGGCACCGAAAATGATAGAACTTTATACATACAAATACATGCATGTTTCTGTTAGTGCTCTAGCTATCGCAATTTTTGTTTTTCAAAAAAGTTCTTTAAAATAAATTTATAAAATAGTTTCCGAAAATCAGGGCAATCGGGCCATTAGGAGTGAGGGGTAAACCTGAAAAACGAGTGGCAATATGCGAAATTTAGCTGTCACAATTTAAAAAAAAATTAGAGGAAACTCTGTACATGCCATAGAAATAAAATAAGAAAATGTTTCTGAAAATGAGTGAAATCCAACAATTAGGAAAAAGGGGTTACCTGAAACCAACATTTTAAAATCCCTCTAGCGGCAGTAATATTTGTTGTTGTTGTTGTTTTTTTTTTTTTTTTTTTTTTTGCAACGAAACTTCCTATATGCCATTCAAATAAATTAAGAAAAACAGTTTCTCAAAATCACGGAGAACGGGTCATTAGGACTGAGGGTTTACTGAAACCCAAAATTTAAAAATCGCTCTAACAGCGCCAATATTTGTTTTTTTTTTTTTCAAAACAAAACTTGGCATATACCATTTAAATCAAATAAGAAAAGTATTTGCTGAAACTTAGGAAAATTGGACCACTAGGAGTAGGGGTATACTAGAAAGCCTAATTCAAAAAGCCCCCTTGCATTTACTTTTCTATATATTGTATTAAAATAAACGCATAAGTTCATTCAGCAAATAAACTGTACTTATAACGATGCATATGTTTTATATTTATCCAAAACATCATCCTGAAGATAAAAAATGTGAAATATTAAGACATTTATATATAAAAGCGCTCTGTAATAACCATAAAAATGTTTGCGTAATCTTTTTTTTTTTACATTTAAATTCAATTTCGAAGCCAATGAAAATCGTCGAAAATTGTCATAGTTTATTGTTGATTGTGTATATCTGTTTAGTACAATGTAATTGTTTTTAAATAGTAATGTGTTATTTTTATTAAAAAATATGAATATATTAAATTATTATAAATCTATTATTTTTCTCTATTTTAGTAAATGTAAAGATGATACCAAGGGCTCACTTCATAAACATGGTTACATTTAAAAATGTGTAAAAACACCCACACAATAGCTATATCTATCGGTAGTCACATATTTTATTTAATTACTATTCACCATTAATTTTTGTGGTTTAATCTCTATAATAATAATAATAATAATAATAATAATAATAATAATAATAATAATAATAATAATGTAGTTTCTATCTTGTGATACTTCTAGATTACAAAAATTCTAATTTTGCTCCCCTAATACCACACAGTAATGTCCATAACTTATTTCATCTCATTAATTAATAAAGTCATAATTTGGTTTTTATATTCTTTTTTAAAGTTACTCTACTAAGTGAGAAATTCGCTTAGTTTACACAGTTCCTGAATGGCAGGCGTTTTATTATTATGAACCTTCTCAGATATTTGGAAATATCTTTTGACATCCATAATAGTAATAGTAGTAGTAATAATAATAATAATAATAATAATAATAATAATACTCGTATAAGAGGAACTTTGAATAATAAACCTGTAATAGGAGCGCTGAAAAATATTTATTAAGTAGCATCATCAACAACATCGTAAATTAATTAAAATAACTGAGAAACCTCGTGATATTAAAACATATTTTTTTCGTAAGGAATAAGTTAATATCCTTATAGTCTTCCTTTTTTGCAGCGTGACAGGAATTTCAGTAAGGAGAAAAATGTTGAACAATCTTTTAACTAAAATTCCTGGAACAGCAAGTTTTTCATATTGACACTTCCTTTTATTTAGGTTGTTTATTTTTCTTCTATACTTAATATTTAAACCATCTGTAGATTTGCGTGCCCTCCGCATTTTTTTTATAAAAATGAAGTGCATTTATTTCTTAGAATGACATCTTACACTTCTGTTAACACTTGATTGGATTGCTAAATAACCACAAATTTTGTTTATTTATTTATTTTAAATGTTTTAAATGTTATAAATGTTATAATAATTAAGAAATCCCATTCCATTAAGAAATGTATGTAATTTTGTTAATTCTGGTACCTAAAATTTGTATTCAGCTTAAGTAAACATTTGCAAACAAGCAAATATGTACGTGCAAAATCTTAGACGTTGTTCCCGAGGTTTATCTAACTTTTCCGCTAGCGAAATAAAACTGAAGTATACTAACACATGACATTTTATACACTCACATTTGTCATTTTGAACCACAGAGCTTACGCCAAAGTGAAGTTGTTCTTATCTAACTGTCCCAACTTGACTTTTATGCATACTTTTTTGCTGCGTAAAAAAACGACGAAGAAATCCATGCCGTGAGGAATTCTGGGGCTCCGCCCAGCATAGCGGTGGCATTTGAGCAATTATGATGCTGGTTGTTCCAGATAGCCTTCATTCTTTTGAGTTTTGGACAGTTGCAACTGTTTTCTAGCCTACTGTTCAGCATTAACTAAAGCAGGGAGAGACAATATAGTCATTTGAAGTAAAATATTATTATTTTTTCGAGAGGTACTTGTAACTAGGGATAATGTAATGAAACTTACTTTGTGCACGATGCTGCGCCACCACATTATGCCGAAGCAACCCGTGAAATGGGGTACAGAAATAACCAGATGAATACTTCAAATAAATACTTTTAACAACTTAATAGTTAACGTTAAGGATTAATGTTATAGCTTTGCAAAAATATAAAGCTGTAACTTACGGTGGTCTTTTAAAACGTTTAAATTCTGAATTGAAATATTGAACTGATTATTAGAAACATTTTGTTCTGAACTCCTAATAGTAATATAAATTGCACATTGCGTACTCTATTCCCTAATTCGATTGAAATTATATTAGCATGTTAAAGCCTTATATTATTACATTTCAAGATAGAAAAAATATTTTAGGACTTCCCTTGGGGCCGCTCATCTTGATTTTGGGTCCTTTGGTCGTTTAGGCGCGGGCTGGGATGGATACTCTTTTTCGATAAAAATTCGCTCCCATTTCACCTCATTTCTTAAATTGGTCCGTGGCAGTGTTGAAAGTACATGAGCGAGTTGGAATGGGCAGTGTAACGGTGGCTTGCACTTTGTTTCTGCTCCAGCGTCTGGTATGGAAGTTTACCTTTGATGTGCTGTACTCTTTGGAGGGGGAGACTCAGCTGGTATCTGGGTATTCTATCTAGAAACAAGTAAGAAGCCCCGACTACTTCCCGTGCCTCACCCCCCCCCCGTGGATCCTCGCCGCCCTGTATCTCCCTCGCCTCATCCCTTCCCCCCGTAGATGTCCTTATTGGATGTGTAGGCACATATAGCCCTTTAGCAAGAGTGAAGTGCAAAATATCCTCTTTCAACCCTAGTAACCAAATCCAATTCTGTTATACTGCCTATTAATACAAACTTTAAACGTGCAAAAACATAATTATAAATAGAAGTGGATTTGTTTTAATAAATCATTGCCTTAAGTGTTCTTGAAATTTTGAAGTAAAACACTTTAAATATAGAGCCTATTATAATCTATGAGCATCAACTAATATCATAGAATTTAGATACTGCTACAGGGATTTCTAATTTAATTTTTTTTTTAACTCTTGAAGAGCCCATTTAGAGATTTTCAAAATATATATTTACTATAGAAACCGCCACAAATTTTTTTCTTAATACAAGGGCAATAAAAATTTTACGCTTCAGAAATATATCCTAATTTAATTGGACATGGAGAGAGCAGTAAACCCAGGTCTTTCGTAGAGGCAGCAACAGCATGAAAATGAGAAGCACAGACGAAAAGAACAAAAAAGGAAGGAAGAAACAAAGAAACCCTCGCACTGAGGAGAGCGATTACAGCGTGATAAAGCGGCGAGTTTTAGCAGCAAGAAAAAGAGCGTGTAATGTGCCAGAGGTTAGAGAGGAAATTTTGAATTGCTAAATCAGAGTATTTTAAAGCGTCAAGTGCTGCGAGGTACAATCGAGGGTAGCGATGGTCGGGATTCGACTATATGCAGACGCGAATTCTTCCCGCTACGCCTATAGAACTAAGTAAGAGCTTACGGTGAAATTTAACTGTGAAATTTGAACTGTATTGAAAATATGTTCCAACAGACTACACAATATGCTAAATTAAAAAATGCATACTTTATCAATTCATTACAAATTAAAATCTAAAAATAAAACAATACTATTCTTACTTATTGACTTTCCATTATTGCTTGTTTACATTCTGAAGCCAATACACACAACTGCAGGTTATTAGTATATTGTTGAAAATCATCTTTGTTTATAATTAGCTGGACCTATTGTATCTGTAAGGTTATGCATCCCTCTATCTTTCTCTTAATCATTCTTATCCATTTCTGTCTAACTTTACCCAAGTAGTTCCCTATCGGTGGTGTAGTGGTAACCATACTTGCCTCTTAAACCCAGGATCGATGGTTTTTTTTTTTTTGGGCGTAAAAACCCTAGCTATAGTTTCCTTAGGAATGGAAGTAAAGCCTTGGGTCCCTTATCTTAGATTTACGACAGCCGTAAAAGAACCTCAAGCCTAAAAGAAGAAGCCTCTGAGCAAAATTTATCGGTCGTTTCACGCTCTGGTTTGAAGGGACGCTGATGACCTGAGATGTTAAGAGATCGTCCGTATATAAATAAATAAAAAAAATTGACAAATTCCCTATCATTTTTATATTCTTTCTCTCCTTTTACAGTTAAAATCTTTATAATTAATGTTTCATGTTTCCCCATCTAAATTCTTCCATTTTGGTTCCCAAGCCTGTTCTCTCCATAACTTTGTTTGCTTGCAGTATAATAAACAATGAAAATCCATATTGGTTTCTCTACACATGAGACTTTTTTTTACATTTTTATCACGTACTATTTTTATTTCCCTACAAAGTCTCAATTGTTGATTTGTTTTATTTATGGACGCTCTTTAACATCTCAGGTCATCAGCGTCCCATGCAATTCCGAGCGTGAAACGGTCAACGAATTTTACTCATAGGCCCCTTCTTCCAGGCTTGATGATGATTTTCGTGCCTTAAATCTCGACCTGGGAACCCACGACTTTACTTCCCTTCTGAAGGAAGCCGTATGTACGATTTTATTCACGAAAAAATCCATCTATCCTGCCCGGGTTTGAACCCGCAATCTTGGGTTTAGGAGGTAAGTATGGTTACCACTACACCACTAAGACCGACTCAATTTTTAGTCTCTTTTCCCTCATACTGCAAGATATGTATTGTCTTTCAATATCTTCCAATCATAGGTTTCTTTCTTCTAAGAATCCTCTGTTTTGGCATTCCCTATAAGTTTCCCATACAAAATTGCAAAATTTCCTGCATTTTGAGATACCATGATCCTTTTCACTTACATTTCTCTTGGATACTGTATCATTCTGTTCCCATGTGGTAATTCTAAATATGTATTACATAATTAATGTAATGGAGGTTTATGGTAGACTGGGTAGGGGAGAAAAGGACTGCGTGGATTTAGAGCAGTTCTTATAGCTGCAGCCGGCGAAAGAATCGGGAAGCAATTAAAATAGCATTAAAATACAAATCCGTAGGCTACAATGTACTTAATAGTGTAAATACTATATGTTACGATAAAAATAAAACATAATCTAACATGTTTAAATAACTTTTATTTACTGGCAATAGTGTAAGAAGTAAACAAACGCATATATATATATATATATATATATATATATATATATATATAAACAAGTGTTATGATAAAATAAAATTGGTGGTTTTAAACTTGTTTCTATCAGTTTTAACAAATAGTACATTACATGATTAAAATGTTCTCATTCCTGTTATAATAGACAGGCTTAGTACCACATTTTTCCTATCTCAAATTTGCTATTGCCTCACAATTTCCATTCCTTTGCTGAACTGAGCTAATCGACAAACGTTGATCTTCCTAACGAGTAGATCTTGCAACGCTTAAGTTGTCTGCTCCGTCTTTTCCGGCTATAGCAGTGCACGAGTGTACCTAGAGGGATTTAAAAGAGTGGAAAAACTGTGGGGGTTGGCTTTAAATGCAATAAAAGAGAGCTGGAAGCGAAGCAGCTCTGGAAAATGCTCTTAGAACGTTGTAATGATGCATGCATAGGGTGCTATTTTCGAATCAGGTTCACTTTTATCATTCTGTTTTTCCACTGAGTGCAGAGCAGTAGATTCTAAACGATAAAACCGAGACTAATTAGCAGATCAAAAGTATTGTAGATGGGGGGTATTCATATTCCTTAGCCAATTAAAGTTAGAAATAACTTTGGTTGGCTATGTGGTAGGTTCAAATTAGGAGACGTCAAAGTAGGGATAGCGATATCTAAAGATATGAGAGTGGAACAATTCGGAACATTTCAAATGGAAATATTCCGGATTTAAAATTTAAAAAAAAACTAACAAACAAAAAAGTTTTATTTTATAGAAATTTCTGGAAGTAATATGAACGCACTTGTACAAAATGAAAGGAAATAAATTATAATCATTGTTTTCATTGAAATGTAAATATAATGTTCAAAACATTGTGATGAACTCGTAACATTTAGCTACAAAGCAAGCACCAATAGCGCTGGTGCGTGCTGTGTCGAGATTTCTATATATACATTTTGTCATGTTTATACAGAACACTAAATTAGTCTGCCTCGAGTCGATCCTAGTGGTCTAGCAGTAATCATACTTACCTGTAAATCCAAGATCGCGTTCAATCGATGGATATTTTCGGGCATAAAAATCCTAAGAATGGCTACCTTCGGAAAGGAAATAAAGCCGTGGGACCCATGTCATGGCACGAAAATGATTTTTAAGCCTAAAAGAAGAGGCCCCTGAGCAAAATTTGTCGGCCGTTCACGCCCTGAATTGAATAGGACGCTAATGACCTGAGATGTTAAGGAGCATCCGTAAATAAACCAAATCAATGCCTGGATGAATTTTGTACTTGGCCGTTGCAAATACACCTTTATTATTTTTTTTTTTCCTGCCTTTAAATGAAAATGCCAAATAAAATTTCAATTTTCTCAATCTTTTGCATCTCTAAATTATTTACATTTTTTAAAATTATGCACAAAAAGTTCTATTTCCTTAATTCCCCAATGCTTTTTATTGCCAATGACCTATATGTCCAGGTACGCTTTCCTTATTAATTGTTACTACTTCATGTTATACTCCTCCGTTAATTTTGCACATTTGTATTTACCTTGCAGATAGTTATTTCTTCTCTCCTAATACAACTTCCTTCATTTTTAGCAAAATTTGTCACCTCGTCTACCAGGGTGGCTCTATACATCACTTTCTTACGTTCATTCACCATTTTTCAGAGTCGCCAATTATTTCATAATACCGTGCGACGAATGAAACTTTCCCCTTCAGCGCGTATTTTTATCTATTAACAAGTCCCAACTCGTTAGCCGTTCCGTGGAAGGGTAGCAAGCCTGCTTACTTATTTGTTGACCTTGCTGGCGTATCGCAGTCGTAGCGCAGCTGTTCCCGGTTTTGTGTTGCGTTGTTAGTTTCTAAGTTTGGTATATACATAAAGTATATTGTGCCTTGTATGTTTATAACGACACATCTTGTCTTTATATACGATTCATGTAGTAAAGGAATCGTGGAACCATTTATTTTGGAACATATACTTCTGTTACTTGTGTGAATACCATACTAACCCAATTTTTCAGAGCATTAACCGACAGTGAGAGTGATAATGCATTTTTAACAGGACTGGACCACTGCTCACAATGCAAATAATTCTAAATAATTCCATGAGAGCAATTCACAATGCGTTTCCACAAGGCAAAGTTATATGTAGGTGTTTTTGGCCCCCTAGGTCCCCGATTTAACAACCTGCGGTTATTTTCTCTGGGATAAATTAAAAAATGCTGTGTACATATGAACTCGTTCACCATGTTAAAGATAATATTCGTCAAAAAACTGTCCGGATTTCTGAAAATAAACTAAAGCGATGCCAAAAACGTGTGGGAAATGAAGGCGGGCAGTTTCAACACCTCATTTGATAAGTTAGTAAGTAATGAGCCTCCTATATCGGTTTGTGTATTGTAGTATGGTTTGTTGCGTGTTTCCCTCCCGCTAATCACCGAGGCCCGACGCACTCGCCCATAGGAAAACAAAACTGATCGCACGGTATTATCAAAACTTTTTTGCATAAATAAACTGAAAGAAATGTTCCCTGCGAGTCAACTTCATGTAAATACTATTTAGTCTCTTGTCATGATGATGTCATAAATAACTTAAACCCTTTTATGTAATAGTGCAATAAGAAAACGGTGACTTTTATAACACTTTACAAAAATTTTTATTGTTTATTTTAATAGAAATGATATAGTACTGAGCACACAAATTAAAATATAGTCGTATTATGGTATAAATGAAAGAAGTTAATAGCGTTTCCTTCACGCGCTGTGCCTTTATGTGCACTATGCACTATCCCAGTCTTTTCACTATATGAGTACAGTAACTGCAGTGGTCAGAGTTTTACTGATGACTACGTATTTGTAAATGCACTCGTTAGTTTATTCAAATGCATTGTGCTTAGCGTTAGACTGTAATTGACATTTAACTATCACTGAGTACTGCATTGAAATGCATGCATTATTACGGTTCACAAATGAGAAAATGGCGATTAACAGCAAACTATTTTAATTGCTCTCTCTACTGAAATTGGCGCAGTATAAATCAAACAGGCATATAAACCGAACTTGAGCCACAAACCAATTATGTGACCCTCGTCAGCGCGAATGTTCGGTTCTTGAACACGGACTCCATGAACTTGACCATCGTAATCACCCTGTTAACGCAGGCAACCTTTCTTGAGAGCAGAGTTGCGCCAAATTTAGTCCTGTACGTAGTCATATTTGAGGGATATCATTTCTTAATATAATTAATAATAATCATAATATTGAGTGAATCGTCTAAAACTTATACTGCAAATATTTCTGAAATGGGAGGTGCTATTGATATGCTGCTTTCATAGAATTGAAGTTTAGGGAGGTGCTCTCATAATTGCAGTTCATACACATATGTTAATAATTATTAGAATGTGTATTTCTTGAATAAAGCTGCATTTATTTCAAACGGAACAATGCCTATTGGCATCAATAAAATAAAACTAAAGAAAATTAGAATGTCGATGGTGTTTTTTCACGATTCTAGTGCAAGCACTTTACGAGCTGTAGTAATATGAACATTTTAAATATTTATATTTGTCTGCCTCATTTAAGTGTTTGTTCACTAGGTTGCGATGCTTGTTTACTTTTCTTTGCACTGATTTTATTGCAACTTCCTTGCCAGTACTTTATGATAGTTCTTGAAGTAGGACGTGATGGAGGATGGTATTTACTAATGGTGAAAAAGTTGACTTGGAGAATGTAGAAAGAATTATATTCTTTCTTGTATTGTATACGCTGAAAATATCCTAATAGACGTACTACGCTTGTCTTCACCGATTGTTTCAAAATCGTTGGATTGGACGAAGGGAAATTGTACGTTGGCCTGCCCATTCACCAGATTTGACCCCTTTAGACATTTCTCTTTGGGGAAAGCTTTAAAAGTCACTGCCTATAAGAACATATGACTACACCAGAAGATTTAAACATCTGCCTGTTCTAAAACTTATGCTGAAATGCTACACCATGTGCAGAAATCTTTACATTACTGACTAGAAGCTTGCATTGTGGCCGTGGTCATCATTTTGAACACAACTTGTCAACGCCAGTTTTCCTATTTCCTAAGACACATTTTTTTTGAATGATTTATTTATGGACGCTCTTTAACAGCTCAGGTCATCAGCGTCCCATTCAACTCAGGCGTGAAACGGCCGACAAATTTTGCTCAGAGGCCTCTCTTTCAGGCTTGAGGTTCTTTTTCGTACCGTAAATATACGACACGGGACCCACGGCTTTACTTCCCTTCCGAAGGAAGCCATACTTAGGATTTTTACGCCCCGAAAAAATCCATCGGTCTTGGCCGGGTTCGAACCCGCGATCTTGGGTTTAGGAGGCAAGTATGGTAGCCACTACACCGCCAGGACCGACCATAAGACACATGGTGCAGTACAAACACATAAGTACAAAATCTAACATATGTTTTCTTAGAAATTCAGAAAGAAAGAAAAAATCACACACACACTAAATAAGAAAAGCAAACATATGAACATTGTAGTTTAGTAAATAAGCATTTAAATGAAGCTCACAACTGTAGATATTTAAATTGTTCATATTACGACAGCTCGTAAATTACTTGCACTAGTATCCTGCAAAACTCACTACTGACATTCGAATTTCCTTTAGTTTTATTTTCTTGATGTCAATAGGCATTGTTCCAGTTGGGGGGGGGGGGAAACTGTAGCTATATGCAAAAAAAAAAAAAATCTAATAATTACACTGGGCAACAATGAAAATGTTTCGAGCTTAAAAATAGTGAATTTTTATGTATTTCCATCTGCTGAGTTAAAAAATTACCATAAAAATGATAGATTAGCTCTTGTTTTGAAGATAAGTGACATTTCATTTTTTAGAGTGAAGATTTTAAATTTGGGGGAGTTGGCACACCTGTCAAATAACAAAACACAAATGCTCTTCAGCTGTTTGTAAGTCATAAACATAGATACTGTTGCTGTGACTGTGAATTACATGTAGTTTGTACTCAAATTAATGCAAAATTTCTGGTTCGCGAGTGCTTTTTTAGTGTAAAATTTGTAAAAATGCCACGAAAATGTGTAAATATGGTGACTAACTTTTGTTATATTTGTGGTAAAATAACACTTTCCTCACAGAAATGCAATCTGACGCCTCTTGTAAAGACTGCCAAGCCTCTTGTGGACCCAAAAGACGTTCTTCTTCCACCCCTGCATATCAAACTGGGTTTGATGCAAAACTTTGTCAAAGCTATGAACCGAGAAGGACGGGCCTTTAAGTACATCAGAGAGAAATTTTCGAAATTAAGTGATGCAAAAGTCGAGGAAGGCATTTTTGTCGAACCACAAATAAGAGAACTTGTAAAGGATCCTGCATTTGACCAAGTTTTGGAGGGAAAAGAAAAGGAAGCTTGGGAAGCCTTCAAGGGTGTTGTTCATGGATTTTTAGGCAACAAAAGAGATGACAACTACAAGCATTTGGTGACAGTGCTCCTGCAAAAATACCGTAACCTTGGATGCAACATGTCCCTTAAGATCCATTTTCTCCACTCCCACCTAGACTTTTTCCCTCCTAGTTGTGGAGCTGTTAGTGATGAACAGGGGAGAGATTTCATCAGGACATTTCTGTTATGGAACAAAGATATCAGGGCCGTTGGAATGAAGTAATGCTTGCGGATTACTGTTGGTCTTTGTATAGGGATTCTGCGGAACTCCATCACAAGAGGCAAGCTAAAAGACGACGAAGTCAATAGGCCACCACATGATTCTCTTCAGACACGACTATCTGCGAAGTATTTTTCCAGCAATTTAGAACTCTTAGCATGTAATTACCAGTTAAAAAAATCAAATGCACTTTCATTGTTGTTAGCATGTATGTAATTAAAATGTATCCTTTTCTCTCAATCCATTAATATGTAACACTTACACGTTGTGTATATCATAGAAACTAGAGCTAATAAAATTTTTTCAATTTCATATTTTTTTTATCAACCCAAAATTAGTAGGAATAGCCTCATGAAGTACTCGAAACATTCAAAAATTATTTTTTTGTTGCCCAGTGTTATTAATATCTGTGTATGAACTGCAATTATGAGCCCTTGTCTAAACTTAAATTCTGTGAAAGCAGAACATCACTAGTACCTTCCACTTCAGAAATATTTGCGGTACAACTTTTAGATGGTTCACCCGGTGTAATGCCTTGTCTGTTCGAAAAGTAGTAGCAATGCGTTTTTATTGTGACAGTTTTACAAGTACATAAATAATTATAACTGTAGCATGAGCCTTACTGCCTTACATGCTATATCGTCTACTTAACAAACAAAAGATATACCAAGAACGGTAACATTTGCTATGATTAACTTCGTATCTATACCAAAACATACATACACAACAATATACTTACATCACACATTCACAATGAGAAATTTCATACAAACTTTACCCATGAGGCCCATTTCCGTTACTCACCCTCCCTCTCCAGCTCCATTCTGTTCTCTATAGGCATTAACCTTCTTTGTTCGTTCTTTGCCAGAAATATTCCCAGTTTGTGTATTCATATATTACAACACTTTCAGGGATGCACTCAAATTTCTGTTGGAATTAAAAAATTATGGTGGTAAATGTTAATTTCTTTTATTGTATTTACCTTAAGAATGGAGTAAAATTGCTTTATCAATAAAAAATAAAAACTTATCTCCTTTTTCTTCAAACTCATGGGCACAACAGAACCTCCACTATGAATTAACTAATACCGTTGTCTGTAAAACACAATAAGTTAACACATTAATCTTTTATTATTCCACAACGAAGAAAATATTGTTAAAAATAATGAATATGCCTATATTTGAGGCCAATGTATCTGAAATGCTTCGCCAACCAAAGTCAATACAGGATACTGTTGGTGATGTTCTGTTAGAGCAATGGAGAGATCCATTTTAACACATGTTAACTGACGCGATATTTTGCGAACCATTACATGTTTCCTATTGGGTTATGTACACTCCGTTGGAGAGATTCAGAACTAGAAATGTAGCTCCCAAACACCAAAACGATACTTCCAAGCGTTGCATGCCAATTCATTAGAGCTGCACAGAAAGTAAACTTATAGAAATAATGCGGTTTATAAATATATCTAATGACTCTACTTAACTGTTTTAAATTCTATTCTATTGCTGCGATTTCGATTCTATTTACCGCTAGTGACGCATAATAATCGTTGCATCCACGTGTTATAACAAAAGAACGAAAGAAATGCATAAAAAATCTCTTGGGGGGGGGAGATTCCGTCACCCAGGACCTGCGTAAACTAAGCAAGTTTCTTAGCAAGTAGAATTTGTAAAGGTTATTACAGAGCACTAGAGCAGAGAATGTAGTAAAAACGAGTAACACTAACTAAAGATACACTTATGTATTTAATAAAAATATAACTTTCTGGCTTAAAAGTAAATGCTTTTCCCATATCATTATTTTATATTATTTTATAAGGTGTTATATTGTCGCTTAACATTTCCAATTGCACTTAGCTGTGTAACAATTAAAACGGAATGTGATTAACATTTAAACAACATAGTTAATTTTAGGTGTTCAATTGCTTTGAGTGTGTGTGTGTGTGTTCTATCCGCCTGCATTTATTGTATATTTTACTCTAGCAAGGTTGGTATAGTGCATACAATATCTCTTAAGATTTGTACCTTGGTATATAGCTACAGTATTTCGTGGAATTCGGCTCTTTCCGCTGTCTTTCGGTACCGAAGACGCAGAGTACCGCTGTCTGTAAAGACAGGTCCTATTATTCGTCCATGCACATGTGCAGACTGTTCTCCATCTCCATACTATTTCACATGACGCCCAGATTATCGCTCTGCGGGAATACCTAATTGTTTAACTTAAGTCATGACCTAAATGTAAGAGCCATAGGAACCGCAGAATATCTGACGAGTTTGTTGTGCAAAGCTGCCACCATGATGAAACAGCTAAGAGACAGGGTAAACAATCTGAGGACTGGTATGGCTATCTATGTAAAAAAATGCAAAGAAGATAGCTGAAGAGGCGTTAAAGAATTCAGATGGGAGAGAACCGAAGAGCAGAAGCGAATGTAAGGGAATTGTGAAACAAAAGCGGGCAGAGTAAAATGACCGAAGAAATCCGGGAAGTTGTCGGAAGGGGCATAATGCTAGAACATGAGAAATAACGATAGAGCATGTAATGACATTGCACCTGAGCAATGGGCGGAACACTTTAAGAAAATATTTGTGGGTGGAGTGGGAGAATAGTTACGCTAGCGGGAGGATTATAAGGGTGGGGAGGAATGTTAAGACGTGGATATTGCTGCGGGGGAGGTCTCGTAGGCATAAAGAGTGTAAAACTAGGCAAAGCCCTGCCGGAAGTATTCAAAGAGGCCGCCAGTGTTAATGAGTTTATTTGGTGATGCTCCAGATATTTAGGAACTAGTTTGAATGGGGAAATTACCCTACCTATTGGAGAAAGAGAATAAATCACATTATTTCTAAACGGAAGGAGCAACGAGATCCCTGGAAATTATAGAGGAGTCACGCTGTTCCCAGTCATGGAAAAAGTATATTGTAGAGTACTGTATAACAGAATGAAAGCTTGGCAACTGGAATTTGGCAAAATTTCAACATTTCAAATCAGTTTCCGGGAGGGACACAGTATCGTCAATGGCGCATTTATTTTAGAATCGCTTAGTGTTAGACAATGTCAACGAAACGGAAGAAACTACATTGCGCCTTTGTAAATTTTCAGAAGGTCTTTGAACCCATCAACCACGAGGCACTATGGTGCAAATTGGGGATCTAGGGAATGTCGGAGAAAATGATACGGGCATTACAGGAGATTTATGACAGTGTGGAATTCTACATAAAGTACGGCAGAGATGAGTATCTGTATGGTACAGGAGAGTACAGAGCCACCCCGTACTAGGTCGGCGATTTTATATGACATGGTACTATGTTCAACGACTGTTGACCTATTGCGAAGAATGGCTACTTATAGTTAACGTAAATAAATCGAAAACAACGACTTTCAAGAACGGAGCAGTCTATAGCAGGGAAGAGACTTGAGGGCATATCTTAGTTAACGTTAAGAACTTCGTGTACCTAGGACTTTTATACAGTGAACGGACAGTGACGAAGCATTGACACGGTGAAACACATGGTGGGAGTGAAAGCAATGGGGACTCTCGGATACGCAGCAGAATTCCAGATCTGCAGGAAGGTTTACTGGAAACCGTTTACGCTTCCCTAGTCGGATCGACGATGACATATGGGTGGGAGCAAACCAGAATCTGGACCAGGTGAGAATGCGTTTTTTGAAAAAAGATTTTGGAGGTATGGAGGTACGGCGAATTGCGGAGTTAAAAGGGAATTTGGGGCTCATAGTGAGACAATAGAATGTAAAATTAGAGCGATAAAATATTGGCTGAAAATTATTCTGGGAGATTGGAGGACATGGGTCTTCAAAGTGAAAAGGGGGTTAAATACTATTTGAGGGGAAATATTTGGACAGCAGGCCAAGGTAACAGCAGAACTGTATGAACAAAGATCAGGAATTGCCTGAAGGATAATAAACAGACAGATAACAATCGCGCAATGTGGAGAGAAGATCTCATTGGAAGTGCAAACGGGGTTAAAATCTGGGTGGGGGATGGAGTTATACATCAAAAAGGGGCCAGATTCATTAAATAGGGATTGGCGTAGGTTTAGGTTTGGAGCATGTCGGCAGACCAGGATCTCAGGTGAAAATGGACTGAGAATTTGCCCTTTATGTGGAGAGGAAGAATCATGGTAGCATATCTAGCGAACTGTAGCAGCACTGAGGTGTTGATGTAAAACTGTCTGTCGTCTTCCTTTACTGGCTCTAAGGAGTATGCTGGACTCCGCTGGCTGTAAAAATGAGGGGTAGCTGGCATATTTATGTAAAAGATGAGACAGCTCAGGTCTGAAAAAACTGAAAACCGGGGTGAGGGGAGGGGGAACTAAAATGAATAAAAAAAAATGTATGTATGGATGATATTGTGTTACTTATTCTACAGAAAAGAGGGAAGGGATTGTATATTTTGGATGTGAATATCATCATCATCATCATCATTATTATTATTATTATTATTATTACTTTAATTATATTTTAATTACGTTAAGCAATGGAGGTATTATTTATTTACTTATTCATTTAAGTAAAGTATTTTTGTGTATTACGAAAGACCGGTGGACCCGTGTGTAGGTTGCAAAATTATTAGTTTGTATGTTAATTCTAATAAATACACTCATTTATTCCTACTAACAATAACATCTCCGGCCCATCTTAATTTATGTTCTCGGCGATTACAGTAATTCGGTTTTCAGATATACTTTCACTACTAATGACCAGATTTCCCTAATTTTCAGAAACCATTTTTTCTTATTTTATTTAAATGGTATATATTTCATTGGAAAAAAAAAGTCTTTTACATTTTGGTTTACAGGCGAACCTCAACTCAATTCGATTTCGCTGAGTTTCAAAAAACGTTTTTCTTATTTAATTTTAACAGCAGATATCTTGTTTCGTTGAGAAAAACAAAAATTGTGGCCGTTAGAGCGATTTTTAAATTTTCGCTTTAGGTTAATCCTCATCGCCAATTGTCAAATTTTGCTGACTAACAAGCTCGATGAATCATTTAATTGATTGTTATATACCGAGTTTCGTTGAGAAAAAACAAAAATTGCAGCCGCTAGAGTGTTAAAAGAGATATATATTCATCGTCATTTTTGTGCCTGGAAAATAGGATCGATGGAGGTTTGAGGAAAAATTTCAAAAATATTTTTTTGGGCACAATACAATTGCCACATTACTCCCGAATTAGCTAGTCCTTGCAAACTTAAAAGGTGAGAGCACTAGATTGTTTTCAACGTTACTTTGGCAGCGTGGTGACTGTTGAGGGGATGATGAAACGGTTACAAAGCTTGGTCTGTGTATGAGAGCTATTTTACTCCTGAAAGTTTTAAACTTGCGCTCATAATGGAAATACATATATCATATATAAACAAACATTACTTTTTGAATAGGCAACGGCCGCAGAAACTTTGTAGAAGCCGGACAAAATCACTGCGTGTCTGCACCTTCTCGTATATTGGTGTATAAATAGTTTGGGGGGGGGGGGTTAGATGTGGTTGAACGAGTAAAAGCGATGCGGACCGTTCCGGACATCATGTCGAGGTAACGACTACCGCGTGATTGAAAAATCCACGACATTGTGCTGAGCGATTGCAAACTGGAGGTGCGGCAGATTGATGAAGCTGTGGGCATTTCTGAAGATCGGTTGCGTAATATTTTGCATAACCTTCAACTATGATGAAGTAGGTGCCGCGGTTGATCAGAAATGAGAATGAATTGTCACGTCTGTGCAGAATTTAGAACTGGCTGAAAGGAATCTCAGTGAATTTGGGGGAAATTTCGTCGTGGTTTACCATTACATGCCAAAAACTAAGTAAATCAAAATAGTGGGTTTGTAACCGGAGAAAATGCTCCTCACAGCAGAAAGGTTATGATGACAGTCTTTTGGGATTGCCATCGCGTAATTTTAATTATATTTTGGCATTTTAAATTTTTAAATTTTAATTAAATAAGGGCAAACCATAACCAACCCATGAATATTGCTTTATGCAGTCGGATCAATTAATTGATGCGATCAAGAAAAATCGTCTTCATTTGGTAAAGAAATTAGCCTTGTTCCATCACGATAATACGCGTACAAGTCTACGTTCGTGACCTCAAAATTGTTTAATTTAAGATGTAAATTCTTCCTCACCCTTTCTATTTTCCAAATTTGGCACCCTTGGAATACTTTTTGTTTCCCAACATGAGAAAATAGTTAGCAGCGAGGAAATTCTGATGAAATGAAAAGGTTGTCGCAGAAACAAATGCGTGTTTAATAGAGCTGAAGAAATCACATTTTATGGATAAGATAAAGAAATTATAAAATGGCCGCTGTAAATGTGAAAAGAGGTAGGAAGCGAATTGGCAGATTTTGTGCGATGTCCTCCTGATCTCCTTTTTTTATTTCCTTTGGACTTTTTTGTGATCTATTTACGAGACCCCAGTTAAAGCAGAAGAACTGGTGGCCAGGATAATTCCAGTAGCAGGAAACATTAAAGAAAATCCTAGTCTTCGACCGCGTTAGACAGTCCGCGTCCCAATGGTATAATCTTTCAGTAGAAGAGAACGGAGGTAACTATGAACCTTTTTTTGTAAAATGAAGTGGTTGTAAATGTTTTATAAGTTTGTTAAACCTTTACGTTACTCATGTTGTAGTTCCTCGATAAATAATGCCTCTTAGTAAATATACCATTAGAAGAAAATGTTTGTTTTGATATACTGTGCAAGCTTTCAAAGGTTGTCGGTTTAATTCTTTTCCATTCTGGGGTTATAATTCCCTTTTAGATTGTCTGGAAACACAAAGTAAACACTTTAAGTATGAACATGTTGACTTAAGAGGAGTTTGAATTGAAGTCTAACCGCGAAAGTGGCGTGCTTTTTTAATAAGCGTATTCTTGTACTTAACTGCTTTGTGCAAAGACGTAGAACTTCCCGTGTTTCTTAAACGAGAACCGCAATTAGAGTTAGGAATATTTGCATAAACATAATCAAGATATCTTGAGGATATGTTCCAACTTTAAACATAAAAGTATTACTTCATAGAAATAGTAATTTTAGCAACGTATTTACACCAAAAAAAAAAAAAAAAAAAAAAAAAAAAAAAAAAAAACCAAGGGAAAAAAAAAACAACTGAAAACGCATTGTATGTCTTTTGTTTTATGCGGAGGCATTGTAGTGAAGCTGACATTGACAAGACCGGCCCACACATGTCGTGTAATTATTGTCGGTACAGTATTTTAAGACACGTGAAAGAAGGAAAGGAAGGGGATAAACGTCTTGCCAACTCACGTTCTCTACGGTTCTGGGGGAACAGGATAAAACAGATGTTGATAATTCTTACATTCAATTTTTAAAGTAGGTGGTGATAGTGTTAATTCCACGCGATCAGGCCATCAAAATAAAGTATAAAAGTTGAGCCAATAGATACTTATTTTCTTCTGTCACAGATACCATTTATATGCATCATCGTCTTTTAACACACAAAATACAAAATTACGGTGTGGACAGGCCAAGAGTTTTTCTCTAAGCAAGGTGAAAAGTGCGTTGTTCGGTCTGTTCGTGAAATAGGGAGGGGTGTGGAATTTGCAGTATTATTAAACAGTTTTAGTTGTTTTTAAAATTATTTGTTTTCAAGACTCAATGAACGATATGATTAATGGTTTTATATACTGATAACCTTAAAAAACATAATGTCCTAAATACTCTGATAGATTTTTTTTTTTTTTTTTTTTTTTTTTTTTTTTTTTTTTTACATTTGAGACATGTATTTCAATATATGTCTGCTTTTCTATTGACACAAAGCTCCGATAAATGTATTTTTTTCATCAGCTAAGTCATCAAAGAGTAATGTATAATATTATTTATTATATGCACAATGATAATCTGATTATTCTTTTTATTGAACATTTACTTATATAGAAGGAAGGCTTTTTTTCTGTATCTGGAAGCTGAAGCCTTCTACTTTCTCTAAAGTTTTATATTTTTGTTCTTTTTAATAGCGTTTAACGCCCATTTTTATGCCGAGGCACCACAGCCGGTGTACACTGATGATACATGAGGTGAAATGATAAATTGGGAAAGGATTCCTTTAAGGAAGGAAACGTTCCAGCCTAAGATTAGGTACCTCCCCGGCATTTGCCATTTATGAGGACTGAGGCAGAGCATACAAACCTACATTTCCTCATAGGTAATTTACGAAAAAAAAAAAAAAAAGTCTGCATATACCAATCACTATCTGCATATACCTATCACTATTAATAGTTCTTTTTTTTAAAAAATAGAGTCCATTATTCTCTTGCCGCTAAGGTGTCGGTTGTTTTATGAATTAACTTAACTATTTAGGTCGGTCCTGGTGGTATAGTGGTTACCATACTTGCCTACTAAACCCAAGACCACGGGTTCGTATCCGGCCAGGACCGATGGATTTTTTGAGGGCGTAAAAATCGTAAATATGGCTTCCTTCGGAAGGGAAGTAAAGCCGTCGGTCCCGTGTGTGAAAAAGAACCTCAAGCCTGAAAGAGAGGCCTCTGAGCAAAATTTGTCGGCCGTTTCACGCCCTGAGTTGAATTGGACGCCGATGACCTGAGATGTTAAAGAGCGTCCGTAAATAAAATCAATAAAAAAATTATTTAGGTGAAATTAAAATTCGTCCATAAAGGAAATAGATTATGGTCAATTTGTTCGTCATACACCATTTAAAATCCACTCACGAAAGCTCACGCTGGAGGCAGGGTCACCCGGTTGAAGTTCTTACATTATGTCATTTTATATGCTGCTCGAACATAGGATCAGGGAATTCCCGTTTGCTGAGGAAGACGTCGAAGTGATTTTTAGGGAAGTTTCCAGAACATGTCAAATATTATATAAATATATTATATTATATTTCTATGAGTGCTGTATATGCTTTTATACTTACCGCGGCACGAAATTTATTTACCAATCTGTGATTAGAATTTAGACTTTGGAGTTGAATATCAGCGAATATCTCTTGAAACAATCTGACATCATGAGCCGATTCTGTACTCAATAATCGTAAATAAATAGTTTTGGGGAAGAGAAAGCACTGTATTATGCCTCCTAATGAATACTTAATATCTGTCACACAACAAAAAAGAACACATCCTTACTCCTATAGTTGTATTGAGTTTCCCTCCGGCTTCAACTGCGGGCAACTGCACGTGGTGCGGTCCCGGGAAGGAAATATCACCCCGGTATACCTCACTCTAGACTTACAATTACACAGTAGAAAGTTTAACACGCACTGAAACAGTTGGCATAGTAAACACAAATGAGCAATCTCATTTGCCTGCGTGAGCTAAACTTAGCACTAGTGTACACAAACTTCGATTGCTTAATGGATTGAGGGCATGTATAACCAACCACTTTCGGATAACTTTAAATACACATTTATTAACGTTTCTTAAAATATTTAAAATATATTAATTAAAATGAACATATTTGCCAACATTTAAATAAAAAGTGCAAATTATAAATTTTAATTATAAGTTTAAAGAAGTTTCTGAGCATCAAATAAAACAAAAACTTTAGAAAAAATAGAAGAATATAAGAATAGAAAAAGTATTCAACTGGGGGTAAAATAAAATTAAAACAGTGTAAGGATTGCAAGGGAATTAAAACTCCTAAAATCGCTGGCATTTAAAGCTAAATATTGTAATGAATTCACAAACCAAGCTTCTGTATGCCAATATAACAACTTTAGCATAATATTTGGATTTAGATGCATTCAACGCTATGCAAAGATCTACGATGTAGAGCGTACCTTGGCTAGGACCACACATAAATATGTAGATGTCTCTTCCAGTATAGTAGATCACACATTTATAACACTGCTTTTTGAATATGAATTATTGTCCTGAGGCATGTATTTATCCGGTTTTTGCATTAAAATATTTGCTGGGTGACTGATGTTTAATTTCACAACACAACCTCTGTTCGCCAGAGCATCAATTTTATTGCCATGCCGCCTTATTAATATTCATTTTGCACACGAGGAAACCATCCCTGATGCAACGAGCCCTGGAAAATCCTCTTAGGTTGCAGAGGTTTTACCGCTTCATTAATCCGCTTTGAGCGGCGCAGTCAAGCGCGCGCATGTAAATGCACTAAAAGCAAAGATCTGCCTATTAGCTCATTTTAAAAAATAACAACCCTGGATAGTAGCATAACATGCAGTTGTACTGGAAGTAACGAGGTTATTACATATGATTCGCTTTTTATACTTGTTGCAGTTGGGTTTATGTGTGTTTATAGTGCAGACAATATTGAAAATGTAGAACAGTGTCCTCGAAAAGAAATATACTAATCGTGCTATCATAAGAACAATTTTATTCGGTCATATCTACAATACCCACTTCCGACAAAACCTCTTCATATTCTGGTACTTCGAGGACTAGGACTCCTCCACTTTCTCGTCGGTCCTGGTGATAACCATACTTGCCTTCTAAACCCAAGATCGCGGGTTCGAACCCGGTCAGGATCGATGGAGTTTTTTCCAGCGTAAAAATCATAAGTATGGCTTCCTTCGGAAGGGAAGTAAAGCCGGGGGTCCCATGTCGTACATTTACGGCACGAAAAAGAAACTCAAGCATGAAAGAAGAGGCTTCTGAGCAAAATTAGTCGGCCGTTTCACGCCCTGAATAGAATTGTACCCTGATGACAGATGTTAAAGAGCGTCCGAAAATAAAACAAATCAACTCCACATCCTCCTGCTGCTTTTCTTCTCCTTCTATTATTGGATTTGTTTCTATTTCAGAGGAAACTATCTGCTACTTACTGCTTGATCTTCCAACATTTCTGTATCCTATTGGTTTGTAGTGAAAAATGATCGCAACCGAGTGGGATGGCTCAGGAGGTAACGCATTTTGGGAGGTCCCGGCTTCAAATCTCCTGAATTCGGCTATCCTGTCCTAGGATTTTTTTCTCCGATAATCCCTGGATGCTTAGGCTAATACTGTGATGAATCTTTTCTTTCCACAAATTGTCCGCTACGAACCAGAACATTTGCAAGCTGAAATGTACTTGCTTTTAGCAGTAGCACTGCTGGACTGCGCTGGCGGGTAGAAAGGAGGAAGAGAGAGTAGGTACATTTTTAAACGAAATGAGACAACTCGGGGAAAAAGAAAACAGCCGGAAAAGGGACGGAGGAACTTTTTTGTACATATATATGAAGGAGTGTTTACTTCTGTATTATTTTCTTTTCTATTTGTTTTATTCAGGTATTTAATTTTTTTCTATTATATATTACTGCTTTTCCATTTATTTATTTATTGTCTCTTAAAAGTCAAATCTTGGTTTGTGCAGTTTTATGTATTTCCTAACATACTGGAAAAGCACGTACCGTTCCAGGAATCGTGGGAAATGGATGAATTAAATTTGTAAAAATATATTTTGTAAATAAATACTACTACCACTGATGCTGCTGCCACTGCTTTCATTCCTTTGGTTCACTTGAAGGATTGTAAGTGTGTCAGAGTAAGATGGGCTGGCGCGGTGTGATGGTGGCTTGCGCTCTATAACTGTTTCTGCCCGGCCCCTGGTACGGAAGCGGAACTTCTAAGGAGCTCGAACACTAGGAGAGCGGCTTTTCCGAAGCCAGGATGTTCTATCTATAAACAATGTCAGGAACCTCACCTACGTCCGCTGTCGTAGATCCTGGCCACCTGGCGTCTCCCTCACCTCATCCCTTCTTCCCAGGTGTGGCTCCATTGGGGGAGCAGTCACAAACGACCAGCCGCTGAGTAAGACTGAAGTATCTAATATTCTTAATCTCTTACAATCCAATCCAAGACAAGCCATTATTGGCGTACGTGTTTTCATTCCTTTAATATGTTCAAACACTCTGTTTTGTTTTTTCTATTTTTTTTTCAAGGAGATTAAAAGTTTGAAGTTCATGTGTAATTGTTATGTTTTTACCTGCTATGAGAGAATATACTACTTTTGGGTCAAAAATCTTATCTGCAGACTCGTTTTTGCCTTTTGTTAGGTTTCAGTTTTCTGCTCTGTAATGCTAATGCATTATAAAACTGAAATTGAGTTTGGAAAGTGGCTTTATTTGTTAATGATCTGCATATGGTGTCGTATACCCATTGCTTTCTGCCCTACATAAATTACAAGTAATTAAAATGAGATATTTTCAAGTTTAAATTAAACATTATTTTGGTCAGTTCATTTGCTACTTTTTGTATATGCTTTCTGAAACAGCTGTTACGTTATGTTGATTATTTTTTGGAAAATAAGATATAAACTACATGCTTGGGGAAATAGTGAAACAGTTAAGTAGAAGTTTTACTTTTTTTTGCGTTCCAAATCAGGCCTAAAGTAACCGAAGCCGCTAGAAAGATTCATAATGTAAAAGAATAGCGCACTTCAATATCTACTAGAAATTGGAAAAAAATTTAAGATTAGAAAACAGGATCCGTATGAGCTGGCCAATCTTAAAACAAGCATTGACTAGTATTATTTTTGTGTTTCATTATTCAGTGGTCATTTCTGCGACGCTTTTCTGAAAGGTTTAAGAACTTGTCTACAAACATTTTTCATCACAGGAATCCAATTCAGTAGGCTATCCGCTGAGGAACCGCAGCCAAATTCATTCACTTCCACTACAGATCTTGTGAACTTCCTACCAACAAAGAGGCAGTTATCTCATTATCTCTCCTTTATCAATCGCAAGCACTCTACACCATCTTATGCAGTGGTTAAAGTTCATGTGGAAAGGTACACTAGCAACACTATCCAGCTTGACTTAGCTTCAGTGGGGCTGCACCACCTCCAGGCAGACTTTGAATCACCTTGCAATTTCATCCTCATCGTCTAATGGAGATCCTAAAGCAGAGGAAAACTGACTCCACTGAGTCCACAGCATTCTTTTAAATAACACCTTTTATACGACAAAACTGTTTAACTTGGAAGACATTAGAGTAACTCTGGTACAACTCGTCGGTCCTGGTGGTGTAGTGGTAACCATACTTACCTTATAAACCCAAGATCGCGGGTTCAAACTGGGCCAGGATCGATGGATTTTTTCGGGCATAAAAATCGTAAGTATGGCTTCCTTCGGAAGGGAATTAAAGTCGTGGGTCCCGTGTCGTACATTTACAGCACGATAAAGTACCTCAAGCCTGAAAGAAGAGGCCTCTGAGCAAACTTTGTCGGCAGTTTCACGCCCTGAATAGAATGGGACGCTTATGACCTGAGCTGTTAAAGAGCGTCCGTAAATAAAACAAACAACTCTTGTACACTCCTTGTACTGTCCAAATCAGTCATTATGCATCTTTCTTTTCAATTTCCAGCAAAATTGACAAAATAAATACCGAGACAGAAATGATAATAACGCTAAGAGCATTCATCTCATAAAGACCGTTCATTTGGCACAAGTGCATTTACAAGTTGGTTCCACGTTGGTAAAGAGAAATGGAGATTATTTTTGTGAATTAGCATTTTATATACGTGTACTTCTAATGAACTAATGCTATTTCAAAAAGCGAAACAAACACATTTCATTATCATTATTGTATTGTGCAAAAACTATTCAAATATCAGTTGGACATTTGTTCATAAATATTAATACATTTGTTGTACTGCAAGGCAAGGTAATCAATCTCATTTTTGTAGAAGATTTTACATTAATGACCGATCTACAAACTTACAAAGTGGAGCATGTTCTCGTCCGTTTTGGACCTAAGTCCGTGAATGTCTCTCTTCAGGTCCCCAAAAATGCGAAAATACCATGGGAAAAGATCTGACTGTAAGATATATGTTGCAATGTTTTTCCAGTCAAATCCCCGAAGCTTATCAGTTAGGAAGTGTGAAGGCAGACGTTATCACGGAGAAGGATAATGCCATTTGATAGCATTTCACGGTGTTTCGTCTTTATGGCGCATCTTCACAGCGCTTCGCATTAACTGACCTTGTGCTTGGGAAAATCAACAAGCAGTGCGTGGGTTCTCGCATGCGAAAAAGAACGTAATCACTTTGCAGAACTTGTGTGTAGGAGGAACGTTCTGTAAGTTCTCAGTCTCGCCAAGAAAACATTTAGAGAAATATATTTTTAATACTTTTTTAATGTGGTCACTTTGTAAACCAACACATTTAGTTCAACGACTTTCAACTTTTAATACCCCTCAGTAAAATAAGATTTGTCCACTTGTGAGAAAAAGTGTCCGTCTTGGCTTCATTTGATGTGAATCTTCGTCCACCCAGTCATTTCTTAAGGTTTGGGAGCAAACATTTTTCGTTGGGAGCCAATCCGGCGGATATAGCGATGTGGTAGCACTCTGAAGAAAAGGTCATGCAGTTTTGCAGCAACAATCCCAGATGTGTGTGAAGGCACATTATCGTGATGAAAGTGATATAGACACCTTATCTGAATAAATCCTTCATTTGATCCATTAGTGAGCGTAATATTCCCCGGTGATGGTTCCACCCTTCTGGAGATAATCTACGAGCACCACGCCATGAGAATCCCAGAAAACCGTAGCCATGACCTTTTCCTCCAGATGGAAATGTTTTTTCTCTCTTTGGTGCACTTCACCTTTGCCACGTCTGTTTGGACTGCTCCTTCGTCTCTGGTACATAGTTATGAATCCATGTTTCATCTACTGTTATGAGAAATCCACTGGAAATGTGTTTAAACAGGTCTAAACACTCTTGCAGAATGTTCCTTCGAATACGTTTTGGTCCATTGTTAACAAAGCGACACCCATTGAGAGAAAAGCTTTCTCATACCCTGAACTGTTCGTAAAATGTAGTGGACACGACATAACGTGTTCTTTACAATATCAGACAATCACATACTTTCATTTGACGGTTATTGATTATGGCATTATGAACTTTTGTCACAATTTCGTCAGTCCTAGCAGTTGGGATGCCCTGAGCGCTTATTATCTTGAATGGATGTACGAACAGGCTTAACTTCTGTAGCCCACTTTTTAACTATCGAAAACGAAGGGGAAAGAATCCTTTAATATGGAATGTAATCCCTTTTGCACGATGTACTTTTCACAGATCTGTTTCAGTTTTATCCGTGTTGTTGAACAGGGTAACACTAGTTTGTTTATGTGATCGTCTCAAACAAGTGACTACACTTAGGTGTTTAACTTTACAGTACGTTATCTAAAAGATGATACTTAACAACTATCATAGTAGTTTAGCCATGTTCACGATTGAGTCAGGCCGGGAAATTTTAGAACATCCCTAGTACGGCTTCAGACATTTTCTTGGTAGAATTTACGTGTTTCCATTGTTGGATTAGTTCCCGGTGACGATGCGGTACATAAACGCATGTTCTTCCTCGTGATCACCGCTCCAGGTGACCCAGAGATAAAGCCATTCTGCTTGTCTTTTGTTCCTCCATCAATTGACTCTGAACCGACTGCGCTACTGTAAGCGGTCTTTAATAATGGTTTGCATAACCCCATGAAAACAGACATGTTTCATTTTATTCTATCGGTTTTCCCGAATAAGAGCGTCCAGACGCTCAATATAACATCAATAGTGTGTAGTAGTGTATTTACAAAAAGGTATTTTTACAAATTTAACTTATCCATGTCGCACGGGTCCTGAGACAGTACGTGTTTTTCCATTACACTAGGTAATACATGAAATTGCACAACCAGTATTTAACTCTTAAGAGACAAACTATTTATAAATAAATAAATAAATAAATGTAAAATAATAAGACAAAAATAGTAAATACCTAATAAAATAAACAGAAAAGAAAACAACACAAAAGTAAAGTAAACAGCTTACACTCCCTTCCATAAATGTATAAACAATTAAAAAAACAATATTGTGACAATATATATCTTCCCAATTGTCTGCCTCTCCCGATCTGAGCTATCTCACTTTGTTGAAAAAATGATCTACTCCCTTCTCCTCCTTCCTATCTGCCATATAACATCAATAGTAATGATGCGTGGGTTTTAACTCGGAGAAGATCGTCTTACAATGAGACGTGAATACCTAGAAAACTCCTATGCCACTACAGCACATGTGGATATTACATGCAACGTTTGCCGTACACAACAGAGGTGCAACGTTGAATTTATCGTCCTCTTAACACCGTTAGGAATCTAAAACCTCTCTGCTATTCTTTATACGCCTCCATTTCTGATGATGGACGAATGTACATATTATGTTACTACTAGCACACTAAACAAACAACGTGTGGGCAACAAATAAACAGGTTTAATTTCCCCACAGATGGCAGGAGCGCTAGTAGACAATATGGTTATCAATTTTTTGCGACCCAAGTTCTGTACACGGTGATCCGTTATTATTTGACTGTTCCCCATACGATATTACAAAACATTCTATTATCCAGGCTTTACTCTATACGTATTTATTGATTATTATATTTTATTACTCTTTATGAAACAGGCGATTCATAGGCTAAGGTAATGATTATATTTTGGATTAATATGTTAAAATACATTATATGTTGCAAAGAATTAGGACTTAGTTCCTGAAATATTCTCTTTCTGTTATTGGTTTAAAACTGTTCGTAAAGAAAAAAGTAAAGCCTGTAACCTCACTATCTGCAAGCAAGTTCTGCGATGCCAAAGGAATAATCGATGAAGATATTTACCACAGAGCGTGACTCAAAACTCCTCGTTGACGAGGTTGTCCCCCCTACTGCTGAAAAGACGGCTATATTCAGTAACGATGTGATATTTCTTGCTTCCTCATACTCTTGGCACAAGAGACGCATTTTGAATAAGGTAAATTGGGAGATGTACTCGCATCACACACCAAGTCCTTTGGTTGCCGCCTCCTTTGATCTATAAGAAAACGTGGAACGATACAAGTTTAAACGTGACACTATGGTTGAAAATGTTGTACACATATCTATACTAGATCAATTTTTTTCAAATAAAGCAGATTTTCCCTCCCAAGTGTGATCATACAGAGAGCTGATCGAGGTTTATTTTTAACAAGAACATTAATGCACAAACATATTCGCCAATAATTATTGATATTTTCTAATACCTTAATGTTCTTAAAATCACACATATTAACTTTATCACCGTTAAACGTATAGGCACTATTTTAATTTGAAAATAAATGTAGTAAATGCTAAGAAAATGTATAGAAAAAAGAAATTACTTGCACTAGTTAGTAATTTCTTGATGTGATTCATTACATTTTCGAACACACACACACACACACACACACACACACACACACATATATATATATACACATAATTATAATTGTTAATAATTACAAGTCCCGTTATAATATTCTACTACTTAAATAAAAGTACAGCAAACTAGATTAAACTAAATGTTATTACTCTTTCCCTCTTTTCACAGACAATTTCTGTTCTTTTGTTAAAACAGCAAGGGCTCTAATGTGTCTTTCATAGTTTTGTGCCTGTTTCACGGAAGCTGGCGGGTCGGCAGTCAGAGCAGCAGCTCCCGGTAAAGCGAATGTAATATCTGCGCAACTGTTTCAAGTTCTCTCTATCATTACAATGAAAATAAGCGCACATAATATGACAGAAGACGTTGGAAATGTTGTCCAGCTACATCCACACATTCCTGGCATATTTTTAGAAAATTGTCATTCATTTTTCGAAATTGATTCAATTGACTCACCTGATATTTTCTTTAAATTCCTTTAATGAGGGGGAATTTGTTCCACACAGTTTTTTAAAATTTCTTCCATATTCAAAAGTTAGCATTCTGTTAATATGTCATTTCTGTATTTTTCTGCGTTAATGGTATTCTTAAATCTGATAGGCTCTGTTTCCCTATATGTATTTTCTACGCATCACACACCGAGTTTCTCTTTATGTGATGCGTTTTGTATACAAAATCTGGATTTTCTGTATTCTCATCCTCTTATTTTGCGTGAAAACATGATCCCGTAAACGGAACCATGCTTCATCGGCAAAGAACATTAAACTTGGATAACTTTTTTTATTATTAACATTCCGTAACATCTAATTACAAAAAATCACCCGCATATCAGAGTTACCTGCTTGCAATTCGTGGAAACAATGACCCTGTATTCTTTTAAGTTTAGAGTGATTCGATTTTGGAAAATAAACGGATGAGTGTGAATTACAAATTTCTAAATAGATGTCGGAAATGTGTGGATGCAGCGTCAAAAAGATATATAAGGTCTGAGCTTATTTTCATTATAATTGTCCTAATGTCAGTTCTGGTGGTGTAGTGATAGCCATACTTGTCTCGTAGACCTAAAATCGCGGGTTCAACCCCGGTTAGGGTTGATGGATTTTTTTCCGGAGTAAAAATCCTAAGTATGGCTTTCTTCGGAAAGGAAGTAAAGCCATGGGTCCCGTGTCGCACATTTACGGCAAGATAAAAAACCTCAAGTCTGAAAAAAGAGGCCTCTTAGCAAAATTTACCGGCTGTTTCATTCCCTGAAATAGAATGGAACGCTAATGACCAGCGACGTTAAAGGACGTCCGTAAATAAATTAAATGAATAAATTGGTTGTCACTGCAAGAACTTAATTAGTTGCGCGGTTATTACATCCGACTCACCGGGAGTTACCTCTCTTGACTGCTGACCCGCCAGCTGCCATGGAACGGACTACGAAACCATGAAAGTCCCTGTTAGTGCTCTTAACCATTACATAAGGAATACACATCATGTCGAACCAGTTTCTTTACACTTTCAACTCCACATTCCTACTCTAATCCACGTAATACTATTTCCTTCTTCTTTACTGCTAAAGAAGATGCTAAAAACAAAAGAGAAAAGTATTTGGTACCCACATTAATGCGAATTAAACAGGAAAAGTCGGCTGTATCTAAAGTGGGGTCACTAAATTCAAAGGCTTTGGAAGCATCACATTTGGCTAATTTGTGTATTGCTAAAGCTGGAAAGCCTCCGTCCTGTGGTTAAGGCTATTGTTAAATTGATTTTCTGTGAAAAAGAAGCGAAGTAATTTGTAATTTGTAATTTGTAATTTTAAAGGACAATGCAAGTGAATTTTCAAAGTTCCATATTTTTGTATGGCTTTTTCTGAAACTTTAACTGTGCTTGCATTACTGTTAAATAATATGTACACCACATTTCTATCATATTTCATTAATGCTTTGCGAGCTATAAATTATTTTACTACCTAAATATATCGCATAATCAAAATGTCCCAAGAGAAAATCGGTTGGCATTTTTGAATTGGCATTGAAACTTTGAATCACATACTAAAATTATATAGAAGGGTATTTAAAATAAGCTCGATGAGTGAACTGTGGTAGCTTTTTAAATTTAAAAGAAATTTTAATATTTAAAATTTATAATTTTTTCATAGAATTTTTTTTAATTGTTATTGGTGTGGGGCATAACTTTTGTTCTATAGACTTTCGCATATCTGGCAACTTTAATTGAGTTTAAACAAAAAGTGTTACAAGGGGGACCTTTTGAATATGTGAAAATGGAATTTTGAGAAAAACGCTGTTTTATATAAAGGACACGCCGAGCTCTTTAAATTGCTGTAGTATCCAAAGAAAGGGGGAACGCCAAAGGGTTCAAGGAACCATTTGGAAAAAAATCGTTTTTGATCGATTTTGGGCCAAAACTGACTCCCAGTATCCCTACCACGTCTAACGATAAACTGCAACACCCTATCGATGAAATGATTAGTGGCATAGTAAATCAATTGATTTTGAGAATAAGCATAAGGTATTATACATTACAAGTTGACTAGTCAGCGGACATCTCTAAATTATTCATCTCATTCCACTTGTTGCATTAGGTATGAATTTCTTTTCTCTGATAACTTATCCAGGTATACAACAGCAGAATTTATATCCGAAGTTCTTAATTTATATGTGATTAAGCACAGCATTGATTGGAAAAAATATGTTGGAGTAACTTCCGATGGCTGTCGAATGTTGTGGCCGGCTCAGTGGTGTTTTTGCATGTATTCAAATGTGATTTGGGCACACTGTTTTATTCACGGGGAAGCGTTGACTGTTAAGACCATGCCGAGTGATATGAAAACACTTTTGACACTGCAGTTAAAGTTCACAAAAACTCGCCTATTAAATACGAGTCTTTTTAAGCTTTGCAAAGAAATTGATAATAAACATAAAGTGCGTTAGCTTTCAAAGGATAAAGTCCTTGTAACACTTTTAGAGATTAGTTTTACTATTTTTGAATGACTGTAACTGTAAGAATATGTTTGTGACTTTGTTTTTAGATGATATTGACTGGCTATTACTGGTTTATATGGACAATATATTTCCTAAATTAAAATAACTCAATTTGTCCCCTCAAGACCCAACCATCATCGTATTTCCAGTACATGGTAAAGTCAAGGTATTCCAGGAAAGACCAATATGTGGTCAGAGTATGCCAAAAGTAATATTTTTCTGCCTTCCACGCCTTAGATTCTTTTCTATGTGAGAATGATATTTCCTGATTTTCTGTTTTTTTATGATTCTATAGTACCCTATCTCTCTGCTCTCAGTAATTACAGAGAAATCAATTGCATTCGAAACCCATACCTATATCTCGAAAGTGAAAGCTTGTTGCCAATTTGAGAGAACAGTGTGTGATATTTACTGTGATTCTGACATTAAAACTACATTTTTACACTCAAATATAGCAAATTTTGAGATTAAGAGGTGAATATCTTGAACTTTCAGATGAGGGCATTACAATTGCTCATGCCATTCGCCACTTCATATCTGAGAGAAAAGGAATTGTCCTCTTTGGGAAGCAAGTACTGAAATAAACTTCTCTGATTTACGACTCAAGTTAAACCCAACATACACCAGCTTATGTAGAAACGGCAGGTGCAACCATCACATAAGTTCAGTGAGTACAAAATATTTTAACAAAATTTTAGCATGTACTCAATCAGAGTACTTTTTTCAATAACACTGTGTATGTCATGAATGCTGTATTTACTTTGTCACAGCGATTAGAGTGTACTAATTTAACTTATGGATCGTGTGAAGTTTAAAACCTTCAAGATGCATTATTGAGAAGGTTGAGCACCACTGCCATTCTAGGTTGTTTCTTTCAGCCCCCATTATTTAGCAGCGTGATTTTTTGACGTTTTGAACATGTTTTAAAACATCTTTGTCACCTAAATTCAGAATCCTATAACAACATTTCAGAGCTTTCTCCATAATGAAAACTTTTCTTGCTATTTGACCCATTAAATTTGAGCAATTTTATTTAGCATACCAGTTGGCAAACCCAAGGTCTTTTCTAAAAAGTCATTTTGTGTGTGCGCAATGTTCCACTCACTTTCAGGTCCTCATATTTCTGTACCGTCTTAAATTCGAGGCTTCCATTCCACACACACATATATTACACAATACGTCTAACCATTCAACGTGTTTAACGCCCGTTTTTTACTATTGAGGCATCACAGGCAGTGGACACTAATGATACATGAAATGAAATTATGAACTAATGGTGTTTAACGCCCATTTTTGCTACAGAGGCACCACAGGCGATGGACACTGAGATGAAATGATATATTGGGAAGGATTTATTTATTTTAGGGGAGGAATCTTCAAGGTCTAAGTTTAGGGTACTTCCCCGGCATTTGCCATTTATGAGGACTGAGGAAAACCTGGAAAAAACCTCAATCAGGGAGGACGGTCCTTGAGGGATTCGAACCCCAGACCTCCCGCTCACGGGTCCACGCCATAACGACCTCGGCGACTCGTGGCGGTACACGAAATGGAGTGATATATTGGGAACGGATTTTTTTAAGGAAGGAAACGTTCCAGGCTTAAGTTTAGGGTAGCTCCCCGGCATTTGCAATTTATGAGGACTGAGGAAAACCTGGGAAAAAGACCCTCAATCAGGGAGGACGGTCCTGGCGGGAATCTAACCCCAGACCCCCCGCTCACGAGTCCGCACCTTAACGACCTCGGCCACCCGTGGCGGTCTCTCGGCGTTCTGTATAAGCAACTTCTAATAACTAACATAGGTATTATTAATTAAAATCAGTTTTTGAAAAAGACGAGTTTATCTAGATCTGCAACCTACTGAAAGCTGTAACTCTTGGCAAAAAATTATAATTTTAGTTACCTCCGCAAAATAGGCGTACATTACATGTTGTCCTTTACTAAGCTTCATTTGTATGCTGCAGATAAAGTAAGGCGGATGTATACCCTAGTTGTTAATAACACTCCTTTGTATTGTAATGTCTCACCTGGATCATATTTATTGCGTCCTGCTTCTGTGTTTAGTGACAGCTGCGTATAAAAGGGACAGCTTCATTATTCCCGTGCAGCTTTCATCACGGTGGGTCTGTCTGTCTATACTGTTGCAAAGCTTATGCCGCAGTTACCATCCAGCTCGTTAAATAAGAGTATTCTGGAGAAGTTATTGCTTTTAGAAGTTCTCTCGGCAATGGAGTGTTCATTGGCGGCCCCATTTAAGTAGTAGTTTAACGTTCTCTAAAACTAAACAGAAAACACATTCATGTTCATCGTTATTTCTTCCTACTTTCACGCAAGCAATAAATTCCTTTCCTTCACATTCAGAGGTAATACAGGAAACATTCTCATTCAGTTTCAAGACATATTCTATCATAGTAGCATTTTTATGTAGTATAGAAGAAAGTAGAACTCTAACCTAGTCCAGCAAACTGCATTTTAACTAAGTATGATAAATATTAAACTTAGATATACAGACGTA
The DNA here is from genome assembly GCA_030762175.1 of Metallyticus violacea. NCBI lineage: Eukaryota > Metazoa > Arthropoda > Insecta > Mantodea > Metallyticidae > Metallyticus > Metallyticus violacea. The sequence continues at coordinate 56,244,061 of CM060840.1, forward strand.
ATACATGCCAAAGTAGTTCAATATACAGGGCGTTTCACTCGCTCCTGGCTCCAGATTTTTCCTTATAAATTTCCATTATTAGACGTAATTCAATGGCATTTGACATCGACACATCTTGATATTTGAGAAGCATAGTGGTTTATCAGAAAGTATTAAAAGTGGTTGTACCTATCATCAAAACACCTTGCACATGGCTCTGCTTACATGGTTACTTAAGATATTCACCAACACTTAGGGAGCCACAACCTCTATCTCCCTAAATGCTTTTCAGTAGTCCACGAGAGTTCGTGGTTTACTGCAACACACTTTACCTTTAAGCATGCCTTATAAGAAGAAATACAATGGGGTAAGATTAGGCGTTTTTGACAACCAAAACTCTTCAGAAATGATACGATCTTCGAAGGCAGTAGTTTCGGTCATACTGCCATTCACGACATGACAATTGATACCATTCTGCTGCAAATAGCCAGTAACAAGTTTCTAGTCGTCAAAACGATTACATTCGTTGCAGACTTTTGTATCCATCACTACATGGAAGAATATCGGGGCTAATAATGCAGCACCATTAAAAAAAATCCCTGATACATGAAGAAGTGCATGACGATTATCAAATATAGTGACATGCCCACTTAAGTGGAATAAGTATTGTCGGAGAACCCTTTGTAGTGCAGTGGTAGATCCTGATTCGATTTCCAACTTTTTTATGAAGTTTTTTACTATGCTTGAACTTCTGTAGGAAGGCCTGCATTATGGTTTTCCACATAGTGCAGCTTTGCTTTTGGCACTTCTTTATCGATACAGTTTTCCAGCACTAAACATGCGCCAATCAACTGCATATTGGTTCATACTATACTGTATGTACTGTACTGCTCGTAATACAAAGATACGATGGTTGTTGGTATTCTCGTAACAACAGCACATTCATGTGCGCTATGTTACTATCAAGGACAGCGAACATAGAACTTCAAGGGCAAGAGAATAGTGCCATCATTTGTTTATGGATTCTTATACACTAAAAGTATAACTGTGTTAAATTTCACCAAATTCGTCAGTTAATTTGAGAATTATAAAGAAAAACTTGTACCGAAAGTGAGCATAACAACCAATAAAAAAGTGTGATATTTCTTTACAACTGGAGTTTATACTTAAGCAGGTGCACAATTTTTTAATAAGAAACGTCAAAAAAAAAACAAACAAACAAAAATGAATAGCGCTGCACAGAGCCTAGAAATCTGACTTATTTACAAAACACTGAACAATTACGAAGTTTATAGAAAACAACATCAATATCGTCAGAAATAAGAAAAATGAGCCCGTTCTGGGGACAAAGCACCGCATAGAGATCCATAACCTAAAAAATGTAATTTTTTATATATCCACGAATTTAAAATTTAACTTCTTAAATACAAGTTTTTCCCCGCCATCCATCATTTTGCTTTGGACTCTTAAACTTAGTGGTTTTAGTGCAATCTGTTTTTAATCTCTTTTAGCTATTATCTAGGTAAACAGCAATTTCATTGGAAAATAATGTGCATAAAGTAATTCTCGTTTAACTAAAGTAAAAACCTACAATGGTTGACTATAACCACAATTAGATACGATTATATTTTTTGACAACATATATTTACTGATTCTCATAATTTTGATTAACTTTCTGAAAGTAGTTTCCGTTGGATTCAATGCATCTGTATCAGCTTTTCTGTCAATCTTCAAAAGACATGCTCGAAACAATTTTTTGAAATGTCCTTTAGAAAAGCCTCCGAAGCCTTCACCATGATGAAAAACTGCCTCCTACAAAGCTGTTTTTTCTTTTTTCAATTTTGGGAAAAGGAAAATGTCACACGGGGCTAAATCTGCATACTAGGTAGAGAAAGAGACTTCACATTAATTTTTGTGAGGTATTTCAGCAACAACATTTGCGATGTGTGGCTGTGCATTATCGTGGTGCAGCATCCTGCTTGTTCCACGGAAATATAACCTTTTGCGTGTGAAATGATCTTGCAGAATTTTAGAACATCCTGCTGTTCCACGGAAATATAACCTTTTGCGTGTGAAATGATCTTGCAGAATTTTAGAACATCCTGCTGTTCCACGGAAATATAACCTTTTGCGTGTGAAATGATCTTGCAGAATTTTAGAACATCTCTGTAGTATTGTCCAGCAATGATTGTGTGTGCAGGAACCACATGCTGGTAAAGCATTCCTTGAATATTGAAAAATGAGATGACCAGAGCTTTCTCAGCAGAAGCAACTTTGGTTATTTGCCTGTAATATCATCTTCAACTGCATGCTAACATTCTTTTGTTCAGGTATCAACAGTTTTGGAACTCGCCGTGCACAAACACTTCTTAGGCGCAACTTTTGAATTATTATCGTGAGGGTAGCATCCAATAAAAATTTCAGAATTTTTGAGTGATGATTTTCTCTCACAATGACAGCAGCGCTGTTAATGGTTTTTTTTCCTCCCCTCTTTAAACCTTTTTCGAACTGTGCCACAGGGAAGAATAAACTCTCCACAGGGCTTCTGTAGCATTGCATAGGCCTCAGCTGAAAATTTGTTGAGGCGGAACTGAACATGTCTCAATTTACACACCTCTCACAGGAGGGAACCGTAGGTGACAATTATTAGACTAGTACCAAGTGTGCATTACGAATAACAAAACAAAGTAAAGTTACATTTTAGCGCGAAAAATTATGTCTGTAAAATTAATGATAGTGTTATATTGAACAGCTTTCGTATAAAAATCAGGGAATTCTAGCGCATTTGTTTTCGTTTTGAAGGCAGTAAATAATTTTGGATATTTTTGGAATACTTATGTAAATAAATGTGCAAATTTTATAACTATTTTGTTTCATTTTGATATTTCAATCAGTTTCGTATTATGGAATTCGGAGCGAACCAGGCGTCAGACATTGAGAAAATTCGTATATTAACATAAAGATACAATCCCCATACTAAAACAAGGAAGACTAAGAATTCCTTTGCATTTGGAATAAAGAAAACCTAATATGAAGAAGTTAATGATGATATTCACACTTGCAGCAAATACAAGAAAAACACATGACATTGACAACAACAAAGAAACAAATTTTGGTACTGCAATGAATTTGGCGGCTTCTGTAGAGTGATCGCTTTATTTATTTCAAGTATGATCTACATTCTTAGGTAAAAAAATTATTATGACTGTGATTAAGTGTCGAGAAAGATCAAGTTCTAATTATTAAGGTCTAATCGTTATATGATTCAAGTTGTGTAAAGCATATCTAATGCAATTTACAGCTAATTAACTTACGATTTATTGCCATATTGTTACATCTACTTGTAGCACTAAACGCATCTTCAGAGTATGGGTAAAACGCTCAGAATCTAGCAACATTTGTTACCTGTTGCGAAACATTGCATTGAGTTATCTGCAATTGCGTGTAGGTCTCTTTCGTGTTTACTGGAGGAAATAAATTTAAAACTGGCAAATGATGGAAAGGTAGCTGCCTGTTTCTCACCGGGAAATTTCTCATTCAATTCATGAGTTGCTTAACGAGCTCATCCACCTGTTTACTGCAGTCAAGATACGCGGAGATAAGCGAGAATATTCCAGTTGACTGGTTTCTTGGCTGTCGACGTCTAGTTGGCTGATTTTAGAGATTCTTGAATACGTACGCTTATTATGTCGCAACGTTTTCTCTTCTCTCCACTTTTTATGTGGAAATGTTTCATAATAAAATTTACCAAAAACCTGGTGCAGAATGACTGTGAAATTAGAATTTTTCCCAGCTTTTAGAAGCTAAAATATTAATTAAGAGTTTACTAACGACAAAAGGGGCTCTAAGGAGAAACTTAGCTTCTCTTAGGGAGTAAGGTATGGGAGAGAGAAAGGGATATCTGGTTTAGCTATTGCTACAAATACAAACAATTTACACAAATTAAAATGCATATATGAAAGGTAATACAAAATAAACGCACATTTGACTTTATAGGTCTAAGAAAAATTAATAGCAGGAGCATTTATAAAAAAAAAAAAAAAAAAGCCTAGTAATGTGGAAGAATATTTCGACTAAGTGTTTTCTGCATTAATATTTAATCGCACGTGAATGAGCGTGTAAAATGCTACAGAAGTGAACTTATAAATTATGTAATACATTTTGTCTTTGTTTTTTTTAAAGCTAGCTCATATACATATATTTTCAAATTCTGAGATTCAGCACGATGTAAAATCTGTAATGTATTACCCAAACACATTTGTTGGATCAGGTCCCAAAGATTTACATAAACAATGAATTGGGATATTAGCAAAATAGCTCTTGCTGTAGAATATTGGAACCTTTATCTGTTATGCATCTTCTGAGAACAATACAGTTAGCTTTTCGAAGCTAATTTCTCAGACGGAAGTAAATAATACGCAAAATTGTTAAACATATAAAATTAGTAGTGATCATTTACTGAAGATAGCTGTTAAGTTAGCGTCTCTGAAGCACTCTAAAAATAATTTACCACTTAAATACTGTACTGTACTTTTTCACCTATCAGAATTTCAAAATTTTCTTAAAACATGAACTAAAATATTTTCAGCTTTCAGACTAAGAAGTAATAAATTGAGTAAGATTATTATAAATCAATTCATATGTGCTATTTTTTTGGTTCGTTGAAGGTCAAACCTGCGCCGATACCAAAATACGCATGTTCATCACACTATAGTAATTTTGAAGCGAATAAACTTATATTAGAAAATACCAGTAAAACATCAGTATAAATTATTTTTAATACTTAACGATAACTCATTTGAGTATAGACGAATTGAAACTCAGTAAAAAAATTAGGGTGTTCTTTTCTTTGTTATGGAATTATCTAAAAAACTGAGAGTTTTTATGAGTCAGATCAGCGACACGTTAAATGAAATGGGAATAAAGAATGAAATGATAAGTATTAACTTTGATTCAGCAGCAGATTAATAACTTCTTTAGCATGCTACATTTGGAAATGTTTGGAAATTGTATGGTGTGTGCAATACCCACAAATATGATTTAAAATACTTTTATATAACATTTCATTGATAAACTACCATGACTTCATTCCAATACGCAATCGGAATTTATATACACTAGTTAATACCGTTTGCCCTCCAATGGACTCGCGATTCTAAGACAAGTTAAATTCAGCTGAATCAAGCAATTGTGTTTTATCTGTCGACTGTTTCAGCTGCATTTCTGTAGGGTAAAGAATGGTATAGAACACTTTTTTATTAATTTTTTGTGCAAAAATAGTATAAATACTGTATAAGAGAATTTAGTGCTAGATTTTGAAGGCAAGATAAAAAATTCGGGTATTAACACAGGAGAAAGTTTACGAAAAGGGCCATCGATAAGAAACTTCTTGAAACTAACAAAATTAGCCTATCAGGTTGTAGCATCTGTCATCTGTACGTATAGCGCTACACAGGAACGCAGCTTCTGAATCTTGACCTATACAGAATTACTACTGGACTTGAAATAAAATCCTTGGAGACGTTGAAACAAAATATCTGAGAGGCAGTTTGTAACTTTCGGGCGGATGAATTGTGACGAGTTATATTTTCTAAAGAAAACTTCTTACTTACATCCTATTACGGCGACAGCTCAGAAGAGCAGACCAAGTACTGTCCCCGAAGGAAGGTGTTAATGCCCAAGCATTAAAGATAGAAATTGTACTGACAAATAGCATTCGAAAGTGACGTCACTCACTTACGTGACAGTACCTAGAAAAATGAACACTGAAACATCAATGTGGAAGGTGTTTGAACGAAATATAGCCTAACAGTGAATTAGTGATTTCCTGTGGATAAACACTTCTAAAATACAGTAATTAACAATAGCAGATATCAAATGCATTAGGAAACATATTGACTAAAGGCAAGTTTCACAGCGGAAGGCAGATACTTTGTTTTTTAATTGTGTTTTAACGCCCGTTTTAACACGACACTGATGATTCACGAGGTGAAAAGAAATATTGGGAAAGGATTTTTTAAGGAAGGAAGCGTCCCAGGCCTAGGTTCAGGGTACCTCCCCAGCATTTTCTATTTATGAGTACTGAGGAAAACCTGGAAAATAAAACTCAGTCAGAGAGAACGGTCCTGGCGGAATTCGAACCACAAACCTCCCGCTCGTGAGCCGCGCCTTAACGACCTCAGCCACCCGTGGTGGTGCAGATACTTCGAATATCTACTATAATGCTACTATTTACAAATAAATAACGAAAGTAATAAAATGCGAGCTATGCGTTTCGACCGCTTGATATGATTTTTCTCGGTAAATGGCTGGTTGTTACGGTAACTCTCATCCGCAAAATCAGTTTCTACTTGAGTAGGGAAATGACGACCCTACTATATTTCGCTTTATTATTTACAAGTCTTTCAATATGTGGTTTATGTCGTTTGCAGCTGAAAAAAAAAAAACTGGTATTAACGAAACATTAGCCAGAGATGTTCGGTGCCTACTCTTATTAAAATGCATTATTGATCATAAGAAATAAGCTAATAAAAATATCCGTTTTGTAGCCAGTTTGTGCAACTGCTGAGACATAGATTTGTAAATCTCGGCGAGATTGACAGTATTGTTAAAATGGTCTTGAAGTCCTTACATTACTTTACAGAAAATACTGCATCACTTCAACTACTAATGAGAAAGACTTAATGAGAATTTGAAACTGCATTCCAACTGATTTAATTTTTTTAAATCTTGAATGAAATTTATTTTTGAATTGCAATCAACACTTACAGATGAACGTTAAATTCTGCATTAGCACGAACAATTCTTAAAGCTTGAAATTACATTTTGTCCCCCTTCCGCAACTGACCTATCCATAGTGCTAGTTTTCAGCTGAATGCCCACAATTTCATCATATCAATAATGAACTGGCAACTGCAGCTAACCAGAGCTCCCCATCCTTTGTTTCCCATAGCAACGTGCCCCTACTCTACGTTCTTTAATCTCTCAAAGAGCGCTCTTTGTGCAGGCATGCTACATATTCAATGTAATTTTTCAAGAAAGCCTTCCTAAACATTTGGAATTTTGTATGTATTTAGAAATGTTTCAATCCCATTTGATGTTACAACTATCGCAAGAAAATAACACAAACAAGCCTTTAGTCGATCCTTTCCTAGTGTGATATCTGTTGTTGTTAATTACTGTATTTTAGCAGTGTTTACTCACAGGAACTCGCGCATTCATTATAGTGCTACATTTCGTTCAACACCTTGCAGATTGATATTTTAGTGTTCACCTTTGTAGGAACATGAGTGCGGTGACGTCACTTTCGAATGCTATTTGTCAGTACAATTTTTGTCTTTAATGCTTGGGAATTAACACCTTCCTTCGAGGACAGTACACTGTCTTCTCTTCTGAGCTGTAGCAGTGATAGGACGTAGGTAAGAACTTTCCGTGGGAATGAGGCTGTTTTCGGTTTTCTTTTAGAAATTCAAGTGGAGATTGTTGCCTGCTATAGTGACCCAGGTTTGCTGTGGGCTTTTAGATCTATTTTATATACTTAATATAAATTATGTATAGTTTCGATATTACTTTTTCTTTAGAGATATAACATGTTGTTTTGGTAGTTACTGGGCTTTAATATGGTAAATAATTGGTATCACAGAGCTATTAAAGTGTAACGGAGTTTGCGTGTTTTCTGCTTAAGTCTATTATGTAATTTTTTCTGCTACTAGACGAATGTACAGTTTGCAAACCAGTTAGATAGTTTTCTGCCTCTCTTCATTTTGAAGGAATTTCGTTTTTTTGAGACCTTTGTAGAAATTTTGAAATGTTAAAAGGTTTTAAAATCTCATTGTAAACCGTAGTTATTACTTGTTCAATGTTTTAATCTAGGTTATGTAAAATTTAATTTCTCTATGTGTAATCAACTTGTATTTGTATCAAGTTATCTCAATACATGTTTTGAATTCAAGAGTTTAGATTGTTATTTATTATATTACAACTAATTATGATTTATTACAATGTAGCTAAGCCCTTACTTTTTATATAAAATCTCACATTGGATCCTCTAGGTCTTTAGTTTTACTTAGCGCGTAATTTTAGCGTCAAAAGATGACAAATTAAAAGAACAAGAAGTATATAATGGTACCGTTACATGTTACTAACAGAGAGAGGTCATTCAGATTAAAAATAATATGTAGAAAACTCTCTAGAGTTGTAAGATGTGTAACTTTTGGTAGCAGGGCTTGGTTATATAAGGTACAATATAATAAAAACCAACAATGACTCTGCATCACTTAAAACTTTCGTTATTTAATCGTATTAGTAGCTAGCCCAGTAGGACCAATATATTTGTTAATTTTCATGTCGATCTAGTCGTATGAAATGCTAATAAATGGTTACAGAGTTTCGCAAATAATATGTAAAATGAATGTATACATTGACGTAAATGATTTGCTGTAGCAAATGCAGGTTATACCCCAGCTGAGGCATCTGCACTAAACATCATAAAGTTTCATGTATACAGCCGCATTAGGGATCTTGTTTTGTCTTCAGGCATGTTTGTCTATGGTAAAAAGTATTGTACAAAAATCATGTGCAGAGAATATTCAATCACTTTGATTTCTTGCCCAGTTGTGCAGAAAAACACAAATATCTTGAAAGGAAATGTTGTCGGCAGATGTCCACAGAAGACAAGCTGTTCCCATTTTTGGATTGTAATGAAGAGTTGGAGCGCATTGACCGAATGATTGATTAGCGACGTCTTGCGTATATGGAAGACCGTTCCGCGAAACTCAAGATGAGTCTGACAATACGAGCGCATTTGCTTTGCAGTAAAGCATTCCCTCAGCACTCGAGTGATGGATGCTGTCATAAGATCGCGTGATGCCAAAGGCGCCACGAGTTAGAAGATGATAAATGTTATGCGCTTGTCAAATGAAATAAATAAAACTATTTGCCTTGTAGAAAACACAGATCTTATTTCGTTTGTAAAGTATTTAACTTCAAGATAAGAGAGAAGATCTTTTTAAATTTTTGTTCCAATTCAATAGAAATTCGTAGAAAATTAGAATGTAATAATTTATAAAAGTTTTTAATGTTAAAGTCATCTGAAAGTAGGACCTTTTTGGGTTATCTTAATTTGCTGCCTCTGCTGTTATTCATATTTATTTATTTTTTTCATTCACCAGCGATTACAGTCAAATATAGATACAAATATGCCCTTCTTCTAAATCGAAGTACATCTGCGGCTGAAAACATTTTCTTATCGTAGAGAATACATATTCTAACAGCAGGTCAGCTCTTTTGCTTTATTCTTTTTTGTTTTATTACGCTCGATTATAAAGATCGATCCTGAATGACAGAAGGATATATTACAGAAATGGGGATATCTGCGTAGTGTTGTAAGCAGCTTCTGCATTTAATTTGAAGCGTTGAGAAATATAAACCAAGAGGTAACAAAAGGAACCCATTGCCTGCAAAATAAATAAACAAAAACTGTAGATACATACAAATAGAAAATTCGTTGTGTTTTCTCCCTTCTAGAAGGACATGTAAAAAAGTACCTTGAAAATCTAAAAGAACATAATTTTATGCAAATATTATTTGCGAGGGCATTTCAAAAAGTATATAGAGGCAAATTTAATATTTTGAGCTATTAATTGCGTTACAGATATAAATGATAAGTCATTTTTCTATATAATCGCCCTCTTTCTAATACATGTCTCCCTTCATTGTATAAGTTTATATATTACAAATAGTTTTCTTACTGTTTAATTTCTTATTCTGTCCCGTTTCATCATTCCCATTATTATTCACCTTAAAAATCTCACATCGGTTGTTTACATTTCCCTTGTTTAGAGCCCAACTCTCACTGGCATACAGGTATAAATGTGTAACCATTGTTTTATAATATTTATGTAACTACAGGCTGTTTCGTTCAAGTTGAAACATGACTATTTTTGCTGCTACTTGGGTTGTCTTGGAGGAGGGTGTGCTAATGACAGTCAAAGGGGCTGAGAAGTCATCCTACACTGCATAGTCTTTCAGTGGTAATTGTACCTGTAACACGTGACCAGTTGCACCTGTACGTTTAGCCATGCTTATTTCGCTTACTTTCATATTGTTACATACATTTTCTTTTTATATAATAGAGATTAATAATTGTTCAAGATTAAAGATTTAAAATTAAACAAATTGTAATGATAGTAATTAATTGCATTTTCAATGTTTCCAAAATAATAGAAGTTAATTTATGATGATTATTGTTGAAGTTGTGGAGTGAATTGAAGTGGTGAAGTGAAATAAAATGATTCTCGTGTTTGAATTTTGGTATGCTTGTTAGGACGACAATTTAACTTTTCCTTACATGTACATTGTTTGTAATCGTGTTGTGAAGGCGATAATGACTTCATGGAATACTAATGCTAGGTGGCCTTTTCTGACTCCAGTGCCAGAATCAGGCTAATTGTGTACGATTTATAGCGTCATAAGAAGAGTGTTTTAATGCTATGATTGGATCAAATGTTTCATAGTGTATTTTTGTTTTACTTTTGAACGTCCTTTTGAGCTGCAGGCCTGGTTCAATCTTTCTATTTTATATTAGATATCTAACTTTTCCTTGAAATGATATCTTACAACTGAGATAATTAAAACAGTTTCTATTTTTGTTCATCAATGAGTATTTTTGATCTTACTGGAGTATTGCCTATGTAAGCCACCGTTTTTTGTTTTATTTGTAGCTATTTATTATATTATAATTCTTACCTATTTATTAAAGTCATAGATTTTTTTTTACTGTATCTTCGTTGTCAGAAATTAATCATAAACATACAGGGGGACCGTAATAAACTTTCTTTTATTCCAGTCTAAATTTTTGCTATTTCCATTGTCAATATATAAATTGAACAATAACGGGGAAATTCTACATCCTTATCCGATGCCTATGTTAGTATTGCTTCTAAAATTGGGCCAGATAAATTGTCTTACGCAGATTGTGATTTTGTTATGTATGCTCTTCAATAGTTTAATTGGGTGCCAGGATATACCTCACCCCCACTGGTGGCCGAGGTCGTTAAGGCACGGACTCTAGAGTTCGATTTCCACCAGGACCGTCCTCCCTGATTGAGATTTTTTTTCAGATTTTCCTCAGTCCTCATAATGATTGAGGAAAATGCAATTTAGGAAGAGGGAGGTACTTAGGCCTGGAATGCTTCCTTCCTTTAAAAAAAATATTTTCCCAATTTATCATTTCATTTCATGTATTATCAATGTCACCGCCTGTGATGCCTCAGTAGTAAAAACAGGTGTTAGGCACTATTAAAAAAAATAGGCATGCCTCTTTTCTTCATTATTTTCCACACTTTTCTTCTAATTACTTAATCAATACTATTCTACAGAATATGATAAAGTCAACAAAAAAGACATATGTTTCACATTTATATTCTATGTCTTTTTTCTATCGCCTGTTTCAACGTGAAGATGTTGTCCATCGTAGATTTTCCTTTCCGAAATCTCGTTTTTCTCCTCTGTCATATATTTTCTGTTATACTTTGACCCCTCTCAAAGTTTTCTTCAAGGGTGAACCACACAATGATCTGTGAGATTAAGATCAGGGCTGCATGTAGCATGCTGTAATATGTGTTAGCAATATCAGTTTCGTAGAGGTGATGTAGTGTTTGTGGTAGTAATAATAATTATCTTTATTGCTATTAAATTCTATATGCATAATTGGAAAGAGGAACAAATAATAAAAAATAATAAATAAATGAAAACTTTTAAAAATGGGAAGAACTGTCGAGAGTTGTAGCGGCAGTGTGTGTCCACACACCGGGCTCCATTTACTGTGATGATGCTTCAAAAGCGGTCCGTTCACATTCCAGAAGACTGAGACTTCTTGTTTGGAGAAGATGTGCAATTGTTTTTCTTTTGGGATCTTACTGACGCAGGATTTCCTCTCTACACGATGGGAGGTCTCCGTCTTAAAACGCGCCAACTAGACTGCGCAAGTTTGTAAACAGATCATCAGTAAACACATTAAGACGCCCATCATGCATACAACATGCGATACTTGAGAACCCGTGATCGTTTAACCTATGACATCGCTTGAGGGCTGAAGCCTCCTACCCAATAGCAAGGAATCTCTTAATATACTCCCTAGATGAGCTAGTCCTATGGAGTCCTTTTTACATTCGTAGTAATAATTGCTGCACTCCTACCCTTCACTACTGTTCACTATTACTATTTTCAGTCACTTTGTGTTCATGGTTGGTTGATATACCTACACTTTTACATTGACTTCGTGTTTCGGGGTTTCAAGCCCCGTCAATTTCTTCCACTCTTCCCTACTTCTTGTTCGTCTCGTCCACTGATTCCCCATTCGGTGCTTGTACACGTAATACAGTATGCGAATCCAATGCTGACATCCAATTCACTGATCAAAACTTCTAAGAAAATTCGCCTGTTTTCTGGAATGTCCCTTTGACCCCTCTACTCATCAGAGAGAGCCATTGGGATGACCAGAGCATTATTCATCACGGATCGATTTTCTCCTATTTTTAAACATCTACTCAGACGCTTACACTGTGCAGGCACCTCCATATTGTTGCAACATTCTTCTATAAAATTCATAAGATTTCTAACTCTCAGAACATTGAAATCTGGTGCATTCGTTACTCCTGCACAGTGCAAATAGCTAAGGGCACTGCCACTGTTTGAATAGACTTTTAACGTCCGTTTTTGCTACAGAGGCATCACAGGCGGAGGACACTGATGATACATGAGATGAAATATATTGGAAAAAGACTTATTTTTAAGGAAAGAAGCGTACCAGGCGTAAGTTTAGGGTACCTCCCCGGCATTTGCCATTTATGAGGACTGAGGAAAACTTGGAAAAAATTTCAGTCAAGGAGGACGGTCTTGGCGAGAAACGAACCCCAGACCTCCCACTGACGAGTCTGCACCTTAATGACCTTGACTATCCGTGGCGGTCACTGCCACTGTGTTTATGCTAAGTACGACATGCCAGTTATTCTACAGTGTCAACATCTTCCCTAAGGAAAGTATCTTCCATGCATAGAAATTTCAAATTTCTGAATTATTTCGTTTTGGAACACTGCCAGGTTTTGTTAACTTTTAGAAGCACGTCAGTAAATATTTCACATTTTAAACTTTTCAAAAGCACATTTTTAAAACGTCTCATTTGCGTCAATTGTGTAAGTTTAATGTAACCTGTTTGATGACCGAAGACTTTAGTCGATAGCACTGTCAACGTTATAATCCTTTTTGAGTAGAGCAGTCTCTGAATATACTGATTTAAATCAATCGAATCTTTTGCTTGACACAGTCTATTGCGATGTGATCAGAGTTAGGTAGGAATATTTCGAGGTTATCAACAATAGATGTTCGGTTTACTGTGCAGACGCCCTTACATCTTTTCGGTCTGGCAATAGCCACAAACTGTATACCCTGGATACCTATAAGGTTATTTCGTTGCAGAGATTTTATCCCTAAGAGACGGCTAGAAACCTTCGAGTACTCGTAGCTAACTATACTTGGTGTTAATTTGGTATATACACTCGTAGCAACAAGGGAAAAATAACGAGGTAATTTTTCTTTCGCAGTGCTGTCACTTACTCTTAATTTATCTCATATATAAAACAGCGTAAATGAAAGATCCGTGGTTCGAGTCCCAGGAGTGACCTGGAATTTTTCCTATCTGGTTCTGATTCTCTTTTCCAAACTTTACCTAACATATGACTTACGTGAAAAAAAAATCATATTTCATTTAAATTGAACATTTATTGCAATGTTACCTTGTCCACTATCTCCAAGTATATAATTGATCTGGGTCATTTGAAAAAATCGTTGCTTAGTTCAGCATTAATATTTGTATTACTCTCTTATTTTTAATACATTTCATTCTACTCCAGTAGTTCAGAAAATCTTTAAATTAACTCTTTATTTCATTATGCAAATCTGTGACACTTGTACACATTTTCCGGAAATTTTCTCTAAAGGTTCTTTAGCTTTTCCTAAACTACATCCGCAGCTATTTCCTCCAAAGAGTGCGCCAGTATTTCCCCCCCAACTGTAAACATTACCCTTAGCTAATTAATTTAATCTTTATTGGATCTTAGCGTTCATTTCACTTATGTTTTTCTTCCTTGATTTACTTAGCTTCGGTCTTCTTGAATGTTACAGGCTATTTTTTTTCTTTTGTTTTCCTTTCACTATCTTTTCGTCTACGATATAAACTTTCCACGTTCATAGTATCTGGGTCTGATTCAGTCTTTAGTTCACCATTATATCCTAATAAAATTAGCTCAATAATACAGTAGCTATATAATTTAAAAAATGTAGAGGCAGAAATAATTATGTATAATGTTAGTCTGCACGATATAGTGGTTTAAATGTGTCTACTAGTGAGTGGCTTTGCAGGGCTGAAATATGTTTAATTTTACAATACGATAGTTTCTGATGTGATCTCTTCTAGTCACTCCTACTCATTCACTCATCTGAGCTGTCTCAAGTTGTCGTTCTTCTTTTTTTTTGTTAAAACGCTGATTCACCACGATACAGTAACACAGGTTTACTCACTGTATTAACGAATTTTAATAGTACTCCTTTTCTGAAATTTATCTCCATTGATATAATTATATCTAAGAATGATTTTATCTATTTCCTCTTTTTTAAAATACTTACTTCACAGTCTAAATATTTAAAGGATCTCACTTTTTCTACAATCTGGTTTCGTATATTGTACATCATCGATTTACTTTTAATTTTATAGCTTATTTTCTACTCGGTGTCCCAGTATCGCTGTACATATTTTTAAAGTTATAGTCTCATATACTTCCGTGGCAAACATGCTATATTGGTTGCATCTTTTAGGGGTTTCAGTGATGAACAAAATGTATGTTTATTCCTTTAATTTTCCGAAATAGTCACTCCCCATTATATGCTCTCTACCTTTCATTTTGAACAATCACAAACATGTTTCATATCCGATATATTTTTGTTAACAGTTGATTAGCTTCTGAAGATTTAACAACTCGAAAAGAAGTTGTTAAATCAGCTACTGCCATACCCAGCCAATTACACGGCAATTCCGGAACATACTCGTAGCAACAAAGGAGAAAATGAAGGGGTAGCTATTCGTTCGCAGTGCTGCCAATTACGCTTCATTTATCTCGTTTATATAACAGCCCTCATACAAACAACTTCTTTAATATATTATTTGTAACATTTTATAAACAGTCATAGCGGTTATATTGTCTGAATTTGTCTTTGTAGCGATTTTGATGGCAATTCCTTTTCTATCTATATTAAATTTATTGGAAAAATTCACCCAAACTTTCAGTTTAATGTGAAAAAATGAACTCTTGTGCATGATCAATTTAAGGGAAGTATTAAAAGGAAGGGAGGCCAAAAATAATATTTTTGTTTTTATATCATTTTAATATGTGGATTTTCTGTTTATTTTGATACATTTTCAATAATGTTTTTTGGTTATGAGTATTTTTAAGTATCTCACTGCAGAAGCCATTTTTTGATTCAGCGAGCATTTGTTCAGGTAAAATTCTTTATCTTTGAAACAATTTGCTCTAGAAGGTTGTAGTTTGTCTTGAACGGTAGAAAAAGTATTTTTCATAAGTTGGAAGCGACATCATCCTTTGTTGTTTTACAGTGCTAGAGAGTTTTTCTGGGGTTTCCCTCAAAAAGTCAAATTTTCTGTAAAAACATTTTTGGCTGCAATTGTTGAAAAACTACATTTTTTTAATGTTTCTCTTTTTTAGGACATGTATAAGCTATAACTTTGATACGGTTACCACTTATTCACTGTATTTTTGTGATGGTGTGGATCTATTATGGTTAAGCTAGGACAAAATGTTACAACGTAAAAAAATAAAATGTTGCGGAAAAAATAGAAAAAATGCAAACAATTGAATATAATTCATAATTTGCTTAAGATGCATGGTATAGAAGTGAAAATAATGCAAAATTTTAATTATGTGCATCTGTATGCTGTAAAAGTTTCATTTTATTGTCTTTAATAGCCCTTGAGAAAATGGGAACTGAAATTGATAAATAATTTAACATTGCAAGGATAGGCCTTTCATACTCTCCTCATTGAATGAAATATCGAACGCCTTTTATCCCGTTTAAAAAAAAGTCTAAAGATTCCAGCTGCTCAGAATTCTGAATGTTTTTATTTGTGTATTAAAGCAAGTGAAGGATTTACAACTTTTGTTGTGTACGCTGAGAAAATGAATGAAAGATCTTTGAGGAGAAACTTAATCACTTCTATAAATGAGGAATGTCGTATAGATTTGCACCAAGGCAATATCGCGATGGCTATAATATCTCATGCACTTCTGTCGGTAAACAGAGGAAGCTTGCCGAGTTCAATTGGCAAAGTTAGATTGGTTACAGCTGTATGCCTATAAAAGTCAAAATTCATATACAAGTTCAGATTCAAACAATCAGAAACATCGATCCTGGCCAGCAATAGTCATTTCTAACAAATTTACTGCCATTACTAGAGGTGTGTTGATATGAAATTGTCATCGTTCCAGCAGTTCCAGCTATCATTGGAACAGTTCCAAATTACTGTTCCTGTTACATTTTTAATATTGCACCTACCTTTCTTTTTGATTTTGCCTTTCACGTTTACCTCCGTTCTTCAGCTTCAAAATATTCTTTTTGATAATTTATGTATTGTGGTTAAGTTAACATTTTTATAGACCGGGACGCAATAATTAAAATTATATGATCTTTGATCATTTTTGCCATGCTTAAATATCTTATATTTGGATGAATTGTTTACCCTTAATCCTGTTTATATATAATATATTATAAAATAAAATTAAAAAATACTTCAACTAATTTATTTTTTCTGTAAAGGAAATTCGTATTATACAGGATGTTTAAAAATTCACATCATGACTTAGGAATGAAGTTCTCTTATGTACACAATTTAAATCGTTTATATCAATGTGTGTCCAAAAATGCTTGTCTTTAAGTTTTTAAGTTCTGTCTATCACACCTAGTTCTTCCCATTCCTGAAGTAAAAGTTCAAAATGTTCAACTCTGGCTGGAAACAGGCAGTACTTCGACACCTCATTGCCCCACGAATACAATGAAAAAGTATTGTAATGTTGCGTATTTTCTGATAATCTATTAAACTTTACGAGGATGCTTTTAATAGAATTTAAGAACTTTAAGATCTTAAAAACACAAACACAAATTGATATTTTTACTGCCTACGTTTGAGAATTTTATTCCTAAATATATGGTATACTTTTAAACCATATTATACGAGGTTGATAAATATCTACATGTGTTTGGTAGATATTTGAAAAACAATTTCACGCCTATCATTTTATGAATGTTGTAGATTTTCTATAGAATCAGATTAGATTTTTAGAGCCAATGACATAAGTATAAAAATTTTCATTTTGCAAGGGAAACTGTTGATCTGTTAAGGCTGAAGATGGTCCTTGCTAGTTTTACATTAATGTTTAAGATAATCTTTCGGTTTTTCTAACTTCGGTAACAACTCATTTATAATTATTTCTGTAGCAACTACTGCACAATCGTTGCATCACAATAACTGTTTTATCTTCATAGATTTAACGAAACGTAAGACTGTTGCTATATATTGATAATAATGCAAGGATAATTATTAATATTTTATTCTGTTTGATAAATTTATTCACAATATTAAGTTTACTATTCTCTATTGAATGAAGAAGCTCATTATGAGAGTGTACCTTGATAAACTACGAAGATCGCAATAACCCTAATTTTTTTCTCTTCAGAATATTATTTATTAAAAATTATTGAAATGAATGTTTCTCTTACCGTAGAAATACTATTTTTGTACATAGTCTGCATAATCGTATATGGTCTTTACAACGAGGAAGCCTTGCTTCTTGCATAACGTAGGCTAAGACATGGGATGTCAAATTAATAGAAAAAATAATGTATGCTAAATATGTCACAAAATGTTATATGATGTTAGAATAAATGTTTTCATATTAAATTATGATATTGTGACCACAATAATGTAGGTGATAATTAAATTACATACAATATAAAAAGTTAATGTTACATAGATCATCCTTAAATTTATTTATACATCAGATCAATCCTCCAGTTCTTTTTCTGTTCAAATATATAAATCATATTTCAAAACGAATTCTTGATGTTTCATTGATTCTTTTCGGTCCCTTTATAATCACGCGCTTTCGCTACAGTTGACAATTGTGTAGTAATAGATGGAAAATAGTTATAATTAAATGTTGTCAATCTATCATGCGATCTTCCTCTCGCATGAACTAAATACAATTATGAGAGTTACAGAATGAGTTTAAAAATAATACATCATATTATCATTTACTCTTAAAATAAAATAATTACATCATTCTACATTGCAACAATACAATCAAAAATAGCGAAATGCTCTATTTTGAAATATATCGTTTGCATCCCGGCCATTCTGTTGGGCTACAAAATGTCACACGTAATCAACTGGGCTGAGCCCAAGCCTACCTAGTAACGAAAACCCCGCGAATGACCACCTTCACCTCATCCTGACATTGACTGAACAATTACTACCATGCTTGTGCAAGGCAGGCTGAACCGTACTGTATATGAAGGGTTATCAATGTCACAAACAGCGCTCTGGCTCAATTAAGAAAATATAAAGCTCTTGTCCTGCGCGTTTTGCAACGTCATCAATTACGTTGTTGTCATCTTCAAAGCTAGTCCCACTTAAATAGTATTTAAGAAACCCAAAGGGGTTGAAGTAATGACTTACAGATTGTTTCTTATAACGGGAGTCTGCAACAGATTCCACTTTTAACAGTTTATTACAGATCCGGCATCTGTCGTAGTGACTGTAAATTCGGGACATGTGCCGTAAGAACTCAATTCATGCATGCAAAGGTGCGTTTTTATATCTTTATGAATGTCTGAAAAAATAGTGTGGCATTACTTTTTGAATTGCTTTTATTGGGCATTATTAGTCGAACATTAGGTAACTTTATGAATGTCTGGAAAAAAATAGTGGGGCATTACTTTTTGAATTGCTTTTATATGGGCATTATTAGTCGAACATGAGGTAACTTTGTATTTATCATTACTTTAACTGTCATCTACCGCAATATATCTAATCCTAAGTCTGGTAGGTATTAACAAGTAATAACTAATAATAGCAACAGAATTTTAGGATTTTCACATCAATTAGCTGCCGTGATGGCCGGACCTGAGCTGTGAGCTTATGGGTGACGATCTCTTTGTGTTCCAAGAATGCAATGCAGGAATTGTATTTCAGCTCTTCCTCTGTATTACTTGTAGAGTCTTGTTTTAAATTTCAACGAAATATTTTGAAGCAAACAGTCCTTCATAAAAGCGAAGTCTTGGGTTACATAGCGATTGTTTATTTCATGGAAAGAAAAATGGAAAGAAACCTAAAAGATAGTGCTTATATGTAGTATAACCGTGACAAGTTTTAATTGATTCATCATACTCTTGTGAAATTTAAAACGTGCCCCTTTCCCTTAGAGTTACTAAATCTGAAATGTTATTTTCTACCAAAAAATGCTGCTGTTATGACCTCTTAATCCCATGCCGGCTGTAAATAAATCCACAGATCTAAGCATCACGTTACAAAAATATCTGTTTCTGGCCTTTCTCATGTGCCTGTGTATATATTTTTAATTCAGATTTATTACCGCTGACGCCATCTCTCACGTTCTGACACACCGAAGCTCTTTATCATTTCAGTTTCCTTCACTTACTATGTTTCGCTCCGGCGTTTTGAGATTCCATTCTCACATACTTTATTGCTGGATCTTATAACTATCCCAACTACTACTTAGTGCAAAGAGGGTAATTAACCAATAACGTTTTTTTTCCCTCCTTTTTGGCACGATCATTTGATTCAAAAAGGTACTTCGTCGCAGAGAGAGGTACATTTATTCAGCGAACGTTCACTCGTTTATGGAACTGACATATCTATAGTAAATGAGAAGGAAAAGGAGGCATCTGTTTATATTCCCCGATTTATTTAATCCCTTCAGATTTTTTCAACAAAACGTACATAAAGACAATCGTGTACGTAAAGGCGTGGAAACAAAATCTATCTTGATCAAATCACACCTTTTAACGAGAAGCACAACATCGGAAACCACCAACAAATTTAAGATTATAAAGTTAATATGACAGAGCGATCGTGCAGTTGGATGGTTCAAACAAACCCAGCTGGCCGTCGTTAGTTTTTTCACGCTGACACAAAAGAGGAATGTTGGGGCAGATTTAAACGTTAATGACTTTGGTATTTGGAGCTCAAACAACGTTTTCACAGAGAAAATGATGGATGACATTTGTGAGGAATGAATAAGCTTTGCATATGATAACCAAAAGCTCCCTTCTTGTGATAAGCTGAAGAAAAATCCGTGTAAAAACCTCACTGAGACAGCTTCATAAAACTGTATGGATAAAACTAAAATACTATACCATGAACGATTTTAGAAGGTAAAAGGGTTTAGCCAATCCTCGTTCGGCATGACTGCATAGATGTCACAAGCACGAGAGGAAAGGGAACCGGTGGGGTAACAAAGGTAGCAAGTTAATAGTGGAACTATATAACAGAAAATGTGCATCGAACAGCCCCTACACATTGTTGGTATAACAGTACAGATAATAGTAATTTAAAAGTCACTGAGGATATCATACTTTAAATAACATGTGAACATACTTATGCAAGCTCGTGTTAAGTTCTTCTTGCTTGTTCTCCATCTCACTTAATTCAAAATCACATACCTGCAGATTTATCGTTGTTTTGTCATAATGTCTTGAGCTCCTTCCTAGTAAAAAAATCCTATTCCTGCTGTATTTCGCAGTGTTTAACTGGACTAGCCCAATCCTGTGGTATTACTTTGTCAAAAATGTCATGCATAAAATTTTCAACATGCCTGTTTCACAATACAAGGCACTGCATACAAATTTCCTCTGACGATAATCTCTTGAAGAAAGAATACAATATAAAATAATACATCTAGCCTGAGAGTGAAATATTTCCCCTTAATGGCTATGCCATTGATACTAGGTTTTGAAAGAGATATTATTAACAAGTCGCACAACGCAGTTGCGCAGTGAATAGCTATTATACAACACAACACACTACTGTACTACCCCTAGTGACTGATCTATCTACCGTTGGCCACAGCCGATAAACTTCCGACTTGCGAATTTGCGAATGCAACTTTTTAAATATGTTCACTGTGTCTTGAACATTTCAGGCAGTAAATGTTACCGAATGTGTGTCCTCTTTCGCTCATGGTGAACATGTACATAGTTTTTATTACAATAGTGGCTGAAATGAGCCAAGGGTGGCAGAATATGCTTAGTCATAGCAAACAGAAGCGGTTCATTATATAATAAAGAATACTAGAATAGTTTGTCTAAATGACTCATTTCTAAAGGTATGAACGTAGAGGTCCAAACTATATTTTATTTTCATTAATAAACGAACAGATTTTATTCTTTCTTTGCAATTAATATCCTATGCACAGCTAGTGTGAAATATATATAAAGAGGGACTGCGCAAGAATATACAATTGAAATATTTCATAACAAAGCATGTTATCAGTAAGAAGGAAATAATCCATAACTTATTCAGAGATCTGGGAGTATTTTTTTCAAATTCCAGTTATAGAAAAAAATTTAATTTATAGAATCAGTTAATACTTGCATATACAGTGCAGATATTTTAAGGTTACTAATGCATAATCTTCTTTTTATTCTTATAGATGATCTTTTGCTTTGCTATTATAAATTAGAACAAATCCATCAACTTCCGTAAAGTACAAGGGATTCATGCCTATGCAAAATGAATGGTTAAGATATTCCTCAAATTCTGCATATACATGTTTAACTGTTATTTTTTTTACCATTCCATTCATTTAAATAAATAAATTCTCTGAATTTCTGACGGAGCTTACTTTTTTATTTCCATTACCTTTTGGAATTCAACAGGCCGTGATTGCATCTGTAAGAAGCATATATATATTTCTGACAATAAGCTATGTGATAGAATTGCCACTGCTGGAATGTTTAAAATTAGAATTCTTTGTAACACAGCATGTGCATTATGACCTTAAGGAACTAAAACCACCGGCCTACCGTCAACAGAGTATCCAAAACTAGCAGCGATTGGCTAGACGTTTTATGCAAATTTTACAAGTTCGCATATCCCCATTTAAGCTCTTCATGTGCGCGCTTGAACTTCACTATGTTCCGTTACTGCTCGGTTTCCCGGTGCTTTTACTACTTGTAAATTGTTTAATCAGTATTGCCTTCTCAACAGTACTAACTGGCACACGTTAAGTCTATCCCCCAGTCTTTTGCACTCCTGAAATTAACTCTTGAAAATTCATCTCTACGCTTTAAGATCATATACTCCATTATGAATCTCTGACCCAGTACAGTATATTTCCCCAGCCTTTCTTGATGAAAAAGTTACTTCACCCCGTTCCTCAAAATTTAAATATATTTTGCGGTGAACAGTTTTAGAAGGTATATAGGACGGGATCAGGCGGGACTCCTAGATAGCAACTAGCTTATGACAGAAGTGCTGTGTTGCCTACTTATACTATAGCGTTTTCCTTATTTCTTGAGCCCAAAAATATTAGAAAAAAACTCTCATTTTCATGTGCACAATATTATAAAGCAAAACATAACCATGCTTCCCGATGTATACACCTCTAGAAACAAACGATATCGTTTTTTTTCTCTGCAAAAAATATAATGCTAATGCTTCCTTTCCATTTGGTTATATACTTAACCTTGTATTGTTCCTTTCAACTGCAATCAGCGCATGAAAAATCATGAAAGAGACTAAATGTGAACTGAACTTCAGTTTGTAGCCGACAGCTAGGTATCAAAAAGTAGCTGTCTCGAGATTCGGTTTCGTGACAATAATAGAATGTTCTTTAATCTTGAAGATTGGTCGAGATCTCCTTCAAAGGAACAGAACCATAAAAGGGAAGGAGTGTTGCGAAAGTAATAAAGCTGGAAACTGTTGCATGCTCAACCCAAATACTGCAAATCATTGACAGTTCATTTTACGTTAGATAAAGAATGTACTGCGCAGCATATACGGAATAGTGACTTATATTTGCAATTTAAAATGACTGGTTTAAAATAGGAATTTTGGATACGTACGTGCTCATAAATATAAAAGGAAACTTTATTTCATGTGCGAGACTCTAAAATAACTAATAAATTGACTTCTGTATTCACTACATTCATCAAAAATGTACGAAACATTGTCTGCTTACCTTGCCAGTAACATTTGCTGTATTTGAAGTTATCATAAATTAGTAACAGTAAAATGGTTTGACAGTAAGGATGTTAGAACTACTGGTTCTGCGTAAGTTTTACGTTTCAACGTGAGATTAAATAAGGCCCGGCCGTGTACATTCGACCGCGGAAACAGGAGCTAATTCATCGCACAGCCTCATGCTCTGTTTGTTTACTTAATCTGCGCCGTGGAAATTGCTAAGGATATATTGTGTTAGTTATTGTGTGGAATCTAAGGAAGCGCCTTGATTGTATTTGGGTAAGTAAAGCAGCGATAATCCCAAGTTCAACCTTTACATTAGAGTTCGGGTCGGTTGGTTGGCGAGTGTGAGGCAAATCTGAGCCCCGTGATTTCTGTTCGTACTTCCGCTCGGATATGGATTTTCGAATGTATCTTGAAAACAGAAATTATTGAGAGCCAAATCTAGGGAACCAAAAAACTTTGTTCGTCCATGTCTTGTCAGTATACAATAAATTAATAATAACATTATTTTCTCATACACCATCACGAAGTAACGCATAAGCAGCGGTAGAAAACCGCCGCCTTGGTCTAGTGGTTAGCATTGCTGACTGCTAGCCGGGAATTCCCGGGTTCGATTCCCATTATTTAGGAATTTTAAAAGTTAAGGTAGTCAGGATAGTGGTCCACTCAGCCTCGTGAGGATAATTGGGGAACTGCCTGATAGAGAAGTGGCGTTGTTAGATCTCGAAAGCCGTGTGATAGGCGACCGGTGGGGTACCGGTATGCTGATCACATGACCCCTGCCGACATACCATTATTGTCCTCTATCAATGAAGTCGTAAGATGGAGGTAGGAGAAGCAGGGGCTGATCTCCTTTGACATAGAGGAGGGAGGAAATAGGAGTAGTGTTTATAACAATGAATGGTTATAAGAAATATTAATGAGTAAATAAATAAAATAAAGATATAAAGCTATTAGGAGAAATATGTAAAGACAATCTGTCACGTTTATTCTGTAGATTAATTCTTGACCTTCCATAATGGTGTATGAAAATGGTTGCATTGAAACTCTTTGCATATGTTTAAGTGTATCTGCATACGATTAAATTGATAACTTTTTTTTATATTCATCTTATTTCGCTGGATTTACGTCGGTCCTGGTGGTATAGTGGTATCCATACTTGCCTTCTAAACCCAAAATCGCGGTTCAAACCCGGCCAGGATCGAAGGATTTTTTGGGCGCAAAAATCCTAAGTATGGCTCCCTTCGGAAGGGAAATAAAGCCGTGGGTCCCGTGTCGTACATTCACGGCACGATAAAGAACCTCAAGCCTGTAAAAAGAGGCCTCTGAGCAAAATTTGTCGGCCGTTTCACGCCCTGAATTGAATGGGACGCTGATGACCTGAGATGTTAAAGAGCGTGCGTAAATAAACCAAATCAACAAAAGCTGCATTTACCCCCCACGTTTCACCTCTCGACACTCGTGCAACCTGAATGGATGGTCAGTCCTATATCAGGACCACCTCGATGATATAAACACACAAGACGCACAGAGACAGATGAATGATGAAAATGAAAGGTTAATTCTTTACAGAGAAACTTTAACCCAGCGTTTATAATTTCTTAAAACGAATCGAGGAAAACCAAGGAAAAATTCAGGTTAGTAGATCAGAGGATCTGAAGCAAGTAACTCTGTAAGCGTTACCACATGAGCCAATCTGCTAAATTCTCTGTAGTCATATAAATAAAATTTATATGTTCCATATCAAGTGCAGGAACAAGAGTGTGAATGTCATCACAGAATTTAAATGATTAACGGTCTGCATGGATCAGAGGCATGTGCAGCATTCCCAAAGGTAAGGGCTCTCACCTGCTCGTTTGCGACCATGGCGATATCAATAATTAGAAATACAGGGATAGTCGTTAATAATTAGTCCACATTTTAATTCTCTGTGCTGCAGGTGTGGCTCCTTTAGGAGGGCGCTGATTTGCGCAACTCCCAAACATTTTAACGTTTAATTTCCTAAAACTCTAGTGTTTTTGCCGTACAAGAAAAGTCTTCTGCTAGCCAATGTATCGTTAGTTCAGCCTCTTTTCCATAACCTCCATTATGTTTATGCACCACCTAAAACGTTATCTCTCATCACCTGCGTTCCGAGAAAATGTTGCTTCTAGTTTTATGCAGATTGATTACTGTTGCATACAAAGTTAAATAAAATATTTTAACGTAATATATTGCATGTGAGAAAACTTGCATTTATTTCAGTAACAGAAAAGATTGCATTGAAGTAACAACGATTTATTGCAGTCACTCTCATGCAACGATAATCAATAGTAGTTAACTGTTGCTGAATGGCAGGTTAGTGACGTTTGGGGTGAATACGCGAAGTAGTTGTTTTATTTCGTTTTGTGTTAATTGAATAATAAAGAAAATTAACACTACATAAAATTTACACTCTAAGCCTTTTTGTTTGCGATTACTGGAATAGAAAATTTAAATTGAAAAAGTGCGTAAACCAACTCCCAAGATAAACTGTGATTTCAAAACAAAGGAAGTATTTTTTTTTTATATATAGACAGACTTCATCCTGCAGATTACAGACTTTAATCAGAGGGCCATTGACAGGCTGCTATCAAAACTAGAATAAAGGATTTTTATTTACACCTATCAGTTCCGTAGTACGCAGGTAATTAAATTGAATAGGACGTTGATGATCTAAGATGTTAAAGAGCGTCGGTAAATAAACCAAATCAACAACGCCCCGGTTTGTTTAATTGTGCTAGGAGCTTGTGTTTTATATATTTTTTCAAGTTGTTGCCATAGCAGGTTAACAATAAATTTATTTTAAAATTCTTTAAATACAGATTATGTAAAATGTTTAGCTAATAGCTAATTTTATGTTTTAAAAAATAAAAACGTTTTAATATATGTGCTGAGTTAAATGTTCAAACTTTTAGTTATATAGTGCATGATTGAGAGCGAGCCAGTTTTAACCAAGTTTGGTTTAAAGTGGTATAAGTAAAAGTATCTTCTCCCTTATTTCAAAGTCACTTTTCCCGATCTAGGGGTTTTGTTTCTAGAATAGAACATATTTCAACTTTTATCCAAGGCATCAGCAGAAGGGTGTCGAATTGGAAAATAATGAATGAATGGAGTGTATTTATTCAAACTTACATACCTGATATTACCCTTACAACCTTCAAACGAGTCCATTTTATAATAAAGAAAAAGATACATTCCTTAAATATATTATAAATAAGTTATAGTTCTATACCTTAATCTAGTTAAAATAATACTAATAATATAATAATAATGACAATAATAATCCTAGTATTATGTTAATATAAGCATCGTCTCAGTCCGTAGAATACAGTATCGTCTATACGATAATTTTCTAATTCTAATTCAGCTGAGTTCCCCCACCCCATGCCCCGGTTTTCACTCTTTTCAAACCTGAGCTATCTCACCTTCGACACGAATTTGTCTACGTGCTCATCCTTCCTTCCGCACAGCCTAACATTCCCCTTGTTATAGTCAGTAAAGGTAGCAGTAGATACTGCTGGGAGGTGGAGAAATGGCTAGTCAGAGGAATGTGCTGATAACGCAATGGTGTCATAGTAACACATTGTTCATGGGCAGCACACGTATAATAAACATATTTAACAGCGCTTATGGCGTCGTATAATGCGTTTAAAACTATTGATTAATTTCCTAACTAAATAACGAATTTATAAAATATAATTTGGCACTCACTTTCTGAAATTTCTATCTGTCCTGTTTATTTACTGGTATAGCAGCGGTAAGATCGGAGAAGTATCCAGTTTCCTCATTGGAGTCACTCGAGTTACTCATTTCAAAGAAATGAAACTGTCTATGGCGTCCTTCAGTAACTCATTCTCCTCCCAAAATTGTTTCTCTATTCTTTTCAATGATTGCATTAACCCAACTTGTCTTTAGGAATGAAGGAAGAAAGTGCGTGTTAAGTGTATGTTTCTGTAATGCTTGATTATTCATTTCTCCACTTGCCTTTTTCTCTCTTAACAAGAGTAAAAAAAAAACTTGGCACCACGCAAGTTCAATGAGGTTCAGTTCTCACATGTATGGAGACAATATTAGTGCATCGTGGCCATGTAATTTCAATCTATCTTCAATGCGAAATACTTTCTCGGTTCTTTATGGTTCTGCATCAGTTTGTACAGTTCAAATGTATCATGTCCGTTGAACATAGAATGCTAAGATATCATTTCTTCTTTTACAGCGTATTTTGAAGCGGGTTTGTATTCCTGAACGTTGTGGTAGGGAACATTATCCATAACAACAACACTTCTCTGGGAGATTGGAAAGGAGTTGGTTTTTAATCTAAAACTGAACGTTCATTTGACCATGATAATCTCCTTTGCCAGCTTGAAAAATGAATAATGAATTGTACACATACTCTATTTCGGATCCTGCATGGTCGACAATGTGACGGTCACCCAAAATCGGCTTAGTCAATACGCCCTGTTGACTTTCACTTTGCCAGCATTTCCTAATTGTCCACCTAAGTCTCATCAACAAATACAATAGAACGATTCTGTTCCCCAAAGCGGCTTATTGATTGCTCTCAGATACTTGCAGCGACATTCCACTGTGTTTGACTTGTCAGAATCATCCATATTCACGTTCGCATGTTCCGGTCTATTTCTATGCCTTCCTGAGGTAGACGCAGAATTTCGCCGGATTCAACCCCTTCTCTTCTTATCCAGTGAATTATTTACACTGGAACGCCGGTATAGTATTCAAAGTCAGTTTGACTGATTTAAATTGTGTTCTTGCCTCCACTCATCACCACAACGATAACTTTTCTCACCATTTCTCTTGGTTGACTATGTATAATTTTTCCTTTCGTTGTGTGGTACATTTATTCCTTGTATTTATATATTATTAGTACATCAATATCTATGTGAAACTATACACTAACACTAACCAAACCATGAAATGCAAAACGTTCAACTGTTCACTATTAACATAATGCACTTTTAATGTGCTCAGAAAAAGAAGGACCGCCTTATGTATTTGAATAGGTGGTACATACGCAAGCGTTTGCGTGTAAAAATGTTTTACTTGGGAAATACGCGTCCACCTCTGCTCCTCCTCTCCTATATGTCGCTAGCCATCTCTCCAGTTCCCAGAAATACTTTTCCCCCCATGACTCAGTGCTGCTATACTTCTCTAGAATGTGCGACAAAAGAAGAAAAAGAAAGAATCTTCTAGGATCAGAATATATCTGTCCTTTATGAAGAACGGCTAGCCTCTTCAATACAGCGAGGAAATTGGCGAAGCATGTGTTATCTGTGCTGTACTAGAATTTCTGTGTACAAGATGACTAACGACAAAGTAGCTACTAAACTGCAAGACTACATAACCTTTAACAGACTCTTTTTGAAGAGGCAATGCTTGAAAGTAAGGCAGTCATAATAGCGATACAAGTCTCCTTTAACATGCTTCAGCTAAATTACGCTGTGTAGTGTGCGCACGTGCGTGGATTGTGTCGAGAGAAAGGGTCAAATGGCTAGTGCGTGCCTGCGTTTCTGTTTTTCACTGCACTTTTGTTTTATTTCCCTACGAGAAGGCACATATTTCGTTTCCAGTTCTGGTGTAGCATACGGTGCCATGTGTTGGGTAAACTCTTGAATTTAAAGTCGTCCCTGCAGCTCAGCTGGCTGAAACTATGGATTGATATGATTAAAGATCTGAGTTTATGTCTCGAAGCTGTATAGAGGGTTTTTTAATGATAACTCGCTGCGTCAATTTCATTTAATCAACACTCTCCTTTTTTCTGTTTTCCTTCGCCTACTCTTAATATTAATTTCTTTCTGTGAAGATAATTCATCCATATTTAGTGTAATCCTGAGTAGAATTCTGACTTCCCATTGGGACCTTGGGGCTCTGATCTCTGTTCCCGGACGGGAAATTAATGTCTTACTCTAAAGGTAAACGTCAGCTTGTCTTCCATTCTTGAGCATGAGAGCGGGACACTTGTTTTATCTTTTGCTGCAGCAATGTTCTTACCTTAACTTATGAGGTTTGCAAGATTAAAAATCCACGTGGAGAGTGAACAAAGTTGCAATAGCTTCAGGTTTGGTAAACAAAGTACTGAATAACTACGGGAGATAAAGTGTAACAACATTACCTCGGGTGATTTTTTTTGGGAGGGGGGTTGACAACCTTTATAATGACATTATATTTGGAGCGCCAGTTACTTCCACTAGACTGAATTTACCTCTCCCTATCTGGCTCTCAGGCAATATGAACACTAATGACTCTTCCAGGTGTGTCTATGTCTGATTGTTAGGCTTGTGGCGCCGTAGGTTTCACTCGCTCGTACACGAAGGCACAAAAAATCTCCATATAGGATGACGTGCTAAGAGTCGCTCTGAACTACCTTCATTACACTCCTTATCCTTGTCCCTAAAAGAACTTCGGACGAACTATTGTTTTATAGAAAGTAGGTATAGTGACAACAAATGATATCCCAATGCTGAGGTATAGTGTGAAAAGTGTTAGAAAATCTAGACAATTGTGCTTGATACTGTCGATAATTTAAGAATGTGTTTTCATTGCTTGATAACCTCCAAATTTTACAAAATTGATAGCCTGCGGGTCATCGACAAGTTCCTCCGCATTTGGATAATGTGCGCCACTTAGGAGAAAGTTGGTACTCCTACAATTCCTTCCTTCCAAACCAGTTTTAGCAGATAATCCGTTCCCCATTGCTAAGGTTTGGACTTTGTGTGTCCTTTTGTCTTGCTGGATAAGTGAGCACAATAACAAGCTCAGCGCGCGGTCAGTGCTTCTATCCGAATTTACTTCTTTAGTGAAATCTTGACTACACAATGACTGCAGCAACTTCTCGATGACCTTTATGATAGGTAGATTCAGGACAGGTTGTACAGTCCGGATTATCTGGGGCGGAGAAGTCTACTTCCGGTACATGGGTCTTGATTACGGTTGGCTCTTAATACCTATGCCCCCAATTGGTGCACATCCGGGAGGAAGGGGTGTAGTGAGGGAGACACTGGGCGGCTAGGATTTACGGGCGGTAACTGCACGGACGCAGATGGGTTCCCTAACATGTTTCCAAATAGAGCATCTCGACGCCAATGGAGACCCTCCTCGTTGTTCGAGTTCCTGGGAATGCAAGTCTCAAACGTTACTAACCATCCCGCCGGGTATAGGCTGGGTATACTATTTAAATTGCCATGTTTTATCAGTGAATAGGAAAACAGCGTAAGAACTCGATATTGGAACAATAGCCACTAAGTGTCTGTTAAACCAGGGAGTAAAAATGTTTTGCTTCAATGTTTTGTTATCTGGAGAGAATACTTCTGGCACCTCTTCAAAACTACACATCATAAAAAGTTTTTTAAAACTTTGCCAAAAAAACAGAAATTGCTTCTAGTACTTCAGGAAAAAGTTACTTCATAATATAAAACGTCTGAAGTTAAAAGAGAAGCTTGACTTTCCTAATAAATGTACTAGGGGTTTCTAAAAATTCTCAGTCTGATTCAGAGATGGCACAATTACTATGATAGTTATTACGTATCATGCTTAAGATGGAAAGCTGTAAAGTTTCAGAAGCGTAAGGTAGTCGCTTGTTTGTGGCGATCGTGTAAACAAAGTAGTGTTAACATTTACTACTAAACGGACAAAACAGAAATATGAGTTTCGTTTTGGAGGATTAAACTCAACAGAAATACAAAAATAGTTAGATTCTACATTAAAGGGTTCTTCCCTTCGTTTGCGAGGGTTAAAAAGTGGGATACTGAATTTAATCGTCCATTCAAGATGATGGGCTGTCAGGGCGTCCCAAAAATGCTACGATCGACATAATTATGACATTCACAATGCCGTAAGTAATGATCGTCGATTGAAGATACGCTAATTGGCTGACTTGCAAAGATATCGATAGGTCGTATCCACTATATTTTACACGATGTTTTGGGTATGAGAAAGCTCTCCGCTCGACGGGTGCCGCATATGATAATGGACCAAAATCGTATTCAAATGAACCTTTAGCAAGTGTGTTTAGACTTGTTTAACTGCAATTCCAGTGAGTTTCTCCGACGTTTCATAATTGTAAATGAAATTGGATTCATTGGTGCCAAAGACGAAGAAACAGTTCAAACAGTGGGTGGTAACAGGTGAAAGTGCAGCAAAAAAAGCAGAAACAGTTCCATCTGCAGGAAAAGTCATGGGATCCACATTGTAGTGCTCATAGACCGCCTTCAGAAGAGCAGAACATCGCCGGGGAGTATTGTGTTTAATTACTGGACCAACTGAAGGATGCTATTCAGACTAAACGTCCACATCTTGCGAAAAAGAAATTTCTCTTTCATCATGATAATGAGCCCTCACACACGTCTGGGATTTTTACAGCAAAACTGTATGATTTTCACTTCCAAGTGTTTCCACATCCACCAGACTCACCAGATTTGGCTCTCGGCGATTACTTTTGTTCCCAAATCTGAATAAATGACTAGGTGGACGAAGATTTACATTAATTGATGAGATTGACAGACGCATATTTTTCACAGTTACTTAGGGTATTAAAAGTTGAAAAGTCTTTGATTAAATTTGTTGATTTACAAGGTGGTTATATTGAAAAATTAAAAAGAAATTCTTTTGTATCTTTATTTTATTTTTTATTTATTTATTTATTTTGGTCAGGGAGAGAACTTTTAAAATGCTCCTCGTGGTAGCCAAATTTGTGAAAAAAATAACGACCCGAACAATGTGAACATAGTTAAAAAAACAAGGAGAACGTTTCCCTCAGGACTGAAAAGAAAATATCAAATGCAATGAAATATGGTTGAAGACGCTGGATGCTACGAGAAATTCCCGAAACTTTATACAAGAGAAAAAACAATATAATATAGTTTCTCACAAGAGGTTTTTTATTTATTTGGTTTATTAAAGGACACTCTTTAACAACTCAGGACATCGGCTTTCCATTCAATTAAGGACTTGAAAAGGCCGATAAATATTGATCAGAGCTCTTCCTTTAGGCTTGAGGTCCTTTTACGTGTCGTAAATCAACGATACGGAGACCACTCCTTTACTTGTCTTCAGAAGGAAGCCATACTTAGTATTTTTACGTTCTAAAAAAAGCAATCGACCCCATTTATGTTTGAACTCGCGATCTTAGGTCTACGAGGCAAGTATTTACCACCAAGTATAGTCCACCAAAACGGATACAGTAGTGCTAATGCTTGAACCTTTCTCTTTCATTAGCAGGTGGTTCCGTTGTTCTGCGGTAATTGGCGCCAGCAGAGGAGTGTTCCAAAATGGAGTCTGATATGGACGTGCGTATAACACAGAGATGTGAAATTGAATTCCTCACTGCTGAAGAAAGTTCGCCGATTGAAATCCATTGACGCTTGCTAAAGGTATATAGAGACGATACACTAGACGTGAGCAATGTGAGGCGATGGGTACGGCATTTAAACAGTCGTGAAAAAAGTGTGCATGACAAGCCACGACCGGTCGACCCTGCACAGCTGTCACCCCTCACAATGAAGAGCGTCTTGATCAATTCATCCGTGCTGATCGGCGGATAACGACCAAAGAATTGTGTGCAAACCTGAATGTCGACTGTAATATCTTGGAAACAATGCTGAAACATCTTGGTTGTCGCAAAGTCTGTGCGAGATGTGTCCCGCGGATGCTTACAGAAGAACAAAAAAACCATGCAATGGAAAAAACAGACCTGCAGGACCAATATGAAACTGAAGGTGACAATTTTCGGAATAGCATCATCACTGGAGATGAGGCGAGGTGTCACCACTACAAGCCGAGAAGAAATTCAAGACACAGATGTAAGAGAGTGGTTAGTCTCAGCTTGTTCAGATTTTTACAAGCAGCATGCAGGCTCTGGTTCATTTTTGGCAAAGTGCGTAACGAATGGTGGTGACTATGTGGAAAAATGACAGTCCGTAGATGAAATATTGCTCTATTTAGCTGTACTGTTGTGATGTATGTATCTTCTGTAGTTTCCATGAATAAAAATAGGAGGCATTAGTTTCGGAACGACCCTCGTAGAAGGCTTTGCAAGGCCTTTTATTAAACTTTACTTGAAATCTGTGTTAATTTAATTGTTTGTATAAAATCCCCAATTTTGGAAAAAATATATTATTGATTGCATCTTACAAAATAATAAAATGATAACTGTATACTTATATGGCGAAAAGTTATAATATCCTTTGAGATAAAGAAAACTCAGTTTCGAATTCAGCATTGTAAAATACAATAAATTCAAGATAAATGTTTAAAATAATTTTATAGACTTGTGTAATCAGTAACTATATAAAATCATATTTTGACATTGGAATGAAGCGGCGAAACAAAGTTCACTATTTAAATTTATTCTCATTCTTAACTCTTGCATCATACATTGTCTTTTTTTTTCTTTTGTGAACCAAGTGGTAAGTATAGCTACAATGGTCATCTCATCTGAGCAGACGGAAGTATATTCAAATTACTCTTATTACGCTAGTTCCACAACTTGGAGAAAGCTGCCTGTCATATAAATGATAACATTCAACAATGTGTTTCAATCTATTAGTCATTTATGACAATGAGGAATGAGCAAAACCTCGAGAAAACCTTAGTCAGGTTCGAACTGCAAACCTCTAGTTCACGAATTGGTGCCTAAGCGACCTCGGCCATTCATGTTGGTTTCTTGCACCTTAAGAGACTGGGGCTTTTAAGTTCAATATCTCCAGGAACTTGGCAAATAAATGACACCTTTGCGTTTCGAATTAAAAAATATTTTATTTCTGGTAACTTACCTCATAAAAGTAAAAGGAGTTGATTGGAGCTTCGGCGGCGAACGAATTGTTGGCAAGACCTTCTGAAGTGGATGCGTCCGAAGAGAGGGTCACGTCCGTAGTGTTGCGAGGCACACCGCCTTGGAGCACCGGGAAGGTGGGGGAAGGCAGTGCATTCCACGCCGGTATTTCTTCCATTGTCAGTTCATCATAGTAACGTGGAGAAACGAAGATACTTCTAGCTGTACATTATACTCTTCACTTGTACGCTAAGGTTTTTGGTATTTTCTTATACTATTCCGTCCTACACGAAACAAATGAATGACAATCACACACCTCTTCACAACAATAATGAAAGCCTGTTACTTGATGCTGCAGTAGGTCGAACACCCACGGCGGTGCGTCGCACAATATTTCTTCCATACTGGTCTTCTTACATAGCTATTTTTGGATGAAAAGTGTTCAAACAATGGTTCCGTTTTTTTTTTATTTTATTTAAAGAGTTTCAAACAACTCTGGTTTTTAACTAATGTCATTTTAAGATCTTGATGCGTAAATAACTAACAGAAAACACAGTGTCTGACTTTGTGAAAGGATAGACAAATACCATCTGGACAGAAGATTCCAACGGAAGTCATAGTACTTATTTTTCTGTGTAGGTGTGTACTTTTCGACGCTACGGTTTAAGACGATGTCCTCCATGTGACCTGCCATCAGCGTGCTGGAAAAATCTGAAATAGAAATGATTTAATGTTACTTTAACTCAATTGTGATTATTACTCACAGAAAAAATGCAAATTAAATGTGTTATTATATAATTCTAAAACACAAATAAATTAAAATATTTATAACTTTAAAACTGTTTAAAACTTTAAAAAAAAAAAAAAAAAAAAAAAAAAAGGCTCTCTTTTGGTCAATAATACACTTTAAAAGTTTTTGTAATTATCCTGTCTTTTTCTCTGTTCAAAGATAGTTCACAGAACTAAACATTGTTTCGATTTAGCTAATTTAACATTGCGTCTTTGAAGTGTGACTGGTCTAGAACAATGCTTATTTATGTTTATTCCAAGTTTTGATAAGCAGTAAAATATGTATAGATTAATGACAAAATTTTTCAGTGATTAAAAAGGTTTAAATTTATAGAGAATTGTCAAAATACTTTTTCGTAGAAGGAGAACCTTTGATGCAGCATTACTATTGCCCCAAATAGTAATATAATATAAAGAATGGATTAAAAAACCTAAGAATTCTTAAGATATAATTTAGTATAAAATATTTTAGATTACTTAAGCAGCTCACGCATGGAAAAGTAGCGCATATCGATATGGCTTGAATCATACATTATTCTCAACAATAGAAAATAATATATGTTGATTTTAGTTAAGTTTAAACAAAATCATTCACTTGAATCATAGATTAATATTTAGGTGCTAAACAACCGGGTCACTTCAAAAGAAGAGTGAAGCAAACTTTTTAAGCATTTAATCCAGTGAAACCAAAAAATTTATTGATATCATCAATTTTGAAAAGCAAGTACTGTACAAATAATTGGAACCAGAGATAAAGTTTTGATTTATTTGTTCAACTCGGAAGTATGGTTTCCTAATAAGTCGTACTATTCCATCAACTTTCAAGGACGCCCTAAAATTCATCGACCGCGATCTAGAGGCCTATGAGGTTAAAATGGCATTCTTTACCATCAAGACCGACAGAGTTTGTTCTTATGTGAAGGTGCCAGATTTTGTCTTACTATTGCTGCAGGTATTTAGGAGAACAGGCTTATAAGGAGGGCATGTTCATCTACCGGGTTTTTAAAATTACTTTCAGAATTTCCTTCTCAATAAAGATTAGAATATAACCATAATGTACTGGAATTGCTTTCAAAAGACGTTTAAAATCAGTGACGTTCAAAATATATACTCAAATCAATCGCTAATGAATTATTACTCCAAAATATATTATTTTTCCGACATTTTGAAACTCTGGGTCGGTCCTGGTAGTCTAGTTGTAACCATACTTGCCTCGTAGACCCAAGATCGCGGGTTTAATCCCCGCCAGGGTCTTTATATTTATTTTTCTGGAATAAAATCCTTTAGAAGGGAAGTAAAAGTCGTGGGTCCCATGTCGTAGATTTACGGCACGTAAAAGAATCTCAAGCCTGAAAGAAGAGACTTCTAAGCAAAATTAATCGGCCGTTTAACGCCATGACTTGAATGGGAAGCTGATGACCTGAATGTTAAAGAACGTTCGTAAATAAGCCAAACAAATAAAAAAATGTGCTCTGCAATATCTTCTTCTGTAGTAATAATATAGCATTTACTTCCGTCTTCTACCAGCCACGGTTTTCACTCTAGTTCTTCCAGGTGTGTCGTATCATTTATAATTGTTTCGAAGATGTCATTCTTCACTTATTTTTTTCAAGTGTATGAGACAAAGCTATACTGTTAGTTCAGAGTGCTCCAGTAATTGTTGATATATGGATATTTTACACTGATTTGCTAATAGTCACTCATCTCTTTAGTGGCGTCTCATTGCAAACTTTCACGTATATATAAGCAACCTTCTTGCAGCTCTAGGGCCGATAAAACTTCGTGAGGAATATACTGAAGCAATTTCCATCCGGCAAATGTCTTTCACAGTTCAGCTATAACCTAAGCTGCTCAGCGTTGCATTAAACAGAATGACGGAAATTCAATTAGCACTAAAAGTTCCATTGCCACTTCTGGGTAGGTCAGCGCACTGGAGATGCCAGAAACAACTTGAAACCAACAGCAGCGTTTGTTTATATCTTTCATCCGCTTCTTCGTTTGTCGTAATCTTGTTATGTAAACTTTTCCACTTAAAAACTGAGTACTTTTTGATGTTCATTTATTATCACTTTGAAGAAGACCTGTCAATTTAAGATTTCTACCCTGAGTCCTCTACAACCTTCAAATATTGTTACGTTTCTTGATATTTTGCAAGTTAACGCGGATTACCACAATAAGAAAAAAAAAATATGTAATATAAAATAAGCTTTAGTAATTGCAGGCATGCTTTCCTTCAAGTCTTGGTTTGCCACAGGCAACGGTTGGTACCTTTGCAACTTCCGCCTCTCAAAAAAGTCCGGTTTGTGTACGATGCTGACCGCCCACGTTCATCTGATATCGGTATGGAGGTAAAGCACCATTAATTTTATTACCTTCCCGCAGGGCCATGCAAGTCCTTTCAAGGACGCCATCAAGTTTCAGGTGCATTTGCATAAGTATTGAGCGCCTCCAAGGGCCTTTCTGTCCGTAGATATGCCTGGAAATGTTTCCAACGAACTAATCACGAGGAAATTATTAATAAGCTTTAAATTATCGTGTATCATTAGAGCTGGTTTTGTGGGCATATAATTATAGCTTTTATGTTTCATTTTAATGTTTTTTGCAGTTAATTGCCTTAATTCTTACAGGTGCAATGAAGAATCTTGACGAAATAATATTATCTGACTTGAATGAACTATCCTTTTGATTTGTTTTTTAAAAACATTTAACGGTATATTTTTGGTATTTGTGGTATATTGATAGTGAAAATAAATGCAAAGTAAAATAAATATTAATTATGCAAAATGATTTACTGAATATTCAGCCATCACGTTACACACTAAGTGTTCAAAATTTACGGCTGCCGCATGTGCATCTTGGAGGGACGCCACTGCATTGGCCGGTACTCCCGTTAAGCTCAAATACTCTCGC
The DNA here is from genome assembly GCA_030762175.1 of Metallyticus violacea. Classification (NCBI taxonomy): domain Eukaryota; kingdom Metazoa; phylum Arthropoda; class Insecta; order Mantodea; family Metallyticidae; genus Metallyticus; species Metallyticus violacea. Next base: position 56,281,878 of record CM060840.1, read on the forward strand.
TGTATGCACAGTACATACTACTCTTATAGGAATGGGTAACATGTGGATCACAGAGCGGGGAAACGGAAGAAAGGAGGGGGGAGTTGGATGAAAATTAACAAATGCTTGAGGGCATTAATATGCAGTTGGTTCTTTCGGAGTGTGCAGAAATAGTTTCGCTGGAGATACAATTGGAGCTGAAAATCGGATGGAGGATGGAGCGTTACATTCAAACAGGGACTCGCTTGGTTTAGGTTAGGGACATGGGGGATGACCAAAGTAATAGATAGAGAGGTATCAGAATCTGCCCTATATTTTCGGAGAAAGAATCTTAGGAACAAATTCTGGCGTACTGCAGAGAGACGGAAGAATGGAGAAAGATATATCTACCGGTCTCATTTGTTAACAGGGGGATAAGTTAGTGGTAATGCTGGACTTTGTTGGCAGATAGAAAGGAGGAGGAGGGAATAGGTCAATTTTTTTAACAAAGTGAGACAACTCAGAAAGGAATAGACAGACAACCGGGAAGGAGCGTAAGGGAACATGAGTCACAATATACATATTTTTTTTTTTTAAATATTTGTACATATATAGGTAGTTATTTACTTTTGTACTGCTTTCTTTTCTGTTTGTTTATTTATTTATGTATTTTTTAAAAAAATCTATTATATCTTTTCATTTATTTATTTCATTATTACATATGCTGTTTGTCTCTTAATAGTTAAATATTGATTTGTATAATTCCATGTATTTCCTAGTGTAATGGGAAAGTACGTACGGTCCCATGACCCGTGCGACATGGATGCGATGGATTTGTAACAAATCTATTTTGTAAATAAATATACTGCCGCTATTACTACCGCTACCACCTCCACCAGCAACAACAGTCGCAGTAGCAGTTGGTGTTGGTCGCTAATAGTTTTGTAAACTTTTGTTAATTTTTTTAACTTCAAAGTTACGGTCAAACCATAAAAGAGAACATTTCTAGTGTTTGCCCCATGGCAATTGAATTGAACCCCAGATCTCCCGTTCACGAGTCCACGCCTTAATGACCTCGGATACCTGTGGCGGTCAAAGAAGGTCAAGAGCTATATTATTATGTGAAGGCCATATTTTTATTGTTTTAATACAATAATTGATCGTGTATTTGGACAATTTAACATTAATGTTATATCTGCTAGTACATTTTTTTATAAATGTGCATTATAGCTGCTAGCAATCTTTCTATAAAAGTATATTCTCCTCCTCCTATTCTGGTGTGACAGCTCGATATCGAGCCTTGATCTGCCGCAGCGACCACCGTTTCCTCGTCTTCTGTCTTTCAACTTCATTGACGGAGAGCAGTTTTGCAGGGGGATATATGATCAGCATGCAGGTACCCAGCTGGTCGTCTATAAACATCGAAGGACGCCATCTCTCTATCAGGCAACTCCCCAGTTTTCCTCACGAGGCTCGTTAGACTCCGTTCCACACCTCCCTAACTTTAAAAATTCCTAAACAGGTACCGAGAATCGAAACCCCTCTCCACCAGCAGTCAGCAACGCTAACCTCTAGACCAAGAAGGCGGTCATAAATGTATATCTGCCATGTTTAATATAACACTGCAACAGGAATTAAGTAATAATTCATATTTAACCTAACTTATCCTCGGAAAGCCGTAAAAACAAAATATCGGGTTATTGCTTCCTTCCTCTCTGTGAAAAAATTGCACCAGTTCCATCGAGAACTCCCACAAATATAATTTCATTAAACTATATATGGTACCTTGGGCTTCATAGATAAGTTTATATGGTCGTATGGGGCGGAGCGAGAAGTCAGCTATACTACTTTGACTTGAGACTGCTGACTATGTGATAACTTTACTAGAGTGCAAGAAAGATATAACGTCTTTACTTCTAGGTATTAAATTATTTGTCTATACTCGTTTACCATAGACCACCAATTTGGAAACTATATTTATTTGTCTTAATAATGCAAAAGTGTCGTATTTATATTTTATTGTCTGCGATGTATATTGTTTAAATATGCACAAAGGTTTTATTTTCTAATATTGTAAATTATGACAATGTTTTACAAATTATTATATATAGCAAGGTATGAGCTTTAAAATGAAATATTCCGATTTCTATTTTAAGAGCTTCGAGAGTCATGTCTGTATAAAAAAGACAATTTTAGCAAAATAGGAAATTTTGCAAAATTTTGCATGAAAACTGTTATATCTTTGGATGTCATATTTCACAGAACATTCGTCTATATTTGTTGTAGTATTATACAAATAAAGGGTCATCGAAAAGTCGCTCCGCTGCCTTTGTGTAGTCGATATTTCACCAGGGAAGCACATTCGGGTGGCAGCACTGACCGCGCGCCGAGGGTATAGCTATTGTATTATTACCACAACGCAATCACACTCTCCAAAGCTCAAACCTTAGTAATGGTGGGCAGATTGCCTGTTAAAAACCGGTTTCGAAGGCAGGAATGTCAGAAATGTGGGAGTACCAACTTTCTCCTGCGTGGTGCACATCAACAGAGTGTGGAGGAACTTATCCATTAACCGTTATATTAAAATGTAAATAATATCAAGTCATAACATTGTTCTATTTTGCACAGAATCGCCCATACAGAAATCCACAGCAGTATGGGCCAATATTCAAAATATCTATTTACTAAATAAAGATAAGACCAGGTTTTGGTCACCGAGAAACTCCGAGGAATTCAAAACAGGATGTCTAAAATAGATAAAAGATAATGCCGTAATGAAAGGTTGAAGTTAATGGATATATATATATATATATATATATATATATATATATATATATATATATATACTAAAATAAAAGTAGATAAAGATAAAACACAGAGAAAGAGTCACACTAGAAACTGCTATATTTCGAACTACTGCGAGTTCTTCAAAGGCAAGAAGCTACTAGCTTCTTGCCTTTGAAGAACTCGCAGTAGTTCGAAATATAGCAGTTTCTAGTGTGACTCTTTCTCTGTGTTTTATCTTTATCTACTTTTATTTTAGTGTTAATTTGTTACATTGTTAATAGTGTTTCTTTATTTTTATGTTTCATTAATATTATATATATATATATATATATATATATATATATATATATATATATATATATATGAATACTGGTAGTAAAAACCAGTTGCAATTTCTGATTCTTAGACAGATGAAACTGCTGACATCAACTTCAATGGGAAATTGAAATATGCCAACATTATATAAACTACCTTCCGGCCAAGTAGCAATTTCGGATTCTTATACAGATGAAACTGCTGATGTCAACTACAATAGGAAATTGAAATATGCTAGCATTATATAAACTACCTTCCGGCCAATCTCATTTTAAAATCAAATCATGCAGATTGCACTGAGTGTGTAAAACAGTCAATTTGTCAGAATAAAATACTCTTGATGTTTTGAGGTCAACGTGGCGGTAGAAGAATATGGTAAAGAATATTTCAGTATTGTATTGATTTATTTATGGATGCTCTTTAACATCTCAGGTCATCAGCGTCCCATTCAATTTAGGGCGTGAAACGGCCGGAAAATTTTGCTCAGAGGCCTCTCTTTCAGGCTTGAGGTTCTTTTTCGTGCCGTAAATGTACGACACGGGACCCACGGATTTACTTCCCTTCCGAAGGAAGCCATATTTAGGATTTTACGCCCGAAAATATCCATCGGTCCTAGCCGAATATTTAAGTATGGATTGAAAAACCTTATTATATGCTAAACATAAGGAATTTTTAATTCAGATACATTACTGAGTTTAACTGTCACTTGTTATATGTGTGTCTGTGTGTTTTCTTTTGTCTACATCATTCTTATTTTATTCTAGTTTTCTTTACAAAATAGCTTGAATACAGAGCTAAAGTATAAAAAGACATTGATTTTCCTACAGATTATGCAAATAATCCCTCGTACTAGAACGTTCAGATGTTCACAAAATCAGTGGAAAAGTTCTGTAGAAACCTATTTGTTGAAGGTATGCTGTTTCTAATGAGTACTTTTTCTGTAGCGTTTAATGCAGTATAGAAAAGATATTTATATATAAGCCTGGCATTTGTTTTGTTTCAACAATGAAAATTACCAATAAATTCGAACATTTACAATTAGAACTGTAATGTGAGCTGAATTTGAACAACATATATCTATAGGTTCCTCAGTTTGCCAGTTACTCCCCAGAGATTGTATTTCTTTTATACATCGCATGTCAATAAAAAAAATATGCGTATTTAAAAACGTGAAAATGTTGCAAATAATAGTTTTTTCAAGATAAATGGGAGGCCTACGCCCTTATGAGATCGTGTAATATACAGGGTGCGGAAAAATATGTATAATTAGTTTACGAGGAGAAAAGGGGCTTGACACTAAGTCTTTTGAGAGTGTGAATGAATAGTTTCAAATACTTCAATGTGGAGTACAGTATCAATATGGACCAACGTCAACTATGTTGCGGTGGCGGTATGTTCATAACTAGTCAAACGTAGACCATTATAATTGGCGAAGAAACACTATCGATCCTGGTGATCTGGTGGTAACCATACTTGCCTCGTAAACCCAAGATCGCGGGTTTAATTCCGGCCAGGGTCCATTGATTTTTTCCGGGTATAAGAAACCTAAGTATGACTTCCTTTGGAGCGGAAGTAAAGTCGTGGATTTATGGCATGTAAAAGAACCTTAAGCCTGAAAAAACAGGCTTCTGAGCAAAATTTACCAGCCGTTTCACGGTACTAGCTGCCGTAAGTTGTTATTTCTGGAAGCAACTTTCTTAGGAACAATGTCTATATCTAGCTGGTTTTACAGTCATCAAAATACTGGCTGTGCTTTATCTGCAGGAAATCACCTGTCTTTCAGCGTGTATTGTCTAAATACTTTCGTTTCCTTTGCCTGACTCCAAAGTAACACGCGATATAACGATTTGAAGAAGTTGAATGCTTTACCTAACGTCTCTCGTTGCTGCTAGTTAACGAATAGCGTGCATTAAAGCAATAGCTCTTGTATAGGAAATATCTCCGAGTATGAACTAGCAACATAATTTTATGATGATGTAAAAGTCGGGTAACTTTATAACAAGTTGTAAAAGAAGAACAATTGCAATACTTTTCTATGGAAAATAAACTTTAACCACACAGAACTGTAATAAACTACATTACAACTTGTTCTAAAGTCGCCCGAGATGAGTGCTTTCATATCAAAACTTATGAGCCAGTTTAACGTAAAATAAATTTAAACAGAAAATAAATTTAGATTTTGAGGGGAAAGTTTGAAAACAATGCTAATTTAATTTTAGTTTCACTCCCATACTTCTATTAACTCTCAATTTTTAAATTGCATCCCTGACACGTTTTTTGTTTCTATCGGAAATCTGGCCTGTTGCTATTGTTTGAATTTGGACAGAATAAAAAGTAAATAAATTGTGCTTTTTTTTTTGCGCTAATTTCCTTCTTCCCTGACATCTTCTCCTCTCCCCTTCCTTACTCTGTTCACCTGGCCATGCTAGAGCGGTTTGCCTGGTTGATTGGTTCCTCGCCTATCGAAAGTTCTACCATGGTATAAAGTAAAGGCAAACGTTTTGTCAGGCATGTAAGATCTCGCCTTCCTTCCACACCGAGGGTTGTCTTCGAGAGAGCTTGGGTTTATATTGTTACTGTCTTGACATCCTGATCGGTACGGTGGTACGGCGCTTAATTACCATGCTGAAAACAGTGCTAAACCACCCCTCGCAAACAAAATATTTAAAAACAGGACACAATGACATTATTTATTGATCCATCGTACCACTCTGAGAGTCCGAGAACACATTGTTGACAACACTACTACGTACTAGGGACCTCAGGGGCCAGAATGTCAAGAAAGTAACAGTATAAACCCAAGACGATCTCCGTATGGAAGGAAGGCGAGATCTTACATGCCGTCAGAACGTTACTTTGTACCATTGCAGAACAGCTGCTGGTGCTTCCAACCATACTCTCATAGCTGATGATCCTATCCTGACCTATCCTATTAACCAGAATCCTTTCCATTTTGTACTGCAAGATATGGAGAGAGGCTCTTCCTCTTATGAAACTTCAAATTCTTCTTAGACAACAGACTGAAGACGTTTTGAAAGAAAGGTTAATATACAGCCGCACATGTGCAGACGACTCGTGCGGCTCCCCCTACTTTCCCCTCTCTGTGTCTCGCTCCGCAAAGAAACGGGCCCAGGAAGTCAGACAATAGTACTTTTTGGCCTTCTACCAAATTGTTAGGTCCGGAGGCTTCTCCGAAAATGACCTATCTCCCAGGTACCATACATCTTAAATTTTTATTCTAATGTATAAGTAGTAAAACGTATGTGGCTATATTGGCGCAAAATTGCCCTTTGAAATTCTCTTAATGAATAGGAAACGATTTGCAAGTCAGTTAATAAAATGTAATTGTCATTTTAGAAGGGAGATTTTTATACATTTTTCCATGCATTGTTTAATTAGATAGTTGATTAAATTCGTTGTATTTTATTGAGTGTAATATTTTGAGAGCTTGTACCTTTTGCAAATAAATTGTAGATTTACATGTATAGCTTTGCTGTTTTCAAGATCAAATTTACTCCAAATGTATATTATATTTATAATTATTTTTGTTTACAAATCATGTTGGAATTGTAAGCCGCTCTTTTGCGATATTGTAAAGCTGCCATTCTATGAACGTGTGCTAGGGGTTTTCTTTCTAGTGCACTTCAAAATCTAAAAATTGAGCTGGCAAAAACCGGAAGATGTCGAATCTTGATTTTTGGGTGACAAAACCGTCGTTATCGGTATCCTATCAAGCTGTAGGATGAAAACACATTCTTTTGAGAAATTGTGTACAATAATGGAGCTTGTATAGAAACTCTTGACTTTTTCTTACTTATAGAGTACACAATTTTGAAAAAAAAAAATTACAAATTAAAAAAACACAACTATTAAATACTTGGTAAGTTTTTGTGGTTTTATTGTGTCCAAATTCAAACAAATAACAATCTAGATTTCCAGGCAATGATAAAAAACAAAATATTGTTCTCTGTTGAATTCTTTGTATAATAAGGTTTGAAATGTCAAAGTTGAGTTAATTTTTTTTTGAATAGTGTTTAACATCCGTTTTTACTACTGAGGCACCACAGGCGATGAGGTGAGGGGTGAAACCTAAATTGTATTCAATATTAGTTTTTAACTTTTCGCTCAAATTCTAAATTTATTTTTTGTTTAAATTAAACCTATTTTAAACGGGTGGTTTTTCAGATTATCCAGTTTATAATGGAAGAACTGTATTTAGTCATAATACATAAGTTTAGCCCATAATTTCTGCGGACAAGCTTTTCCTACTGTCATGATATGGTTAGCTTCGTTAAAACTCAGAAGAGAGATGGCGGTTTTTTGCACCTATCCTATAATTACATATGTTATCTCTAGATATGCTTCATTGCATTTCCCTACCATGATGTGGCTTGATGTATGTGTTGGCAATATTGCATAGCATTGTAAGCACAAACACTGCAATATGCCCTGGAGGGGGGGTGGACGATGGCTCATGCATTGAGTGATATGACGCTATGGTTTTGAATGATTAAGCTTCCTTACTACTTCTCATTCTCCTTCGAGGTGTAGAGATGAATGGACATGCCCTAGTTCTGCAAGGTCATCTAAGTATAGGATCCCAACTATCAGCTAGGGTATATAAACCAGGCATTGAATAAGTTAAACTTATTTACGAAAAAAATTTTAGTTTGTAACTGTATTTAGCTCTTAATTATTTTTCCCTAGTTGTTTAAGTGAAGCATTGGTGAAGGTACACCCCTCAATATCGCATTATTAAAGCAATAGAATTTAAGAAGCGAGAGAGTGCCCTTTAAATATTAAGTAGTTCGCGGCAATATTCACCATACTAGTTTATTCCTTGGCTTTAGTTTCTCTTTCTTCTTCTGATCCGCTTAGCGTTTGCCACTGTCTTACCATTTGTAACTCGGACGTCCGTATCTCCTCTTACTCCACGTCGATTCGTAAATTCGTCTACTTTGGATCACGACCACCACATTCCCATTTCAGATGGCGAGCTCTTGTTGTCGCTGCTGCTATTACTTCCAAGCCTCTTCTCCATAGCTGATGATCCTATCCTGCCCTATATCCCAGAATGCTTTACATTTTTTTCTGCAAGATATGGAGAGATTGGTTTGACTCTTTGTGAAGAAACACGTTTGATTTCCATAAAGTTAAACTGAGATGACACAGCTTTCTTTTTCTATGGCACTATAACCCAATATCTGGCCATGGCCTGCCGCAGCGACTTATGTTAATCTACCTCCGTCTTGTGGCTTCGTTGATAGAGCACAGTATTGTGATCAGCATGCCGGTACCCTACCCCCCGGCGCCTATTACGCGGCTTTCTAGATCGAAGAACGTTACCTCTCCATCGGGCAGCTCCCCAATTATCTTCACGAGGCTGGATGAACTTAGAAAATTTTCTAAGCAGGTACCGGGAATCGAACCCGAGTAAGCGTCAAATTTTAGGCTCCAGTATTTTCCCCACGCAAGCCTCACTGTTCTCTTAATTTCTCTGTTTGTACTTTTTTCGATAATCCATTCATTTTTATTTTATGTGACTTCTTAGAATTGGTATAAGTAGGTCTAGGATTTTGATGACCTAAAAATTGGCAAAGAATGATTCATTGGTTACCTAAAAGTTATCAAATATGCCATACGACACTAGCCTCCAATTTCAACTTTGTAGCTGTTGCCTGAATTAAATAAAGTGAATTAATAGGTAACTAGTGTGCTAAATTCGAGAATAAATTTATCTTATTGCAATAACGTAAGAGTTTTTAGCATTCACGTTAACGACATAATCCAATTTCATGTGATTTTATTAAAAAACAAAAATTTCAACACATTTTTCTACAAGCCTCGAAATATAACAATGATTAAATTAAACATAAAAAAGGTATTGCAAATGACTGTATAATATCTATAGAGGTTAAAAATATAATTATAATTTTATATGATATGTAATTGTTCGTATATTTTATTAACTTTAAGTCACCATTATGCCATTTAATCCTGTCAATACGAATATAGTTAAATTTTCATGTTGTACCACCAATAGCACTGTAATTACGCAATATGTAAAGTTTTTATTTAAATTTTTATAGCATTCATTGCTTGTTCGTTGTGAAAGTTATTCTACCTTTTCGTACGTGTAACATTTCTGGATTTTCTCGCTTGATCATCCAATAATGGTCAGCGAGCATATAATTCAGTCGTCCCTCATTTCTCGTTTCAAACTCCTTTAAATCTTTATGGAACCTTTCACTTTGTTTGCCACCGAGAGAATCAGTTTTTCAGAAAAGTAGTTAAGATGCGAGCGTAACATGTCAGATTTGTTTATCAATCAAATATCTTTAATATGTCTGTAATATTTTGTCAACCTCTTTTTACTATGGTGGTTTCATGTTGACACAAAATGTTATAATTTCTGTATAGGCTTTCCATGCTGTATTCTTTTTTGTATCCATCGTAGATCCAAATGCACTGTAAAACATCAATTTTCTGATATCGGTCTAAATATGTCTTCTACTTTGCTTTTGGGAGATGTGGAAATCTATAGCAAATATACTGAAAATAGATATCCCTTTTGTGTCAAGCCTGTCCAATTAGCCGGAGAGATGACAGCATCACTTGAAGGACGGATGAGATGGGGCTTTCTTGTACAACTTTCTTTGAGCCTGCAGTCAATGCTCTCGTAGTGGGTAGTCTTTCCGATAGTCTCGTATATGGGCAGATGCTTTTCTTTATGAGTGAGTTTCTGGAAATTCGTTTTGTGCAAACATTGATTAAAAATGATGGGCGAGTTTAACTTTCAAGATATAGATAAAACAATTGAGCTCATAGAAGTATGATACAATATCTCTTTTACTAATGGATATTTACCGACGTCCTAATGAAAGTTTATTGGCATAAACATATGGATGACATGACGTATATTTGGTCAATTTATACCTTAACCTACATTATACAGCCGCACATGTGCAGACGACTTGTATGGCTCCCTCTGCTTTCCTCTCTGTCTTGCTCCGCAAAGAAACGGACCCAGGAATGTCACATTGAACTATAATATAATGCCACTCCTCAAATAAAACCCCTTTGGTAACTTTAAAAAAAAAATATTTGCAAAGGTATACATGGTGTTTGTTTTATCTATAGTCAGACAATGGAACTTCTTTTTGGCCTTCTGTCAAATTGAACCCATTGCTGGTCAATTAATCACAATTTAAACCATTTAGAATCATTTTTGCCTTTAAATTTTCTGAAACCATTACAAATCCTATTAAAAAGGTTGATTTCAAGTATAAAATAAAATCCAAGTTTTTTTTCCCCCTTAAATCTACTTTTATGGTTTAAATTCGCTATTTTCAACACACCATACCAGTAATTAAAGCATAAAGCTCTCGCTTAATTCTTTGAAACAAATAAAAACACGTGGAAAGGAAAACTTAAATTACTGTTTTCGGTTAGGCTCATGTAAGATCCTTCTAAATTTGAATATAGGATACATACTAGTTCTGATATTGTAATACTTTGATTCTTACATTATTCATAGTTAGCTATTCCAACTATTGAATTAATAGCAACAGATACTAGCGCGCAGTAGACCGCTTACTCTGTTCCCAAATTCTCATTCATTCATTACACCTCTGCAAGAACTGCAGAAGCATTGCACAAACACTTTTTTTTAATAAGTCACTTTAATACTTTTCAGCAAGTAGGACTTCTATATCACAAAGCATTCTTTACAGTATGTCACTGGTATTAGTGACAACAGTAGAAGTGATCGAACTTGGAAAGCTTGTTATAGGAAGTCTAAAGTGAAGAGTTCATAAACTTTATATTTTATGGCCTCATTCCTTCTAAAGGAAAATACAGATATGTTTCTCTGGATAACCCTCACCTGTAAACCACTTAAAAATACCCGCTCGGTTAACCCAGTTTCTCATTTAAAGGCTCATTCTAACTCCTGATGTTAATCAAAACTGACTTTTAACATTAATGAAAAAAGTCTGAGTCATTCGTACGTTTAATTTAATACTAAACGTAGATGGCATATTATGCTTCAAAACCAGCGAGTCTTAAAATAAACCTAGAGCAGAGGATAGCGCTAGCAATTTGCAGCAATTTCGTAATAATTTTAATTATGAACCACCTCAGACTGGCCGTTTAATGCGTAGTTTTTAAATAACGCTGCTATTCATTTCCAGCTGTTTTGTATTTTCCCATCAACCCAATTACAGATAAGACGTTAGTAGCGGTTTAAAATATAATAAGTTTTCAGCAACATTGCGTATTAATAAGTAGTTTTAAGTTAAGTATTGAAGCAGTGATTAAATATTAATGCCCGCTTTCTTTTTAAAGAACAAAATTTAATAAAAGCATTTGCGAATAAGATTTATACAATAAGTATCATGTCTTTCTGTGCAAAGTTTCTTAAAAATGTAACTTTTTCTTTAATAAGTCAAAAAGAGCCAAATTTTGTGATTTTTTAAAATGTGTTCTACTCTTCTGTATTTATTAATGGCATATTAAAGAGCTATATTCATTTTCCTCTCCTCTCCTTTTTATCTGTTTTAAATTAGCTGCTGTTACATCTGTTGTACAGCGGTTAACTGCATTGAGTATTGTTATGAATGACTAGAATATATTTAAAAAGCGTGCATTGTTTACATTTTTTCACTCTGAATAAGCAAAAGCAAAAAGTCTTAATTTATGATTTCTCCACACAAGCCAAAGATGTAAAAGCTTGTGCATTTTTTCGTTTTATAAAAATTGCATTCAACTCACATTTTTCATTTTCACTCTTAGCATAGTTTTATATAAAATAAAACACATTCTCTTTTTAGGAAATGGATTGACTATAGGACATTTTTGTAAAGATATACGTGGCATTCCTAAACCGCCGTACATTTTGTCAAGTTGTACTTTAACGTACCTTTGGCATGCTTGCCACATTGGTTGTATTTTGCTGTATTTTAGAGATGAGTGATTAGATATTATGTACCTTTCTTTCCCTTAATTTTCTGAAATTTATCCATTACCGAATGAACTATAAAAATTAATTTTAATCGATGTAGTTGTAGAATACAGTTATTAACGTGTATTCATTTTCGCCTCTATTTGTGACCTGAACTGCTGAATTTAGTGTCAATTCACACGAGTGAAGTATTTAGCAATGAAAGTTAGTGAAACAAAGGGAACAACTTTAAAAGAAAATCTGAGGATTTTTAAATCAGCTGATAATTTTATTCATCCTTACAGAGTAATGAGGTTTGGCTATTCCGGAAAATTATACGACGATTCTGAGACACAGTGTATTCATTCAGTTACTGCTTTTCTTTGATCTAGGCTTATTTGTTGAGGTCGCCTGTGCCTCTTAATACGAATATTTTCTTTGCGGAGTAACTTTAATAAGCTTTGTTAATATTGCTGACGTAAGTTTTTTTTAGTTCCCTTTTAATTCTTCATTTTTGGCAATGGCCTGACGTGCTTTGGTAACACTGCAGATAATGATCAAGAAATTGTAGTAGAATATATCGTAATAACCAGGATTAACTGCAGCATTAGAATTAGAAAGAGTTAAATTATCACATTTGTTACCAGCATTGGAGAATTCAATATCTGTACATACTTACAACATCAATGTGGTATGTTGTATCTATAACATAATCGGAGTCGGGTGTCTTTATGTGTAAAATTAACCAAAATGGAGCAAAGTCATGCAATAAATACATACGACGCTTTTTAAACCCTGATACAATAGAGGCTTCAAAAGCTGTTTTGACAAGACAAGGTATTTCATTTTGGTCTGTTCTTATAATGCATAACCTTCTCAAATGACCACTTGAAACACTTAAAGTCTACGACTCTAAAGATTATCATTGTGTTATGTGGAGAGGCACTGTGATTGCATTCTTATCGTGGTATAATTAAATAAATTCTCACTTATATGTGCAGCCTGGTAAGAGACAAGCATGCTCAGCAGAAGGATGCACGCACGCACTCTACAAAATGCTTGAGTCATTTGCGGAATACATCCTGAGTCAGCGCAACACTACCCGCAAGTATTCTCTCGAGAATTCAGATTTCAAATGTGAAGCAATATGGCAAAACTTTCCTGGTGCATTACAAAATATAATTATGATTGACAATTCAGAAGCACTGATTACATCAACTCAGCGTTTTCCGTAAATAGAAACTACCTATGGAAATCTGCACGGTGACATATTGACACGTTTAACAAGAGGGAATTTAGAAAGTTTATAATTCTAATATAATCCACCTAATTATCGTACATTTCTGCAGCATGTGTTTGTTAAAATCAAAACAATTGGATAAACTGGTTTATTCTAGTTTTATGAATGTAGTTTTTGGTACCTCTTCCTAAAAACCTTCAATCAAGGTCTTCCTATTGCTATTCCATTCTTAAATGGTTTGGAATGTTGTTTCTGACTACTAACAAACATGCTAGTTACTTAAGAGATTCTTTAAGACAAAAAACCTTGCAATTCAACTCTTTCGCATGTTCTATTATTTCTAGTTCCATAGCTGGAGAAGATCCTGGGTAAAAAAACCCAATATTTTTTTTCTACAGTTCCAGATAACGGTACAATGTCCATTGTGGAATGTTATACTGTCTGGATGTTTCTGCTAGTGTTACTACTAGGAGGGCAGCTTTCATATCATCTTCTGTCCAACTTCCACAGTTGAGTTTTATTTTATATTTATTCAAAGTTTGGAATTTGTATTAAAAGCAGAAAAACATTTCTCATTTTATTTTTGCTTGTCATTTATGTATAAAATAATGCTCAAACTATTAATCACCAGCCTTTATATTTTACACTCTATTAATGAGAGCCTTATCGCTTTGCAAGGAAATGGTAAGATGAAAAGCTTTTACTACTGGCCTAATCAAAGAGTTTTATTCTATCCTCATAATCTAAACACACTTTATCTCAAGAAGATATACATGATTTTTTACAAGAAAACTAAATAATGACTGTAGTGCAGTTTTTTTTATTCCGAATTCAAACATGTAATCAGATTTTTTCCATAAAGCACAACTTTTTGTGAATCACTTTTCAAACAATATACTTCTATATATTAGGCTTTCTTTGTTATCTTTTTAATAATAAAAAGTAAGCATTTTGGTCAAAAGTGGGAAATTTTTCTCAACGTGAGAATTTTATTCAGAATGGATTAACAATACTGTGCAGATTCATTCATGTTCAGACATGTTTAGAACTTGCATTGCTATGCCTAGCATACAGTGTTGCAGTTATAGTGAATCACTCAACACTAGTATTTAGGCATAGTGCTTTGTTTTATACTATTCTTATTTTTATGGTTTATTAGTTTTTTTAGAAACGTTTCAATATACCACGAAAGTGACTAAATTATCCCAACAAGTATTACTATGTGTGTGGTGAGCTAACGTTCAAGTATCAGAGGCGAGATTTCACGTCACTTGTAAAATAAAAAAGAGTTGTGAACTTTGTTTTGGCGGGAAATTGTTGATTTTGATAAAGAATGGACCCGATGTACATGTTAACTGGCATAAGGAAAGTATATCTAAAACAATTTATACAGTTACTATCTCAATTCATCTGCAATGAGACCTGTATTACACATTGATGAGTATCCTGCACCAAAGTTTCCACAATCCGGATGCTGGGGAACAAGGAGACGAGATAAGTGTCGAAGTACATTCTTCACAGAACCTCACTTGTGACTCAAGAAGATCTTAATGATGTTATTCGGGTTTGAAGTCGTTTAAAGATTGGCTAAAGTTCTATGTTCTGTGCTCAAAGTTTGGAAGCTTCTCAAAGATACATAATGGTTTCAAGGACTACTTAGCTGAAGAGAAAGGTGTATTTTTTGGGGGGTGGGGGGTTATTATGTCTGTTCAATGGAGGCTCTTGGACATCAATACCAGTCAGAGAATGACGATTGTTCGTAGACTCATAAAATTTTCATTTAAAGGTTGTATTTCTGCATAATGGTAGTGAATTCCCATATTTGCCTGTGGCGCATATCACTGATATGAAATAGACATGAAAATACTATTAGAAAAGACGAGTATACAAAATAACTGGAATATCTGTGAAGATATTACTAGGTTGGCAGTTTGGATACACTAGATATACTGTCTCTTGGTAAATGTAACAGCACGGATAAAAAATCTTACTATATTAAGTAACAATGACCTAAAAGTAAATCTTTTATTCCTGGCCATAAAATTGTGTCAAATATTCTGTTGGTGATTCCTATAAAAAGTCTGATATGAAATTGGGGCTTAAGAATGAATTTTAACAGAAAATAACAAAAAATTGTGCTGCATTTATATATTTGAAATCTAAATTTCCGAATATTCAACACGGAAAGAAGGCATTTTTATAAAGTCATAAATAAAACTATCTCTAGGAACGTACGGACATGTTTTTGTGTTTGTGTGGCAGTGTATACAATATTCGTTAGGTGGCGTAAAACAGTGCATTAATTCAGATATTATCTCAAATATTCATACGTGCGTACAGAATCGGCTCATGATGTATGGAGATTGTTTCAAGAGAGGTTCCCTGACATTCAACTTCCGAATCGAAGTTCGATTCACGGATCGCTTAAACGTGAAAGTAAGATATTATTTATAAAAAGAGTACAAAACCAACAATACCTACAGAGGAAACGTTAGATGACATGCTCTAGAACATTCCCCTAAAACACCAGGTGTATGTCTTTCTCAGCAAACGGTTATTTCCTATTCCTCTGTTCGAACGGCTACAAAGCTACTGAAATTATAACCCTATAAAATTACTGTCGTGCAAGAATTAAACCGGGTGACCCTGCATCCAGGAGTAGATTTTGTGAATGAACTTTCAATGTTGTGCATGACGGAGAAATTGAGCCTAATCTTTTTTTCTTTACAGGCGAATCTTGGTTCCACCTAAGAGAGTATGTTAAATTACAAAACAACTGACAATGGAGCTAACCTGCTTCACGAGGAACCCCTGCATGATCAAAAGATGTGTCGTACGCCAAAGCGGCGAGAGAATACTAGGTTGTAATTTTTGTTGTTGGAAAAAAAAAAAAAAAAAAAAAAAACAATTAACAGTGATACGTGCAAAATATTTTGCTACCCTTTTCCGTGAATTAACTCTCGAGGGAACGTAAGGTTTCCTCAACTTTCCAACAGGACTCTGCGACGGCACATACGGCATGTCTCCTTGCAGGCAATTCATGAAATATTCAACGATAGAGTCATCGCTAACAACATTGGCCCCTCGGTCCCGCTATTTAACGCTCTGTAATTTTTATCCTCTGGATCATTAAAGGAAAAAGTGTTCAAGACGAATCCACATATATTAGATGACCTGAAAAATAACATTCGTGAATACATTTCTTCCATTTCTCGGAGGGTACTGCAGAGGGAATTGGTTAATTTCATAAGCCGATTCCAGATGTGTGTGTGGAAAATGAAGGGAGAAAGTTCCAACAACTTTTTGCTTGATAATAATGAGTAAACATACCTTTTAAGTGTTTAAATGTTATTAATGACCTACGCGACAACCATATCAGCGGACTTTCTGACTCCCGTTCACCGCTGTACCAGTTTTTAACGCCCGTTTTTACTACTGAGGCACCACAGGCGGTGGACACTGATGATACATGAGATGAAATGATAAATTGGGAAAGGATATTTTTTTTTAAGGAAGGAAGCGTTCCAGGCCTAAGTTTAGGTACCTCCCGGGCATTTTCCAGTTATGAAGACTGAGGAAAACCTGGAAAAAACCCCAGTCAGGAAGGACGGTCCTGGCGGGATTCGAACCGCAGACCTCCCGCTCATGAGTCCGTGCCTTAACGACCTCGGCCACCCGTGGCGGTGCTGTACCAGTTTGAAGCGACAAATACTAATTAGAAACTGTGCTATCTTAAGTTCTGTGGCATATACAGGAACGTATTATTTATGATGTAGGCTTTTGCGGTCAAAACTTGTTTTGGTAAAAGTTTTTCGGCTTATGCCACGTGAAATTTATTGATAATGTGCATTCAGCATTTCTAGGACCTTGCAGTCCTCCTCCTCCTCCTCCTCCTGCTCCTCCTCAGGGAGTTTCCAAGATCCTCGAAACATTAGACGACGTATTATCATTAATTTTTCACGCGGCATTTGCCAAAAATCTTTTACCTGAGGGACATATATTGTTAAAAAAATTAATATAATAAAATACTTCGAGTTGTATTCAGTATTGAATAAAGAAATAAATGAAAGAAAAACACACCCAATAGATACGCCGCCTTATGTCCATTAAACTAAAATACTATTATTTAATTTTAAATTAAAATTTTTGTTACTAAAAACGAAAGCGTATACTAAATCATTTTAAACTTGTCTATACCGCATCTAGCACTAATCCTAAAAGTGAACAAGGATTTTGTATTTCTTTCTTTAGCAGCGTTTTTCTAACATCTATCACATTGCCTGGCCATAAATAAATGTTATAAAGCTATAAACTTATAATAATCTGTGGTGCATATCCATAATACGTTAAAATTAGTATATAAAACAAAAAGCATATAAATATTACGTATACTTTATTGTAATTTTTAAAATGAGTATTGTACTGTTTTATATTTATTCGCTTTCAATATCTTTTCGAAAATAAAAAGCAAGTTGAAAAAAAAAATTGAATACTACAAATATGCATGCTTATTAAGAGAAAAAAAAATTGCGTCCCAAAATAAAAATAACAGCACTTCTAATTCACCTACCATATCTGAATTGTACGCCATGATGCAGACATATATTTCAGGATACTGGTTTCTCACCTCAGATGATAAATTGTTTACACCGTGTTCCATTTACAGAAAATATGGTAAAAACTTACCGCCAGCCAAAATTGCCAGATATTCTGCAAGAAATTGTTTTATCTGATTAGTTTGCAAGGTTCTTCGCCATCCTGTATGGTATCATAAAGAATTACAGTCTTACTTTTACAATATTTCAAAATAAATGGAATGCAATGTATGATGCATGATCATTGTACACCTATTATAACTGTAATTGCTTATAGCTACATCGTAAATAAACTAATTTCGAAAAAAAAATAATAAGAGTTTGGTCCCTTCTATAATATTACTGTGGTTTTTACATTAACTTCAATTTTACACCCTTAGGAATTTCGACTGAAGCTAATCTTACAGTTAAAAATAAAACGTTTTGAGATTCTTTTCTCAAGGTTCTTTTTTCCTTTAGGTTGTAGTGGCAAGAATACAAAATATTAATATTGCTCTTGCTGGAGCTTCTGTAACAGCATTGCTAATTCGTTATATACACAATATCCATACACATAAATTTACAATGTTAAATGTTAAACGCGAGCTACAGAACAGCGCGCCGGATACCGAATTGGCTCGGCTTGGACTCTTGCAAGAGAGAACTAGTTCGATTGAGCTTCAGGGCTGGCTTTTATACATGGTGAGCTCGGAATAGTTTTTCCGAGTTATACTTTCGCATAATGTTGGTCTTATTTTCTCTCTTACCGAAGTTTGTACTGATGTGGAATCATGAAGATCGGAAAAGTTCTGAAGAGATTTTGGAAAATTTTCATATTTTAAATTTAAGTACGCTGTTTCAGCCGAAAAACTCGATTATATACGCCAATTAGGCAAAATATTCTATACAATAAGATACAATTAAATTTTAAAAATCTGTTCTAATTTTATTTTACTTATTAGGTAAGACAATGTAAGCTTGACCGTAAACAGTTTATATTGGTTTTTAAATTTTGACGCGAAAGTTGCAAGCGACAGCAATTCCCTTTTTATTGTAAAATTTACAGATTTGAAGGGCAATGTACTTGATATTTACATTTTTAAATTTGTGTAATATTTTTTAAATGTGCTACGATTGCCATTTTTACATAAATATTCGCTCTTTAAGAATGCCTATTTTCAGAATTCAATGACATTTCTGTAAACGTTTTAATTTGGTGTTAGAAGAGATTTGACTTCTTAGATTCCGTTTAAACCTTTGCCCTCCCCCAGATACTATTTCAGAAACCCTAAATAATGGAAATTGCAATGCTGTACGTGAGGACGAAGGGAGAGAATGAAGAAAAGACTCTCAGTCTATCTGCAAATTCCTCGAAGTTTTCTGCAGTATCTTGAGCAGATTTTCTTGTTTACTTCTCGTTTGAGAGCAGGTCCTCTTGAGTCTCAGAATAAGCTGATTAGTAAACACAGTCCTTAAATCATTCATGCAAGGCAAACTTATAAAATCTTGTTTCTTATTTGAATATATATGAATACTGTAACTAAAATAGTAATATCTAAATAAGCAGTAAAACGATAAAGTCTTCTTCTTGCCTTCTTCTTGCCTTAGAAGAATTTTTAGAAGTTCGAAATATAGCGAGAGAAAATGTGTGTCTATCTTAGTGTTTTATCTTTTTTTCTGTTTCTTTAGATAATGTTATTTTACGTGTATATATGTATAAATAAATGTTCTTACATGGATATCTTTTCCTTTTTTACTTATTTTAGTTGTTTAAATGAATTTACTTACGTGCCTTACGAATGTAACTCACATGACAAGTGTGTATGTACTGTTTCAATTAATGAGTATTGGTACACAGTAAAAAACTAAACATTGCATGCACATACTTAATTGATGTACTGTAAACACAATTTAAAAATGCTGAATGGAGAAAAGCAAATATTTGTGCATACTGTAATTCATGTTATAAATTTTCCTAACAAAGTTTTGACTGATAAATCAAATGCTTCTTCTTAATGTACAGTTACAGAGATGTGTCAAAAACACATTTCATTATTACTTAATTATTAATAACATGCCACAACAAATGTCCACTCTGAACACAATCTTCTGCCGCTATAATGCGACCTACTAAGTTTTGTGGATCCTCCACTTGTGCTTTTCATGGTACCCCAGAAAAAAAAATTCCCGCGGTGTCTAGTTAGGCGACAGTAGAAGTCACTGCGTCCAATTGATCTGTCACTAAATGTTCTGTTTAGGTGATTTCGAGCTGCAATTAAAATGTGCAGGGGCGCCGTGTGTTGGAACCGTACGCTTCGTTTAATTTCAGGCCAGTCCGGCATTTCCGTACCATTCATTAAGCTTCAAGACACAAATGCTGCGTTGAACACACACACACCTAGCGACAGTGACTAGCACTGCACAAGAGTGCGTTTCTTAACATCTGACAAACCCCCCCCCCCCACAACAAGTTTCACAATCTGAGACTCTAACATGACGGATTTAATGTTGACACAGTAAAGCTTCTTGTTCCTATCCTCAAAATGCCAAGTTTGGTACTGTCTTTCTAGTCTACATTTTTCCGTACCCAATACTATTACATTAAAATTAAAACGGATATATAATAAACACTCTTCAAAGTACACGGTGAACAGTTTTAGCTGGTCTTAGATATGCTCATAAGTAGGATACAATTACCTGCTCCTGGAAAATGAAAAAGCTCTGTACTCTTTTGTCAGTGTTCTCTTTTATTTCTTCAGAAAATTAAAATACTTTAGTATCGTTCTTTTCAAGTATATCTTCTTCTGTTTTTAGCACATACCTTGCCTTCATTCGGCTACGCAATCGGATTTTGTATATACAAGTGGAAACTGGTTGAGCTTCAGTGGAAGGGAGTTCCCGCAAGATTGGAGCTTAAATTCGCTGGCACAGGTAATTGAGCTTGCTCATTTATTTATCACACTTCTATTTGAGTTCTATCCATTTATGTAAGAAGTGTGTGCATGTTTATTTGTTTGTTAGACTTTCTACTGTATATTTGTGTGTTGTGGCATATGCTGACAATAGATATACGTTAGAATAAAGACTATTTGTTTATGATTATGCAAAAGAAATCGCACAAGTACTGTAGGAGAGAATACACCTAGTGCTGTATTTCCATCAGGAAATGTAGTTTGTAGATTGATGAACAAAGTTCTTAACCAAGATGTTTTCATTACAAGAAGCCAAGACCAGCAAACTGGGTTTTAACAGAGGAGATGCTTGGTGAAATAGATTATCAATTAGAATGAACGTCTTTTTAGCCCAGCAAGCTTATGTATCTGTCCACAGTGCGCTGCATCTCCATCCGTATCTAATTACTTTTGTATCTGAAATAAATCTCGTTGGGGAGGTGAAACAAAATATCCGGGAGGTAGTTTAAAATATTTAGGGGAATACATTGAGACGAGTGTATGAAAATGTTTCTAAAGGATTCATGCATGACTCATAGTGGAGGCAGGCTGTTTGAACCTCTGTTACGGTGGAGACTTCAATATGAATTAAATTTACTATTAATAAATCTCGAAAGAAACAAAAAGTGTGCCCTGTGAGTTTTGATTGCACGACATAATTTTCTTCGGCAAATAGCGAGGCCGTTACGTAGTAACTGCCCGTCGCAAAAATACATGTCTAATTGCGTAATGGAATGAAATGCATTAAAATGGAAACTAGCTAGTGTAGCTGCTGATGAGCATACAGAAACTCTCTCAGATATCTACGAACATCATTCGAATTCAAACTGATCAATATATTCGCTCACTGCCCAATTATCAAGAATTTTTTCGAATTCAGGAATTAAATATTCCAGCATATATAACATACGGTCACTCTGTTACTTTCACGGTTTTGGAGAGCTTTGAAGCACTCGTTTCCTAAACACATTTCATTCTGACAAAAACCAAGGCGGGTAGCTGAGGTCCTTAAGGCAAGGACTCGTGAACGGAAAATCTGAGGTTCGATTCCCGCCGAAACTTTCCAACCTAACCGAGGATTTTTTCCATCTGTCCTGGGTGTAACCATATATGGCCTCGTAGACCCAAAATCACAGGTTCAATTCCTTCCAAATTCGATGGGTTTTGGGGGGTAAAATCATAAATATGACTTCCTACAGAAGGGAAGTAAAGCCGTGGGTCCCGTGTCATAGATTTAAGGACGCAAAAGAACCTCAAGCCTTAAAGAAGGGGACTGTAAGCAAAATTTATCGGTCGTTTCACGCTTTGAATTGAATGGGACACTGATGACATGAGATTTAAAAGAGCGTCCGTAAATAAAAATAAAATGAGACTTTTTCTAGGATTTCCTCAGTTCTCATAAATGGCAAATATCGGGAAGGTGCCCTAAACTTAGCCCTGGAACGCTTCCTTACTTTAAACATTTTTTTCCCAATTTGTCATTTCATTTCATGTATCAAAAGTATCTCAGTAGTAAAAAATGGGCGTTAAACATTAAAAAATCTTGGAAGAAGAGATGCATGCTGTTCGGAATAATTTTACTACCTATCCATTGTCCTGTAAACGAGAGGTAGAATATTCGTGCCATAGTAGGATGAATACCTTGTAATTTTTTGTGTGGTTTTTACGCCCGTTTTTACCACTGAGGCATCACAGGTGGTACTTTGTAACTTGAAGGAATACTTTCCAGTTTAAATTATTTTGATAATAAGCCCTTGGTTGTTTGTATTTGGGTAGCCCTTGTTACTACTCAACTCAGGAGCAAATGGACCGCCACGGGTGGCCGAGGTCTTTAAGGCGCGGTCTCGTGAGGGGAAGGGCGTTTTGAATCCCGCCAGGATCGTCCTCCCTAATTGAGGGTTTTTCCAGGTTTTCCTCAGTCCTCATAAATGGCAAATGCCGGGGAGGAACCCTAAACTTAGGCCTGGAACATTTCCATCCTTTTAAAATCATTTCATCTCATGTATCATCAGTTTCCACCGCCTGTGGTGCTCAGTAGTAAAAACGGGCGTTAAACACCATTAAAAAAAGGAGCAAATGGAATAAAATTTAATTATTATACTATTATTTAAATTTAATGCTAAATCTGATCATGAAAATAGTTTTATTACAATAAACCGTAAATTTAATGTCTTAAATATAACCTGAACTTTTTTATTTTACATTAGTATTAATTTATATTTAATTTATTGTAAGGTTTGTGTAATTATTTAACCTTAAAATTGTAAAGTGTTAAATTATACTGATGTAATCTGTTAGCTTAAGCGGGATATATCTTTTAATCAATCCAGTTAAGTTTATTTTCATTACTTAATTGTTAGCTTATACATTGACGTCACCTATGCCATTTGCATAATAGATGCTTTATATAATTGAAAAGGATTAATACACGACACACCATCTTCTCTACACGTGCTTAAATGGCGTTATGTCACCTGCTGTGGTGCAATCGCTACGTTAGTGAGCCTATTCTATAAATCATTTGACATTAATTCATGCTTAACATTGGATTACCTATAAAGACAAATATTCAAAATATTACGACTTCTTTTATTTTAAAAATACTTCATTTTGATGCTTCTCTCTCCCTTAAGTTTGAGTTATGGATTACGCAGTACAGGCTTATGATTATTGAATATTGAATGCGAGAGTTTCTCTCGGAACTGGAAGCAAGATGCTTCAGAGCTAATTAATGGAGCAGACTGGGTTCATTTACTATTTTATCATAATCTTCTTATACCTTGGAGTGTGACGAGCGGTTTATAGATACATGCATTCAAAAAGGTGAATGTATGAACTAGCTCAAACGCCAATACTGAATGGAGAATATTGTTGCTCGTTTGTTACAGGCATTTAAACATTATATCATAGAAACTATAGAGGGCGTACATATTCCTAATCTGTAGGTAATGCGGCCCCTATTTGTTTTTGTGTATATAACTGAGTATTTGTGGAGTTTTGCTTTCGAAATATAATTTAATGTAAAACTTTATAGACCATTAAGAATAATACATAAATTAATAATAAAGCAATATTATACACACACTGTTGTGTATAATTATACATCTTATCTATTTTATAATATGTTTCCTTCTCATAACTTTAACAGACACGTACTATCGTTACCATTGCACTTATCAGCCTTTACTTATCATGACCGCCTCTGGAATGCATTACCAAAGTTCTTGAGACTGGTAAATTTTAGGAGCATTTCTTTAGATATTGTTTAATTTGATAAAAAATAATAGATTATCCTTGACTTGATTTCTTATGTTCCAATACAGGTATTTATTCCTTGATTTTGCTGCAGAATTTATAAACATTTTATTGTTACTCTCGCTACAACAACAACAACAATAATAATAATAATAATAATAATAATAATATAATTTGTATCAGCTGCATAATTATAAGTGGTTTTAATTCTTTATGTTTTTCTAATTTATTTATTTCTACTCTCTTTCATAATTAACATAATATAATAATCACATATGCATACGTTCTCTTTTTACTAGTACTATTATAGTTAAGCTAATATATTTCATTATTCATATTTTATTAGAAAATGTATTCATACTCTTTTTCGTGACATACATTTATATGTCCCCTGCCCTTGTTACTGCTTGCGCCATTGAATCTTTGTGTAATTATTATTTGATTGGTGAGGCTGGATAGAAGCCCTTAGGGCTCTAGATGTATCACAATGAACAAATAAATAATTTATTTATTAAAGGGTATCAAAATTGAAGCCTATATTGCATCAATTGTGCTACTGGAAAGAAGAAATGCATCGATACCGGGAAAAAAAAAAAAAAAAAAAAAAAAAAAAAAAAAAAAAAAACTATATCACTTCTGGATAGTTCTAAAATATTTATTTGCTGTTCAAAATAATATTTTAATTTATCATTTCAAGTCTGATTCTTTCTTTTCAACAAATGCCCTACTCACGGTTAGTGTTAAAGAATAAGATATAAAGAATAACGTTAAAGAAAATATATATTAAATTAACCCCTATATAGTTGCTGGTTAAACTATAAGCCTGGGTCTAAAATACCCATAGCACTAGGAGCGGCATGGTAAGGAATAAATCTCCCACAGTAGAAAATACCTTAGCGAGGTCTCCAGATCCTGGTGATGTAGTGGTAACCATACTTGCCTCTAATCTACGATTGCGGGTTCGATCCCGGTCAGGATTGATGTCTTTTTTTGGGCGTAAAAACCCCAAGTATGGCTTCCTTGGGAAAGGAAGTAAAGCAGTGGGTATCACGAGGTACATTATGGCATGTAAAAAAATCTCAAGTACGAAAAAAGAGGCTTCTGGGCAAAATTTATCAACCGTTTCACGCTCTGAATTGAATGGGATGCTGTTGATGTTAAAGAGTGTCCGTAAATAAACCAAATCATCAAAGAGGTTTCTAGGATATAAAGAATCAGATGAGAGAAGTTCGTGATACCGTGTTTGTAGGACATGGAAGTTCAGTTGGTTAGAGCATCAGCACGGAGGGCTGTAGATCCCTGGTTCAAATTCCGGCCGTAGCCCGAATATTTCCAGCCTAATTCTTTCTTTTCAACTAATATCCTATGGCTAATGTGAAATAATTATTTCTATAAATACATAAATATTTTATTCATTCATTTATGGGAAAATTATTAGATTATTTCCAAACCTATTTAGTGCAATGATATTTATTATTCGAGGGGATTTTTCTTAGTTTCATTAACACTTGTCATATTTTTCTTTAAATGCAAATTTTTTACTAAAAGTGTTGGTTTTGTCGCTTAATAATAAGTGTTTTCCTGGAAGTAGCTTATACTTCAGGCGGTCTAAGCAACTCCTATAATTGTAGGTGCAAACAATGAAGAGTTTGTGAATGCAACATGTTCTGAGTCACATTTCTCAAAAGGATTTAGTCCTACTATTATTCTCAAATGCAAAGTCCTGACTGTAAATAAACTGTTGCCGCTACATTTAAGATTTAAGATCGCACAAGTAAATACAGTTGCGGTTCTGGTAATCTAGTGGTAGCCATAGTTGCTTCGTAGGCAAAGATCGTGGATTCAATACCTACCATGACGATGGATTTTTTTCTGGCGTAAATTTATTAAGTGTGGTTTCATGCGGAAGGTAAGTAAAGCCGTGGGTCATATATCTTACATTTATGGCACGTAAAAGAACCTCAAACCTGCAAGAGGCCTCTGAGCAAAATTTATCGGCCGTTTCATGCCCGGCGCTGCTAAAGAGCGTCCGTAAATAAACCAAAATGCTATTCCTACAACACATACTGACATTTTTGAAACTAGCTTCTTCACAGTATTAGAAGATATCAAGCGTCTGAGTATATTTACATTTACATTTACTTATATATAATTATACATACAACAGATGTTAATGTTAATAATAGTTATATATTGATATGCATGAAAAACTATGATCTCAATCTTTTCTGCTACTTCAAGCACTGCAACTAACGTTATGGAAAAAACTGTGAACTCCAAAATAACGTTATTGTCCATTTAAAAATAAAAGCATTTCGCAGGCAATGGAATGTGCACACTGGGACATATAAAATGTACTTTGGCATAATAAGAATCCATGGTTATTTATTGCGATAGTTTCTTATGGAGAAAATATTTTTTAGCTTAATTTTTTTAAACATTTAAAATAGATATGGTACAAGCTGTATTGGTTCTCTTGCACTTTTATTTTATTTTATTCTAAGACAATACATTTATTAGTGTTTAACATTAATAATCTATTAATTATATTACTGCTTATTTGTATGCAATCGATATTTTAATCAATCTAGTTTGCTATGAAAATGATTTTCCTTAAATATTAAAAATGGACTTTTATTATAAATATTCTTATCCGAACTATCAGCCATACGGTGTATATAGCTCGTATTACTAGATAAACTTATTGTATGCACATGGTTACTTGATTGCTGTGTCTACAGGAGTAGAAATGTCAAATAGGTGAAGAATGTAGCTGTCTATTGGGCAATTTAATACATTCTTGCCCACCATGGTAACCAATATTTACGGCGAACAGAATAGCCTCGCAAAACTATAAAAAGTGATAATAAATGTATCAGAATTGTCTGTAAAAGGAATATATTTTAAACTGCACTTCAAATATTCGGCAAGAAGATTGCATCTGTTGGAACAATAAACCGGAGACTTTTAGAAGCTGATCTGAGGTGGTACGGGGCAGTAAGGAAACCATTGCTTAAGACTGTTAGCATAATGAGTTAGACACCTGCTGATTAGTGTAATTACTTAAATAAACATAAAGGATGCAGCCGTAATTATAGGCTACCGTTATTATGTTAATAAATTGATTGTAGTGATAATTACATGGGCGTGAGAATTGAAGATGCGGAGTCATATTTATAAAAGTAACGAGTTAATAAGCAATTGCTGTGTATGTATTTACTTTGATTATTTAGAAATGCGTTTACTACGGTTGATATGATTTCAGACATGTGCGTGTATGTATAATTTTGGCAGGTAACAGTAATTTGTAAGGGACATTGTATTTATTCTGTGTTAACTGTAGCCATCTGTAAACCTGTAAGAAAGAGACTGAGAGAGCTATTGTATATGTGTACCCAACGTACTGTTAGCCCGCATATCCTTTCTACCCATGGCTAAAAGGGACAAAAGGCAAAAGTTTCCTTTGTTGTTGGTCACGCGCCTAACAGAGTGTAGAAATAGATTGTCGACAAAGATGGTTAAATAAGGAATAGGATGTCAAAACCTACACAGTGTGTTTTATAACAGTCAGACATATAAAGGTATAAGCCAACTGATGGGCAAAAACGTGCGTTATCTATGAGAATATTTGACAATCTAAAAGTGACCAAAGAGGGAAATAGACAGTAGAAGTTCAACTTGAAAGGCATATGCCGAAATTTATAACCAAGGCTATTTCTGGGAAAAGAACGGACCGGAAAATTTGTAGGAGTGTAGGGAAAGAAACGCCGTTCTAAATCGTATAAATCAGAGCGAGTCTGCGCGTAAGGAAGCCCGGAATGCAATCTGGTTTCAGAATAATGTAGAATTAAAACGCGTAAGGAGGGGCTTAGGAATAAAAAAAGAAATCAAACGTTAGGGCGTTCAGAAAGCAGTGAGAGTCAGTAAAAGGCCGGGGAGCTATAAGTCCTTAGGTAAGAGGGCCGTCAGAGGAAATTCCGTCAGAGAGAAGTGCGGAGAGAGTCATAAGGCAGAGATTAGAAGGATGTACCTTATATCATGTACAATAAAGCCATAGGACGTGGTTAGACAGCGGTGATCAGTTCAGTGCTAATTACCTGGTGTCTGGAAGTTGGATATCGTCGGTCCTGGTGGTGTAGTGGTTACCATACTTGCCTCCTAAACCCAAGATCGCGGGTTCGAACCCGGCTAGGACCGATGGATTTTTTCGGGGCGTAAAAATCCTAAGTATGGCTTCCTTCGGAAGGGAAGTAAAGCCGTGGGTCCCGTGTCGTACATTTACGGCACGAAAAAGAACCTCAAGCCTGAAAGAGAGGCCTCAGAGCAAAATTTGCCGGCCGTTTCACGCCCTGAGTTGAATGGGACGCTGATGACCTGAGCTGTTAAAGAGCGTCCATAAATAAACCAATCAAAAAAAAAAAAAAAAAAAAAAGAAGAAGAAGAAGTTGGATGAACTATTTGCGAAGAAATCGGTCTAATGTGAGATACATTTCCTGTCAAAATTGAGCCACAAAACACTCCAGTGAACCCTGAGATTCATCATAATAGAATTGGAGCAAACCGATGGGACAACATCCAGCAGTCAAAAACAGAACCTCCACACACATCCCAAACATATCCCCCCGAAAACGCTCCAAGGAGAAAATGTCTCTCGTTGTGGGCGATTGGGAAAGAGAAGAATAAAGTTGGATATTTTGAAAATTGAAAGAAATGTGGATAAGAAACAAAATCACTTCTGCTGTATCTAGCACGGAAAGTTTTAACTCGTAGCAATATAATAATTCTAAAAGTCGATCTGGGTGCTGCATAAGATACATCGCGTCTAAAGAAAAGCAGGTAGTGCTTGTGGCTTGCTATCTCAACAAAGTCCGGACTGCAATCTCATAGAATTGTCATGGGACGATGTGTATTAGACGTATTTATGAAGTGCATTTTAAAAGCTTAGATCATCTCTGGGAAGTTATCCAATAAGTAGAGTTTACTATGCAATTATTAAAGCCAAGATGGATACTTTAATGAAAAGAAACTTTACTTTTGTTTTTTTAAGAGATGTAGTTTGTCTCCACCATTGTATTTTTGACCTAATAACTATAAACCATTATCATATAACTAATTTTTGGCACTATGTGAGTTATATTGTGGCATATGGGGGCTTAATAATGGAAATTATGCGTTTATAACGGGGCTTAATAATTAAAATACTAATAATAATAATACCCATTATTATTGTAGCAGCAAAGCGTTCTTGAAGTCAACAATCGCGAGCTAATTGCACGCTCGTCTCGCGTGTGTGAAACAAAAGAAAAACCAAGCTCTGCAATGTTTGGATGTTTTGTCAAGGAAAAGCGCCAGTCTATCGAGAGATGTGGGCGGGTCAAGATGCACAACTACATTCCCTGGCCATCGCAGCAGCGTTTTACAGGTAACCCATTCTCATTGTAATAGGAATGATATGGAGGTTGTAGTATCATTAGCTCAACTCAACTGTCAGTTCATTGCGTCATTTGTGTTTCTCGTCCCTTATGTATATTTTAACTTACGATGTTCGGGGTTTTTAGGAATTAGGTCAGGAGCATGCACTTAGTGCCCAACGTCATGTCAAAGTTAATGAAATTAATAATTTAAAAGCTAGGGTTCTATCGGAGGTTGTGACAATATATAACACCATAGTCGTCTGAACTATACTGTTTGACATTCAAAACCACAGATTCCAGCATTTTTCACATGCTATTGACATATTAAGTTTGATAAGCATAATATTCATGCCTGTGTTCTGGAAAGCAGGCAGATAACACGAGTTTATACAGAAATAACACCATTGCTAAGTATTTCAGTCATCTGGTGAATCATGATGAATTTTAAAACTTTCTATGTGCACCCAATAAAAGGGCATTTCTAGAAGGGAACTTCTCTCAAAAAGAGTTAAGTAAACGTAAACAGACCGTCGTATACACAGCTGATGGTTGGTTAAGTATAATGCAAAACTCATTAATATCAATGTAGTAAAAGAAGACTAGAGTATGACTAAAGATTTTAAGAAAGCACTTTCCTGTGCTAAAAAGTAAGAAATGGTACCTTATAAAATAATTGAATATAGATGAAATATCATAACAGCGAGTAAGACATCAAATGAATTAGTCATAATAAATGGAAAACTAAGTTTAATAACATTAACCAGGAGAGAGCTTACACAAATTAAATTCCCCTAAAAGATGCTTAAGCCAGAATATTATAAAATATCTTTCCTCAATTTCCCTGAAGAGCAATCTCATTTTCAAAGACTTCTGCACCAATTTGATGAGGATCAAGTGAGAATTCAAGAAGTGAAAATATTGGACTATGACTAAACAAATGAAAGAGACGTGCAAACTACAATTTGTTGTTTGTTGTATGATATTATTAAGAATAAAAAGTCTGAATTTATATACAGCGACCTTTTTTAATGTATAGTTGCAAGCAAAATGAGCATATTTTTGTTCCAATTCAATAGTTTAGTATCTGAAATAATTTTTTAATGGTGTTTTAATGCTCGTTTTTACTACTGAAGCACCACAGGCGGTGAACACTGGTGATACATGAGGTGAAAGGATTTTTTAGGAAGGAAACGTTCCAGGCTTAAGTTTAGGGTACCTATCCGGCATTTGCTATTTATGAGGACTGAAGAAAACTTGGGAAAAAAAAAAAACCTCAGTCAGGGAGGACGGTCCTGACGGGATTCGAACCCCAGACCTCCTGCTCACGAGTCCGTGCCTTAATGACCTCGGCCACCTGTGGCGGTAAAATCAATGTTGATAATGTAATTAATAGAGTCTCTCGAGGGCCGATTCTGTGCAGCCTGCGGTGGTGCTTGAATGGACTCGGCCCGGTCCCGGACATGAAATTAGGTATAAAGCAATGTTATATTGTCTTTCCTGTGCAGTGAGAAACAGCAGATATGACAGGAGCAAAGAACTTTTCAAATGAATAAAAATAAGTAAAAAGGAAAAGTATAAGGAGTGAAGTATGGAATACATTTATATTCTTTGTCAACCGTTTCGATATTTCATCAGAAAATCTTAAACCAATGACATTTGTAACTGTCAAAAGAGTTAACATAAAAAGCTCTGGGAAAACGAGAGTTGTTTTATATCGTGCATGCTTTCAATGAGCAGAAATATTAGACAATGATAGACTGACTCTGTGCACTAAAATTATCCATAACTGATGTATTAATTTAACACATTGTAGCTAAAAGTTTAGATGACTGATATAATACCTAACGTAATAGAACTTTTGGTACCCTTTAAGCAGGCAAATTACACTCTGGAAAACGAAAAAGAACAGACAATCCAACTGACTCCCTCTGGTTCTACGAGCTTAGAATACTGCACCGTTACAAATGAGACAAAGAAGAAATCAAGAAAATTGGAGAAAGACGAGAATATTATTTTGGAAAATATACACAAATTAGCAGAATTTCTGTGGCCAATTTAAATAATTTCAAGAACAGGATAGCAATCATTCGAGCAGTTTAGAACATGTGCTCCAAAGAGCGGTTAACAGATTCTTCGAAGGCTTGTAGTTCGTAGTCAAACGCCACCACATTCAGCATTAAAAAACAGAAAACTTTTTCAAGAATAGAACAGCGAAAATGAAAACTAAATGTAAAACGAAATTGCCAAGTTTCTTGCTTGGTCTTCTGGAAACAGTGTGGAAACATGAAAGTTCATTTTCATCATCAGGACAAACTGCTAAAAAAATATTGTGCTCCCTACATTTTAATACCGGGTACCGATTAAATAAATTATCTCTTTTTCATTACAAAACATATATTGAAATAAGTTAGAAATATTTGAAACTAAAATATATTTTTTTAGATTGATGTTGTCGGTTCTGGTGGTACAGTGGTTATCGCTTATCGTACTTGCCCCCCAAACCCAAGATCGCGGGTTCAAACCCGGCCAGGATCGATGGGCGTAAAAATCATTAGTATGGCTTCCTTCGGAAGGGAAGTAAAGTCGTGTGTCCCGTGTCCTACATTTACGGCAGAACCTCAAGCCTGAATGGAGAGGCCTTTGAACAAAATTTCCCGGCCGTTTCACGCCCTAATTTGAATGGGACGCTGATGACCTGAGATGTCAAGTACGTCCGCAAATAAACCTAATCAAAAACAAAAAATTAGATTGATGTTGCAAAATATGAAGTTAATTTAGTATATTTGTATATTTTTTACACAAATGTTACAGCGAAGAAATATCGACTATCTCGCACTATCTTTTAAAAATATCCGCACATCTTCCCCACCTTATCTATTTTGTCGTTTACAAAATACATCCTTCTCTCATAAACTTAAAACACGCTCTGAAACCCCACACATACTATTATTACCATTACAGTCAACATCACTTTACTCGTTATCTTTTTAGTCGGTCCTGGTGGTGTAGTGGTAACCGTACTTGCCTTCTAAATCCAAGATCGCGGGTTCAAACCCGGCAGAATCGATAGATTTTTTGGGGGGCGTAAAAATCCTAAGTATGACTTCCTTTGGAAGGGAAGTAAAGCGGGTCCCGTGGGTCAGCATTTACGGCACGAAAAAGAACCTCAACCCTGAAAGAAGAGACCTCTGAGCAAAATTTGTCGGCCGTTTCACGCTCTGAATTGAATGGGACGTTGATGACCTATGATGTTGTAGAGCGTCCGTAAATAAACCAAATAAATCAATCAATCAAACTCATCATCTTTCACCGTAAGCATTGTCCATCTTTGGTATGCATTATCATAAGACGTAGGAGAATGCCAAACTTTAGATTCCTCTGAATAAAGGGATAGCGTACTAGAATACTAACCGAGAACATTTATTACTAGTCTTTTAATTATTATCAGGCTGTGTATGCCATTGAAGCCCTAATAATAATAATAATAATAATAATAATAATAATAATAATAATAATAGCCGAATGCACGCATTCCGAAATATTTTTACTGACGTTAAAGTTTGTCACCGGGTGGGTGGCGGTTGGTGATTATGTTGGCACTACCAACTCCCGTGTATAATTTTGGTTGAAAAGTTTACAGCGCAATAATAGAAAATCTGGTGCAAAATCCAATTCTACTGAATAATTCTGATCAAATGCCCCTAAAATTTTCAAGTACAAGTTTTTTTTACTGTTGAACAACGATAAAAACATTGAAAAGTGTTCCGTTGAATAATAATTAATACTGATACTTAAACAAATAATATAAATTTATAATCTAAGAATACATGTTTTTGTTTGTTTTAACTATAAGTAGAAATTTTCAATCTACTGTTGTTATTCTTGTTGCTATTATAAATCTTCCTATCTCTTACATAGGGTGTTAGTGCTTTTTTCATTTTTATGTTTTACAAGCATGTTTATTTCCGCTTTCATGATTTACATATATGTATATAAACTGTCATTCGTAGAGCTTGTTCTATTATTATTATTATTATTATTTTACTATATTTCATATTTCACATAGGTTTATTTGTGTACGAGTACTGTCCTTGTTGTTATGTTATAATTGTGTTGTCACTGAAACTTAGTAAAATTGTTATTAAAGAAGAGACAGCCTAATGATGTTAGCTCTTCCATAGTAAGTAAATAAATAATGTAGAAGTTATTGTAAGTTTATTTTCAGAAATTAATGTACCCCACTTTTGTAATGCTAAGGCTGAAAATGTGTATTTCATATTATTGCGTTAATTCCATCATTAATATTTATAAAATGATTTCGTAGACTATGCGTGGATATCATGCGTGCAGGGATGTTGAAACATCTGTACGAAACCTTTGTTTTCTTATTGGATCTGTGATTCGAAACCAGTCATACCGAGTACAGTAGATTTTATGCATGACTCTGCTAATAAACCCAAGTTTTATTAGGAAAAAATCTGATTTCCAAGTTGTTATTTTCAAGAAATGTTCAGTTTTTCTCAAAATCTATACACATAACTTGTTATGAAAATCATGACTTCCGTGTTGACACAGTAAGGATAGCTTGTGTTAGCACCTTTGATGTTCGTATTCCTAAAATCTGACTCCGAGTTGACTGTAGTTTTCAATGACGCTTTACCACCTGCAGCTAATTTGTATTTAGCAATTAAATGTAAATGTAGAAGTTACGGACTCGTCAATTAAAGCTTTAACGTAATGAAAGTGCACCTTTTCCAGTATATATGGAATCTGTAATTGATATAGCAATAAAAAGTAACTATGTAGAACACAACTTAATAAAGGTGGGTAAATCTTATTTTTATAATTCAATTTTAGGTTTTAATTGTTTATTGGTGGTTTCTGAATGATGAGCAAGCATTTAAAATCATTATTAGTATTTCTTTTTCTTCTAAATTCGTGCTTTATGTTCAGCTGAGAGAGTATAACAATGAATTTGAAATATGACGTTTCGGATGTAAAAAAGTAGGTTAAGAAACTGACGAGTGTTACGTAAATGAAGACATCTGAAAAACGTATAATGTATTTTACGCGCTTTGCAGTATTTTTACCATATAATACCCATTGTTAGATAATCAATTAGGGGAAGAAGAGAAAATAGTAAAGAAATATGAGTAGTGTACTGCAAAATTACACATAAAATAAGTTATTATTCAAGAGCAAATTTCACTGCACAAATATCACCTAGAGTTGTTCATTTTCATATTCTTGCAGTATTTAGCCTAACGCAACTTGAAATAATAATAATAATAATAATAATAATAATAATAATGAATCACGCAATTTGTTTTAGTATCAGTATTAATTATTATTCGGTGGAACAGTTTTTAGTGATTTTCATATTTTTCAGTAGTAAAAAAGTATGTACTTTTAGGGTCATTTGATCAGAATTATTCGGAGAAATTCGATTCTGCACCACATTTTGTATTATTGCGCTGTAAACTTTTCAACCAAAATTATGAACGAAAGTGGGTAGTGCCAAGATAATCACCAACCGGCACCCACCCGGTGACTTAAACTTTAACTCCAGTGGCACGTAGCCAATAGTAAATATTTCGGGATGAATACATTCGAAAATTATTATTATTATTATTATTATTATTATTATTATTATTATTATTATTATTATTATTATTATTATTTCGGTGGCTTACACAGTCTGATAATAATTAAAAGACTAGTAATAAATATTCTCTGTTAGTATTCTAGTATGCTATCCCTTTATTTATACAGATTACAGGTAGTAGAGTCAATTTCCTGACATGGGCACTCGGCATTCTATCTCATGAAATACCCAAGCGGTCTCTATTGTATACAGGATGTCTAAAAATTAATGGTGAAATTTACCTGTGATAAGCACAAGCTAAAAGAAGCAAAAATGTTCCAGTAAACATGGAGCCGCAAATTAAACGTTTACGAGATGTGAACTTTATTTTGTAATTGATCCCGCCACTGAACCGAGCTCCTGGATACTGTAAATAAACATTTATTTCGTACGCATGCCACACTCTCCCCTACCCTTCTACCCATTGCTTAAGCCTTAATAAAAACAAATTGATCTATGGTTGCTATGTATATTGCGAATAAAGGTTTTGCACCTATTTTATGAAACAATTTGTAAAATGGAAAGTATAAGCACAGAAACGTAAAATAGCGGACATACTTCATGCACGGCAAAGCCGATGGCAATGAACTTATGACTGTGCATTTGAATGCAGAAAGGGTGTTAGAATATGTAGATGTAAATCCAGAAACGTCGACTAGGAGGGTTGCTATGCAAGAGCGAATAGCGTGTGGCGAATCTTACATCAGCAACTACTGTATCCATAACATATCCAGTGCCTACAAGGTCTCAAAAACACAGACATCCTTACCAAAGCAACATTTGCCAGCAGATGGAACAAGACAGCGCCCTAAGCATCCAGTTTTTAAACAACATTTAGTTTACGGACGAAGCTGTGTTTACTCGTGAGGTATTTGTAATTTCTCCAGCTAGTACATGTGGGCTGATATCAATCTTTGTGCAGTGCAAAAGGCACGACAGCAACGTTTCGCATTCAATGTCTGGGCAAGAATACTCGGCGATGTCTAATTGGAATTAATTTTCTCCCAAACAGACTAACCGGAGAAAGTACGTGCACTTTTTGCGGAATGATATTCCAAATTTACTGAAGATGTTCCATTGCAACAACGCCAGCAGATGTGGTTTATGCCCGATGGTGTACCAGCACATTTCCTAGGTTGAAGCGGAAAATATCCGATTTAAGGCCCTAAACACTCATTGTTAGCAGTTGTTTAACTATATTAATTTAATAAGTTCATTTCCATGTATTTTATATTAGATAAAGGCTATAATATTCCATTTAAAGCTCCAAACATTCATTGGTAATATATTTTAATCGTATAAATTTAATAATATCATTTGCACATTTTTATGTTAGGTAAAGGCTTTAATTTTCATTTCAAAAAACAAATATTCGTTGGTAATATGTTTTAAATCGTATACATTTAGTAAGCTCATTTGTATCAAATAAGGGCTATTACAATGTATGTCTTAATGTTTGTTGACCTTTATGACAATACCAAATAATGTAAATGTAACGGTTCAAAGGACAGACACATAGCCAAGAACATGAATAGATGAACTACAAATAAAGAAAATTATAATATTAAAAAAAATTAACCAATGGCAAACGTAGCAACATTAATAATGTGTATGATGAGTGAAACACGAGACAGGCAGCTTTGTTGAGATTCAATAGAAAGTAATGACTTTTATTCGTTTAGTTATACTTATTTTGAAAATAATTCATTGTAATGAATGGTATTATTATAATCCATTATAATAAGTGACGGTTTATATTTCAAAATATTTACCTGGTTGTGTTTTGTATTCCGAGGGGAGAGGATTTGGTGAGAAGTCGTTGTGGCTCGAACTCCGTAAAGAGAAGTTGCAAATTACCAATCTTGATGATTACTAAGAGTTGGTAGTCCGTATAGGAATATATTATATGATTTATACCAGGACAAAGATAAAATAAGGCGTGTTAAAGATCTATTAGTAATAAAAATTAAATTTGGGTGAAGTATTGAATAAAATGAAACAGATTACTGTCGGTATTACAAACCAGGATAGGAACATTGCCACAAAAGTTCATTTGTGGGAAGAGTCTGTCTCGTATTCATCTACATCTAATAATATTCTCAGAGCTCCTCTTATCAGGAAAATGTACGGTTGTGTGTTAATGACAGGACATTAATAAATTCGTAGATTACTTTCCAGTGTGATTTTGATATACTTAAACTCACTTCTTTCACCCCAGAAGTACCAATCTTAAAAATCCAGCTATAATAATAAACTGTGAGTTAACCGTACATATCGTGAATGCCATGATACGACATACACACGCACACACATTCATTCTTCTAATAATACCGCCGCAAGGTGTGAGGCGATATTTAAGCAGACGATTTGATGAACGATGATTAGTAGAGGAGGACCTGTACCGTGGCCTGCCAGACCACCGAATTTAAATTCTTTAGAGTTTTATGTATGGGATTATGCAAAAAGCTTAAATTATATAGCGGATAGCACCAGACCTGAAGAATTGCAGCATCGAACCTTCCAACAAATGAACTCAGGATTGCCTGATCACATTCGCAGGTCTTTGGGGAGAAGAATACAGATCACATAGTCATTATTTTAAACACTTGCTGTAAAAGCCTTAAACTGATTTTCATTAGCACAATACATTAGTACAAATTACACTGTTGTTTAAACATTTTCTTTTGCGTATGTTCAATCACATTTCTGCACTGTTGAAGTCAAAGTTATGAATTTTACTGTTTCTTTATTGATAAATGAAATCAAATGGTCACAAATTTAGTTGGAATCGGCCCGTATATAGCGAGTATCCATGAGCCTGATTCACTGGTGGCTTCAACCAAAAAAATAAATGTCATTATCTCATATTAGGGTTAATTTGCAAACCCACCTTTACTGGAATTTTCTCTCTCTTTTTTTAGCTTGTACTTCTCAACTGTAATTTTACACCAATTTTGTAACATGGTGTATACTGTGGTGTTGGTTTATTCGTTTTCATCATAGAAATATTAAGGAATTATTGAGCGATAACGATGTTGCTTTAATTTCGTAATTAGTAAGTGAGTTTAATTCATTTTTATTTGTACCCTAAGCTGAGCGTAGGTTAAGCTTTTATAAAAAGTTATTAATTCTATTGAATCGTCCTTTGTGTTTACCGCCACGGGTGGCCGAGGTCATTAAGGCGCTGACTCGTGAGCGGGAGGTCTGGGGTTCGAATCTCGCCAGGACCGTCCTCTTTGGCTGGGTTTTTTCTCATTCCTCATAAAGGCCAAACGCCAGGAGGTACCCTAAAATTAGGCCTGGAACGTTTCCCTGCTTATAAATATCATTTCCCAATTTATTATTTCATCTCATACACCATCAGTGCCCACCCCCTGTGGAACCTCAATAGCAAAAATGGGCGTTAAACACTATTAAAAATCCTTAGCGTTTAGAAGTAAATTTAGAAGTAAGTTTAGACGAGAGGGTAAACATATTTTCATCTTTTTGTAGTTTATGTATATTTGAATGCTAACATTATGGCTGTTTTTATTTAGTCTTCTAATAAAATGCTGAAATATAGTTGGTAAACGAAATTCTGCTCCAACCGAAAGCAGATAGACCCATTTTGTTAAATTGCCAGTTTGTAAGTATGAGATATTTTTATTTCAAGTTAATTTTAACCTTAAGGGGTGAAAACTGCGCTTTATATTGCTGAAAATATAATTTTACTGGCCTTTATTTATGGTGCTGCTTCAATGGTTGATCTTTCAATGCTTACACAACTCTTTGCCAACTTAGAGAAGTTTTCACCTCACTTCACTAGTATCTATGTCGTATTGCGTCATTGATAAGATCATCCTTTCCTTTGGTGCAAGATTTTATGTCGGTCAGGGAAGCTAGTGCGCAGAGGAATGGACCATAACGCCGACCTAGGGGTTCCACCACCTATAAATTATCCAACGTCTGCAAGTAATCCTTGGAAATACTTCGACAGAGTTTGACCTCCCTATCCACGAGACCCGTGATCCTTCGTTTACATAGAAGCGAAAGCCTCTGAGACATATAATTAATTTAAAAGGCAAAGCTGTATAACGTTGCTCATCTTAACTGTAGACATGACCTTCTGCAGGTTTCTTACCCACGTATGCTTTTTAAATGACCAAAAATCATTCAATATTGTCTTATTGGCGAGACTTGGTTTACCAAGCACATTTCAATGCTAGTCAGCCCGGCAGAGTGAGAATGGGCGTTACTTTGAGCAGAGTATCTGGCGAGGAAATCAGAGATAGCTTGTGTTAAGTTGCACAGAAGGTTAGTAAAACGAAAAGGTATGTTGTTTTTCATGTCCCACGATAAGGTGATATCACTTGTACATGCAGACATTGTCTACTTCGCTATTGCTTTGACCAAAGGGAATAGCTATGAGCAAGGTTTGTAGCAGGATTGCTAAATTTTAGAATTAATTGTTACTATAAAAAATGGCTTATTGTGCCGGAATCACAAAACAGTTTTGTTGAAATAGTTTGTGTAGTATAGTGTAGTATATACAAGGACAGCGTGCACTGACACCTTCATTGTTCTTGTTTCTAAAATCGGCTCCGAGTTACCGTTTACGGTTGGGCGAGGTCGTTAAGGCATTGATTATGAGCAGCAGATCTGGGGTTCGATTCCCACCAGGATTTTCCTTCCTGAGTGAGGTTTTCTCAGTCCTCAATAATGCTGAATGCCGGGAAGGTACCCTAAGCTAGCCAGGGACACTTCCTTTCTTAAAAAAAAAAAAAAAATTTAGAGTTGAATTTACCTCTCAATAACACTATTTGATGTCTCTTCTATCGCCGCCAGCTAACCCATGTGTTTAACGAACAACTGTTAAACTTGGTGAAAGTTTAATATTCATTAATTAAAACTTTAAACGTAGTGAAAATATATTTTTATTTTCAAAATAGAAATAAAAATTCAGCGTTTGTCACAAAATAAATAGAAATTGCGTATAACACTATATGAATTAATGTGACTATGTAGTAATTTTTTTTTTGGTTACTTTGGTTCGGTTTTGCTGTTTATTGGTGGTTTCTAAATTATAGTCGAGCTTTTAATGTATTATTATTATTGCTTTACTTTCTCCCCTAAATCCCTGCTTTATGTTTAGGTAAGAAAGTGTAAATTTCTGAAATTTACCGAAATACAAATAGTTAGGTTATGCAGCTGGTA
Source organism: Metallyticus violacea (assembly GCA_030762175.1). Classification (NCBI taxonomy): domain Eukaryota; kingdom Metazoa; phylum Arthropoda; class Insecta; order Mantodea; family Metallyticidae; genus Metallyticus; species Metallyticus violacea. The sequence goes on from CM060840.1 coordinate 56,322,150, forward strand.
AGTATATTTGTTTTATAATTAACGTAAATGAATGTTCTCTGAAAACAAAATGTGTTTTATTCGCTTCATAATAGTTTTACCATATGATACTTATTACACGATCATCGAAGTGGGGTATGGAGAGAAGAATATCGTACAGGTGGTGTTCTGAAAAACTAATAAATAGAACAAAGAGAAATTTTCATTGAACAAATACCACCATGAATCCTTAATTTTTCTGCATTAATTTTCTTGGCAGTATTTTTGCCACACAAGAACAGCCAAACTTACCGAAAATAATTATACCGCAGAAAGGATCACCGGATTTGGTACTAGCGTTTAGTGTCGGCATTAACTATTATTCGATGGAACACTTTTCAGTGTGTTTAAACTTTCCAGTTGTGAAAAAACGTGACCTTGGAATTTCTAAAGTCATTTGGTCAGAATTTTACAAAAGTATTCGATTCAGTATTAAAATGTGTATTAAAGTCATGACCTATACAACCAAAAAAGTATGCGCGGGCTTTTATTCATAGGACCAGACTGTGCTTAGAATTTGATCCCCCAATTTGCCATAGCTGTACCTACTGTGTATGACGTTGTGAAGAGTTAGTACAAAAAGTTTGCTATTAAGTCATAAAATAACATTATCTCAGTTTCTGCAGTGCCAGTATTCGCTAAGATCTTTAGATAGCTGATCTTCAGACAAGTGCCAATTTTTTTCCTTAATGGATATGATGAAGAAAAATCATAATATTTATGTTTTGCGGCATAAAAATCTTATTTTTTTAAAAAAAATTGTAGTGTATATTTTTCACATTAGTGCCTATTCCTTAATTCATGCTTAAAATATGCATATTTATATACATATAATTCCATAATCGACCAAATCGTGTATATATTTTCAATTTATTTTCTTTTCACAATTTTTACGTTGAGTGATTGAATAAAAATGAGAACTCAGGCAAGGCAAATAAATGTGTCATCCCACTTCAAACCTAGTCCACTTGCATTTGGTGTGTTAAAGTGTCTCTCTCTCTCTCTCTCTCTCTCCCTCTCTCACTCTCACTCTCTCTCGCTCTCTCTCTCTCTCACTCTCACTCTCACTCACTCACACACACACACACACACACACACAGAGTGTAGTTGTCAGGTCTACGATACACACATTGACCACGTATATAAGCTACAAACGGTGTGCACACTTTTTTCCCCTCTTTTAAAATGTACACAATAGTGCCAGAAAAATGTGTTACTGCAGAGTTCCTCATAGGCATTGTTTATGATTGCTGAAAGCAAATCCACCTCGCATTATTATAGTAGTGGCAAATATTTTGAAAGGAAAAAAAAAACTCAATTTGGTTGTGCTGTTTAAGTTATGCATGTGTCCTAGATAATAAATATGCGCCAATGGCATCTGAAGAGATAGAAAAACAATTTTATATCTCCAAATGTATACTAACAGAGAAAAGATACAATTTTTATCAGACATACATTTGGAAAAGACCTTTTAATTTATTGTGAGGCAATCTTCGGGAAGTAAGCGATACTGTTACACAGTGTTCATTATTTTTTCCTGGTTATCTGTACCAGACAATGTTGTCATTAAAAGTTTATTTCGAAAAGTTCTTTTTATAGTTTACTTAAAAAAATTAAATTATAAACTGTGTCAGTTGGAAGATAAAGTATTTTTAATAATAACACAATATTTTAATACAAACGGTTTATAATTGTTCTTTTAATGCACCAATTCAAGTAATTTTTAGATTAAATTAGTTGCATATTTTAATTAATCCACGTTTAAAATATAGTGCAAATATTTCTTACTTAATTGCGCTTGTTAATAAACTAAGGCTTATATATTCATAATTAAGCGGTTAAGAAAGTTAATATTTTTAATTTCTATTTAATATTTTATAATCCGCATTTATTAATTTTAGATCATATAATATTTGAAAAAAAATAATTGTTTTTAATGTCTAAAATTCCGCTATTTACTGATAGCACAATAAAAATGATGACCTATTCGTAAACCAGCGACTGAGTTTCGTTTCAAGAAATAGCGCTGTAGATGCTGTGCCTTTTCTTTTACAAGCTCTCTATCAAACACATAAATTCGTGATAGTAAGAGGGTTGTTCAGTAAAAAATGATCATATTTTCAAAGGCATAATTTATAGTACTAAAAGTTAACTTTGCAATATTTTGTTAGCTTAATGCGTAATGCTAGTATTAGTTTCATTGTTGTCACGTCCTGTTCCTACCTCTAAAAGGTGTGCAAGTTGAAACATGTTCAGTTCTGCAAACAGCAAAATGGAGGTGATACGAGACGAACAATATGCTGCTCTGAAATTATGTTTTCGTCTTAACAAATTTACAGCTGAGGCCTGTGCAATGTTACAGAACGCGTGTGTAGAGTTCTTTCCTATAGCACAGTTCGAAGATAGTTTAAAATGTTTAAAAAGGGGAGGTATTCAACTTCAAAGGAAAGTGGACGCGGGCTCCAGTTTGTGCTCTAACGTAAGAAAACATTAACACTGATGCTGTCATTATGAGAGAGAGAGAATCGTCGAATAACATTAAAAACACTTTCAGAAATGCTGAGATTTCACTGACTGGCATCCATACGTTGGTAACATAAAGCTTGCATATGAGACGTGTTTGTGCGCGGTGGGTTTCAAGACTGCTGATTCTGGACAAAAAGAATGTTCGCATGTAGGTTTGCTCGCATAGATGCAGAGTTTACTTCAAAGGTAATCTCTGCTGATGAAACTTGCCTACATCATTTCGATCCTGAATGCAGACAGCAAAGTTCTAATTAGTGTTTCAATATTCAAAGAATAACTTACCAGCATATCGTACCTGCAAACACAACTGTAACTGGGCAATGTTATAGAGATGTTCTGAAAACTCTGCAAGGCATAACACACGAAGAGGCCACATTTCCTTGGAACAAGCTGGGTATTGCATCTTGATAACGCGCGACCGCAGAGTTATTGCTCAATTTCCCTAAAAAATCAACGTGAAGTGTGTCCCTTACCCTCCCTATAGTTCAAAGTTAGCACCCTGTGATCATTATTATTGATCTATTATTCTTTTAATTTTATTTCGTACTTTTTCATAAATTTAACAAAATAGACAAAAACTGACAAAGCTTTATTATTTACGATTTAAATAAAAAAAATCTTGTATTTGGAGGGAGAGATATATTAATAACGAAAAAGAAAATATATTACAAATTTTCATTTGATGAAAGTTGTAATGTTCATTTTGCCAATGGTATGATATTATCATTTACACACCTTTGGTATTGACACTTTAAATGAGTGTGCAGACTGTTTATTTTTAAAATAAATCTTGGCCATTTACCTTTTATGAATTATTTGAAGAAAAAATGCAATTTTATAATTTTCGTTTTACGGTATCGGGACTGCTATAAGCTATGAAGTTAAGTTCCCATGAGCGCAAGGTAAGTTTTATCAGGGTTCTATTCCAAACTACAAATAACCGTTTTATTGCGAACCTACTAATGTAGTATTCCGTTATTTTTATGTAAATTTGGGTATAATATATAAGAATATAAAGACAAATTTAGACTTTTTAAACAACAATGAAAATTGCCTCAGCAACCAGGATAGAAGCGGAAAGACTACAGCTGGTATATAAAACGAGTTTGTAGACTCAAATTGACTTCTAATGAGAGAGACAGTGACTAGACATCTAATCAATCCCTTACAAGGTCACTTCTGCTGGGAATAATGAGAAATAATGGAGGAGTTGTTTTAACTGACGATACCTTTAGTTTCATGTGCATATGTACATTCCAACCACACAGTGTATTACGCTCATTCTACTTAATTGGCAATTCCAGTTTAACTTCAGTCTTGCCCGAATATGTCAAGCAAAGAATGAGCAGTTCCAGCTTCTTCCGGTAATTACTCTTAACTGTGTTTCAGTTTTCTTCCCTAGAGAGTTAAAAAAATGGCATGTGAACTTCAATTTTAGAGGTACTAAAGATTAAAATGGAGACTATTCTGTTAATTTATTGTTGACGTTGTCATTAAAAGGTACTGTTAATAATAGATAAAGGTGTTGATTTCATAACTATAAAGCGAAAAAATATAAAGTACACTATTTTAGACGTACTAAGAAACATACATGTCAAACTCCATAATTGCAACTACATTTTTCATATTGAGTTGTGTTTTGTTAAATTTGTCATGTTTTGAGCAATTCGTAATAATATGCTCAAATTTTTCCATTTTAATTTTATTATTTCAAGTGGTCTTATACAGATGTTGGAATTTTCTAGGTTTTTATTTCACATTCTTCAGTAAATTCACCAACATTTGTGAAAATCTAAATAGTATTAGCTCTTTCAGTTTCGACTCTATGTTGTCTTTCAATACACTAGCTGTATTTTTGATATTGTTCCCGCCTGGTAATGAACTTCTGAGAGAGTAGTTCTAAGTTTCGAAATATTTTCAATGTCACGTATAAGGTCTAAACGTTATGTAATTGTATTTTAGTTGGAGCTCCTGAAACAAGCTTCTACATTATTTAAAAGATAATCTGAAATATACGAATTTCGTTAGGGAAAATTTTATCTTCGCAAAGAAATAAATGTTATAGAAACTTCCTTATAGGCTCACTATTCAACCAAAATTTATAAAGCTTACTACAAAGTGAATGTACACATTATTACAGTAAGTTTAATTCAAGGAGAACGAGTACATATTATTATTATTATTATTATTATTATTATTATTATTATTATTATTATTATTATAGTTCGAAGTGTGGTTGGTAAGTTGATAGTAAGGAATTTAATTGTGAAGATTTTTGTTGTTTAGTATTCAAATAAATTTCATTGTTATGAATTATGTGGTCGCAAGTGTCCATTGGTAAACTTAGATGAATGTAGCAAATTTCCGCATTATAATGTTCGCCTGCTGCTCTTTCGTTTTTCCCCACCAGGTGACTCTGCGATAAATTATTCGTATTTTATTTTTCAGAGTTACTAGCACCTACATAATTTTACCATAGTGTACCGTTCCGCTGTATGTCTTTATATTTTTCACCACCAGAGCGAACCTGTGTCTCAGCTTCGGATTTTTCTCAACGTTGTGCATTTACTTGAGCGATTCCAAGTGGTTTTTCAGAGTTGCCAAACCAATTGTTATATAATTTTATTATGTACCAACATTTTTGCATGTATTTTTTCCGTATAGGGAGCGATCGGGGGTGCATTGGTTTTGCGCCAGGTTTCTTGTTTGTTTGTTATTGAGAAGTTTTTTTATTTGTTTATTTAAGGACGCTCTTTAACATCTCAGGTCATCAGCGTCCCATTCTATTCAGGGCGTGAAATGTCCTACAAATTTAGCTCAGAGGCTTCTTCTTTCAGGCTTGAGGTTCTTTATCGTGCCGTAAATGTACGACAGGGGACCTACGGCTTTACTTCCCTTCCGAAGGAAGCCATACTTAGGATTTTACGCCCAATCCATCGATCCTGGCCGGGTTCGAACCCGCGACCTTGGGTTTAGAGGGCAAATATGGTTACCATTACACCACCAGGACCGACACATTGAGAAGTACGGTTATATTGAAGAGTAATGGGTTTGTGCCAATGACATTTCGGCTTAGTATTTTTGTTTTTTTGGAAGTTGGTAGCGCACGAAACCTGTAGGCAGGCACATCTATCTACTAGTGTACGATTCCTAGGTGGCATGTTTGCATCGAGTAGTAAGCACATTCAGTTGGACTAGTGAAGGTTGTCATGGAGGTGGCTCAAGGAGGCAGAGCCGTGGGTCAGTGTTGTACATTTACAGCATGTAAAAGACCTCAAGCCTGAAAGAAGAGGCCTCTGAGCAAAATTTGTCGGCCATTCACGTCCTGAATAGAATGGGATGCTGATGATCTGAGATGTTAAAGAACTCCGTAAATAAACAAAGAAACAAAAAGGAGGCAGAAATAGCAAGAGATGGTTTCAAGCTTCGCAAAGTCTACACACACATATATAGATGGACGTATACGTTCGAGTTGTACAGTTAGGAATTGTCCTGCAAAAATAATAATCTTAAAGATGGACATGGTGGTTCACAATCACCAGAGTAATGTAAGATGTCTTGTACATCAAAAAGTTCGTGCCTCGTGTAAAAGGAAAGTGTAGTGGCTTAAGTGAAAAGCCAAGCATCGTAATATTCAAAACATTTAATGAGAATCCCCAGATTTGGGCTAGTGAGTTTCATTTTACTGACTTTAAACTATTATGCGAAGCAATCTACAGAGAACGACGTCACCATATGTCGAAACCACCAACAAGGAAACTGTAAGTAACTTACAATCAATGTCCTCTAGTTACGAAGAATTTCCACTACTGAATAATCACGAAAGCAATGTGATTGTTTTCGGAGGTGAAAGTAGTTTGCAATATTTGTGCAAAGCAGAAGCGTTACACAGATGAAACGGACCACACATTGTGGCGTAAAATTTAAAGTATTTGCCTAGCAAGTGTGTTCCAAGACATTTCATCTAACGCTGGTTAGTTGGTTGAAGCATTGTGTTGGGTGTCGTATTTACCTCTAGAGGAAGTAGTTGATTGTTTGGATATGGCTGAGAGTAAGCCGTTATACCCAAAAAATGAACATTCAACGGTTACTTTATTGTTTACTATATATCAGACGAGATCATATTAAAAGCACCGCCGCCGGTGGCCGAGATCGTTAAGGCGTGGACTCTTGAGTGGGAGGTCCGGGATTCCCACCATGACCGCCCTCCCTGACTGGGGTTTTCCTCAGTCCTCATAAATGGCAAATGCCGGTTAGGTACGCTAAACTTAGGCCTGGAACGTTTCCTTCCTTAAAAAAATATTCCTTTCCCAATTTATCATTTCATTTCATGTATCATCAGTGACCATCTCCTGTGATGCCTCAGTAGTAAAAACGGACGTTAAACACCATAAAAAAATCATATTCAATCCTACAATATGAGCCGAGCATCGTCTGAAGTCACAGTACGAACGCATGTGAGGCATTTCATAGCAAATTCAACGCTTTATTTTACTGCTCACACGATAACATTTTCAAAATAATTTCATATCTAAATATATTCAAACTGAGTCTTTTTGAAAATTAATGACCTGCGCCTGCATGCCCATGAAAGAAGAAAAGTAATGAACTAAGAACATAAGATTGAAAATTACATTAAAAACTACAGAGAAGTCCGGATTTCTCGCGTTGCTTTTGTGAACTACTTTTCTTATGTAAACGGACCCCTAACATGACAACTAGCCCATTTTTAATAATTTTTAACAATATTTAACCAGAACACTTTTAAGCACACAGCGCGCATATTCGTATGACAGTCCGCAGTCTGTAAAAGTGGGACGGAAAATTGTGTCCTAACATTGCATCAACCTAAAACGAAAAAAGGTTGCATAATGAGTTTTGAGTTACTGGCGCAAACACCTTATGGTTCTAACGCAAACATTTTTCGTGTAATTGCGAGCGGCGCAATCATGGTGGTTAGGAGTTCAAAGGCCGTAGCGAGCCGCAAAAAAAAAAAAAAAAAAAAAAAAAAAAAAAAAAAAAAAAAAAAAACGAGTTGTCCTATTTCTAGGATTCTATGTTAGTGTGCATGTTTATAAACTTACTAATTGCATTTTTCGATTGTTACATTGTTAGCATGGATGTATCTTCCTTTGTTTTCTGACGTCACTATATTCCAACATGGCCGTGTTATCCCTTACATTCCCGTTTCTGATGTATTTCTTGTATAACCGTGACGTAAGCACACTACGTAGCCATCTCGTCCGTATTCCTTCGATTTCAGCTATAAAAGTAGATGCTCTATTTTTAGGAGGGTGGGTGACGTACTAGCTTTTAATCGAGCTACATTATCTGCGAATATTGTTTTTATTAACTTTTATAATTCTAGATAAGTTTATTTCTCCGATGTGCCTATATGGAACTTTTGCCGAATTTTTAACAAATAAAATCACAAATATTATGATAGGACTGGCCGAATCACAAGCAATCCTACAATGCTGCGTAGTATATTGCGGTAATTGGTAAATCAGTAATACTACAGTTAGTACACAGTACAGACGTTCACTTCTCATCCTGCTTCCTGAATTATTTTGTTTAACACGGTAGGCCTGCATTAAGAGGCCGAAAAAAAGGAAAGAAGTTGTGCTTAAGTTTTAAATTTTTCCTCAACAATGGGAAATAGTATTATGAAAAGATTGTAATAAGAAGGAGAGTAAATTTGTGTTTATTATTTTTGTGTGTATGTAATGGAAAGTATGTGCTAGGTCACTAAGACTTGCATACTTTGTAAAAAAAAAATCGGTAATGTCTAAATAATAACCGCCTCTAAAAGCCAAGGCCACTGACTCAACCAAGAAGATATGATCACAATCTTTCAGGACTGTGAAGGAATACTCTTCATTAACTTCAAGGAGAGGAACAACATAGTAAATGGGGAGTACTATGCTAGCCTAGTCTGGTAGGGTAAGATCTGGTAAGCTGATTTTGATGATCAAAGTCTTTTAGAAACGACATGATCTTCAAACAATAAACAACTTAATTATGTTGACGTCAGATGACGTCATCTCGTTGATAATGGATAGTAAATAGTTTCTCGCTCATTGATTCACTAACTGATCACCTTTCTGGAAGAAAATGGGGCCAGTAAAAAGGCACAGCAACATAGTACACCGTATCCCAATTTTTGTTTACTACGAAGAGATATCTCGTGCATTATATGAGGATTGTTATTACTGTCTATTACTGGGTATTATCCAGGCGTAAGATACGAGTATGACCTTGGAACGTTGCCGCGTGTCAACTTGCAATGGAAAGTACGGTCCTATTCGAAAATGCAGCGTTGTAATATTTGGTTTCACCTTTACATGATTGTTTTAGGAACACTAGAAATGCGTTATTCCGTTTATCATATAAGGTGCAATTGATGACTACGAGTATATTTATGACGGTAAGTCGACAACTAAGTATCTAAAATTTATATAGGAAAACGAGTAAATATAGTTCAGGATATTAATTTATGTATTTTTTTCAAAAATCTTCTTTATTTTTTCACATAAAAACAAAAACAATCCGATGTCACAGAGTAAAATGTGTTTACCGAGATGGAATGATAGAAACTGTCGTTATTACATTTTAACATTTAATTTTTGACAGAGTCGAAATTTTTCCCCACTGAATTTTTTTCAGTTTTCAAACAAATTAAAGTCTATATTGGATGGGGAATATGTTGCCATCTACAATAGGCCATTTGTACTCGTTGTACCTTTAGAAATTCACGGCATCATTTTACCAACTATTGGATGGACATCACATTCGTTCATACATGGACACAGTTCATACGTAATTATTTACAAGTTCTCTATTTTCTGCTCAGAAAATGCGCATACTTCATCTATGGACTACTCATTCAGTAACCTTGCCATTTTGTAACTGCTGCTGCGTCCATGTTCCGTTATACATATCGCTACGCCACTTAGCAGGTAGACTTCACACTATAACGGGTAAACAAGTTGCAGAAAACTAGTGCCTTTGTTTTTGAGTAATAAAATAAGGAAACTTAATTGTTAACTTACTCTGAATGGCGTAAATAACATTAATTGTACAAGAATCCGTTTTTAATATTAGGTGTATAGAAACTACTCTCCTCTTCAAGCAACGTCCGACATTAGTGCGGTCACTGTCGCGAGCCGATATGTTTGAGCGACTCTGGCCGGAAGGTCAAAACACTAGTGAACGGAGTGTAAATCAAATACGAATATTCCTGGTAGTGGCATGCTCACTTAAGTGGAACCACGCCACAAATATACAATCCAGTACTCTCGAATGTGCATTGACAAACTGCTGAGATGAAATTAGTCTCTTCTGTTCTTCCGGGAGTTTCAATTCTTGCACAGTAGTACACGATATGCATACAGCTTTATTTTTTTTGCAGCTCGTTTACATGCGTTTGTCAAATCCCAATCTTCTGCGACATATTACACCAAGACTTTTGTGAGGAGGCTTTACAGTCTGTTTTTCATCTTCTCTACCTTTGCTCTTGCAGCTTCGGACGTCCTTCTTCGTGGATATCCAACAATGTTTCTATTTTTTCAAGTTTTCAGCAGTTACTGACGGGAAGGATAATTTTGCGGTTAGTTTAAAACCTCAAACTGCGAAATTATCTTTAGTAATCGTTTATCGACGCCCTTACCAGTACGTGTGAGCAATAAAAACGCTCTATTCCTCTGTATCGGTTCATACTATATTGCATGTACTGTACTGACCACTGCCGCAGTCGGGATAGTGTTTGCACTACCCAGGCGGTATGCCCGGGTTCCATTTCCGGTTGAGATAGTTTCCTGATTAAAGTTTTGCAGAGGTTTCCCCTTAGTTCTTTAGGTGAATACCTGGGGATCTTAGGCCACAAAGTCATCTGAGCTCATTCGGATAAGTTATCATATATCATCTACCACCTGGCACAATATATCCTCTGGTCGAAATGCTTCTAATAAAAAAGGCACAATGACTTGTTGATCCCATCGAGGACAGCGAACATGAAATCGACTTTTAGGGAATGCTCGACACATGGGCTAGAGAATAGTGCCACGTTGCGTAATCATGCATCTCATAAACGAGGGTTTGTAATTGTAAAGTTTCACTGAATTTTCTCCATTAGTTTAAAAAGTGTAAAAATTGAAACATCCAATATGTTCAAATCTCCCAACTTTTGACAGCTATTGAAAAATTTCCTCTTTTGCTACCAATCCTAGAACAGAATTGGATTAAACTTTCTTTATCTTTGTGCAGGTGTAGGCTCTTGAGTTGTTTAAGTTTAAAAAGCTCTGTTTATTGAAATATAAAGATGTAATTATATTTAACTTTCAGGACAATATTTACCGTTTATTAGTACTAAAATATTCCAGCATTCCACTAGAATCCGTTCAACGACCCAATTTATTCAGCTTGATTGAAAGAAGGTAATTGAATGGAGAGTTTACGGTGTCAACTGACTAAAAGAATTTAAAGAATTATTTTTAATCGTGGTCTAGAGCAGTTATAATCATATATTTTGCTAGTTAGTCAGTTGTCATAGACGCAACACAGCTCAGCCCCACTGTTACTATGTTACTAGAATTACGGAGTTAGTTGCATGATGATAAAAACGAATTGCTTTGTCGTATAGAACGACTGCGCTGTAATATTAATCCTCCCTTCAAAGTATGTTTACATGTAAGTTTGTGTGAATAGCTATCAACACGCCCAAACTCTTATCACAGTGGTAGTTAACCTGAATGCGCTATGCTCTGCTCTATCAAGCATTAAAGTTTATAGTCTGGTTATCAGTAATTACAAATTCAACCCAAATGCATAAAAAACATAATAGCTCTTTAGACATGTTGTCGGTATCTTGAATGGGATTTTGGTTGTCCAGGGGCATAGATAATAATACTTTTAAAAGCACAATAAAGCATAATTTGTAACATACCTAGGGCCTTCTAAAAGTTCTCCGCCTGGCCGAGAAAACACAATATTTAGAAAAGTTTTTTTTTTCCCAACACAGTCACCTTGTAAACAAATACATTTAGTCACACAATTTTCCAACTTTCCAACAGTGAAATAAGATTTGTTCAACTGTAAAAAATAAGCGTCTCTCTAACTTCCTCATCATTTGATGTGAATCTTCGCCTACCCAGACATTGCTTCAGATTTGGAAACAAAAAGTAATCGCTGGGAGCCAAATCCGGTGAATATGGCAGATGTGGAGGAACTTGGAAACTAAAGTCGTGTAGTTTTGCAGCAACAATCCCAGACATGTGTGAATTCGCATTATCGTGACGAAAGAGAATTTTCTTTTTCGCATGGTGTGAATGTTTAGTTGAATAGCAGCCTTCATTTGGTGCAGTAGTGGAGCGTAATACTCTCCGGTGATGATTCTGATCTGGAGGTAGTCTATGAGCAACACACTACGAGAATCCCAAAAACAGTAGCCATGACTTTTCCTACAGATGGAACCGTTTTTGTTTCCTTTGGTACACGTTCACCTGTTGTCACCCACTATTTGGTCTATTCCTTAGTCTCTTGCGTGTAGTGATGAATCCGTGCTGCATCTTCTGGTATGAAATGTCGGAGAAACTCACTGGAATTGCGTTTGAATATATCTAAATGCTCTCACGAAATGTTCATTCGAATGCGTTTTTAGTCCATCGTTAACAATGGCGGCATCCATCGAGCGGAAAACTTCTCAGTCCAAAACTTCGTGTAAAATGTAGTGGACACGGTCTATCGAGGTCTTTGCAATGTTAGCCAATTTGCGTTACTTCAATCGGCGGTTATTGAATGTGGCATTGTAATTTTGTATCACAATCGCTTCAGTTGTAAAGTTTTGGGGCGCCCTGAGCGCTCATCTTCATGAATGGATGCATGACCAAGCTTAAATTCAGCAGCCCACTGTTTAACCGTCGAAAAAGAAGGGGAAGATTCCTTTAATTTGGACCTAACTGCTTTTGAATTTCTGCTGAGATTAAACCCTTTAAAATGAAGTACTTTATAACAGCTCGTATTTCAGTTTTATCCATTTTGTAGAAAATGTTAACACTAGTTTGTTTACACAATCATCACAAATAAGTGCCTTCTCTTACGCGTCTGAAACTTAACAGTACGCGTCCTAAAGGACGATCTTAACAACTGTTATAGAAATTTGTCCATCTTTACGACATCTCTAAGTCAGGCCGATAATTTTAAAGCTCTCTTCGTAAAATATTATTCTTAGAAAAATAACTACCTCTTTTGTTAGCACAAACTATTATTTGCATTTTTCCTGAAAAGAATAATGACAAATTTGATTATTAGTCTTTTCAAAAATAAAATAAAATCAACAATGTAATTGCAGTTTTGTGAGAAGCGACAGCAATAAATCAGTATGCAGTATGTAAAGTTACTAAGTTTATTGTCTTTGTGCACCGTGAGTCAGAGCAGTTTACATCTATTGAGTACCAGCGTTCCAAAAACATTGTTAAGTAAAATGCAAGAGTTCGATATTTCCCACGAATTACACTGTGGCTTTTAAGTACTGTATGCTTAGAGCATATTTATTCTGAAAAGCAGCCCATTGTGCAAAAGCACGTGGAAACGTTTAAGCACAGATCTCGGAACCAGAGCATTGAACAGAGCTCAATTTCAGACGGTTCTAGCCCCATAGTAATTACTATCAATACCATACCTCATCTCATCGACTCCAGAGTTATATTGGAATGTCTTCAAGCTCTCGCTAACCTTTCCACAAATAATCAATTAGAACTTTGATGGCGATGAACATCAGGACATAGTAAGTAATGAAGTGGTAGACAAAAGGAGGAATTAATTGACGTCATAGGACCAACAACTTTCTGCGGCATTAGCAAGAAAATTGCTAGAATCGCAGTATATCAATAGACCAATGAAAACATCAGCTGAGAAGGAAAAGCTATGTTAAAAACTGGGTAACATTCTTAATAAAATATCTAATGGTATCCTGGCATAGGATCTACTGGATATGGAAGCAGGATGATAGCTGGATATTCCAGACGGTACTCTACCATGGAGATCCCTTATGCCATCCTCGTGGACAGAGCGCAGAACGCTTACTAAGTATGAAACTCTGGAAAGGCAAAGCACATCTCTATTAAGATTCAGTCCTTTAAGAGTTGTAAGCTTAAGCTACAAAGTTAGGAGTAAAGGAATGCACAAAGACACTTGTGGCCATACTACAAAGTCAATAAAATCTATCAGCCAAGTGGAAAATCCCAAAGTCAATATGAAATAAATAGCCAAAGCATTCATATCTGCTGATGACACTAGGTAAATTGGCAATGAGAGCAATTATGGTTCCTCCTTTAATTGTTTCATTTGAGAGAGGCTTTCTACGCTCAATTGGATTTTGATCTCTGTGTTTGACAGAAAAAAAACCTTGAGGATCACCAAAAACTTGCAATCAACAGCCTCTAAAGATTGATGTAAATGAAGAGAATGAGAATGACGTAAAAACAACTTACTCTTTCAGTCTAAAGCGTTTTGTTTTGTTTTCAAGTACACCCAGCTTTAATAAATGATAGTAAATCATTTTTAATTTCTTCAATAAATCTGTTTTATTTCTGTTTATAGATATGAAAGAAAATTTAAATGATAATGCTTATTATTATATTATCAAAAATTGTATAAACAAGCTATTTAAAATATTTCCGTCCCGTCTTTAAAAAAGCAAATATAAAATCAAGTAGATTGTGGGTTGCTCTTGTTGAAGCTGAGATTATAATTAAAGGTCATCAATATAACGCTATTGTTAGTATGCAATATCGAAAAAAAAACGTCTTTATAGTGCATTTCCTTGAACTTCAAAGCTCTATTTGAATACACTGGCCGACACTTTCTGCATATAATGGGCCATGTTGGCATATCTTTCTTTCTTTGGGCCTGCAACATCTATACTCTTCTACAGAGACCAGTTGGTTCAACTTGAAAGGGACTTCAACTATCAAATGCGCTATTTTTATATCTCGCATCTGTCGTAGTGTTGATACAGATTAACAATGCCAAAAGCTGTAATAAATATGGCAAATAAAGTTTTTGGCAATCCACTTCTTTGCTACTACCCTTTTGTAGAAGAGAAGATATCGGTTCTCGCGAAGACTTTGGCCGGTAAGTGCAGTGCTAAGAGAACGTTCCAATATAAATTAATGATATTGTAATTTAAAATTTAGAGAATATCAGTAGCTTTCATTAAAATTGTGTTCTATTTTTACTTAAAAATATTAACGGGAGGGAAAATTTTCCTTTCTAACGTACTTAGGCTTTCAGCTTTTAATACAGCAGAAGGAAATAATACAATACTAAAATGTTATAAACTCCTTTTCCCTAACCGTAATGCAAAATTTTCAGTTTTACGCAAAAATCGCAGGGAGGCGAACTAAAATAAATAGGAAATAACATTACACATTTTCAGAAGCAAGTAACTTCAGTAGATCGGAAGCCGAGGTGGGGATTATGTTCTTAGCTGTAAGCGCCTGTTTTTGCACGTCGAGGAAGAGAAACTGTGGAACTTGTTAGCAGGTTTAGGGGTTGGATTTTTTCCAACCAAAGTAACGTGAGGAAGGGTGTAGCTTTGGACTCCATACATTTCTGTGGTTTTAAACGAAAAAGTGGCTTTTATATAAATCTTGAGATCGCAGAAAATGCACACTTTAGCTAACCTCGGGTAAAAGGAAACTTTAAACAGTTGACAATAATTTATAATTTCGAATTAATTAGTAGTGTGTTAATTGGAATTTATGTTTTATGAGAGTAAAATAGTATTTTATCACGAGGGGAACGCCGAAGGAGAAAACATCTACGGGGGCATTGAATTAGTTTACACTTGTGTGACACATTGTGTGACATTTTCCCCATTGCTAGTATTTTAACCAAAAAATATTAATATTTAGTTTTAATGATATACATATTGTCGATGACATAATATTGACAGTTAAGGAGATCAAATTAAAATATTTTCATTTATTTATGGACATTAAGATTTTAAATTGAAATGTCCAAAGAAAATTATATATTTATTTCTGGATAGGTTGGTTTTATTTTATGCAAGAGATGATGTGGCATTATTTCAGCTCTGCATAAATGCATATTACCCCAAGAACACACTTATATCTCTTTAATTATCATTAATTAAGGTAGGTATACTTAAATTCACTACTATTATGAATAAGCTAAAGTTATGTTACTAAAAACGGCATATAGTGTTTTAACGCCCGTTTCATTGAGTCACCATAGGTGGTGACATGAGATAATGAGATGAAATGACAAGTTGGGAAAACCTTTTACGATTAATGGAAGGAAGCATTTCAGGTCTTCTTTTGGGGACCCCCCTCATGCATTTGCCATTTGTAAGGCCTGAGAAAAACTGGAAAATACCTTATCCAGGAGGATAGTTTTGACGGGAATCGAGCCCCACATCTCCCACTCAAGTGTTCATAGAAGACCTCGGCCATCCGTGTCGGCTCCCAAGGACGGTGAAATTAAGACCAGTTTAAATATTATCAGGAATTAAGACGTGCAGGGATAAGGGTGTAGCGTTATGCAGTTTTACTATCTAGAAAGTAAGTAAATAATCACACTTGCTTAGTTGGGAAGATGAGAGAACAAATCGTTCAATTCCTGCAAATTATCTGAATCACATTGCATTCACAGGTCAATAAAGAGTTATACAATGATTTTATACTGATAAGAGGGGACTATGCCATATTTTTGAGTTGATGCTGATGCTGCGTAAGTATTAATCTATAAAAGAGTACGCAAAACTTATAATGTGTTTTATCAAGTAAATTGATCGGGGCAATTATTAATTCATTTAATATGTTTAAGTAGATAGAGGCGCAGAAGAGATGACACGAGATCCGTCCCGTTTGGAAACCTTAACTTCAACTGCTCAACACCCTGAAGCATTCCCCACCAGGGCTGCCAGGTGGTCACAGACTAAACTTACGGCACAAAATTTATTAAGTCATTAAAGTAGTCGAAAATCGCAGATATGTTTTGTGGGCTCTAATTTTTGTGTCACACATTTTACATTATGCATATTTTCGTGATATATCTCCATTTGATCTTGCACCAGGTAATGGGTTTCTAAGTGTTTTCCTGATAGTGATGATGAAAGTTATTCGGAATTGCTACTTTGTTTAATAATTACTTGATTCTTATTATTTTGGCTGCAAGGTCAAGCGTATAGATAATGAATTTATTATAGTTTACAAAATTAACGTATTTCGTTGCATTCGTTAATGATATTTTGATTTCGGAAAGAAGTTTATTCCTCCCCGTTTAGTGTGTTTGTTTTGTTTTATTTTCATTTTATATTTACTATATTTCAACATTTACATGATATTTATCAAAGTAGTCCTTTTCTACTTAAATTCACTTCTTACAGGTCGTCAGATCCTTGAGAATCGCCTCGCATTTCTTGAGCACTGCTTCAGAGTTGTCAAATCGGATGCCCAGGAGTTTTGCCTTTACTAACGGCAATAAAAAAAGTCACAGAGAGCGAGATTAAGGCTATAATGTAGACGTGGATGCCTATTTCACACTAAGATTGCCCCCATGCATGCTATGCAGTGACAAAATTTTGGAACCACCTCACTCCCGCAAATGTAATTAGATTGTAGGCAGTGAAAGTAGCTTACCTGCATAGAGCCTTTCGACTGTCCCAAACGACAAGGACTAGACTTGTTTATCAGTTGGCCACCACAGACTTCTTCAATCTGATGCATACACCAGCATATGAAATCCACATAAGAGATAGGGAGGAAAAGGCATCACGGCTTTATCATAGGCAGCAATGAATACAGAAGAATGGAAGGAACTAAATCTCCCGTTGCGACACGTGTATACAAGAATGGCAGCACACGGCTTCACTTCAGCCTCCTGCACCCAATGTGGACAACGTTGTGAACACTATCACCTACTCGATTGCAAAGCAAGGACATTCTCCCTAGCGTTTACGCATTTGTTGATTTATTTTATTTACGAACCCTCTTTAACAGCAGCATCCCATTCAATTCAGAGCACGAAAGGCCGACAAATTTTGCTCAAAGGCCTCTTCTTTCAAGCTTGAGGTTCTTTTTCGTGCCCTAAATCTACGACACGGGACCCACGGTTTTACTTTCATTCCTGAGGAAGCCATACTTAGGATTTTTATGCCCGAAAAAAATCCATCGACTCTGGCCGGGACTGAGCACGCAATCTTGGGTCTACGAGCCAAGTATGGTTTCCACTAGACCATCATGACCGACTCGCGTTTTACGCAGAAGACAAAAACTTTGTGTAATTATGTTTCTTGTACACAGTGTGTTTAATAAATATTTAATTAATATGGATGTGGTATACAGGTAACGTTAAATTTCATGCTTTGAATCGTGGCGTGAGGTCGTGCATTGTCATGATGAAGTTTTCATCCATTAGAATGAAGTTGTGATCCTTTCTTTGCAATGTGCTTTCTCAGTGTAGCCAATACTGACGCATGCTCCTGACGTAAGAGTGGGGGAGAACTGCATGCTGATAAATCATTCTCTTACAGTCATAAAACATGTTCACCATCACCTTCCCAGCAGATGGAACATTGTTTGCTTTTTTGATATTGAAGAACGTGGCGATTTCCACCTTGCACTGGTATGTTTTCCTTCAGGATCATAATGATGCAACCATGTCTGATTACAGGTGATAACAGATTCCAGAAAAGCATCCCTGAGACACAGCACCTCACGACACGTCCCCATTCGCAGTCTTTTGTTCAGGAATGAACAGACGTGGCACCCAACACGAGTCATACAGGGATGATCATGCATAATTGTAAATACACTGCCATATGAAATTTCCAACACTTCACTGAGTTTACGTAACGTTACCCGCCGATCCCAACGACCAATCACAACATCTGTATTGATGTTTATTTCTGTCACAACAGAAACCGAAGGCCCACCGACGAAAAGTCGCCTTCTTTTGGAAGTCCTTGAACTATCTAAACATTGTTACACAAGATAGTACATCTTCATCTTAAGCGGTTGCAGCTTTTCATAAGTTTCTGAGGCTGTTAAACAGAACTTTATCGTTCCGTACTGCTCCTCTCGCGTCACCTCCATTTTGTGGTATGTGAAATGCAAGCATACCGATATAACATGCTACCCCTATGGATATTATACATTAAACCCCATTCTTTTCAAACATTCAGGGTACAGACAGCTAACTATCAAGGAAGCTAAGGAGATGTTTAATTCCAGCCAATGTCAATGGATATTTTCGGGCGTAAAAATCCTAAGTATGGCTTCCTTTGGAAGGGAAGTAAAGCCGCGGGTACCTTGTCGTAAATTTACGGCATATAAAAGAACTTCAAGCCTGAAAGAAGAGGTCTCTGAGCAAAATTTATATGCTATTTCACGCCCTGAATTGAATGGAACGCTGATGACCTGAGATGTTAAAGAACGTCCATAAATAAACCAGATATACAAGGAAGTTACGGGATAAAAGTCTCTCTTTCTTGATCAGTCCTTGTAATTTGAATACATATTTTGTTATAGTTTTTTGTTACATAATATTGAAGTTCTTTTACATGCCGTAAAATATTATGTAATAGTTTATAGTATAATAATTGCTAATTTTACTAATGTACTTTTGGAGTATAGACTTCTTTTTCCTAGGGGTGGGTTTGACCTAGTTCTTGTTGCACGTGCTGTTGTGGTTCTTTTCAATCTGGAAGCAAGGTGCACGGCTGCTTATTGTTGTTGCTCAGGTTGCGTGGTCACCAGCATGGATTTTTCTTGTTTGAGTCGGGGTAAAGAGGATTTGAGTTTTTTATTCAGCATTGCAAGTGCGGAAATTGTGGTGGCACTGTTAAAGCGAATTGAAACTGTTAGCTCTTTGGATAGTTTTACCTCTTGAGCAAATAAGAAGAGAAAGCGCAGGTTTAGTACTTCCGTTTAGTTCAATGCGCTTTAGAAGAAAGAAAAGGCGCTATAATGGGTATTTGGCCTAGTTCCAACTACACAGAGAGGTTGCGCTACTTTTTATAATGCTTCCGATGACATCAAGTCTTCGCATCTGTAGTGGTGTGTTGGATTCTCTTTATATTGTAAACTTTTTATTTCTTGCTTTAAAGTATGACGCAATTTTCTTGCATTTTGATCCATCGAAAATTGTAGTTTGTAAAAAAGAAAACCAAAACCTCAAATTAATTATAAAAATGCATTTTATTTACAAAATTTTACCCAACTTTTGAGCGTAATCTTAAAAATCTACAGAACACAGCGCAAAACTTCCACATTGTATAACAAATTAATTAGAAATAAGGCTGCGTAGTTTTAGCATCAGATATTGCTTATGATTTGTTCCCCACTACGAAGCGTAAAGAGAAGGTCATAAAGCAGGATAACAGAGTAGTATGCTTTTCAGCCAAATCTGAATAACTCCAAGATGCCAACTAAAAGAATTTTAATTTCTGCCATAATGGTTTTCGACGCGTTGCTTTTGCAATTTTTTGATTCAGTGCAGCTCGAGAAACGGTTATAAATTAGGATTCCAGTAAATTTTTGTATAATAATTGCATTTAGATCAAAGTTATGGAATTTAACGTTTTCATAAATTTAAAATATACCCTCTTATCTTGATAAAACGTTAATTTTTATTTTATATAAACATTACAATGAAGAGCAGTCATGTATTTATGTACTCTTACTTTAGAAAGCACACCCATTTCTGAAAATCGTTAATTTTCCAAAATTTGACGCCACACTTTTTCAATATTTAACGATGCAAACGTACGGAGTCTATTATACTATGTCTTTAATACAGGTTCTCGCGCTTACTTTTATAATATTTTCTATTTTTAAAGTTTCATAGCAAAGGACTTTATTAATACAATGTTCACTAGTCTCAGTGAACTCAACAGAAATCTCTCCTATGCTTTATTACTACACATTAAAGGTGGGTAGATACTTTTTCCCAGCTTTATATTCACTCAGTGCATCTATTTATTCATTACAGTTCATTTCAGTTGGGGACTAAGTCTGGGTCCATTTTCGTCTGTGACTTTAATCATCCTCCATGCTCCCAGTCCGAGCCATGCAAGCCTCTGGCTAAACAGTTTGAACCCTATTTTAATGTACTGTTCTGTCCCCTATTCAGATTTGACCACCGATTGTATTTCTAGCAAAATCATTTTCTCTCAGTTCCTGATGAAAGAGAGACGGCCTGAAAAGTCAAGTAACAGGGGAAGGAGTTGCGGGGAACAAATTGAATGGATTTAACTGTGCCTGTCATTCCTATTATCATTTCCCGTATAATTTATTAATAAATGTATTTATTATGGAATATATTTTAATATAGAACAGATCTACAAAGGCACATATAGTCCTTTGGACCTGCGCACCTATTGACGTTTTACCGTAATGTGCCACTGGAGTAAATACACTCCTTCTCTACTGCTACTATTATTATATATTAAAATTTTAATAGTGTTTAACGCCCCTAACTACTGAAGCATCACAGGCAGTGCAGCACTGATGATATAATGAAATAAATTGATATTTTTGAGGGAAAGGATTATTTTTGTAGAGAAGGAAACATTCCAGGCCTAAATTTAGGGTTCCTTCCTGTGTTTTCCATTTATGATGACGAGGAAAACCTGGAAAAAACCTCAGTCAGGGAGGACGGTCCTGGCGGTAATCGAACCCCAGATCTCCCCTTTACGAATCCGTGCCTTAACGACCTCATCCACCCATGGCGGCCACACATATTGAACTAAGAATATATTTTATTTGTGGATATTTCAAAGCTGGTTTTCGATGACGCGTAGTTCATATGAAAAAACTAATTCTTTAATTACAAGGACTGCTCAATGAAGAATACTCTTTTTTTTTTTTTTTTTGACCACATACGTTTACTCAATTTCATAATTTTGACGATCTTTCTCAAAATAGTCCTCGCAGGATGCAATGCACATGTCCTAGAGTTGCTGCCAGTCCTCAAAAACATGCTGAAAATTATTTTTGCCAGGTCCTTCAGAATTGTTTTCGCAACCTTCATCACTGCTTCTGATGATGGAAAATGCCTCCCTCGAAGGTATTCCTTTGGCGAAAAATCAGAACAAGGACAAAATCTAACGCGTTTTCTTCTGATATGAAATGACACATACCAAAATTTGACGTTTTATTTATTATCGCTTTGACTGTAAAGGTCTTCTTATGGTTTCTGTAGATTGCGGTAGGAATACTATGAGTGTAAGTCTGTAGGGATAAATAAAATGAGCTAATGATGGCGCAAATGAGCTTTGAGCGTTTGGCGACTTAAAACTATTTGGCATTCACCTTCACAGACTAAAGAAAAACTCCGAAAAAAAGTTTATCCAGACAGCTTTGCCTGATCGGAATTCGAACCCAGGACTTCAGGATTAATAGTCACGAATGCTACCACTAGATCACGGAGGTAGTCATTTTTTAATCAATACTATATCCATCAAACTTCGTGGTCTAAAACCTCGTTTAGTCTCTTCAGAAGTGATACAACAAGAGACTCTCAAACTTCGAGGCCCCAAACTTAAACTTTCCCACACTGTTTGATATGATCTCGTCAAACTCTCGTCACCTTACTCTTGGAATTGGGCAATCCATTCTGATTCAGTTTTCTGATGTATCAACTGCAACGGCGATGTGTGGAATAGAATGACGCATTCTCACATCCCCACAACACGCTGTTTATTACTTATGTTTGATGAGTAAGAACTGTGTGTCACTCGCTGTAATGCTGATTTAGCGCGGCAGTTGCCTACCCTCGTGAACTACAAAACATGTTAATTCACTACTAGTATTTTGTGAAGGTCAGCGATGAGTTAGGTTTGCAATGTGATTTTTGTTTACCCTATTTGAGGCCGATATTCTTTTTTCCGTCATAGTACAACAAAATGCAAACTTTGAGCATACACCTTCTAGCGGTTAGAAAATGGATATTAGGAAGACGTGTCTTCTCTGTATAATTACCGAAATTAAACTAAGGTAGCAAGAGACGTTAACAAATCTATAGCTTATCTTCTTTGCCACAGTTTCCCTAATATCTTTAGTTAGGTTCTCATTTTTCCAAAGACACTCTATTTATCTTGTCCAGCATTGAACAATCGCTCAATACCTGCAGCAATGATACCACATTTACAGCACATTGATTCTTAAAAATTATACAGGATATGTAAATGGTTCCGAGACAGTGGTTTGATTAAACACTTCATGAACTGCTCATATTTGATGATGGGAAATATTTCGTGAAATTAGACCCGGCCTATTAAAGGAAGAAAAATCTACTTATTAAGAAAATGTTTAATTTAACTATCTAAACAGAGGTATAAATTAGTGTAGAGAGTTCTAAATATTTGACATTGCTCTCTAATTCCCACTATCTGATTCTGCATATATTGGACATCCGTAAAGTTATCTCGGTTAGGCAGATTTAAGCTCTAAGAGGCGACTCGAAACTTACAAGCATTTCAGGTCCAGGCTTAAAGTTAATACCTAAAGGGGCTAGAACATCGGAACGGTAAGATGTGTAGTTCAGGCTTTTCCTTATTTGAACCACATTTCAGCAATGCTTACCCACCACTTCTTGAAAGAAAATGTTGCTTTAATTTTACAGTTTTATGTCTATGTGTATCGAAGAAAGTGCGCCATTAAATGTAAATTACAGTGTACTTCTGAGAATGTGGTTCAAAATAGACAAAGCTCTTGTTTTGGAAGGAAGTTGCCTTGAGTTAATAAACTAAAGTGGTTTCTTAATTGCACCTTTGTTACTATGTCAATTTTAGTTTAGTGGATTGCATATTCATGACGCTTAAGCGCATTGTAATGAAGTTTGTGAGGTATATTGAGTTAATGGAAGAACAAAACTTAATCCTACAAAATGGAAAAGTAATTCTGAAGCTTTAAACGAAGTAGCTTACTAAGAGTATGTGAACTTTTTCATATTCTTGCACATGCATTCAACATTCATCCTAAATTAGTTTTCAGGAAACCTTTTGATGTCCATTAGACATGTTTTATGTTAGAGGTTGATCAATTCAGTGTGCAAACGCAGCATGATACTATACTAACAAAGTGAAGCGATGTGGTATATGGCAGCCCCACGTTGGTGGGCGTCAATTTTGAAGCCATTTTGTCGGGGCTGACAGGTTGGTCGCCAATTATGAAGCGAATTGATTGCTAATCGCCATATTTTGTAGTGGCGTATTGTTAATTAACTATTGATCGCTTTGGTGCTTTTGTCCACGCTTCCTGATATCTCAGGGTGTATTCTGCTATTTTGTGACTCGTGCTCAACAGAACTGGGAGAGGATATCGACTGCGTTAAATTAAATTAACTAGGTAAATTAAACACTAGAGCGCTTTTTAAATTTCGTTATTCAGATATACCCCTATTCGTAATGGTATGATTTCGCCAATTTTTTCAAACTATTTTCTTATTTTTTTATTGTATATACAGAGTTTGTTTGTGAAAAAAAAAATTGACGCCACTAGAGCAATTTTTAAATTTTGGGTTTCAGGTACACCCCATTCCTAATAATTTTCGTTTCGTTGATTTTCAGAAACTATTTTTATTATTTTATTTCAATGGCATATACAGGGTTTCCTTAAAACATATTTAAAATTGCGGCCTCTAGAGCTATTTTTAAATTTTGCTTTAACGACCACTCTTTAAATTTAGGTTTTCAGGTATACCCCGCTCCTAATAACCCGATTTCCGTGATTTATAAACCATTTATCTTATTTTATTCAAATGGTATATATCGAGTTTCGTTAGAAAGAATGCTACCGGTAGAGCGATTTTTAAATTTTGGGTTTCAGGTAAACCCCCATCCCTAATAGTCCGATTTCGCTGATTTTCGGTAACTACTTTTTGTACATTATTTTAATGGCACATGCAAAGTTTCGTTGAGAAAAAACAAAAAAAAAAAAAAAAATGCGGCCGATAGGGCGTTAACAGACAAATACATATACATATATAATATATATTATTATTTTCGGTGCCTAGCAGGTAGAATCGATGAAGGGTTGAAGATTTTTTACAAAAATGTTTTCATGAGTACAACCGCAATATTCCTTCGGACTGTACTTAAAGAGAGATAGACAAACAATAGAAATATACTTAAGTAAAATGGAAAGAAAAATTCTATATGTATTACACTGAACCTAAAGGACAAAATACTTAAAAAGAAACATGAACAAATCTTCAAGATGTTATTATAGCTAGCTGTTTAAAAAGGAAAACTTGCGGGACATATTATGCGACAGGTAATTTACAAAGTCGTTCTGATATATTGTCCCTATAATCGACAAAATAATCCAGGACGCAAATCGTCTCGCTGGTCGGGCGAATTGAATAAGATCTTCGACGGTCTACGTGCAAGAATCGGAAGCAATGGAACTTCTTAATCAAGAAAGTGGCAATAATCACAGAATAGTAACCGGGAATGCCTAAAATCAGTTTTCGAAAGAGACGATTGCCCACAATTGATGTTTTGGGTTAATACTAACATAACCTTACTCCCGAACGCGAATCTCAAGCTCGATAGCAAAGAGTAATTAACACAGTATTGCTGTGGTTAAGTTTTTGTGAAACTGTGCCATTCAAGTCTCTGCAACGAAATTTTTGGATCGCCAAATTAAAGGGACCGTAAACAATTTCATACTAAACACTTTTTATTTTCCAACAGTGTACAAACACAACATTTTTAAAAAGTATGCAGAAAGACTACAGAAATGTGTACTTCATATTAGTGCACAAATCGGTAGCAGCAGCACTGTTGTTTCAAGTTGATTTAGCTTACCTAATATAACTCTTGACTGTCACTTGTTCTCGCAGCTATAAAAACAAGCCTTACTTGATGAAGTCTTGACAGCTGAGATTAACTATCAAGCTCCTGAGGAAAGCTGGAAAAATATATGGATGAGAGTTCTACGTGTAGAGCAGATTCTAGGGCAAAAAAATGTATGATACAGTGTAGTTTATAATCTTCAACGAATTTATTCTAGAGCATATTTATATTGTTAAAACATCAAAATAGTCTCTTAGATAGTTGAGGGTTGTTCTGTAGAACTGTGTGAGATTTATGGAGGAAATTTGTTTTCCCTTTAGCAGATGGATAAACAAGTAAATCTCAAAAACTTTACGAGATCTTTAATCAGGTCTCCTTTAACACAAAAATTTATGACCGAAAAGATGTTGAGTGGAGATAGGTAATGGCATTACGTTAAAGGGTCGATGTTTGCAGCTTCTGAGTGTCGAGAACAAAACAAGTTTAAAAAAAAGAAGAATAGAAAGAGAGGGGGGAATACTAAAAGCAAATGAAAACAAATCATTCAGGTTTTCCTCCTACATGGAAAGAAATATCGAAAAGTCTTGTATTTCTGGTCTAACAGCTTCCAGAACCCGATCATAAATTATGGAAACAAATGGGCGCTAAAACCAATGGGAAAAAGTTATAAAGCGTTCTTAAAAAGTTGCGCTAATCCATTATACCACTTAAATTAGCGATAGTGGCTATTAACACTTAATCTCAATCGATTTTATGGCGGTGAGAGTATGAATACACCAGTTTGACCATTATGTCCTATGAAAAGTTTAAATGCTAGTAATATTTTCCTATTGATTTTCATTGAAATGAGATTTACTGTTCACTTTGTATAAAATGGCATCCATATCGTAAATGCAGCATTGGAAATGCTTTGAAGGCTTTATAATGAAAAGTGGAAAAGGTAAAATAGATGGAAACAGTATTTTGCCATTATTTCTGTTTTTGGAAGAATGGAATGGAATATGAAATAATGTGTTGACATCTTTATAAAAACCATGAGCGTTGCGAAGAGTTCGATGCATGGGCGGATATTCTTGAAAGGTAATGAAAACCCACATACTATTGAAGGAGTGGCCGTGAATTCAAAATTAAGGTAAGAATTAAAGAAATAAGAAAAAAATTCTTTCATTATCGGAAGTGATGGTAGGAATAAGTTATTGCTGGCAGTTCCGTTTCGGTGGTATCTCTAAACTTAAAGCTTAAAACATTTTAAATAAGTAGAATAATTGGTTTCAAGTGACGTGTTTTATTCATAAACAGTGTTGGTGCGTTGTATTGATATTCATCCAAGTAAACATGTGGGAACTTATACATTTTCCTATCGTATTTTTTGTAACTGAATTTTACTTTTTCTCATAAGATTTTGTGTCTTTTATTTATATTTCTGATATTTTATTTTTACTCTTATTTTCGTATTTATCTTTTTTTTTCTGCCAGGGCTAAAAAAGAAATATTGTTCTATTTAACGAAAACTGAGATGTCATATTATCAAAAGCACATGTCGACTATAGCACAAAGTTCGTATTTCTCCTTTTTTTAAAAAAAAAAAAAAATAGAATATTCGCCCAGTTCAGCCTATCATTATATGATCAACAAATGGCTGTAAGAGGCTTTCCAAAAATAATCATATTAATTGTGTGTGAAACAGCTGTACTGATAATACCGTGGCCATTGTAGGACTAATAGAGAGATGTTTGCTTAATACAACGCCATATTCCCTTCACCTCTATCCATGCCCTGTCATAGTGCCTTTTCTGTTTCTCTTCCCCGCCGTTCCATCCCCGTGTAAGTGCAGAAAGATAAAATTTTTGTTGACTTTTGACAAGTTATCCATATTCATCTTCAACAGTTCAGTTTAAGGAATGGGCATTCTGTTAGTGTCATTCAGTACCTCCAAAGCTCTTCCAGCACTTCATCTAATGAAGATTATGAGCTAAGTTAATTTTGTTTATGTAACTTATTATTTTAGATTAATTTCCTTCCACTTCTCTTAGTTTATCATCTTCGAATAAGTGCTAAGTATATTAAGATATTGATATATATCTAGAGAGGCCTTTAACTCTTTTTGATTGATTTTTACATAGAAAAGAATAAACGGAAAAAAAAAAGACGGAACAATTTGCATGATAAATTCAATGTTGTGAAACATGAATTTTTAAACTGAGTAAATGAATTATTTTAAGTTGTATGAAGAGCAAACAGGACTGTTTTTAACAGAAGAAGTTTTTTTTTTTTGAAAAGTTACGATATCGAATGAAATATAAATCGGACTTTTGATACTGATTATGAGTAGTATGGAAAGAGAAGCGTCTTTGAGATGTTTCAGGAGTAGGAAAAAAAACCGGTTCGTCTCGCACAGCAGTTTTGTAATGCGATAGCACTATGTCCGAGCAAGAGGTACACTTGTCGGATTGGGCAATGCACTATTAAGCTTTTGGCTTGGAAGAGCGTAAAATTGGGCGAAATTTTGCAAAGATTAAGAGCACAGTTTAGAGACAAGACTTTGTGTAAGACCCAACTGTCTGAGTGGCAGAAAAGTTTTACAGAAGAAGGAGAAACTGTGGAAAACGAAAATCAACTTCAGAGGGACGTAACGGAAAACAAACGTTGGGGGCGCTCGGGACTTTAACGATTGTGACCGACGTTTGACTATCGCTTCTGAGGTTGGGATAAGTATGGAAGAGTTCAATTGACAATTTCCGGTTATTTGGATTGCCAAAAATTCGCTTGTCAGCCAGGAAGATTTTCTTGGAAGTTTTCAGGAATTCCCAAGGCATTTTCTTCATGGACGTCGAACAGTAAATGCAGGTTATTACTGATAGCTTCTGGTTAATGCTGAAAGAATGAAGAACCAATTTGAGAAGTTCTCCTCAAGGCAACGTCCGCTCCCATGCAGCTGCTTTGACAAGGGAAACAGTCTAGGAAATCCGCTGGGTAGCATTAGAACATTCATTATAGAGCCCATTCTTATTGCCTTGTGATTTTCAGGTGTTTATAGCGTATATATTGTACAGCTACGATGTGGAAGCGTATTTTGTGCGCAACAGGCTGGAAACTCAATCCCACTCTTTCTTCAATAATGACATTAAGAAACTTCCTATTCCCTGAAAAATGTGTTTCTAAATCCAGAATATATAGAGAAAAATTAGAGTGTACCATTTTTATTTAATTTGGTTTCAATAAATGACAAAATTTCGGTATATATTTCCTTCAGTTACGTTTTACTATGTGAACCATACAGGTATCGACAGTTCTTCGATCGATAGGGACATGATCGTTAAACGTTAGTAAACAAGAGACAACCAGTAGGATACTGCTATGTGATGACGTTCATTCATTGTGAGGTGAAGGATTACAATGTTCACTACATGTTTCTACTGT
This sequence comes from Metallyticus violacea, assembly GCA_030762175.1. Classification (NCBI taxonomy): domain Eukaryota; kingdom Metazoa; phylum Arthropoda; class Insecta; order Mantodea; family Metallyticidae; genus Metallyticus; species Metallyticus violacea. The sequence goes on from CM060840.1 coordinate 56,350,939, forward strand.
TATCTATGATTCATACTCGGAATAAAATAATGGAACTAAGTGCTCTAACTGAGGAAACATTAGATGTTATCTTTCTCTCTTTAAAAGTTTTTTCAACAAAATCCATTTGGCGCCTTTTATAATTGACGGGGAAAGTTTTATGATCCTATAGGTAAATAGTTGTATATTAAGTAATTTTATTTCATACTTTTTTAACTCTGAACGTCTCGGCTCTGGTAAACTCACATCTATGTCTCCATATTAGATAGCCGCGCGAGTGATCAGTACTTGTATAGCTCTTCCTGTAAAATACAAAGAATTGGAAATAATAGCAATTGAAGCAAAAATGTTGTATTGGGCAAGCGAAAAAAAAAAAATTAGAGAATTGAAAATTATGTTGGGATATTCTGATAGAAAATGAAGTAGAAGTCACGCTTGAATTATTGAAGAACTAGTAATATAGAAAACCGTCTTTAAAAAAAGCATTTAAAAAGAATAACTAAATCAACACTATTTAGCATTTGCATACATTTATTGCTTTACATTTACAAATGTAGTAAATGTTTTAAAGTAATTTTGGTGCTGTAAAATTTCAATTTTATGCTTTAACATAAATATACGTCTGTTAAGTTTCAGTGCTTTAATCTGTTGATAACTGGGAAAAATTAGATAGGTTGAAATGATATGTTAAGCTCTGCTTTATAGTTCAGAGTTTGTTTAATAAAATTGCATTGAAAATAGATAATATAAAAGTTAAGCATAACGATTAGTCTGTTATGTTTGTCCTTTGTGCTTGGGCACTCAGCCTAGCAGCCTGATCTTATTCTTTGATGATTTAGCACTTAAGGATAGGCATGGAAACATATAATTGTGTCTGATATTGAAGACCGGTTTTACTTCGCTACTACAGAATAGCGTTTAAGAAGAGTTTGGGGGTGGGATGAACCAATAGATTATAGGTTCGATTACCATTGGGCAGTTGGAACCGCCCCATCCTCTAATTTATATTTTTACATTGCTGATTGTAGTTAATATTTTACATTGATAAGACCTATTTCACAGCACTCATTTTAATTTTATGAAATGGAAAAAAGAAAAGTAAAATTTTTATTTCTTATGTCTTTTTATACCCGTGACTCCGCAGGGGCTAAAGCCAAAACCTGTTGCTAGGTTCCATAATAAAAATATACTGAACTTTTTAAAGAAAGTAGGAAGATATTAATTTTTTCTTTGAAATTATTTTAAAAGCTGGTTTAATTTTTAAAAACCTAATTCTCGTTGGTAGAATATATTTAGATATAAAATAATTAACAAATTATGTTCTTAATTTTTCTTCTATTTTAGTTTCTGTAGTTTTTATGTAATGCAATACAGCACGTAAAAGTAAAAGTATAATGGTAGAGTCTGTTTAGAATATTTCAGAAATGAATCGAGTATTTTCATAACAGAATACAAGTAAATTCAATAAAAAGATAAGTGAATTTGCTTACACATGGGCAGTTTGTATCGTCACTAAGATTTATCATAATTCTGCTAAAAGGAAACTTCGCGTAACTTGGCTTGGGGTTTTTTTTAATAGTGTTGTTTAACGTCCGCTTTTCCTGCCGAGTTATTAAATTTTTAATTTTTTTATCAATGTGGTTATTTACGGAGAGTCTTTAACAGCTCAGGTCATCAGCGTTCCATCCAAAGCAGGGCATGAAACGCCCGACAAATTGCTCAGAGGCCTCTTCTTTCAGGCTGGAGGTTCTTTTTCGTGCCGTAAATGTACGACACGGGACCCACGGCTTTACTTCCCTTCCGAAGGAAGCCATACTTAGAATTTTTACACCCGAAAAAATCCACCGGTCCTGGCCAAGATTGAACCCGCGATCTTGGGTTTAGGAGGCAAGTATGGTTACCACTATACCACCAGGACCGACTGAGGCATCACAATCAGACAATGATGATACATGGGATGAAATGATAAATTGGGAAAGGCTTTTCTTTTAAAGGAAGGAAACGTTCTAGGGTCTTCCCCGGCATTTGGCGCTTACGAGTCCGCGCCTTAACGACCTAGTTATCCTTGGCGGTGACGTGGAGATGTTGAAAACAATGAAGGAGAAAGTGTTAGGGTGAATATCAAGTATTATGGAAAGGGGTTTATGTCCAATCACTAAAAAATAGAAATTTTATCAAAAAAGAATTTATATCACTAACCGGACCTAAATTAGGATTGTTTATTTCAAAAGTAGTTTTATAGACATTTTGCGAAAACTTTCACACATATGATGTGTGTACTATCCTTAGACTTTTATGAAGAAATAAAGGAAACATGAATTATATTTTATACAAACAATAGCAATCTAAATTTTAGTTTATGAAAAGACACCAGTTCCTACTAAGAAAATAACATAAGACAGAATATAAAACTTAAAAACGGAAAGTTAAAAAGCTAAAGCATGCACAGTGTTAGATCACGCAAGTAATGGAGGAATTAGAGAAAAATTATGTGTAAAAGCAATTAACGATACTTTTGATGAATGCAGTAATTAGCTGTTAAACCGCTTTAATAAAATAGACACTTTCAGATTTGCAAGCATAGGAGTACACAGCCCTTGGAAGAAGAAATGCAAGACGGTCGGGAAAAGAGCCGAACTTACTGTGAAGGTCGAACAGATGATGTGCTGAGAGTGCAGAACATTTAAATCCTAAACGAATTGTCGCAAGATAGAACAGGAAACTACAGCAAGTGTTGCCAAAATTTTTTTTGGAAATTAGGATCGTAAAAGTCAGCATTTTTTTATTCATTTTGAATATTATTTAAGTTTAAGTTAACGTTTCACTGGTTGACGGACGGATGGTGTTGTCCTTAAATGCCAGTCAACCTGTATACCATTTCTTTCCTCGTTCTCTCTTGAAAGCCGTTTGTTTCAGAGTAAATACTGTAACATGATTGTCATGGATTCTAATGCCATCCTGGTTAGTAGAACACTAAATAATTTGGCAAATACTGCTTGAAGTGAAGTATTATAATGAAGAAAGTACGGCAACTTCGATAAATTTCACCTATAATAACAAAAATATACTCCCTAAACTTAGAACTTAGGTATTTTTAAATAGCCGCTCTTGGGCATTCTTTTGGGACCCCGAATGAGAGCTAACATTGTATAGTATGCAACATGCTCATTTAAGAGTTTAATTTTAACAGATATGAAAGATTAATGAAAGTGCTGAAGCTGCCGAGACTATGTCTGAGCTCAGTACTCATGTCAAAGTCAAGCCAGTCGCCTGTCATAACAGAAAGCTCCTGCGCCGATAGTTGCTCGTGAACAGTCAGTCGCAGTTTGCTGTTACGAGAGTAAACATTGTTTCTATATTGCTGTTGCTATAACACAATTTGGGGTTAAGAGTCTGTGCTACACAGACTATTGGTGCGCAGTTTAATAAATTGTAGTACGTTAATGAAATAAGTGTTAGTCAGTTTAGGACAGAGAAATTTTAAATTATGCATGCATTTATTCACTCTGCAATTGGGCTTACAACCGATGACATTGGAGAAATAATTAGATTACCATAGTTACAATATCTACTTAAACTTCTTTCACATCTAATCTAATTCTGACTGCATCTAAGTAAAATTACCGGTAATATATAGGAACCTATAAATAAAACATATTGTAGCCTAAGAGTATATTCTAATCACTTCATTACATACGTGTTAAAAGTAATGTAATGATTGTCAATTATCTTAATCAGCAAAAATATAATTTAATAATATCATTTAACTTAGTTTAATATATACCTACTGACTTTAATGCATATTTACCGTATATATATATATATATATATATATATATATATATATATATCAACATAATTTAGTATATGTCAACCTAATTAAATACATGTCAATTTAATTTAATGCATTTAGCCTAATTAAGTACATTACGGTATATACGGTGTATAGAAATTACTCTTTATTTATAGAGAGCTTTAGAAAATATCGGGTCATAAATTGAAGCAGTGCTGTTGTATGAAAGCAAATTTCATTAAAAGACGTGAGAAACGTGTGACTGCAGAAGTGACACCACTTCAAGCAACAGCAGCTCCAGCAGTCTTCAAAGAAAAGGTTATTTCGAGATGGGTATTGCGATAGCACACAATAAACAAAACATAAAAAAAAAAAAAAAAAAAAACGCAGAAGCTGGGCAATAAATAAGAGAGAGTGAAATAAAAAAAGAACGGTTTCGCTAAATTGCTGGCAGTGTGTATTAAAACGCCGAGCTATCGGATTCTTCTAAGATTAACTATTGCCCTCGAGTAAAACCAAGAAAAAACCTTCATTAAAGCGATATCAGGATCAAATGGTCTAAGAAGATCAGTGCTACTGTGGCCCAGAGGGCTAATTTCTTGCACTTATTGCTGCTACATGGTCACACTATCTCCTCGCGCTTGTTGCTGTTGTTGCAACAAACGTTTAAAACATTTGAATACTTTCTTTATATAAGGAGCATATGGGTGTGAAACTTTTCCACAGTTGGTGTTGGTGTCTAGTGGTAATCATACTTTCCTCTTAGACCCAAGATCATGGGTTCAATCCCGGCCAGGGTAGATAGCTTTTTTCGGGCTTAAAAATCCCAAGTATGGCTTCCTTCGGAAGGGGAGTAAAGCCATGGGTCCTGTGTCGTAGATTTACGGCACGTAAAAGAACCTCAAGTCCGAAAAAAAAAAGAGAGGCCTCAAAGTAAAATTTATCGACTGTTGGACACTCTGAATTGAATGGACAGCTGATGACGTTAGATGTTAAAGATCGTCCGTAAACAAACCAAATCAACAATAAAAAGATGAAGAAAAACTACCCTGCTGACTTGAAAACGGGCTTTGGTCTTTTAGCAGATGAGCTTTTACAATATCATTAAATGAATAACAGCAAGCCCAGCACTCTAATATCTTGAGTAACAAATCTTTGTCTCAATAGCTCGTGACTACTCTGACAACATGTAACATTTCCTTAAAATTAGGCGAAACCCCTGTATACAAATAAATAAAACAAAATTACACATAAAAGCCAAACCTGGACCACCTTGGCAAAAAAAAAAAAAAAAAAAAAAAACCCTCCATTTTTAATTTCTAAAGATTATCCGAAACAATTCCATTTCCCCATTGGAATTTCTTACCTACGACCTGCCATGGCATGAGTTCAGAAAAAAGGGCCCACCGATCGAAAGTAATAATCCCTCAGGTGTTTGGACAAGTCAGTAATAGCCAATAATATTAAATCTCAGAGACGCCACCATATTCACATTTACCGCCACGAGTGGCCGAGGTCGTTGAGGCACGGACTCGTGAGTGGGAGGTCTGGAGTTCGAATCCCGCCAGGACCGTCCTCGCTGACTGGTTTTTTTTTCAGATTTTCCTCGGTCTTCATAACTGGCAAATGCCGGGGAGGTACCTAAACTTAGGCCTGGAACGCTTCCTTCCTTAAAAAAAAATATCCTTTCCCAATTTATCATTTCATCTCATGTATCACCAGTGTCCACCGCCTGTGGTGCCTCAGTAGTAAAAACGGGCGTTAAACACTACTCAAAAAAAAAAATATTCACATTTCAATAGCTAGAAAATGAACGAGGAATATTGATCGATGAAAACTTTTGGATATCTGTGCCTTTATATTCAGTCGATGACAGCATTTTAACAGTGAAAAAAATAATAATGACGTAATTTATACTATGACTATTGCACTTAAACGGCGTCGTCATAAAATCGAACAATGAAATGAAATAAAATTTTGAATTTTGACCAATCAGCCCGATATCGCAGTGAAATTGTAAAGTATTATTAAATCCCTTTAATACGCGAAGTGCTTCTGGTCGGTGAAGCTAACTCTATACCCCCACTAGAATTCCTGAGCATCATACAGATTAATGAAGGACACCATTCTGCAATACAAAATAAAATGCAGAATTCTGTTCCCACATCTTCAGCTACTAATTTTCAAATATCCTTTGTATCCAATGAAACTGCAGCCTCTTCATTCAAATTTGATAAATGTGTTTTCAATAGTTGCATACATAACTAACATATGCGTACTCACTCAAACAATTGTTTTTATGTACTTAGCCAAACAGCCTGAAATAATTTTGTAAATTATGTAGCAATATCTGCCTAAGAAACCACAAATTTTAATGAACACGTTGTTCAGAACGATAAAATGTTATTTCTGTTTTGTTTTTCTCAGTTGGTATCAGGAAAATCGAACGGTAGCAATTGTAACCGTCGACTTTCATTTCAGTCTTACAGTTTCTGTATATTCATAAGTATTTTATACACCTGTTAATATTCTGTGCGCAAATTTCACATATATGTATATATTACTTTTATTCTTATTCTATTCATGAAATATCCCTAAACCCGTGTTTGGATTTCCTCTATTGGCATTGGAGAAAATGGACATTTTTCTGTTGCAAGATGGCTTGAAAAGTTAAGTATTATGCTATTATTACAATTTTGTAAGCCAAGTTTAGGGAAATTATTTTATTTGTGAAATATTCTTAATAAATATCACTTATTTGTGATAATTTTATGCAACTAGGGTTATAATCTGACATTTTATTAACAAATTGGACCAGCATAAAGATTGTTTATAATTCTAGTATAAAAATGTAACTTGTTGAGAACATATAAGTCTGTAATCCCTCCATTAAGAAATAAATGACATAAGCGGCAGAAAACTTAATCTGAACTCCAGGAGAACCGATAGATGTGAATATTATGAATGAGAACGTAACATCACAATGCACAAGCTCAATCAACAGGATCTCGTTGAATGAACAGCTGCTCACAAATATGCAGAATGATCTTCACCGTCTGCTGCCAAACTTTATGAATATTTTGGTATTGTTCTCCATATGTTTCAATTCAAAGTTACCTGATAATTTGAAGACAAATTTCGTATAAAATCATTCTCCATCAGTGTCATTTTGTTTGTAATGTCCGGGTATATTTATAGCTGGAAACACGTTTGTCTTGAAACTGGATTTTATTTGCTCAAACTAGTTTCTCGTGGGATATAAACTTCCTTCAGAGCTGTAGATATGCCAATTAGCTAATGAGAGAGCAAAAATTAAGTTATTTACATCATACGACTCTACAACAAATCACAAATGGTTGGGGAATAGAATTTGAATACATTGCCCTTGGTTTGCCACCCTACCTTGAAACAAACAAGTCTTTGTTTTATTAATGATCAACTTTTCTTCTCTTCTGATGGCGTATTACAAAGAGATTCGTGCTTCCCTTTTAGTTCCTATCATTTATTTGTATGTATCTTTTTACGTATGACAATAGTTGGCTTTGTTAATAATTATATGGGCAATGCTTAACCTACGAGGAACCTGCTCTAGTCAAACTGCCTTAGGAGAGCGCTGTCAATTTTTCATCTTACCTTTCAACAAAGTAATGCATTTCAGTTTCTTGACCTTAAGACTTGTTTCTCTTCACTGAATATGTAGCTTGTTATTCTAGATCAGCTTATAATTAATCTTCTTGCAAACAGATTTTAAAAAAAGTTGCCATAGATCACGGCACACATGTTTATTGCTTCTACTTTAATCGTTTACTTTCTGCAGTCAATAAACCATAAAACTGTTTTAGGAAGGGAAGAATCTTCAGTCAGTAAAGCATAAAGCTGTTTTATGAAGGGAGGAACAAACTGAAATTATATAAGGTGTTGAAAACTTTCATGTAGTGGTTTTTATATAAATTCCCTAGATAGGGAATCTAGGGTCACAGACATAAAATGGGCTATTGCAGTAATTATAATTTAATGCTCAGAAGTTAATACCAAAGTTAAATAGCGTTAAAATTTGTGTTACAATGGCTTCACGCCTCGTTAATAATAAAAATAAATCAGGCTGTTAATAACCAACGAACAGCATTTTTACAATTAAGTGTTAAAATAATGTATAAAAAAGTCCCCAGGTTATACACATGATTGCACGCCACTGCATTGGCGTGCTAATAGTATTTCAGTTGTTAGAAATAAAGTCGCGATTCTACTTTTTTCCTAATGGTGTGAGATGTCCGCCAATTGTATCATGCAACAGTTATTTGTTTTGTAACAAAAAATATAACACAAAATAAATTACAAATTGATGAAATGGAGAACAGTTACTGTTTTTCTGAAATACCGATATGCGCCTAATTTTGCGGCCGAGGATACCTCGGTATTTCAGCCTTGTTCACGGCTGGCCCTTTATACCTGCCCTCTCAATGGACCCTTCAGGAGGAAGGGCAGTGGTAAGGGAAACACCAGGCGGCCAGGATCTATGAGCGTTGAATGCTTGAGGTCCCTAACATGTTTCCAGATAAAACCTCACTAAAGCATAGCCTACCTCGCTCTGGGACTTTCGACCCTGTAACACAACCGTAAACATGTTTAATAATGGTAGCAGCAGTGTATTTATTTACACATTGCTCTATGTTTGTTACAAGTTTAACTTATTCAAGTTGCACTCTACGTGCTTTTACCATATTCTTAGAATTACATAAAAAATTAGTAAATAAAAGAATAAGTATAAGCAATAAACAACTAATTTCTCAACACACATATGTAAACATATTTCCAAAATAGTATGTCCCTTCTCCTCCTTCCTGACCGGTACATACCTTATTCTTACTCCTTCCTCACTGCACAAGGATATGTTCCCATGATTCTTTTTCCACCATATAGTGCAGATTCTTCTACCCCTATGTTCGTCCGCCACCCGCCTAATCGGAATCAGAGTTTCCGATTGCTCACTTAATGCATTTGTTTCACTTCTTCATTTATTCTAAGAGTTCGTGTTATTCTAGGTTCGCAGATAATGCTCGCGATTTGCCTACATTGTACTTCGTTACTATTCGGTTTCCGAATACTCTATTACCTCCTACTACTACTACTACTACTACTACTACTACTACTACTACTACTACTACTACTACTACTACTCTACTCTACTCTACTCTACTACTGCTACTTCACTCTACTACTACTACTCTACTCTACTACTACTCTACTCTACTACTACTACTCTACTCTACTACTGCTACTCCACTCTACT